>OX101814.2:59746726-60946726 GCA_944452925.2 Chrysolina oricalcia
ATATATGTTCGGAAAGGTTTCCGCGGTCAGAAATATGTACATTACTAAGTTCATGGGTTGAACCGCGTTGAGAGTTTATAACTCGACGTTTCGGCTCCTGCTTTGGAGCCATTTTCAAGAGTGTGACTGCGAGGCCTCTATCTGCCTACTCCTCGAGTCGTGGTCTTGAGAGATATCAAGGTCTCAACCTGCCTACTCCTTGATCTCAAAAGACGATCCGATGTTGGTTGCACTGTAGTATTTATAGGTGGTTGGCTACCTGGAGGTGGGCGGGTCTTACGGGTTTTCTCGTTTGTCTTGTCTGCTGGTGCCTGCTGTGTAGTTGGAGTTAATGGGATAATAATTGATTGCGGATAAGTTTCACGTGGCCTGGTAATTACGGTTGGAAGAAGGGGCTTCCAAATGGGGTTCAATTTACGGCTATCATCTTTAATGTTCAGGCAATCAGGCCGTTTTTCGATTTCGATGGCTTCTCTGATAAAACGAGAAGTTCTTGAACGTACTGGGGCGATGGTTTTCGTTTTCTCGAAATCTATGGGGTGACCCGTTTGGATGAAATGAAGAGCTAATGCGGAGCTGGTGTCTCGATTTCTAACTGAAAGGGGGTGTTGATAGGATCGAAAATGGATCTGTTTCGAAGTTTCTCCTATATAAGAGTGGGGGCAGATAGAACAGGGAATTTCGTAAATACCATGGTCTTCGTTGGGAATTTTGTCTTTTGTTGGTCTGATGAGGTGTGATAGTTTTTGTTCTGTGGTAAAGATGGTTCGAACATTTTATTCGCCTCTATGGGGAGGAACTATTTTCACTGACTAAGATCTACAGCACTCTCCTTCAGAGAAAATCTCGTTTGCTCTGCGACCTTGTCTTCTTGAAATCCTGTCGAGACCACAGCGTCATTCCAAAAGGCTTAATGCTGAAACACCACACCAAATCCGCATCTATTTCTAGAATCCTCAGGCACACGGGTTTCGCTCTCCTTAGAAACCACATCCAGACCACCAGACATAATTTACACAGAACGAATTCCAAATTACTTCAAGTTCACCTTCAAATCCATTCCTTTAAAATTCATTCAACAATATGGGACACTTTCGATCGCATCTCTCACCAAAAAGCTCTCCACATCTCCTCCCAAAAAACTGAGACCCAAAAACGGAAGCTCTCCCGACTCATCGAAGTCCATAACCCAAATCCGTCCACCCACTCGGACATTCAAGTCGTCAAGAACGTATCTGATTTTCCCATTTCTGATGCTGCACACTCAGCTCTTGCCAAAGGATTCAATTTTGCCGTCACCCCCAAAACCATTCCGGTAGAAAAGATCATTACCCAAACCGAAGAAGCCCTATTCAATCTACCAAGAAACGACGCCGAAAACATCAGGCGCGAAGTGGCCAAAATCTTATCTTCAGCCAAACCCCCACCCCCGTCCACAAACCTTCGATCCGCTGAAAGACACGCCCTCAAAGAATTAAATCAAAATCCCGACATAGTCATTCTTCCAGCCGACAAAGGAAATACAACCGTCATCCTAAATTCGTCGGATTATTTCGACAAAATGAACTCCCTTATCAGTACAGATGAATACAAGAAAGTCCCCAATGATCCCACCACATACCTGGAAAAAACAACAAAAGCCCAGATCAATAAATCAAACCTTCCATCCGACGTCAAGTCCCTATTAATACCGAAGGAGAGATCCTCTCGAATCCCAAAAATATATGGCCTTCCTAAAATTCACAAAATCGGAACCCCTCTCAGACCCATTGTCAGTGCATTCAACTGCCCAACCCAACGCTTAGCGAAACATCTTTCTAACATTCTTCAACCTATAGTTGAAATATCCGAATCCCACGTGAAAAACTCCTACCACTTCATCAATCGAATTAAGGAATTCAACATATCTAACTCCGACATCCTAGTCAGCTTCGACATCGTCTCTCTTTTCACCAACATCCCTATTGACGAGACCCTCACCATATTACAAAACAAGCACGACATATCACAAGACATCCTCACTCTAATCAAACATTGTATATCCAACACATACTTCACCTTCCAAAACTCTTTTTATAGGCAAATCAAAGGTGCCCCTATGGGATCCCCTCTCTCACCTGCGATTGCCAATATATTCATGGAAGATTTCGAAACCAAAGCCCTTTCATCAGCCACTCTTCAACCTTCCTGCTGGTTACGATACGTTGATGACACTTTTGTCATCTGGCCCCACGGGAGAGATACCCTGGATTCTTTCCTGACCCATCTGAACGAAGTACACCCTTACATTCGCTTCACGATGGAGATAGAAAGCAATTCAACTCTGCCATTCTTAGATGTACAAATCACTAAAAATCCTCGACAAGGTTTCTCGTACACGGTTTATAGAAAACCCACCCACACCAACCGATATCTCAACTCCAAGTCCCACCATCATCCCTCACAACTCAACTCAGTCGTAAATACTCTGATATCTCGCTCCATCCGACTAACCGACGACCACAACAGACAATCCGAACTTCACAACGTAAAACAAGCTCTCCTACAAAACGGATACAGACCAGACCACATAGACAGAAACATCCAAAAACAGCTTCAGAAACCATTAGTAACCAAAAACGAACCACAAGTTGAAGACCGTCCATCCAAAGTCTTCTTCCCTTACATCAAAGGGGTGACGGACAAAATCAGTCGACTTTTCAGAAAAGCAAATATCAAAACCATCTTTACCACAGAACAAAAACTATCACACCTCATCAGACCAACAAAAGACAAAATTCCCAACGAAGACCATGGTATTTACGAAATTCCCTGTTCTATCTGCCCCCACTCTTATATAGGAGAAACTTCGAAACAGATCCATTTTCGATCCTATCAACACTCCCTTTCAGTTAGAAATCGAGACACCAGCTCCGCATTAGCTCTTCATTTCATCCAAACGGGTCACCCCATAGATTTCGAGAAAACGAAAACCATCGCCCCAGTACGTTCAAGAACTTCTCGTTTTATCAGAGAAGCCATCGAAATCGAAAAACGGCCTGATTGCCTGAACATTAAAGATGATAGCCGTAAATTGAACCCCATTTGGAAGCCCCTTCTTCCAACCGTAATTACCAGGCCACGTGAAACTTATCCGCAATCAATTATTATCCCATTAACTCCAACTACACAGCAGGCACCAGCAGACAAGACAAACGAGAAAACCCGTAAGACCCGCCCACCTCCAGGTAGCCAACCACCTATAAATACTACAGTGCAACCAACATCGGATCGTCTTTTGAGATCAAGGAGTAGGCAGGTTGAGACCTTGATATCTCTCAAGACCACGACTCGAGGAGTAGGCAGATAGAGGCCTCGCAGTCACACTCTTGAAAATGGCTCCAAAGCAGGAGCCGAAACGTCGAGTTATAAACTCTCAACGCGGTTCAACCCATGAACTTAGTAATGTACACATATATATATATATATATATATATATATATATATATATAACTTCCTGTTATATTCTGTCTTGCCTCACTATATATATATATATATATATATATATATATATATATATTAAATAATAGTGGTCCTAAGACACTACCTTGAGGTACTCCATAACCAAAAATAATTGGATCACTAAACACTTTGTTAATTTGTACTTGTTGTGTTCTACCAGTTATATAACTTTTCATTAATTTGTGAACCACTCCTCGGAAACCAATGTGTTCTAGTTTTTTTAGTAGTCGTTCATGACTAACGGAATCGAACGCCTTGGCTAGATCAAGAAATATACTAAGATTTGGAGTGTTGTTATCTAATGAGCTATAAACATGATTCGTAAGATAACATATGACATTTTCAGTTGAAACTTTTTCTCGAAATCCGAACTGTTTAGAAGAGAGGAAATTTAACTTATTAAGATATTTTTCAATTCTGTATTTGAGAATTTTTTCAAAAATTTTTGCTATACTTGATATCAAAGTAATTGGTCTATAATTTTTCATCTCATTTTTATTGCCATTTTTATAAATCGGTTTTATGATGCCTATTTTGAAGGAATCAGGACAAATTCCTGATTCAAAAATATTATTTATGAGATGTGCCAAGGGATCTGAAATCAAATCTACTAAACCTTGTAAAACTTTTTCTTTCTTTGTAATTCTGAATGTTTCATTTACAAAAAATGTAAATAGAAAATGGTTCATGATCAGTCTCATACCAGTTCGATACTGTTTGACTGATCATGCTATTCCATCATAGATATAATAATAATTGACTAAGTATCCTTTCATAATTGTACAATTTTTTTCCTAAAATTAAGAAATGGGTATACCTTTATTTTATACATGTAGCATTGAATTATGAATAAACGTTAGTATTATTATTGATGTATAATCTTCCTTATACCAGAACTTGTTCTGTATGGAAACTGTATTTTCAATAAATAAATGAATAAACTCTTCCTTTTTCAGATATGACATCTGCGCTAATGTAACCGAAGATTGTGGCCTGACGGGGTTAGCGTATGTAGCAGCAGCCTGCACGAAAGACGAAAACTGCGCGATCAACGAAGATAGTGGTCTAGTTCTTGGTATAGTGGTCGCTCACGAGATGGGTCACGTGTACGTATGTATTCTCCACATTCACGAAAACGAAGACGTGAACGCGGTGACCATATGTCAAAGTCATTTCCTTTCAGGATGGGCTGCTCCCACGACAAGGAAGGCGAGTCTGCCTGCTCGGCGCAAGACAAGGACGAATCCTATTTCGTTATGGCGCCTTACGTCCATGTGTTCACAACGAAATGGTCGACTTGTAGTAGAGGATACATGACGGCATTGTTCGAGTAAGAACCGTTTAGATTTGTAAACCAACTGTTTCAGACGCCATCTTCACTGGCCTTTCCTGATTAGGAATCAACTCAATCTCTTCTCTCCCTTCATATTTGACATGTTTGAATCTTCGAGCAATAATAGATATGGAGTGGGCTTTTCTATCTCTTTTTCGAAAGCAACATAGCCGACGTTGTTTACAAACATCAATACCCAAGTCATGTCAAAAAGGGCATTGTCGGATATATTCGTTTGTACTCGAATGGTAACCAATTTCATAATTTACAAGAGGCCGCCGATTACTTTAATACCTTTTTTGTTGAATCCGTAAATAAAATAATAAGTAAGAATGTTTCACCGCATACTAACAACAAACTTGCTTATAAAAAACTATAGTAAATTCACTCTTTTTGCTCCCTTTTGAAGAAATTGAAATTCGTGAAATAATCTTATCTGTTAACAAAAAACACTCAGCAGGTGTTGACGGAATTCCATGTTCTCTGATGAGGTATGTGGCTGACTATTTATTGGCACCTCTAACTTATTTGGTCGGCTTGTCTTTTCAAGAGGGATCGTTTCCAACCACACTAAAAAATCTATTGTTATTCCGATTCATAAAAAAGGTGATAAACACAGAATGTCTAATTATCGCAGTATATCACTTTTATCAGCTTTTTCCAAAATATTTGAAAAATGCTATTATATACGACTTGAATCGTTCTTAAATAAAGAAAATTTTTTCAGCAGTTACCAATTTGGTTTCCGTAAGGGTCGCTCCACCCAAGATGCTATAATATCTTTATATTCTCACCTTATGTCTAATTTTGAACTAAATAATAAGTCCTTAGCGCTCTTTTCTTATTTAAAAAGAGCGTTTGATGTGATAAACATCGATTTAATGCTAGATAATTTTTACAGATGCGGCATGCGTGGTTTGGCATTCGCGTGGATTAAATCTTACCTCACCAATAGGAAACAAAAAACCAACTTAAAAGCTAACGGCACTTCAGTTCATTCCAGTTTCATTTCTACTACCTGTGGCGTCCCTCCGGGTAGCATACTGGGACCCCTCTTATTTATAATTTGTTTTGATAGCCTTATGCAGGAATTTCCTCATCATTATGTAGCAGCGTTCGCTGACGATGCTGTTGTTACAACATCTAACAGCAATCTAAATATACTATCTAAAATGTCATCTAGTGCGGTTAATCAAATGATAAACTTCTGCAATGTTAAGGGACTTGTGTTAAACGAAGTTAAAACTGAAATGATACTTTTTAGCCTGACAGATTTGAATAAAAGTCTGTTTGTTAAACTCAACAATAAAACTATTGAACAAACGAAGGTTACCAAATATCTTGGTATATTTATAGACGAGCATCTGACATGGTCGTGTCAAATAGATGCAGTATTAAAAAAACTGTCAAACTACACTTACGTTCTTTGGCAGCTTAGGGAGAAAGTAGACGCTAATCTGTTATTACTATATTATTTTGGATATGTTCAATCCTGCCTTTCTTATGCCACCTTATGCTGGGGCAACTGTTCTAGGGCTGATGAGGTCTTCAGAGCTCAAAAGAGAATAATTAGAATTATGTTATTTAAACCTTATTCCTATTCTTGTAAACAATTATTAAATTTACTAACATTTCCCTCCCTGTTCATTCTTGCGTCAATAATGCACGTCAAAAATAACCTATCTGACTATCTAGTTTCTAGAAACAATCAATATTGTCTTAGAGTAAGCATGGATTTGGCTTTACCCAAGCACAAATTGACTAAGGTAGCCAACAGTCCTATCGTGCTACCAATTAAATTATACAACAAACTGCCAACTGAATTAAAGAAAATCTCAAATAATCATAAATTCAAAAATACTCTGAAAGTTATTTTAATTAAGAATTCATTTTATTCTATTAATGATTTTGTTAATTGCAACGTCTCTGACCTCGCATTTATTACTTTGTTGTGATGTCTTTTTTGTTTGTTTGTAAAATTTCTTTGTATTATTTGTATTTTTAAAACTTATTTTGACATTATCCAATACTGCAAAGTCTATGGAAATAAAGATTTGTATTGTATTGTATTGTATTGATCAGGTTGGAATCCCGTATTATATTCACTCTTAACTTGGCAATCATGTTTGTTTACGTTTACGACTTATTTATCGTCTTGTCAAATCAAACCATGGGCGTCGAGGCAAGTCATAAACCATATTTGATTGCCATTCCGTATCGACCCTTTTAGTGGTATCAAGTGAGTTGACTCGATGAATCTGCTCATTTTTAGCCCGATTTGGAGGCAAAATACACTGTTTATTGAAAAAGCTCTAAAAAATCTTTGTTACTATTTAGTCAACTTTAAAAACGATAACCTGTTGCAGTGTGGCACACTAAAAAGTAAGTAAGTAAGTGAGCAATCTCAACTATTCATAACCAAATTCAAATCATAAGCCACTATCTATTATAGACTCAATCTGATGGGTACTGGAATGTTCATATACCAGGGATTATCACGTAGGTAATCGGTTCATCATTTTTTGTAAATATGGAATATCTCATATATCAACATGAATAATCGATCTGGAATGTTTTCAGTGGCGTAGCGCTTCGGGTTAAACCGGACGTGGACACAAACTTCTTTATTGTAAATGGAACACTGTAAATCATGGCAAGTTTAAAATCTAATCAATGAGTCGAGTATTATTTTTAATCTTTTGAGAGAGCCCATACTCCCAATTCCAGGAGAAACCTTATTGAATTTCTTTAATCCGTAAATGAAAAGTGATAGACTCCAAAATTGTAACTTACTTTATAATAATAATAATAAAGTTCTTTATTATTCGTAAAAATAAATTGTTATTATGCTAATTGGAAGCGCAGGGCGAGGATCAATACATTCTGGATTCCAGAAAGGACCAGAATGTCTGTTCTTCCACCTAACCCCATCATGGAAGGCTATGATTTCCGTTATAAAACTTTCTCTCAAATACGTATATAAATCACTTCTTCAAAGATTTTTTTGTGTATTGGACTCCTAATTTTTCATGACCCACTTATATCTGTATAAAATCAATCATCAAGAATCACGAGAAAGGTCTCAACATACATTTTGGTCCAATCGAGCAGATACATCGAACAAGCAAACATTTTTTGACCTCTCTCAACGGCAAAACATCATCAGTCCAGCGCGGTAGCATTTGGAAGCAGATAACATACAATCAGCACAAATCATTGGAGGCGAACTGACTTCAAACGGAAAATTCCGCAATTTACGCACTGAAATGTATTTTTTAAGTGAACGACAAAGTGAGTAAGCCAAATTTCCCTTCATTCCTACATACAATCCTTATACCTAGCAACATTTTGTTTGTGTGAGTAATTTCTAATAGTTTTTTGTAAACATTTATGTCAAAATAAAAATCAATTTGTAAAAGTTAACAGTCCACGTTTATCATCAATAAAACATCATATCAAATCGAATTTCATTACAATCAATCAACAAGAAACACGAGAAAGGTCTCAACATACATAGCCTCAAAGGGAAATGCAAGCCATAAATATGTTTTTCGTCGACCTCTGCAAAAAATGACATTTTACGTAGTAATTTCCGGACGAAAAATCGACTATTTTTGAAGGCAAGTACTTTTCGTCCGCAAACACTTTTCGTCCGCAAACTCTTTTCGTCCGCTGTGGTCACTATGATACGGCACGGTACGAGAGCGGCGATTGAGTCATTTTCGTAAATCCACGTTTTAATTAATACATAGGCGCCTGTGACAATAACTGTCATTTGCTGTTGTCAAATTAATTATTTACGAAATCCGCTAGATTTCAGGTAAAGCACTTCAAGAGCGAAGTTTTGGAAATGGTGCTGTTGGAGCACCTGCATCTGAAGTTGCAACAAGTACCCAAAATCAAAACTTGTCTCTTGCATCTTCTTCGACAGCAGGAATTAATATCAATAATTGCACAAACTGTACGTTCAATATTCATCTTCGAGATTGATTTAATTTTGTAGTATAATTGAAATAGAGAGTTGTTACACTTCAAATACATTTTGTTTATATTCATTAAAATTATGATCGAGTCTGCAGTTCGAAGAGTTGGACGTAGCTGAGGCCAGCAAACATGCGAGTACTTACTTTCATAAAGGTATGTAGAGGTCGACGAAAAAATGTAATATGCACCTCGGCGAAAAACTGTCTACTGTCTCGCCTGCTTGCTATCCTCGGCTGCGCCTCGGCTATCAATTTGCAGGCTCGACTATAATAGACAGTTTTTCGTCCTTGGTACATAAATAACTATTTCCGAGCTATTCTATTGATCATTATACCTAGTTATTCATAAAGATTGTGAAGTCTTGTTGGAATATCTTTCGAGTACTTAATACATGGTTCACTGATATTTTTTTAGTTTGAATTTGTTGGTCATGGAATTTACTTCACTGCTCTGCAACCATAACAATATAACAATTTGGCAGTTATGTGTGTGTGTTTGTGAAATGTATGCTATTTTAGAGGAATTCGTGATTGTGAAACCGATGATATGGACACAGATGATACCAGAAGAAAGTGTTTAAAAGTAGCAACGAGAACTATAGTCCGTCAGATACAAAAAGTTAGACTAATTCAGCAAAGGAATAGAAGAATGCAATCCAAAATTTGTTTCAAGCTGGACAATGTCACCGCTCCACCCTGTGAGCGAATCAAGACTACATCAAAATAGCTGTTGGTTTGTATGTCTGCAGAGATATCTTCAGAGATACATGTCGGCACCTAATTAACTCATAAACTATAATGACTCTCACCTCAATATTTATACTAGAGACTGTTTGATGTTTAAGAAACAGAAGTAATGTAATAACAACATGAGAAATTCAGTAGTAGTAGGCTTTTATTACGCTTTGGATGAGTATTTCAATGATACACTTTCAAAATTAATTTGAATGTTATCTCTTATGAGTATTACATTTTATGTGTGAATTCTTATGTGTATTATGATGCATGTATAGCATATTTATAGTGTATAGTATAGTTTACTAATGTGATTCAACAATTTAAATAAAGTATTTTTGATTGACATCTTGACAACACACGTGCTTTCCAACCAGGCATGTGATCGTCTATAGGTAGAAATATAACATGAAAAACATTTATCAGCACACCGCCACTGGTTTTAAGCTTACATCCAGATATCATAACATTAACAAATGTCCCCCTCCGAACTCGGAGATTACCCCTTACCCACAAACTATCACAAAGGATAGTGATATGCAGCTTTCATGACAATGTGTGTTAGGCATATAGAAATGGCACCTCTATATCTTTTATTGCTCGGAGGTTTGATTCAGTTAGCCAACTCCCCCTTGAAGGTTCAGCATACAGCGGGATTGCTTGTCTGCTTAGTGCTTGTCTGAGAACTCCAATCCCTTTTGTGCTGGTGAGCACTGTAACTACGAACTCAATCGATGCTTACCCAGTTAACACAAACATTTGGGAGATGTTGCTTTTTTGATTCCTATGGTAATAAAATGAGATGCATTTAGACATCACTGTTATCACTTAGTGATGCCAAATGTTATGAATTGTTCACAGTTTTCTTCTCGTTAGTGTCGCTTTGAGGCACAAAATGTGAAGAAAATTGCAAAAAACATTAACATGAATTTTAGTTTCATTGCGATTTTGTCGGTATAGAAGGAATGAGGTTGGTAACAAAATTGAGCATGACATCACCATCACGACAGAAAATGGTCAGAGTTGTATGTCGAGTCGAGAGTCAGGTAGAATTTGTATTTGGTTGACGCCATTCTTTGAATACTCTGTTGGTACTTCTGATAGTGTGTAGAGTTGTGTTTGATTCTTTTTATTTCAATAGTTTAATCAATAATTATTTAAGTAACAAGGAATGTAAAGACGTGTTAACACTCGAGGTGAGCGAGTACGAGCCGAGGCTTGTCGCTTGCCGAGGATGTTAACAGTCGATACATTCCGTGTTACTTTTTACGTTTTTCCCGCTGCTTATTGAAATTTCTCAAAATTTGCCTGGATTTTAGTTTGTTTTCTTACCCTTCTCTCATGATTATTCGTTCCGATATTCCAATCTAAGCTGCTTGTGCGCGTAACTGAGTTACCGAATGAACAGACAACAATAATATTCAAAAAGTCTCATAACCTAAAAATTGATATAAATGAAACTGAAGGTATTACCATTGTTTATATAGAACATAGTTAGTCAACCTTATGGGATTATAATTGGATCAAAATGGATGCGACATGTAGATGGCGATAGTGAGCTCGCATCCAAGTCATGTCGTAACTTCAGTGATCTGGCCTCCAAGTCATGTCGTAAATTGATTGAAACAATTGGACAGCATTAAAATCAGGGTTTTTTGAAGAAACCTGCATTAAAATGACGTCAAATATTCATGTTTGTAACTAATCACGCTAGTTGACAATCGCGTTTGCGTCCAACACCAATTACATTGACTAACTATCTTACTTCTATATAAACAATGGTATTACTTGTCAAAGTATGTAAATGACACTATTTACATTCCGAAACCATCTTGCGGACAGTTGATCCACATGTTATCATCTATCAGCTTCTGCAATATTGTTTGTCTAGCTTCAGATTTATAAAAATTATGAATTTTTGAAAATTGATCTCTTTTTCTAGGTTTTCCCGAATTTTCTCAGTGCAAAATTCACCGATCTGGTCATATTAAAACCGTTTTTGAAGGTTTTACAAAAGTTCTAGTGACTGTAAAACGATTCCTCCAATACTTTTTGAGATGTATTTATATATAGAACAAAAAATTTATTGAATTTGGATTCACTTTATAAATTGGGAGTATGCATGTTCATTTACTCATCTTGGCAAAAAAATATACAAGTTTAAATTTTCATGACAACATTCCAATTAATGATCATGTTGTTATATATTCCTTCCAGTAAAGTGAGATTTGTTGATAGATGAATTAACATTTGTTTGATATCTGATTATTTCTATGTCGTACCTGACAAGACCATACAAATATAAAGGAAGATGCATAAGTCTCTGCCTTTTCTTATAATATCAGAACAAAACAATAAAAAAAATCACAAATCTAAGCATTCTGGTGCTTTTGCTCAATTCCAGTATTTCGCAGAGAAGATATAAATTGTCGAATCCAACACGTAATCATAAACAAGCCTAGACGAAATTCACTTAAATTAAATTTGCTGTTGTACAGATTATCCCTAATTTATTATCTCAGATCCCCTTCCCACTATTAAAACGGGATTCTCGTGTTTTAAGCTAATGAACAACATTTAACTGAACTCTCTAGAAAATGTTATCTCGTGAAAGGGCTTGTTGCGATACGTCACCGACCCTTGTTTTCTTAGGTGACTCTGATTTAGTTGACATTTCATTTTGGGGTCGAAGCCAAGGAGAAAATTTCTTTTGGAATAGTTTTCAATTTGGATGACAGAATGGAACTGACTGAATTTGCGACGTGCTTTCATTTTTTGTCTCCAATCACACCCGAATGCAGATTGTCAAGAAGCACAAAAGTGGACAATCAACGATCGTAAAAAGAAGTTGGTGGAACGAGGATGTTGCTATATTTGTCTCAAGTTTGGACATTTAGCTAAAAAATGTCGAGTATCTATAAAATGTTCCAATTGTAACGGCAGACATGCTACTCTCATGTGCCAAAAGCAAGGGCGGATCCAAGGGGAGGGTCATGCAGGTCATGACCCCCCCCCCCAAGACCAGTCCAAGTTTCACTATTTCCTATTTCCTGGTAATCTCGCTAAACGGAAGAAAATTCAACGATGCATTAATCAAGCAAATCAAGAGAAATTTCTACAACTATGCGAGATAGAAAATGTTGAAGTCTTTGGAAATAAACAAATCAAAGGAAATCCCTAATGCTATTGTCCTTAATGAACAACTTTTAATTGTATAATAGCCTACTCCTGAACCCATAATATTGTTTGCACCCTTCTTGATTGAATAAATTTTACCTAATCCTAATAGTTAATCAGAGACAGGTATAGTTATTAAGAATGATTTACTGACCGATGTTTTGTAATAATGTTAGTACAGCCAGGTTAATTAATTTTGTTTGTATAAATGCACATGTATTGATGTAATATCTCCAGTTATGATTATTATGTGATGATGTGAAAATCGAAATTTATAAACGGATATAAAATCTTTTAGTGGAAAATAGTGTGAAAAAGTGTGAAAAAAATTGTGAGTGAGCAGTTAGGAATTATAGAATTCCTATACCTTTCTTATCAAAATAATAATAATGAAGAGACAGGCGACAATGAAGGACTTTCTTGGGTTTGGGTCAAAAATCCCTAAAACAAACAACAGTAGCAGAGACACCTCTTCTAGAAACTTCAGGGGAAATGAACATAACATAAATTTGGTAAGTAACATTTACGATTCTATACACAGTGACTGAAGCTCCGTGTATTTATTATAATAACAATCATATACGTCGAGAGAAATAGGTTGAGATGTGATTTATTCAAGTATTTATCAATAATTAACTTGAGATATCACATCAATCCTAACCTCTTATAGTAGAAGATCCGAACCTAAGTCGACCTTCACCGAGCTGATAGAACAAAACTTATATTATAATAAATTTAATATATTAGAAAGGATATTAAAAATGGGTTTGCTAAAAAGATCCTGGAGGGAATATTTTTAATTAATTTTTAAATTATTATTACTATTTTTCGCAGACAACCCTATATCAACGTGTTCGCATGAAATAGCGGTTATGTTGATATAATTTTTCTTCTATTATCCTATCAAGTGAAAGTAGCAACCCCATTTTTAATATCTTTTCTAATGTACTAAATTTATTATAAAATAAGTTCTATTCTATTATCAGCTCGGTGAAGGAGTGAAGGTAGAGTTAGGTACGGACCTAAGACTGCAGGTATTATGCCATGTGCCAGTTGAGCTTGATTAATTTAATAAAACATTTTTTTATAGGCGCGACCAGTTCTAGAGGCTCCAACAACATCGTCGGAAACGCGATCTAATGGATCATTGCAGCAGGCTCCGACTCACTTATTCAGTGACATGGGATTCTTGGACTAATTCTGCAAAATCAGATGATACCAGAGTTGAAAGTTCACTTTCAAATAACACCCATACCGAAGTATTCCTGCAAACTTTGAAAGTGAAATGGGTTAGTGATAACAAAGTTCGTTATGCTAGATTGCTGTTCGATACTGGTTCACAGAAATCATATGTAACAAAGTCAGCCATATCCGATATGCAGTATAAACCAGAACAGGTGGGAGAATGAAGAACATGAAGGCTTAGTGTATCCATATACACAGTTTTGTTTTTTGATGTTGTTGATAAAACAATTTATTATTGTCACAATTTTCACTCGGGTTTAAAGGCCGTCGTTTTTTTTAAATTTGTTCCTAACGTTTCGCTGGCGCGAGTGGCTAGCTTCTTCAGAGACTTATACATCATGAATAATCTCAGATGACTGGAGATTCTGTCTGCGAAGATTGTATTTATTCTTATTTAGGTAGTCCTCTGTTCGTTAATTACCGTATCTGGATTTGGTACATTCCTTTTCTCACTAACCCTAATTGACCCCTTTCTACCTTTCGGCTTAATGTCGTTGATTTCCTTTGATCTTTCAGAATTACTTATTCTCGTATCTGGGTTAGGCATAATTTCGACAACATTAATTGACATCTTTTTGTCTGCTGTCTCAATGTCGTAGTATTCTTTTGACTTATTCTTGTATCTGGGTTAAGCATATTTTCGACAACATTAATTGACACATTTTTGCCTGCTGTCTCAATGTCGTAGTTTTCTTTTGTTACTCTGGAAAAGGTATCAATTAATGTTATCGAAATTATGCTTAACCCAGATACGAGAATAAGCAATTCTGAAAGAACAAAGGAAATCAACGACATTAAGCCGACAGGTAGAAAGGGGTCGATTAGAGTTAGTGAGAATGTACCAAATTCAGATACGATAATTAACGAAGAGGACTACCTAAATCAGAATAAAAACAATCTTTGCAGACAGAATCTCCAGCCATATTAACTTCTGTCTGATCGTCAATTTGGCTTCGGGAAAGGAAGATCCACGCAGGATGCCATATTACATCTAACTTCCAAAATATATAATGCCGTAGACAATTGCAAACCTTCTATGTTTGTGTTTCTCGACTTATCTAAGGCGTTTGATACAGTAAGCCATTCCCAAATATTGTCGGTCATGGAAAGCATGGGAATCCGTGGCATCCCACTTGAACTAATTAAGAGCTACCTGCTGAACCGAAAACAATATGTTCAAATAAAGACAGAAATAAGCATAGAGAAGGAAGTTGAGTATGGAGTCCCACAGGGAACTGTCTTGGGACCGATATTATTCACTGCATACATTAATAACCTGCTAAGTATGAACAGCTCTGGAGACATCATCAGTTATGCAGATGACACAGCTATTTTTTACGAAGATGAAAACTAGGAAGTTTTAAAAATAAAAGCTGAAGACGATCTGACTCAAATTATGACATGGTTCAATCATAAACTACTTACGATTAATACAGAAAAGACGTACTTTGTCCCGTTCACCTCATATAAAAATAATTTACCGCAGTACAAAACCTTAAAAATCGATATCTACAATTCTTTCATAAAAGTAACAAATGAAATTAAATATTTAGGTATAACAATAGATAGCCACTTGAGATGGGATATTCATATCAATAATGTAACAAAAACCCTAAGAACTATATTATACAAATTCAACTATCTCAACATAATATTGGACACACATTACAGTAAAATAATATACGCGGCACTCGTGGAATCTAGGATTCGATATGGAATCCTAGCATGGGGTGGAGCGGTAAACATCCATATACGAAAGTTGGAAAATATACAAAAACGCTTCCTCAAAATTATCTTTAAGAAAAAACCTACATACCCAACCGAAGCTCTTTATACCGAATCGGAAGTATTATCTGTGAGACAAATGCAGTTCTTGAATCTCCTAGCTTACATACACGAACATAAATATTTATTGAATAGTATCGATCATCCATACTCAACAAGGACAAAAACTGAAAATTTTGTAAAAACACCTCTTCTAACAAAAAAAATTGGGCAAAGATGTTACAGATATTTAGCATTGAAATCGTTCAATTTTCTCCCTAAAGAACAGAAAAATTATATTCTTACAATTAATTTTAAAAGTTTACTAAGGAAAAAATTTAAGGGATTTATTCTTGGAATGAAACTAGGCACTATCAATGAATTACTTGCATGATATTATTATCTTCTCGTCATGATTTCCTTTCCTTTTTTTTTCTTTCTCCAGGCGAGTAATATGTGAGAAAAAATGTATTAGTAAACTATTTGCATACCTACTTATCAACATTAATGTGAATACTTCAACTCATTATCCATATTCCATATGCATATGTATATTATTCATAATCTTTAACTAAATTATTATTTTTACATCTACTTATATATATATATATATATATATATATATATATATATATATATATATATAAATATATATTTGTTTAGCTATATATTATCTTTCCATCACTTTCAAGCTTTTTACAGCATTGAATGCACCACGCGCAGCTCCGGCTTTTGTGGTTTCTCAATGTTTGTTCGGGCTTTTATGTATTTATATATATATATATATATATATATATATATATATATATATATATATATATATATATATATATATATATATATATATATACATGACATTCATGACATCTACAGTCACTAGTTGAAACTTAATTTGACACGAACCAAGGAATCCAAAAGTAGAGGTTTGTCCACAAATTGACAGGCAGCCAACGATTCGTTGTTCTGACCAACCCAAGGTTCAATCAAGTTTCTAATACGTTATGAGGAACGCAAGCAGAATCTAAGTGAAAAACGAAACAGCTGTCAAAGGTTAGAACTCTCGGAATTAAAACGAAATATACTCTATTTTCACTTAGATTCTGCTTGCGTTCCTCATAACGTATTAGAAACTTGATTGAACCTTGGGTTGGTCAGAACAACGAATTGTTGGCTGCCTGTCAATTTGTGGACAAACCTCTACTTTTGGATTCCTTGGTTCGTGTCAAATTAAGTTTCAACTAGTGACTGTAGATGTCATGAATGTCATGAATAACTTCCTGTTATATTCTGTCTTGCCTCACGGTATTAATTCTTGAGTGGATTCGTTTTGATTTCGAGAGCTCCATAAATCCTTTCTGATGAGTGCGTTAGCACGAAACAGCTGTCAAAGGTTAGAACTCTCGGAATTAAAACGAAATATACTCTATTTTCACTTATACAGGGTATTCCACACTCGATGGCCTATTAGACGTTTCTGGAGAACGGAACAACAGATCATTTTAAAAATTTGTGGGCATGAATAATCAAACATGCTCTACCCGTCTAAAATATTTTCATCGATACAGTGTTGCCACTTGTATCAGAAAGTAGTAGATACTTTGTTATTTCAAATGGAACATCCCATATATTATATGGATTTTGAAATCCTTATAATATTCCTCACAACTTTCCCATATAATTCCCTATACCTATCTGTGACGATTTTCGAGATAAAAATTATTTTGTCAATTTTTTGTGTAAAACCTGACCATTGAAAAATAACATTTTTTTCGCAATGCAAATGTACAAAATATTGAACTTTGGGTCATAGCTGCATAAGACCATTGAGTATTCTGTCGATGAACTGGATCTCAATTTCATCGTACAGGGAAGCTCAGAATTAACTTCTTTTCGGGGACTTATGAAAATGACTGAAACTCAGTTTTTTCAAATGGAACCCCCTGTATATTATTTCATTTTCGAATTCAACGAACCAGTTTGAATAAGTTTTATTGAGTATATCCTATACCTACCTCTTACCGTTTATGAGATATAAATTATTTTATAATTTTTGAGGTGTGTTCAAGTATAAAATTTGATGAAAAATCTATCAAATAACGAAAAATAGCTTCACTGTTTTGAGAAAAGTATAATGCAATACATGAACCTTCCTTAATACTGGGTGTATGACAAATATGATTATGTTGACAGTTCGAAGAATGAAAAATTAAATTGATTAAATTAATTCTACACAAGATATTATAATATTACAAAGTTTACTTGACAATTACAACACAGTTAATACTGCAAAAACAAAAACTAAGTAGCTCAGATGCTTGAAATGCTGACCATTTACTTGCAAACATTGATGGATCGACGTCATTACATGATCAGTCGTAGATCTTCGAATACATTAGTGAGTTCTCTGCCCACTTCACCTGTGCAATGTCCAGGAGCCCCACCCAACCGATACCTACAATTATAACATAAGTTTAGAGATAAATTGGGAAGAAATTCATTTACAGTTGTTCTCAGAATATCCAAATATTTTTCGGATTTAAACTTTTCTTCATAAATACAAATTAAAATTGTATCAACCATATCCATACAAAAAACATTGAAACTAAAGTTTAACTGACATATTTACTGAAATGGATATTTTTGGTGCAATGGCTCCTATTCACCTAATATTACATTCTGACCAAGCGACAACTCCGTATTTCGATTTAAAATATAAAATTCAAGCTATTTTATACACCCGTATTTCATTGGAACAATGCACTCTTCCCAAGTAAAAACCCGATTTACTCCGTTTTGGCGTTTTTGTAGATACGAGGGTTTTGCTTAGGACGGCAGTATTAGTTCTGGATTTCGGTGCCAAATTTCAACAAGAATAATAGTGTATCATGATCTGTTTGAAAAACAAAGGAATACACTTGACAATAACTTGTTGAAATAGTCCGACTGTCATACAAGAGTAGTGAAAATGGCAAATAATAATTATTCAAACTCTGATATTCTGAATTTGTTTTATGTTCATGGTGAGTGCAATAAAATCATATCAAGGACCTGTAGACGATTTAATGAGTTGTATCCAAATGTACCGGCAATGAACGAACGGAAATTCAGAAGAATTGAACGAAATTATATCAACTTCGGAAAAGTTCACGCCTCGAGACATCAACAGAATCAGGTAACTGGTGATATGGAAAATGAAATCAATGTGTTGGGATATTTTTACGCTTATCCTCATGCATCAATATCTAGTGCTGCGGTAGATTTGGGAATTTCTCGCACTTCCATTTGGAGAATTTTACAAAAACATAATATGCACGGTTACAAATTCATCCGGCTGCAAGCTCTACATAGAGATGATCCACCAAAACGAGTAGAGTTTTGCGAAATGTTACTAACATGGACATACGACGATCCCAACTTTTTGAAAAAAATTATTTGGACCGATGAATCACAATTTTCACGTGAGGGAATATTCAATCGTCGAAATAATCATTTCTGGGCATCAGAAAACCCTCATTTCATTAGAGAAAGGGGATTTCAACAAAAATTCAGTTTTAATGTGTTTTGTATGCTTATGGATGATACATTTTCAATATGCATTTATGAGGAAAAGTTGAATTCCGCCAAATATTTGGATATTCTGCGAACCACTGTGAGTGAATTCCTTGACAATTTACCTCTAAACATATATAATAATTGTTGGTATCAGTTGGATGGAGCTCCTGGACATTGCACAGGTGAAGTGAGCAGAGAACTCACAAATTTGTTCGAAGATCGGTGGATACGACGATTGGGTCCTTGGATTTGGCCGCCGCGGTCACCAGATCTGACTCCCCTAGATTTTTATCTCTGGGGAAAAATAAAAGAAAAGGTTTACAGAACACCTGTGAATACAAAACAGGAACTAGAAAACAGGGTTAGACGTGCTTTTGAAGAAATCGACCCGTCGGAAATCCGCAGAGCCACGACTGATCATGTCATGACGTCGATCCATCAATGTTTGCAAGTAAATGGTCAGCATTTCAAGCATCTGAGCTACTGAGTTTTTGTTTTTGCAGTATTAAATGTGTTGTAATTGTCAAGTAAACTTTTTAATATTATAATATCTTGTGTAGAATTAATTTAATCAATTTAATTTTTCATTCTTCGAACTGTCAACCTAATCATATTTGTCATACACCCAGTATTAAGGAAGGTTCATGTATTGCATTATACTTTTCTCAAAACAGTGAAGCTATTTTTCGTTATTTGATAGATTTTTCATCAAATTTTATACTTGCACACACCTCAAACATTATAAAATAATTTATATCTCATAAACGGTAAGAGGTAGGTATAGGATATACTCAATAAAACTTATTCAAACTGGTTCGTTGAATTCGAAAATGAAATAATATACAGGGGGTTCCATTTGAAAAAACTGAGTTTCAGTCATTTTCATAAGTCCCCGAAAAGAAGTTAATTCTGAGCTTCCCTGTATGATGAAACTGAGATCCAGTTCATCGACAGAATACTCAATGGTCTTATGCAGCTATGACCCAAAGTTCAATATTTTGTACATTTGCATTGCGAAAAAAATGTTATTTTTCAATGGTCAGGTTTTACACAAAAAATTGACAAAATAATTTTTATCTCGAAAATCGTCACAGATAGGTATAGGGAATTATATGGGAAAGTTGTGAGGAATATTATAAGGATTTCAAAATCCATATAATATATGGGATGTTCCATTTGAAATAACAAAGTAGCTACTACTTTCTGATACAAGTGGCAACACTGTATCGATGAAAATATTTTAGACGGGTAGAGCATGTTTGATTATCCATGCCCACAAATTTTTAAAATGATCTGTTGTTCCGTTCTCCAGAAACGTCTAATAGGCCATCGAGTGTGGAATACCCTGTATATATATATATATATATATATAAATAAGGATGCATTTAGCGAGGGGCAATATATGAAAATATAAGTAGAAAAGTTATTGGGTATAACCCTCAAAATGCTCTGCAACCGTAGACACGTGTTTCGAGCTTAAGCTCTCATCAGTACGGTAAAATCAAGTGCGAAGATGTACAACACTTGGATGTAAAAATAGAAACAAAGGAAGTCAACAACAGGAAGCCAACCACACATTTGTGGCTTCGGTTAGAAGACCTTGTGCTTACAAGGCAACAACTATACAATATATACCTTATATATATATATATATATATATATATATATATATATATATATATATATATATATATCAGTAATAAAAAAAGTGTAATTTTTATGTACAATCCTGAATAAACGTTATTATTATTATTATCTGAGATTATTCATGATGTATAAGCCTCTGAAGAAGCTAGCCACTCGCGCTAGCGAAACGATAGGAACAAATTCCAAAAAACCACGGCCTTCAAACCCGAGTGAAAATTGTGACACTGAACACTTCGGCCGCGAAAAGCCTTAACCATTTTGTCAATTTATTACGAGGATGTATTGATATCTAGTTAGCCTAGACCAGTTCCCTGCACAAACAAAATATTGCGTTACCATAGCAACGAACAATAACTTATTAGAAGTGTCAGTGTAAAGTTTGACGTCAAAAAAGTAAACCAGAGTTACGCAATAAATTAAAAGAAAAAATATGTCCACCGAAATTGTGAAAATCGAAAAATTGGAGTATCGAGCCATCAAGTACCTGTATTTAAAAGGGTTAGGAGGTAAGCAGATTTACGAAGATATTCTCAATACACTTGGTGATCAATGTCCTTCGTATGCGACCGTGAAAAATTGGATTGCAAGCTTCAAAAGAGGTACATTTCAACAAAAGGGTTGAAAGTCATTTAATTTCTTTGAAGAAAATCCCACCCCGTCCCCATTCGGCCTGTGACACCAGCGCAACCACTGGTGCAACAAGCTTTGGCGCCACCACTGGAAGGTTAAGTTCTATAGTAGGCTAAGAATTTTTCAATATACCCTCGTATTATTCGAATCTTGTCACTTTTGAAAATTAATATAGTTTTTGAAAGGAATTGATTTTTACTATTCATTTGGCTTGTTTGCCTCATTCATTTGGGTTCTTAGAAAGTATTCAAAACAGTGGTTAGGTGTCTTTGGAGAATTATCAAGTGCCCTCTGTGACCAACCAGCAGAACTTAATAGCCATTTGCACCAATTTGAATTATAATTTGGCTTAACTAATAAAGGATTAACTATTAACTGATAATTAAATTAACATGATAACCAAAGATATTTGGATTTAATTCTGGATTCAATTTCAACTAGAATATAACTAAAATTCGTGCAAACGGCCGTAAGAGATATTTATGGATGAAAAAAGGTGATGTTCAAGATAAAATAAAGAAATTCTATGTGAGGATCAGTGAATTCAATTAAGATTCAACAATGAAAATACTTTTTGATATTACTCTTGAAAATCGCCACCTTTTTCATATTATTCATTTCAAATGGAAGTGAATTGTAAATTACTATACCATCAGGGTATATTGATTTTTTTCCAAAGTTAGTTCTAAAATTTACCATGCTAGACAGTTTTCTCGTCTTCGTTTATGATCGTGTATACTATTTAACTATGCATTTCCGTGAAATTTTTATTGGAAACTTCATGTTAATTCGAATGAAATGAATGAATAAATTCTTACTTTATATAGAGAATTCAAATACAGTACACTTTTTGGCACATACAAGTTGGCGGTTGGTTCCAAAAAGGAACGAGTTTCCTAATTCTGAACAGAACACCAACTCAATTTTTCAGTATGTTCATTCCATATTAGTTTTTGTTCATATACAGACCTAGGAATTCAGTGACTTTTGCATAATCAATAGATTCCGTTTCAATTAGTAGAGGATCAATGGAATTGTTCACGTTTTTTTCCGAAATATACATAAATGTGGTTTTACTAAAATGTAAAGTGAGTTTCACAACTTGCAACCAAATTGAAATCTCTATCAGATCACTCTTCATCTCTTTACAGAAACAGTCTGGGCGATTGTCTCAACAATGAACCACAAACTTCGTTATATGCCTTCAAATATGCCCTGACGGGTACGATCTACGATGCCGAAGCTCAATGTAATATCCAGTATCCGGGTTCTAAGGTGTGCCAGATGGGCGAGGAGAAATTTTGTGAAATGCTTCTTTGTCAAACGACTCCAGAATCTTGCTTGTCCGATGAAGAACCCCCTCAGGATGGTACGAAATGCGGAAAAAATAAGGTAAGTGGTTTATGATCGCAATATAATGACTCCACAATGCTTTTATTTCCAACTGATGAAAGTGAAATTATTGAAATAATCTACACCTCAAAAAAACATGTCCTGATTCTGAAGGTTTATTGATCAGGGACTTATTTGAATTGAAAAATATTCTGGCAGAACCCTTAACAAAATTAATCGATAAATATTTTAATTTGGGTATTTTCCCACTTGGATTGAAACATGAGTCACTAAAAACTATATTCAAACATGGAGATGCTGAAGATCCATCAAATTATAGACCAATAGCCACATAAAGCATTTTTTCAAAAATATTTGAAAAAAATTTGAAAAAACGTATTGTTGATTTTATAAACAATAAATATGGCTATGATATTAATCAGTTTGGTTTCCAAGAAAATAGTGGCACACAAGCGGCAGTACTACAAGTCATGCAAGCAATTCAAAATGGACTTGATATAGGAAACTATGTGGTAGCTGTTTTCATTGACCTTAAGAAGGCATTTGATACAATTGATCACAAAATACTTTTGGAAAACTTGGAAACTATGGGATCCAGTGGTACCGTGAAAAGTCTTTTGGAATCCTACCTTAAAAATAGGACAATCAGTACCAAATGTTACAACTCTGAGTCTATCAGACTACCAATAAATACAACGATCTGTTAATATATATTCAAAATAAAATTGTATCGTCTCCCATTTTACAAACCAAATAATAAACTATTTGCAAATACAGACAAATTTTCTTCAGATGAATTGTATGAAATAAATACCCTAAAAATTGAATTCAATATCATATATTATGAAAAATTAAAATCAAATCTAATTTTGAAGAAAAACTGTGAAATTCATGGACAAGTGATAATAATGTGATAACTCCATACCAGCAAGGGTTCCGACCAAATCACTCTAGTCCAATGCATTTGCGACAACATAAATGAAAACAAACTGTTAGCTGGATTATTTTTTGACCTATCGCATGCATTCGATACAATCGATCCCAAGTACCTTCAAATTAAACTAGAAGCAGCAGGTATTCGAGGCCCCATACAACAGTGGATTATGTCTTATATGTCAGGCAGAACACTCAAGGTTCAGGTAGAGGATCAGCTATCCGATCAATATGATATTGTGATTGGCACATATCCATCAGGGACGTACCTTCATATATGCAGACGATAACACAATTATTGTTGCAGCTGATACCACCTCAGAATTAAAAAGTAAAGTTGAGTCAGTCATGAAAGACTTCACATACTGGTGTAGTGTGAATCATCTAATCAATAATACTGCAAAAATAGTTTTCATAGAGTTTACTAGTCTCCTCAAGCCCACTCACAACTTGTCAGTTAATAATGGTGTCGAGCAAATCTGCCAATCACAATCCACACAATTTCTAGGACTAGTACTAGACTATAAACTTTCATTCAATGACCAAATTGATGCCGTGTGCAAAAAACTAAACAGAGTGTATTTTGCATTCATCGCACTGAAGTCGAATTTTCATAGGCATCACCTAATAAACCTCTACTATTCATTAGTTTATAGTGTTATGAGCTGTAATATCATTTTATGGGGAAGAGCCACTGAAGTATCTAGAGTATTCATAATACAGAAGAGATTCATCAGACTATTATTTGATTTAGACTACAGGGAATCATGTAGGAACATATTCAATGAAAATAACATCTTAACTCTAACATTTATATGTCTATATAAATTGCTAATTTATTCGTTTCTCATTGTCCAAAAATTAAATAAAAATAGTGAATATCATGACTATCATACAAGGAGAAAAAATTACTTCCATTTACAACACGCTAACAGACTGCAACATAAGAAGTCGCCTCTATATGTTGGAGCACACTTCTTCAATATGCTACCCGAAAACCTGAAATCAATTAAAAATACCAAAAATTTCAAGTCTTGCTTGAAGAAGTACCTGACCAGTTATGCGTTTTATTCGTTAGATGAGTATGTACAAATCAGAAACTAACCATTCGCATATCTTGTATACAATTTTTTTAACCCCTTTTTTCTCGATGTCTGTGTTACTATAATATAGTTTGTATCCATATTTTTGTCCTGTAAAGTGTATTTTAACGAATTTTTATGTTCTACCATTTTTGACTTATCTCATGTTGTTAAACCGACCTTAAGAGATGAATAAAGTATCTATCTATCTATCTCACTAGACAATATAACTTGTTTCACCTCGATTCTGTTACCTCTACAGTTGGTAAAAAAAGATTCACCCACGCTGCTTTAGATGAATTTAACAAATAACCTTATAATATAACAAACTGCATACGTTCCAAATTCAAAATATCTGTAAAAAAACAGATAATTGAATCTTTGTTCACTAATTTTTTATTTTATTGTGGTTTCATCATTATTGTATATGTTTACTCTGTTTATCAGTCATTTATGATATATTTGTTTGAATTGCAATTGTTAATCATTTTTATTATTATTATATGTACAACTTCCTCATCCCACAACTTGTTCTGTCTGGAAGGTATTCACTCAATAAATAAATAAATAATATACAAGGTATATTTCCATGAATACACGCGATGTATACAGGTTGTAAACTGAATGATGTCATTAATTTCAGGTGGTGATTCCTTGTCATATTCTATGAGAAAAAGTTCATATAAGCGTAAGTGACGGAGTGTCAAAGTTTTAATAAAAATTCGGTTATTTATTAATCACTCGAAAGTCTTTTTGCCGATTTTCATGAAACCTGGTGTGTGATCATTAGCAGATACAAGAGGCTTGTTTTCATGAGGTTAGATTTTGAATTATAAGTAGCGAAGGGTCACCTGATTGATAATTATGGTGACAATCATTGTACGCCACTGTTTTTCTCTAAGTTCCATATTTTTATCAGGAAAAACATTTAAAAATACAACTCTCATATAGTGCCGTGAATTTGAAATGGCAACCATTATCAATCCATAGATTTCCTCGATTAATTTATTTCTACCTGAACTCCTTTATTGGTTTCGTCGTTGATGTACTGGTTATTTGTTGTCTTCCTGGGCCTATTATTGTCAACTATTTCTATTAAAACTTAAGAAAACGTTTGTGCATGTACAAAGGCGTAGAAGGGCCACGAACAATTTTTTTTTGTGATCCTGACTTTAATCTCGGACCCCCGACATTAATCTCGAACCCCCGACTTTAATCAATCAATCAATCAATCAATCAATTTATTCATCATAAAAATATACATATAAATTCAATCACAAGGACCAAAGACAGATGCATGTTTATGACAAGTCACAAATACATAACAAAGTAAATAAAATAAAATACAGATTAAAATACATAATATAAAATTGTCATCTTCATAGGAGCATACTTTTTTGAATCGTAAGCATAAAAAGGTAAAAGGCGTGAAAACATGAGACAACAAAAGGAGACAGTCATATATATATATATGTACATTACTAAGTTCATGGGTTGAACCGCGTTGAGAGTTTATAACTCGACGTTTCGGCTCCTGCTTTGGAGCCATTTTCAAGAGTGTGACTGCGAGGCCTCTATCTGCCTACTCCTCGAGTCGTGGTCTTGAGAGATATCAAGGTCTCAACCTGCCTACTCCTTGATCTCAAAAGACGATCCGATGTTGGTTGCACTGTAGTATTTATAGGTGGTTGGCTACCTGGAGGTGGGCGGGTCTTACGGGTTTTCTCGTTTGTCTTGTCTGCTGGTGCCTGCTGTGTAGTTGGAGTTAATGGGATAATAATTGATTGCGGATAAGTTTCACGTGGCCTGGTAACCCATGAACTTAGTAATGTACATATTTCTGACCGCGGAAACCTTTCCGAACATATATATATATATATATATATATATATATATATATATATATATATATGTTTATATGTGCTATAAAAACAAATTCAATTGCATATATCGTGATCATAATACAAACTATGCAAAGTACTCATGTAAAGTGTAGCAGGGTTTCTGAACTAGCTGTTGTTTCAGTCTTGTTTTAAAAATATTTATATTGAGGGAGCTCTTAATATGCTCATCAAGAGAGTTATATAATTTACAGCCAGTAAAAAAAAAACTTTTTTGGTACAGCGTAGTCCGGTGATTCTCAGGTTGTAGTTGACTTTTGAAACGTGTATTATGGTTATACTTCTCAGCAGAATTCAAAAAGTTATTTTTATTTTTATAGACGTATGTACTACAAACTTCCAGTATATATAAGCTAAGGGTCCGACTTTAATCTCGGGGGCCCGACTTTAATCTCGGACCCCCGATTTTAATCTCGGGGGTTCGACTTTAATCTCGGACCCCCAACTTTAATCTCGGACCCCCGACTTTAATCTCGGGGGTCCGACTTTAATCTCGGGAGTCCGACTTTAATCTCGGGGGTCCGACTTTAATCTCGGGGGCCCGAGATTAAAGTCGGGGGTCCGAGATTAAAGTCGGGGTACGAGATTAAAGTCGGGGGTCCGAGATTAAAGTCGGACCCCCGAGATTAAAGTCGGGGGTCCGAGATTAAAGTCGAACCCCCGAGATTAAAGTCGGACCCCCGAGATTAAAGTCGGACCCCCGCGATTAAAGTCGGGGGTCCGAGATTAAAGTCGGGGGTCCGAGATTAAAGTCGGACCCCCGAGATTAAAGTCGGGGTACGAGATTAAAGTTGGGGGTCCGAGATTAAAGTCGGACCCCCGAGATTAAAGTCGGGGGTCCGAGATTAAAGTCGGGGGTCCGAGATTAAAGTCGGGGGTCCGAGATTAAAGTCGGGGGTCCGAGATTAAAGTCGAAACCCCGAGATTGAAGTCGGGGGTCCGAGATTAAAGTCGGGGGCCCGAGATTAAAGTCGGGGGTCCGAGATTGAAGTCGGGATTTCAAAAAAAATTGCTCGTGTCCCTTCTACGCCTTCGTATGCATGAGATGAAATAGAATGTCAAGAAAATATGGAGAATCTGAAAAGAAGATCATTCACATGACTCTCTGATTCCTACGCTACTGACTTTGATTTGACAAAGTTTATCTATTTCAAATTCACGGCATTATAAGAGAGTGTATTTTTAATCATTTATTCTGAAAAAATATGAAACAATGATTTTTACTAAAAATATCAATCAAGTAACCACCTGCCACTTATGATTCGAAAAATAATTTCATGAAAACAATCCCCTTGTAACTGCTAATGAACACACAAGGTTTCAAGAAATTCGACGAAAAGACTTTTGTGTAATTAATAAATAACCGAATTTTCATTATAACTTTGACGCTCCGTCACTTGAAAAAAATGCAAGTTAGGACATATGTTTATATGATTTTTTTTCAGAAAATATGACAAGAAATCACCACCTGAAATTAATGACATTTACTCTACACCCTGTATAATATGGAGAACTAAAAGTAGCATCATTTTGAAAATTTGTGAAAGTGAAGGAAACATTGTGAATCCAACTGGAATATTTTCGTAATTGTGACATTTCCGGTTTCACCTGGAGAGTTGCCATTTTTGTTATTTTCGTTGGTCAAAGTCAAAATATCCTTTGTCAGAAGTTTTCCAACTTATCGACAAAGGTTTTTAACTATTTTATCTATTCATTGAACAGAAAAATTTCTAGTATGAGGATACATTGAATATAAATATCAGTTTAAAAAATTTCATTATGGTTTCATCATTATTGTATAATATGTTAATTCTGTTTATTAGTTATTTATGATATACAGTACGATGCAAATGTATGGAATAAATTCATTATTTCAGAATATAAACATATTTTGGAAAATTCCTCGAACACGTCGATTTTCTTTTCCCATTGGCCAATTTTTGAACCCCACCCTGAATATATAGGGTTATCCGCATTCGAGTGAAAATTACTTTAGTGATATTTTTAAATGGGACACCCAATGTATTTTTCCATATTTGGTTAGGGATCGTCATTACAAATCCAGTGATACCAGGTTTGATGGGATTATGTCAAACGGCTGCGGAGATATGGGCATAAAACTTCCTCGCATGTCCAATGAGTATGACTGAGACTCCACACGATTTGGAACGTCGCACTAGTCGCATTCGTTTTTTGCTAATATCTCCGCAGCCGTTTGAAATAATCCCATCAAACCTGGTATCACTAGATTTGTAATGACGATCCCTAACCAAATACGGAAAAATAGACTGGATGTCCCATTTAAAAATATCACTAAAGTAATTTTTACTCGAATGCGGATAACCCTATATATTTAGGGTGGGGTTCAAAAATTGGCCAATTGGAAAAGAAAATCAACGTGTTCGAGGAATTTTCCAATATATGTTTATATTCAGAAATAATGAATTTATTCCATACATTTGCATCGTACTGTGTATGTTTCAATTGTAAGATGAAGTTGTTGATCATTTTTATTATTATTATATGTACAACTTCCTCATGACAGAACTTGTTCTGACTGAGAGGTATTCACTCAATAAATAAATGAATAAATAATTAAATAAATGAATTGGAAATATCGAATTAAACAATTTTTCACATTGAATGAATATCAGTGTGATTGGTTTTTTTCAAGAAAACAATTTACTGACTTTGATTTTTATTTATCACCTGAAAGTTTATTGTTAGTTTTTACAGAACTAGAAACAGGAATGTTTTTTCCTTCATTTGAATGAATGTTATTTAAATTGAAATTTTTGCATTTCTGATATTATAATCATGTAATTTTGATTTCATTGTGGAGTGACTATTACTTTTGTAGATTTTTTGTCAAAATGGGTGCAAATTTTTCTCTTACAAATTGTCCAGTATTTAATCTGCCAATTGCATCTCAAGCTGAAATTCATTTTATTTATCTACAACACCAAACTGACCAACGTTTTCATATCTCACTCTCTTACCGTAGTATTCAATCACATTTTATTTATTTTTGATATTCTCCGTTTTGTATACTACTATTATTATAAGAATACAGTTATTATAAT
Organism: Chrysolina oricalcia; assembly: GCA_944452925.2. Taxonomy (NCBI): domain Eukaryota; kingdom Metazoa; phylum Arthropoda; class Insecta; order Coleoptera; family Chrysomelidae; genus Chrysolina; species Chrysolina oricalcia. The sequence goes on from OX101814.2 coordinate 59,776,646, forward strand.
TATCATCTAATATAAGGATTTCAGCATCCTTATATAAACTGAAGGAGGTGTTTTCTAAGGGTTTTTGAAAATTGCTTTCATTGCTTCATTCACCCAACGATGAATTATACATTTTTGGTTTTCATTACATATTGTTATCAAATATCTAATATGCGAGACAGTGTGGAGAGTGTCCACTACAGCACTATTTATTTCGAAAATCCCACTTCTGACACCAATTGTGATAAAAATTAAAATTCAATGTTAATTTATGACGTAACCATAAGAGTATTATGAAAATTTCATACTTGATTGAATTTCAGTGAATTTTAGATTGGTCCAGAATAAATGATTGTTGTATCATCTGAAAATAATTTCAGAGCAACTTCGAATTGCAAAAAAAATAGAATTGATTCAAATCAGGAATAGCTCAGGGACCCTATGTTTGAGTTCGCGCGATAAATTTCGAACGTGATATTTACATCGCCAAAAATTCACATGTGATACTCTTCTCGTTCGATACGCTATTCCCGAACTGAATGCGATACAGAGTTGATCGGTTTCGAAGGTTGTGAGGGAAGTCTGCTTGGGTCACGAATTCAACCAATAGCTCAAAGGTATTTGAATCACATGACGTGGCGCGTCACGTTGACAACTGTTCTGCTTGTATTTCTTGTGTTGTTTTACTAATCAATCGATTAAAAATATCTGGTTGATTTAAAGTATCAATTACTTTATCAAGGCACATTGAAACATGATTTACTGAATGCTACGTGTATATTGGAAGCTGAGTCTAGCTGGTATAGCCACTTGCGAGGAATCCAAGACTTATTAAAACATTCATATAAGCATGTTTTATTTTAAATCACATTCATTTACCTGCCTATTTAGACTGAAGGTAACTTACTTTTGTCTCAATATTTATAGCTGACTCTCTACTTCCCTCCTCTATATAGGGAGACACTATTCGAATCAACTCACGAATTAATACTTTTGATAAAAAATTGTTTATCTCAAAGTTTCAATTCATTCATGCGAGGGTAGAAGGGTCTTCGCTGTTCTGCTGCTCCCGCAGCATCGTCTACTACTTCTGCAATAGCGATCATTGCAATTTCTCAAAATTTGCCATTTCATAATATCACGAGTAAAATGTAAACAATGGATTATTATCAAAGTTAGGATTTAAGTCAATTATTCCGATCGATAATTCTTATCGCATGCTAAATATCCGCTCGTTGTTTTATGGTCGATAATTATCGCTGGTGATATTCGAACATACCATTTTTGGGGTATCCTTCGATAAAGTGCAAAAATCGCATGCGATATTGTATCGAGTGAACTCAAACATAGAGTCCCAGGGGGGATATTCTCGAATCATTCGACTTCCAATTCGTATACAAATAAAAGAGACAAATATACGTATTTCATGAGTATCAGAGTGAAACACGAATTCGCATACGTTCAAACTCAAGAATAGGACCCCAGGTCCTAACACACATCCCTGATGTTGAGCATGATTCGCATTTTAATACTGACTCTTAATCTTCTCAGATGCTCACATCTTGTTTTCTATTGGTCAAAAAGTTTTTTAACCAATTTTAAATGTGTCCTCTGACACCAATTTTATCAAATAATTCCCATGGTCAAAAGTGTCAGAAGCTTTAAATAAATCAAGAGACCATCAATTTTTTTTTGTACAAATGATATTACATCTTGTGCCGCTCTTTCTGTATCTCTGGATCTACGAAATCCATAAAGATAATCAAATAAAATATTTTTATGTTGTAAATACAGCCTACAATTAACGACTTTTTCTAAAATTTTGGAAAAGATTGAAAGTATAGATATCCTAAAATTATTCAAATCATTTCTTTGCAATTTTTGAATATGGGTAATACTAGAGCAAGTTTCATTTGATCTGTTCACTATAGCCGAGTCAAAGTATTTTGAATATTTGAATGTTAAAATTCGTGCAATTTCATATTTGACAATTTTTACAATTCCAACATTAATCTTGTTAAATCCGAAAGTTTTCGTAGGGTTCAGCTCTCCAATTTTTCTCAAAATTTCCTCTTTCAAAAAATCGATGCTAAAAATATCGATAATGCCGTCGTTGGTTTTATTGGAAGTCTTGAGTTGATACAGGAATTTTCAATGGCACCCTTCCTCCAACTGTTATAAAATGCTCCGTGCTTTCTTCACAAGATTCTTCTGGGTTTTCATTTTTTTTATTGAATCTATATTCTTAGGACTGTTACGCAATATATTATCAATTGTTTTCCATTCATCTTTAGGTGTAGATTCGAAAAATCTTCTTCCTAATATTTTTTCTTTGTAGCTAGTATTAATAATCTTTATTGACTAAACATAAATGATTTTAAGTAAATCTATAACTAATACAATAAATAACAAAATTTCAAGTTGAAAATGTTTGCATCAGTTTTTTTAAGTGTCATTAATTAAGTATTTCTTCAAGTATTTCTTTAAATGAAATTTGAAACGATTTTTTTTGTATATTTTTTAAATTATTGGGTATATTATTGAATATCAAAATTCCATTATATAAAATTGATTTTTTCCCAATGTTTGTCTTTATTCTATACGTGATGAGACTATTTGAGTGTCTAGTTTGGTGATTGTGTATGGTATCGGTTGAATTAAATTACAAGTTTATTTTGAAAGTTTCATAAATTATTATAATATTCATTTCTAAGATTATGTTTCTTTTGCCGGAAGTATGTCTCGCACTTTTATCAATTTCGCTAGTTCACTTGTGATCCTGAATTTAGAGTATTCATTCATTATGATAGTCTTGAATCGGCACATGAATGTAATTTATCACCAATATTGTCCATAAAATTTTAGAAATTCAATAGTTCATTTATCATTTTTTTTTATCATTCGTTCTCTTTACGAGGATGTATTGATATCGAGTTAGCCTAGACCAGTTCCCTGCATAAACAAAATATTGCGTTACCATAGCAACGAACAATAACTTATTAGAAGTGTCAGTGTAAAGTTAGACGTCAAAAAAGTAAACCAGAGTTACGCAATAAATTAAAAGAAAAAATATCTCTACCGAAATTGTGAAAATCGAAAAATTGGAATATCGAGCCATTATCAAGTACCTGTATTTAAAAGGGTTAAGAGGTAAGCACATTTACGAAGATATGCTTAATACTCTTGGTGATCAATGTCCTTCGTATGCGACCGTGAAAAATTGCAAGCTTCCAATTTTCCAATTTTCCATTGAAGATGATGACCGATCGGGAATGCCAGTTTCTGTGTCAGTCCCCGAAAATATCGATGCAATTCATGACATGATTTTAACAGACCGTCGAATTGGGCTAAAATGGATATCTGAAGCACTGAATATTTCATACGAACGCGTTCATCATATAGTTCACGTCAATTTGGACATGAGAGAAATTGCTGCAAAATGGATCCCCAAATGTTTGAATGTTGACCAAAAGCGTGCAAGGGTAGTAGCATCGCGTTCGATCTGTGCTCGATTTGAAAAAGATGTAGACTTCTTAAACCGAATTGTTACTATGAATGATAATTCGGTACATTTCTACGATCCAGAAACAAAGCAGCAATCGATGGAATGGCGACACTCCGGTTCTCCAAGAACTAGGAAGTTTCGTGTCCAAAAATCTGCTGGAAAAGTTCTTGCTTCAGTTTTTTGGGATTGCCATTGAGTTATCATGATTGATTTTTTGGATAAGGATAGAACAATAACTGGATATTACTATTCGACATTACTGACCACTCTACGGGAAAAAATTAAAGAGAAAATACGCGGAAAGCTATCCAAAGGTGTTTTGTTATTGCAGGACAACGCCTCTGTACACAAATCTCATGTTGCCATGCAAAAAATTCGTGATTTAGGCTTTGAATTACTAGAACACCCTCCTTATTCACCAGATTTGGCTGCGTCCGACTATCACCTCTTCCCTCAGCTGAAAAAAAGTTTAAAAGGTCGTAAATTTTCTTCCAACGAGGAGGTGATAAAAGCTGTGGAGGTCTGTACGCAGATTCTCAATCGTTATTCGTTACCTACCGTCCCGAGTGGCAACCGAAATAGCGATTCTCAATCGTTTCGATAACGACTTGTCACCTTTTGCAAACGTCAATTTCAGTCGGTAGGTCCGAATGTTCCGAGTGAAGTTTCAAGGAAAGGTACGTCTGTAGTTTTGATTACTTTTGATGAATTTTCAAACTTGTCTTTCCTACAGAACAATGAAATTGCAAATTGAGCATTTAGAGGTGATATCGGTATTTATGGAGAATCACACCGATTTTGCAAAGGGCAGATTGTCAGTCTCAAATTCGAGAACCAAATTTAAGGAGTTGTGGTCAAATTTGGCTCACAAACTCAATTCCTTAGGCCTTGGGACAAAATCAGTTGACAAATGGCAAAAAGTGAGTACATGAAGTTGATTTTTATTTTACTTTTTAAGTGAGATGGTTGATTACTTGAAAATACAAGAGTAGCTATGCTTTGGTTCTCTTTTCGACTTTACTTCTGGCGGAACTTCAAATATCACGTATGTTTTATAGACATGGTCAGATTACAAAGGGAATTTGAAGAAAAAAGCAGCAGAAATCAATAGACTACTGAAGGCAACAGGAGGAGGTCCATCGATAAAAGACCTAACAGATATAGAAAAAAAAATATTGGAGATTCTTGGACCCACATTTTTTAAGGGTGTGGGAATAGAAGAGAAAGGTGTAAGTTAATAACAAAAATATATCGAATTTTGATAATGTTACAATATTCTATGATCTTTTTAGATTAATGTTAAAGCTCCATGTCCAGATACACCAGAAACTGTGACTTCAGTTCCTATCACACCAGATGCGACTTCAACATCTAGCCATATAATTGACCAAAATTTCCAAAAAAATGGAAATATAGGACTGGTTACTCTTCTGCCTAACCAATCTTCAGAAAAAAGAAAATTGGGTTGTGAAAATGACCACGATATCTCATTTTTTTCTAATAAGAATGGAAGCAGGAAAAAGAGAAAGAGTCAAACTGAGAATTTAAATTTGATTTACGAAGAAACCATCAACTGTCTGAAAAATATAGAAAACACACTTGCCAATGGTTTGAATACTATAAATAACAGCATCAGAGATGGTTTGAAAGAGTTGACAGAGGTGCTGAAAGGGAAACAGCCCCATACTTGAATTCTCAAATTTTCATTATTTATTATTATTTCATTTATTGTTTTTTCGTGTTATCGTATAGGCGAGTTTTGTTTGTTTACTTTTTTCAATGGTTACATTAGTTTTAGGTTACTTTGATACCCAGTTCACAATAAAATGATTACTTTGGAGTTTTTTCTTTTAATCAGAAATTTGTTTTTGAATACATATCTTATGGCATAGCTTATTTAAAATTACAAAAAATATACTTCAAACAGAAAGACTTTAATATTAAATGTGATTGAAATAATTTCTGGTCAAATTGTTTCTAATTCGTTGTCCTTCATGAAAAAGACGAACGTCAATAGGAGGGTGATTATGTGCCAAGTGATCATTGTCCATGGCCATATTTTCCTCCAATTCAACTCCAAATACCATGCACATATTATGTAAGACAGCACACACATTTACCAAAACTGCTACAAATCTTGGCTCATATCGAGCTACTCGTTCTTTGAGAAGACAACGGAACCTTGACTTGAGAACACCAAATGTTCTTTCCACAGTATTTCGAGCACGTATATGTGTTGAGTTATAGCGAGCCTCGGGAGATCCTGGAATAGGATTGAGGTAAGGTGTCATGAGACAAGGCTCTAAAGGATAGCCTGAATCCCCAATAAGCCAAGATCCATGTAGGTTATTTTGGTGATATTGGTTCATTAAGTACTGCCTCACTTGTGATTGTCTCCATATGAATGAATCATGAGTGGATCCAGGATAATTCGCATTTATTGAGAGAATCTTCAAATTGGCATCACATATCATTTGAGTGTTCAAGGAATGATACCCCTTCCGATTGAAAAAATTGTGCTCGTCAACTTTAGGCTTCAATATAGCTATATGTGTGCAGTCCACCGCTCCTAAAACTCCTGGAAAATTGAACTTATCCATATAAGTTTCTTTGCTTTCATTTTGTTCTGCTCTTGTAGTTGGGAATTTAATGAATCTCGCTGTCAAATGTTCATAAATTGCATTAGTTACCTCATGAATGTACCTACAATTATTGCGAAATCAAAATGTTAGTAGTCGTTTTATGCATTTTCATTTTTACCTATGAACACTCGTTTGACTAACTGCCAAATTGAAGTCTTCACCAACACTCCTTTGATAGCATCCAGTTGCATAAAAACGCAAAGCAACTAATATCTTTTGTGTGACAGGAACTTTATCAGAATGGGAAAGCACTTGTATATGGGGAACCAAGAGTCTGAGCAATTCTTCAAAAAGATTTTTATTTACTCGAAACAATTCGATGAACCTAGCATCACTGATATTATTGATATCAAATTCATCACGGCACCTCATTCGTTGACGTTTAAAATTGATATTCTGTTGAGCTCTAATTACTTCGTTCACAATGGGTAACATCTCGAAATTCACCGGACGCGTTTAAACTTTTTTGAGGCAATCCAAATTGATGTCGATATTCCTCACTAAAATCCCAAATTGACAATTCGTAAACTTCAAACGGAAACAATTATTGAGAAATTTCGGACACCTTTCATTTTTCACTGCTGCCAATGTAAGTTCAGTCGGGAGACATTAAGAATTGCTCAGCAGTCGGTAACGACTGTACACCGAATACGTTCCCGACCGTGACCAACCGATCGGGATGTAACGATCGTAAAAATTGAGAATCTGTCTGCTGGTTTGCAGAGCAAGAAGAAACATTTTTTTTGAAAGGTCTAGAGACGTTGCAGGTTCGCTGTAATAAATGTATCCAATCAAGAGGAGAATATGTTGAGTAATAAAATATTTTGACATTGGAATTTTGTTTGATTCTGTAGTAGGCTAAGCATTTTTCAATATATCCTCGTAAGTACTTGATTTATATTCCTTGTTATATGAGTATTCACTTCTTTCGTCCCCAGGCGTTCTGCTAGAAATATATCCTCTCTGAATAATCCTAATGCCCTATGCGATTAAGAAAATTAATAATTCTAAAAAACTAATGGGATTTTTTTTTAAATTCCAGTGGTGTTTCCACAAAAAGTGCGTCGAGATTGGTGAGCGTCCTGAAGCAGTCAATGGAGGCTGGGGCTCCTACTCTTCATGGTCTGGTTGTTCCAGGACATGTGGAGGAGGTGTTTCCGTATCGCAAAGAGAATGTGACAACCCAGTACCAAAATATGGAGGAAGATATTGTCTGGGAGAGAGGAAGAAATTTAAAATATGCAATAAGGATGTGAGTAGATGAATAAGTTACCAGATTTGATTAGGAGCTGACATAATTTCACCTTATGTGGTTTGAGTTATATACTGGGTATCCTCGAAAGGTGGCTCGCCTCTTCAACTATTTTGTTTATAAAGAAAATAGAATGGAATTTGGAAGATATGCATACGACATGAAACTGCTTTTCTCGACAAGTAACTCAAGTCCATGCAATTTTCGGTTTCACCAGAAGTGACAAAGAATTTCGATTTTTAAATGGGACACCTTGTATGTTTTTACTTCGTATGTCTAAATATGACATTCTGAAAATAACCATGTGTACATCAATTGTCACTTTGTGATCAAATTATGTTTCAATTCTGAAATTTATTGTTCAATTAAGAGTGCTATGAAAAAATACAACTCCACTGTTTTGGGTCAAAATTTGTTAAGGCACACTAATAGGTTTTGGAGGAAGTTCCGTTGAAACTTTGATAAATTACGTTGAATTTTTCTTAAAATGAAGCATCTTTTAGTAATAAAATGAGATTTGAATGCATCGGGTAACCTGTGATCAACACAACTAAGGGCTAGTTTTTCATGTTCGAGTTAACCTCCAGATAACTTACTAATAGTTTAGATGATGACTGACATGATTTAAATGATGTTTGAAGGATCACATTCTAACCATTAGGTAAGTAATCTGGAGGTTAATTGGAACTTGAAAAACCGGCCCTTAGAAAACAGAATCATTAAGGAGGTAGACATTTTATTTTACCTCGCTTCTGCAGAAGTAATTGTTTCAAAAACAAGTTTTTCAATTAACTTTCGATCAATGATTTTGTTTTATCAGTTTTTTTGGTTACATGTTATTTTTGTAGGTATTTATATTTTATTTTCATCTCAAAAATACTTCATTATGAGAAATATGTAATGTGATCTTTGAGAGTTTTCTGAGGAAAGTTTGTTTGAATCAAAGTAATCGTGATAAAATGCTCTTTTTTCCTATTCCGACGAGCCACATCTTGTCATTTTAAAAAATTACTAATAGAAAATTCAAAAATTAATTTCACATTTTTACCGAAAACCGTAAATAGTAACGTTGTAATTCTCCCAAATTATGAGAACTAAAATTAGTGATTTGAAGGTGTTTTTAGCCCCCTAGAATGAAAAATGTATTTCAAAATTACAAAAATTGACAAGTAATACTTGGCCGGATTCAGCATGTTATAACAAAACAAAAAAATGAAAATATACCAAGTGTCCCATTCAAAAATCGAAAGTTTATGTCGCTCCTGATGAAAGTGGAAATTGCATGATGCTGAGTAACTTGTCAAAAAATGCAGTTTTATGTCATATACAGATCCTCCAAATTGCATTCTATTATCTTCCAAAATAAAGAAGGTATAGGGACGAACCAGTTTCCGCGGACATCCGGTATGATTCAGATATTTATTGTGATTGAATGTGAGTGATACCTTGTACCAGTTTTGATTTTAGCCCTGTCCAGTGGATCATCCATCTTTTCGAGAGGTTCAGTGTACAGAACATAATAAGATAGATTTCAACGGCAAGCTGTATACATGGAAACCACAAATCCAAAAAGGTAGAAATATTATTATTTTTTGGTATCACGACGGGCTCACACACAAGTACCACATTATTATTTGGACTTTAATATTGAAAAATCAAAATAAGGTCTCGTAGTTCAAGAAGAAAACTTCATTGTAGCTGCAAATACAAAAGTGTCAAATGAATGTGGCAACAGCGTATGATTTGCCCCAATTCTCACTCTTTCATATCTGTTTGAGTCTGTCTGGGTCGCTGGATCAGAGTAATCTATAGAAGTAGATTGTATTGCGCAATCCTACTGAATGGCCAGCCCGTTCTCCAGATTTGATGCCAGAAACTTTTTTGCGAAAGTATTTCTTATTGCAGAATGAAAAAAATATAAGAAAACTTGTACATATCTATGATGACACCACACTTAGTTTCAGTATCAAAGAGTACTTTCAAACTTCCCATTTTAGTGATGTGAAATCGTTTCTTCGTAGATGAACCATGTGTTTTGTACTGCGTCAACGAAGCCAATGCTTATGCCAAGCTTGAGCCCAGAGTGAAAGATGGTACAGCCTGCAAAAGTGGTACGAAAAATAGATGCATCAGTGGAGTATGTCGAGTAAGTGTTTCTGTTTATTGATCCAATCTTCATATTGTTTTTAAAGGCTTTTGACTGTTTCACGCAAGATATTTTCTTATTGTGGCTTAGGAGGGACGATTTTGAGTTTATGTTTCGAATCTGGAACATTTCCAAAAAATGGCAAATTTCCAAAACAAAGACACAGTGAATTATGAAATTTTACAAGTAGAATTGAGACAATTTGGCATCAGAGTCAATGTTAATCAACTTACTCGAGGAGAGATATTTCTTGTGGTGTAGGTACCCCAAGGGTATATCTTTGGGCCTGTTTTGTTTCTCATTTAAATAAATTAGATATCTTGTCTGTATTTGAGAGGTAATTTGAAATCATTTGTGGATGATACTAACCTTTACTATTAAGGAAAACGTGCTCACGAAAAAAAGGAGCAAATTGAAGCTGACCTCAGATTTCGTTATGGTTAAAAGAAAATTGCTGATATTATAATATCATTCAAATCCAACATTGCTCCAGGAGAAGATGTAATAACTTCAAAATATTTGAAAGGTATAGTTGATCTCATTAGCCTACCCTTATTATAAATAAATGTATTGTTCAATTGTTTGTATAGTTTGTTTCGAATTTCATTTTATCTAACACAGATTCAGTTATCCAGTTATTGTTTTCTCGTGTTCTGAAGTTTTATGTTTCACTGGATTTTTCTTTGCATTCTTTTATACAGATTGCAAGATCTTTCAGAAATGTACATAAACCTCGATTTTTCAAGATTCAAAGTTACCTCATTTTCTTTTAACCACAACGAAATCTGAGGTCAGCTTCAATTTGCTCCTTTTTTTCGTGAGCACGTTTTCCGTAATAGTAAAGGTTAGTATCATCCACAAATGATTTCAAATTACCTCTCAAATACAGACAAGATATCTAATTTATTTAAATGAGAAACAAAACAGGCCCAAAGATATACCCTTGGAGTACCTACACCACAAGAAATATCTCTCCTCGAGTAAGTTGATTAACATTGACTCTGATGCCAAATTACCTCAAAAGAACCATATTAAAACCAATTTATAAGGGAGGAGAAAAGAATAATGTTTCTAACTATCGCCCAATAGCGCTTTTAAATGTTTTATCCAACATTTTTGAGAGAGTATTGAAAGAAAAATTGATAAATTCCATTAATAATAATTCTGGTTTTGATATCTTTCAATATGCTTTCATGCCAAATTCTGATACACAATCAGCAGTAACTGATTTCATGAATGACATTTTTGAAACTTTGGATGAAGGTAAATATGGCGTTGTCTTTTTTTTAGATATAAAAAAGGCATTTGACACAGTAAATCATACAATATTGCTAAAAATTTTGAATAATTTAGGAGTGAGGACACTCTTATAAACTTTTTGAAAACTATTCTGAAAATCGCATTCAATATGTTGTTATTAATGAAAATAAAAGTATTGAAAAACAATCCATTATTGGAGTTCCCCAAGGTTCAGTATTGGCTCCAATTTTCTATTTGGTCTATGTGGATAGTATAACCAAATTAAAATTGATAGGTAAACATTTTACTTTTGCAGATGATACTGTACTTTATTATTCGGCAAAAGATACAAAAATTTTAGAAAGTAATATTGGAAAAGATATTCAATTGTTTGAAAAGTGGATAGATCAGATGAATCTTACTATCAATTTAGAAAAAACTGTTTACATGATTTTCAAACAAAAAAATACAGACAAAATAAAATAAAAAATAAAGAATAAAATTAAATGAAGTTGAAGAACATAAATATTTAGGCCTGATGATTAATAAGAATTTAAATTTTGAATATCACGTGAATAAAATTAGGAAATCAATTGTTCCTTTATTTGGAGCAATAAGAAGAATTGATTTTCTAAATATTAAAATACAAAATCTCATTTATAATAGCCATATCGTCTCGCATATTAGATATTCAATAGCAATATGGTCATCTTGTAGCAAAAACCAAAAAAGTATAATTTATCGTTTGATGAATGGAGCACTAAAAGTGATTTTTAAAATTCCTTGGGATACACCTTCTTCAGAATTATACAACGATATTAAAACTTTTACATTAGATAAACTAATAAATTTTAAATGAGCATGACCCCTCAAACTCCTTATGGAATTTGGGTCCCGGTGGATTTTTTTGAATTTTTGGTATGATGTAGTCCATATAATTCTTAACCAATGTTACCATTGCGCCAACCCAAAAAAATGAGCAGTTTTGCAGCTAGGGGGCGTTGAAATCACCCCTTGCGCAGATTAGACTATTTATTTTTGAGCCCGGTAACAATATTTTCACTTGTTTCATTACTGCTAATGATGCACAATATTGTGCTGTTTTATAAAAAAAATTATTACCCCCTCCCCTTTTTCCCCCAACTCCTATTACGGAACGCAAAAAAAATATTTCTCGAGTTTCTTCAAATGTATCGTCGAATGTTAAAATATGCCTAAATAAGGAAAATAGCAGTTTTTTATGATTATCCCCCCACCCCCCAAATGACACAAAACGAAAAAAGTTCGGTGGATTTTTCTGATCAAAAATTCAAAGACTCCAGGAAATCGATTGGTGGGAAAGATGATAAATTCTCACGAAACTGCAATTGCATAAACAGGGATTTGAGATTGGTGAATAAGTAGGAAACGTTCTCGTTCATTGTAAAAATCTCGTTCTTGAAATTCTTCGTCATGAATAATACTTGTAAAATGCTATTGATTCCCAAATTATCTAATCCAATCTTATTAACAAGCTCCCAGGACAACTCTCCACTGATTCGTAGGGAAGCTGACCAGACTCTGCATCGCATCCATTTCGTAAGCTACAATCAATTCGTCCAAGTGAAGAAGAGTTTCGTAGAGGGATCGATTCGGCTCTTGCTCGATGAAGCTCCTCCGCTGAAAGGGAACCAGAACCTCGAGCAATGCAATTCATATATTGGGTGCAGGAATGACTCATGTCCATTAACCGCACTGAAAAAGAAGGAGGTGGATCAATCACTTGCGAATTAACCTTGACACTGCTCTCGGCTTTTCTCGAATAGATTTTAGTTCCGTATTGAAATAAGGGCAATGCATGATCTCATGAAAATTATGAGATGGAGGAATAGTTCCAAGAACCGAAGCAGCATTACCACGTTGAATAGCAATACTAATTCTTTCTATCAAAAAAGTGGTAGAACGGTAATCTTTCGTTGCGCGACCCAATCTCCTTCCAAGTTCATGAACAAATAACAGAGATTTCAGACCATATACACCAATAGTTTCAACCGCTACTGGATGAAACAAATAATTGTTACCAAGATTTTGGTATTTTTTACGTTTCAATTTTCGCCTGACAAAGCTGCAGTTCCAGCAGACTTCGAACTTTCGGCTAGATGGGAAGCCGCGACCGTGTCAACACAAGTGAAATCCCATCCCACAGGTTTACCGTATTTCCAGGGTATGAGAGACATACCATCTGGTCTTTTACCATCATCTCGACTTGTACCTAAGGGTTTCAAAATTGCAGGAACATCCGCTGACACCATGGCACGCTTCAATATGTCGTTAACCTGGTAGATTTGTATTCATTATTCATAATGAAAATATGCACGTTCTTTCACCTAACAAAAAATAAAAAATAACATTCCAATCTCACCTATGTTCTTACATCTGATAGTCATAGCCATCTACTAGACAATCCGTGCAAACTGTGCAAATTAAAACTCAATTTGTCAAAATTTCATCATTTGATCGCGGTATTACGCTTATAAAAGGATTTAAGGAAATTCCTCATTTCTATTGAAGATGAAGTAGCATTATTTCTTCGTAATCAAGATCAACTGCTCAATTATTAGTGATTTGTCGATTTTATTTATATTTTATTGTTGCCTAATATCGTAATTTTTTTCGAAGGTATATTTATATTGGTTGTCACTGGATGAACAATGCACATTTCTTGGGGTAGAATTGATAAATAAATAAACACTTATTAATTATAGGAAAGACAGTGTGGTCATGTGAATAATTGTAATTCTGAACATGAAAATGTGAGATAAGGCTTCGTTATAGAACCTTTATTATTAATTCTTTATTCAGTGTGTAAACGTACTTCTGTACTATTCAATATTTTATTGAAAATCAAAGTCTTAAACAGAATTCTCGCCGTTTATTCTTCGTGACTTTACAATACTTTTTTTTGACCTTTTGTCACTGTCATATCTTCAATCTTTTTTATAATATCATACAAAGTGTATCAAAATCAGTTCATAACATCAAAAAACATCAAAATAAAACAAATCTTCCTCAACACAGCGAGTCTGAAAAGGTATGAACTCTTTTTTATTATTGATCAAACAAACAAAAATGTTTCTGATAAAATTTGGTGCTTATGGAGAAACTGATGATGGGTTATCAAAACGATTTGTTCGGTCATTGGTTTGTGAATTTTTTTTTAAATGGTCTATTTTTCAAAATACAGAAAAAAAATTGGAGGAATATTTCATTGCAATGTAATTTTAGAATCAGATACAAATTTTCATCTACGTGCTACACTATTCAGATATCGGCAACAACGTAGATGAAAAAAATCATAAAAAAATTAAAAGCAATTTATCTCTTAGATATTGAAGTAGATTCATGATATGATGGGCCGTAGTGGTCGGCTGGTGAAGCGTTCGCCTCGCAAGCGTGGGTTCGATCCACCGATTCACCGGTCTCGTGCATGACATCACACGTTAAAAGGTAAGGGCTGCGTCTTCCCTAGCTCACACAAGTCTCTCGAAGACTTCCGAGGGTTGCGCGTAGTGGTGCAATCGGTTGAAGCAAATAACAATTTTAACAAAAAAAATTGACAATAAAAAGCTAATATTTCAATAACTAGAGGGTATATCATAAAAATTATTAGAAATAAGGGACGAAGACGTAACAGAGGGATCAAAGTCAAAAAATATAATGATAAAAATCAATTTACAAGGATTCTGTTTTATAATTAAAATCTATGTTGTTCATTAGAAGACCACGGAATATTCTTTATGAATTTTTCTGTATTTTGAAAAATAAAGGTATCTTATTCTTGACAACTTCTCAGTTTAATTTAATTTATTTCCCAAGAAAAATACATTTCATGAAATGGAAAAAATCAATACAATGCAATACAATTGGAGTAAGTAATTCTTTAGATTATTTGGATTTGAATCGCAATTTTCCATACGTTTTTGAATGATTTTTTGAAAATTTATTGTAAAATTTCACATTATCAAAATGAAGTGATTTTTGTCCAAAAATTTGTTTTAATTTTTTCAACATGGGAATTTTGGGCTTGTCTGGTATAGTGATTGTGTTGGTCATTATTAATTTTGAAAATTGAAGTGGAATGTTTAATTTTATTGTTAACAAGATGAATCAATGTGCATATTTTCAATTTAAATATGGAATGTATAATATCCAGTAGCTTTCTTGGTTTGTAGAAGTTTACAATTGGTTCTTGATAATCAACTTTAAAAATACACAACATAATTTAACTTTGTAATAATTTCAATGGTTTAAAAAACTAGGTCGAATCAATGACCCAAACCGAAATCAAATATTGAAATTTAGAGTATGCTAACGAAAAATAAATGGATTTTGAATACTTGAGAGGCAGAAAATTTTGAATTTGAAAAATAATTCCAACTAATGGTGGAATATGCCTCCTTAAGTTCTCTATATGTCTCGCCTTTGATGAATTTTTTGAAGATCCTCAGAAGTTTGATACCGAACAGTATGTTATGTACCTATTCATTATTGAATTTGATCAGATCTAAATTATCGTTTGAAAATTCTTTTGTAATGAACTTAAATGATGATTTATTCCTAAATAAGTGTCATTTTATGTCACATGAGCCGTAATGGCATTTTTCCTAGATCACCTTGTATGTCATTTTTAATATCACTTTGACTTTTTCCTGACATATTTTGTTGTGGTATCATCAGCAAACATTTTGATTTTTCCTGATAAATCTAATCTAACCTTAGTCAGCTAAAGAGTTTATATGAATGAGAGAAAGGATTGGTCCTAAGATGGATCCGTGTGGAACTTAACAGATGATTTTTTTTTAAATCAATTGATCAGATGGTTTATTTATGTTCGTTTTAATGCAATACAGATTGATTAATTCAATGATCTTCACATTCGTCAAAGTCAAACAATCTATGACATCTAATTGTTCTCAGATATCCATAAAAATTAACGAAAATACTAAACCTTGGTTCGATTCGAATACTTCAAAATTGATCAACACCAGAGATAAGTATTTTTCTAAAAGAAAACAGTTTCCTGATATAGAATTATTCCAAACTGAATATAATCATTATAATAAACTGGAAAAAAAACTGTTAGGGAACAAAATATAACTAATACAAAAATGAATTTTTGAATGCTACTCCAAAATCTATGTGGAAAACTATAAATCAGTTATTATATAACAGGAAAAATGGGAAGCAAGTTAATGTAAAATATATTGTACAAGATAATGAACATATTGAGGATCCAATGGAAATATGTGAGAAATTTAATGAATATTTTTTTAATGTTGGACCAAATTTAGCATCTGCTATTTTGTTTGAACCATCAAACACCTATGATAATGTATCATTGAGTGAGTCCATGTTCTTGGAAGAGACAACTTGTGAGGAAGTAAAGGATACTATAAAAAATCTTGACAACAAAAAAGCGGCTGCTGGAATTTAATTCAACCGATACCATACATAATCACCAAACTAGACAATCAAATAGTCTCATCACGCATAGAATAAAGACAAACATTGGGAAAAAATCAATTTTATATAATGGAATTTTGATATTCAATAATATACCCAATAATTTAAAAAATATCGTACAAAAAGATCGTTTCAAATTTCATTTAAAGAAGTACTTATTACAATGATACTTGAAAAAAACTGATGCAAACATTTTCAACTTGAAATTTTGTTGTTTATTGTATTGGTTATAGATTTAGGTCCCTATTATAAACATTTATGTTTCTTGGGGTCAATAAAGATCATTATTATTATACCCATCATGAAATAACTGCAGAACTCGATCCATTTCTCACCAGTGATTACCCCATAATTAACCGGTATATTTCTTCAGAAGTTGGGGTGCGACTTCCAACTCGACTCGGATGCTGTCGAAGACGTATGCGGAATTTGTAACGGCGATGGAACGCAGTGCAAAATTATCGAAGAAGTTTATAAAGATACTGGCGGTCATGGTGAGACCATAGAATTATATCGAAAATATGCGTTCGCAGAATTTTCTCCGTGTGTGAGTAATTACTGTCTGATTCTCCGTTGCAGATTACAAAAAAGTGGCGACCATTCCGCAGGGCAGCAGGAACGTTCGTTTCGAAGAACTGGCGTCTTCGGTGAATACGCTCGCAGTCAGTGACAAGACCGAGAAGGTGTTTTACCTGAACGGAAATCAGTAAGTTCCATACCACATTGCTCACAGATTGTTCCTAACTTTATTCATCTATTTGAATATTATTATTATTACTACTTATTCATATCATATCAATGTTTATATAACACAAGGAACTGAAAAAAACACTCAAAAGTAAAATAGTCAAAAAGTCAAAGTCCACATATTATTATTATTCATTTATTCACCCAAGAAACATTAAATTTTTTTACAGGGAAGTCAACGATTAATTGGCTATATATAATACGTATATAGGATAAATGAATACAAATTAAATTAAATTAAATTGTCAAATCTGATAAAATTCTAAAAAATTAGGAAACTAAGAAATACTCTTTCAGTTGTAATTTGAACTTCAATAGATGTTTTATATTTTTCAAACGGTTAGGTAATTGATTATAAATTATGATACCATCATGCAAAATGCACCTCTTTCCAATTTCAGATGTTGCCTTACTGGGATATAGTTCATTGAAATTTCTTGTTAGGCTCAAATGAATAAACAAACATACTGATAATTTGTAAAGAGATTCCAAGTTCAATATTTTTTTGGCTTGTACAAATTTTTTGTTGGTTCAAGATGGGGAAGTTTGTGGATACATTTTATTGATTTATTTTGGAGTTTTTTCAAAGGTTTCAATACAGATTTATTCGCGGATCCCCATGTAGATATCAAATATTGTGAATATATGAAGGAATAATATATATTCATCAAATATTTACGACATATATAGTTTCTAATCTTGTAATGTATGCCGATAATTGGAGAGATTTTTTTCTAATTTTTTCAATATGTTTTTTCCAACTGAGGCATTCATCAATATAGAGTCCTAAAAATTTTATACAGTTTTTGTATTCAATTTGATTTCTATCAAAGATTAATGGTGTGAGTTGGTCATTAATTTTTCGTTTTGCAATAAACATATATTAGGATTTGGAAAAGTTTAAGGTTAATTTATGATTCTGTAACCATGAGAGAATATTTTTAATGTCGCATTGGATACTTTTTTTGAGAGTGTCTGTATTGGATCCTGAATAAATTATAGTTGTATCATCTGCAAATAATTTTAGAGATCCTTTTAAATCCAAAAAAGAAATAGAATTGATGTAAATCAAAAAAAGAACAGGCCCCAAAACAGATCCCTGTGGTACATCATAACTGATTTTTCTATATTGACTATAACTATTTTCAATGCAAACATACTGTTGTCGATTATTCAAAAAATTTTCAAACCTGTGATGAATGTTGCCTCTGATGCCAATACTATATAATTTTTTCAATAGTATTTTATGATCAACTATATCAAAAGCTTTACATAAATCTAAAGATTATAGTGCACATTTTTGGTTGTTGTCAACTTTTTGTTGTATAGATGAAATAACATCTTGTGTTGCTCTCTCAGTATCTCTCAATTTTCGGAATCCATATTGGTTTTCAAATAGAAGATTTTTCTTTTTCAAATACTCAAATAGTTTGTCATTTATGAATTTCTCGAAGATTTTTGAAAATACAGGAAGCACCGAGATGGGCCTATAATTATTGTTCATATCTGTTTTTTTGCCATTTTTATATATTGGTGTGACTTTAGCAATTTTCATTTTTTCTGGTACTATTGAGGTTTGGATTGACTTATGAATTAAGTATTTCAAAATTGGAGCAAGTTCAGATTTGACAATTTTTACAAGTTTGATATCAATTTCGTCAAATCCACAAGCCTTCTTTGGGTCGAGATTATCAATTATACTTATGATTTCTTCAGTATTTGGAGGATCCAGGAAAATTTATGAAATGGTTGTTTTTTCTATACAGCTCTGCGATGTTTTAGGAATTTTGGAGGCAAGTTTGGGTCCTATATTGGTGAAATGTTCATTGAATTTATCACATATTTTGTGGCAGTCCTCAATTACTTCATTATCGACTTTTAAAGATTGAATATTGCGCTTCTTTCGATAGTTGGAATTCAGTAGTTTATTTATTGCAGTCCATTTTTCTTTCGTTGTTGAATTTTCGAATCTGTTATCATAGTAATTCTTTTTTGCAGTCCTCAATGCTTTCTTCACAAGTTTATTTTGGTGGTTATATAAATCAATATAATATTCATTACCAGGGTTTTCTTTCTTTTTTCGATTATACTTCTCACGTTTTTTGGTCATTTGTTTCAGATCATTTGAAAACCATGGTTTGTCATTTCTCACCATTATGATTTTGATAAATGCACATGATTAAAAAATGTTCAGTAGTTTATTGTATATGATATTAGGGTCTGTTAAAGTTTCCAAATAACTTGTAAATTGTATTAATTCACTTTTCAATTTCTTTGTATCATGAAGTTTGATTTGGCGCACAGTGTATGGATGTTTTTGTATTTTGTTGCATTTTATACTCAATATTTGTATTTTGTGGTCACTAAGTGAATTTTCAATTAAAGATAAGTGAAGTTCTTCCTTATTGTTTGTTAAAACATGATCAATTATCGTCGCACTAGATGCACCAGATCTTGTTGGAATCCTATCATTACATGAAAAGAAATTATTGGATGAATATATGTCTAGAAGATTTTTAGAATGTTTGTTATCATTCAATAAGTCTATGTTCATATCTCCTAGGAAAAAGCATTTCACATTTCGATTGTTAATTTTGTTCATATTATTATCCAATATATTAAAAAAGTTCGAATTTTTGAAATTTGGTGGTTTATAAATTACCGAAATTATCATTTTTGGTTTTTTGATTTCAATTTCTAGATAATTCACTTCATCTTCTTCTTTTTCCAAAATACTGAATTCTAAATCTTCATGTATGAAAATACCAACACCGCCTCCTCTCTTCTCTCTGCTTGAAAATATAGAATTGAAGTTATTGAAACCAAAAAATTTTTCCTCGTCTTTAGATAGCCATGTTTCCGTTATGACAAGAATTTTGATCTGATTTTCATTCGCAAGTATTTCCAGGTTGTCAAGTTTATTTTTTATTGATCTTGCATTCATATATAATATTCCTAATTCATCATCTTGAAGTGCTTTTTGTTGATCCAATGATGAATAATCATAGAGATTGATAAAATTTTTATCCATAATTTATTCGGGAAGACATTTTCTCTTGGTTCATTTTATATATCGGACAATTTCGATCACTTGCAGCATGCTGGGAATTAAGTTTTGTTTTATAATTTTGATTAGAGTGTTCGCAGTTCGGACATTCCAAGATATCTGCATTTTTGCACGTTTTTTCTTCATGTTGTTTTCCACAACAGGGACAAACTGTATTGTTTCTACAATTCTTTGAAGTATGACCAAAACGATAACATTTGTAACATTGGGTTAGCAAATTATTATCAAATACTTTCAAATTTTGCCATGAAATGAATAATTTTCCAAAATTTTCTTCAAATATTTTCCTATATAATCTTCCACTTACTTCCATAAATATTGTGTATGAGTCTTTATTCTCAATATATTTGATAAAATTTATTTTCAAAAAGTCATCGTCATTTATAAATTGAATTGGTCAATTATAATTTTTGGCAATTCTTCCTTGTCGATACATTCTTTCAATTTAAGTCCTACAATTTTGATTTTGGGATTGATGAGTTTCTTTTCTTCGATGGAATATTTTTTTTCTAATTTATTATGAAGTTCTTCCTTTAGAGCTTCGAAATCACGTTTTTCTTTACAGGTTACCTCCAATCCACCGTTTCTTCTTGTTTTCACTGCTGCAATAGCAATTTTTAGCTTTCCTAGATTGATATTTTTGTTGAGATCTCTTTTGGTTTCAATGGATTGTTGTTCATTTTTTGGTTCTATAATTAATGTTTCAGAATATGTTTTTTTGTTACCTTTTTTTAGTGATACAATTTGTGAGTATGTTGGAATGTTTTTTGGTATCAATTCTGTTTTTACTTCATCTATTTTACTGTGAATTTTGTCAAGACTTTCCATTATTGTATCTTTCTCCACAATATTGGACGTCATAAGGTTATAATTGGATCGTAGACTTTCATTCTCTCGAAGAAGTTGTTCGATATTTCTATCTATTTCAGCCAATAATTGTTCTCTCTCATCTAACATTCTCATTAAATTTTAATTTTCATTCTTCAATCTTTCTAACAAGTCATTTTCTTCTGCTTTCAAAAGTTTTCTACTAGTAGGTTTTTTTTCTTCTGCATAATCAATTTGGGTGAATTCATAACTGGTTTCTTGGTCATATATCTCATTTTGGTGTTTTTTCTTTCTTCTCATGGTTTCATTTTGAGATTCTGCAGGTCCATTCCTTGAATTTTCTAATGAATCAAAAGTTTCTACATCTATATTTTGAATACTTTCAATCATTGAATTGTTACTATTTCTACGTCCTTTCTTTCTTCCCATACTCACATTTCATTTTTTTTTTCTCAAGCGGCAAAAAATATTTATCTTCACTGGACTATGATTTCAATATCTTTGATGACACAATTGACGTTTTCAAACTGTCCGAAATCTTTGCAATAAATAATATTGAAATGATTGCACTTCCTATTGAAACTTATATTGTTCTCTTGCACAAGGATTTGATAGTATTCAAAAATTGGGTTTTGGTTGTTTATCTTCGATTATTTAGTGGATTTCAGAAAAACTTAGTAGAGCCAAACTGACAGATTGTCACTATTTCGAAGTTTTGCACTCTCTAATGTGATGATACTTTAAACACCTTGAGTCATAATGACCGCCGATTTTGCACCTCTACTACGGCTACTTTCAACACTTTTTCTACAAAGGGATCGTGGTAATCTATATGAAAACATGTAATCTCAAATTGGTATTTCTTAAAACTCTGTCATTGTACTGGGTGATACAGAAAATAGGTCATATTGAACTCGTAATTTTTTTGTAAGTGATGAATCAGGACACATGAATCGTTTGTGAATAAGTATGGTTGAAAAGAGAACGGTATCGATCTTTTATATACACCGAATGGAACATCATCGACGCACGCAAATTTGTCCACTTTTAAAATTTCAAGTTACTGTGAAAATCCACTCCCATTTCAACTCCATTTTGATTCAGTTTTCTATCTTTCTGGTTCAAATATTACAAGAAGGGTGAGGGATCTGTCGAACACTGTATAAATGATTGTTACCTTCACTTAATAATAATAGAGATGGGGAGGTAATGGTATTGATTCACCTCAAAACATGTTAGAATATTTTACCACACCGAAAGCAGACTAGGACAAGATTGTAAATGTAAGGATTGTGAGGTAGACCTCTACGGTCTATTACTATAGATAATGTTCAAAATAAAATGAATTTTTTAGGAAAATATATAAGTAGGTACATTTTACTACTGAAAAATTGCGTTAAAATGTTTTTTGACACTCACGGCATTTTCTTTTGTTAGAGCAGACGATGGACTTTACTCAAAGATCTTTAATAACTGATTAAGGTGTATCTTATTCTTGGGTCACACGTAGGAGTTGTGATTGTTTATGGTCTCTTTCATTCTAGAATAAATCTATGGTGATGAACTAGCGTTATATCGAAAATGAGTTCTATTGCTGTTTTTTTTTTCAAATTCAGCGATTTTCTAAGTAGCTAACTATAGCCAGAAACATCTACAGAAGCTTTTCTTTTATTATGCTGTATAATATTGCTTCTGGTGCATCGATTGCACATCTAAATTTTTTAATTCTTTTTGATTTCCATATCGGTTTCATCAAGTTGGGTATTTCTGACTCATTGACACCGTGTTTGACGGTGTTTGGTATTGAGACCTATTCATCCTTCCACTAAACCTTTATTCTTCTCCAAGTTGTGCCTCGTTAGCATATTGCAAATGGTTGCGTCGTTTGGGAAGGAGGCAAAAATATATGCTGCAGTTGATTCAAAAATAATTTTCTTTGTAAACTGTTCGACAGGACATACAATGATGTTATGAGATGGTGATTCGAATACATAGATGAAAAGATTTGAACTTTGACGTACTTGTCAAAATAAAGTTTAGTGAAAGCATCTAGAAAGTATTTATCTATCAGATGTAGTTCAATGTCCAGCGTGGCTTTAGCCGGGGAAGTAGTTATTTTCTGTTAGATATTACAAAGAAGTAACTTCAAATTTATCGTAGGGTTTTTTCCATTTCCAGAGGTGTCATGTAATGATTCAATTTTCATTTGAGAATGTTTCTCTTTAAAACATGAATCCCTTCCAAGAGAGGTTAGGTTAGGTTAGGTTAGGTTGGTTAGGTGGTGTTTGTTCAAATTTTGGTTTAATTGTTATAATTTGTTCACTAATATTCTCATTGAAATGAATATCAGAATAGGATCTGGCATTTTCTGTCAAGTGATTTGAATTGCCAATCTATGGATTTTTCAATTGATTTCATCTAAACTCTGAGTTATTCTTTCTTTATCCACTATGTTTGACAATAAGAAAACGTAATTTTGTTGTAAGTGATTGTTTTCTTGGGATAGAAGTTTTATGTTTTTTTTCTTTCTCCATTATAATTAATTCTTTGTCATTGATAATTTCTTTCAACAAAAGAATTTGTTCTTTCAAGCTCTCTACAATGTCTGGTAAATTAGCATGTGATTTTGCCATAGGAAAATTTATTATATCCTCATTATTTTAATCCACTTTGGTTAATTCAAACTTGGATCCAGTTTCACTTCCTGAATCATTGAATAGATCAAAATTTGAAATAGATTGAGAACATTCTATTGAATCGTCTCTTTTATTTTCCATGGAAGTATTTACTGAATCTTGATTACTGTAATCCACTTTGGTCAATTGAAATTTGGATTTGGTTTCATATCTTGAATCTTCAAATGAAACAAAGTTTGAAATAGATTGAATACCTTCTATTGAATCGTCCTTTTTATTACTTTCACGTTTTTCTTTCTTCTCATATTGCTCTTTCCATTCCACCTTAGTTGATCATGTTTTTTTATCACTGGACTATTTTTCCGAATTTCTCACAGAATGACAGAATTGATTTTTCAACCTATAAATGGTGTTGATTTATTTATTAAATGTATATAGACCTAGGTACCTCAAAACCAATTTATTTTCAATATTGTTATTGTCGAACGGTATATCTTCAAGAAAAAAATGTTACAGCAGTATGCATAGTCAATAGCCAGCGACTCTCCAGAGTTTCGCCGTTCGCTACACAAGAATTATAATGCACAGTCGAACTCCAAAAAAGTGATAACAACGCGATAAGTCACATTTTGGCGAAACGCTGGCGATGTACCACCTTTTTGGAGCTCGACTGTGCATTACAGTTCTTGTGTAGCGAGCGGCGAAACTCTGGCGAGTCGCTGGAATTGACTATGCTGTTAGTGTCCTTGAGTTTAATTACAGTAAATTTGAATCACACAATCTGTGACTGTTTTTAGATCAAATTGTATAATTTCATAAGATCCTTTTTGTTCTTGTGGTGCAAAAATATAGTGCTGTCATCAGCAAAAACAGTGAATTATCTCATAACCAGATGTTCCTTGACACTAAGACCTCGGAAATAACTTGAAGGATCATTCCGAAACAATAGAATTTGTCAACTTCTCAGCAATGTAACAATAGTAGTCATTCAGAGTATCAGGACACAATAATAACTCTGTTTGTTTTTTATTGTCTTTTCTTCTGAAATCATTAACTATATCCCAACTTTGTTTTTCACAGAATTAAAAAAAAATTGTATAATATAGGGTTGAGGAAGCACTTAGGGCCGGTTGTTCAGTCAGAGATAATCTGCAGTTTTATATAAATCTTAGTTTATCGAGTTGTTCACTTCATAGTCAAAACTTGAATCTTAGATTGATTCCAGGTTTCGTTCACCATCAAAATCGGTGGATTAAGGTCTCAACAAAGGTTTGACATAACTGAATGACTGACTGACATAACTACATTAGAATTGCTATATGAAATAGTTTGTAAGAATAATCAGAAATCACTTCAGAAAAATGCTCATGACGATGAAATAACTGATGAAGATATTATTGAATTGGTGAATATCCCAGATCCTATTAGGGCACCTAGTACTTATACAGGATGTCCGGTAAACCTTGTACAATATTTAAACTAGTGATATCCCAGGTCATGACTGATCAGAATATCGGAATTTTACCTTAGTGAAAATCTCACTGTTTTCGAGATAATGAGCATTTTTTTAATTTCTGGAAAATCACTACCTCACCTTGGATTTTTGAATGCCATGTATATAAATTGGGACGAATTCAAATATCTTTGCTGCTGAAGATTACTGATGAGTGATGCTTTCAGATGTACGAAACGGTTTTTCAGAAAACAATACAATTTTTCAAGAAATGAGGGTAAAATGACAGATTTGAGTTTCACCAATTTTTTTTAACAACAGTTTGACAATATTGTTTGAAAAAACATAACCAAGTAGAACTGGATATTCATCACTAAAGAATGCCCATTTCGTCCAGGCTCTACTATGGTATAAAACATACGATCATTATTTTTGGAAGGAGTAGAATTTCGATAATATTAGAGTGTGATGTTATTCTGAGCTAAAATCAACTCCATTAGACTTTGTCAGTAATGTCTTTTATTTTTATTCTATCAAGATGAAATGATTAAATAGTTATGAGTAATAACGATGGGGGAATTTGATCGTCCCGAAATGTATTTTCTCATCTGAATTATTGTAAATGAATTGTGGACTGTATAATTGACTTTATTGTAACAATGTGTTGATACTATATATGTAATATAACAACGTCTGTATTAAATAGGGTGAAGTCTTCAACTGCTTGGCTGGGGTTGCGAGAAAATGAAGTGGTATTTCTCGCCTCAGGGTCGCTTCCATTTACCTCGGGCATAGGCGTCCTAATGGGGTGAAACTGTACAAACGAATCAACTGCTTAGAAGCATTCAATGAGATGTAATGAAGTAAATACGAATTCAACATTTTTTTTTTAAATCAACATACACCATAAACCACAATAACGATTATTCAACATCGCACTGAATAATACTACAAAAATGTTATTTTCCATCCACTCGTACACAGAGATGACATATTTTCAAGAAGAACCTTTTCAAATGCGTTATAGGTTATAGCCCCTAAATCAGCGATTCTATGAGCTGCATTGTGCAATCGGATATAGTTCTGCATAAATCGCTGCTGCAGCAGTAGCACTACCTCCATATTCACCATAAATGCAGTGGATATGCGCATATTCTCGGGGAGTATAACGTATGTACGGCATGACAAAGAAATAAATACCACTGAATGAAACTACGACAGAAGTCACAAGTTGTTCAAACAAAAGTTTTTAATTTTCGACAAGGATTCGTCTCTTAAAAGAGTTTGCACTTATTTGGTTACACCCTGTATATCTGTCGGTTTCTGAAACTTCGTTGGAATCCGGATGTTGGACAATTGCGACATTTATTACAAGAATTCGTATTAATCGGTGCCATGTCGGATAATCGACATTTCATTTCGATAATTTTATTAGGCCTAATTACATGAAAAGTTAATTTTATTGACATACTATTTAATGCTACCAAGTAGTCCATTCTTTATTATTAATGATTATTTCCACATTTTATCTTGATAAAATCTAAATAAAATAATTTTTGGGCGTAAGTATAAAAGTTGATCAAATAAATAAATATTTTGGAACCTTTGGTGTGAATACAATTCAAGAAAAAAGTAAAATACCCAAACACCAAAACTACGTCACAATCTTAAAATCTTACAAGCTTACTTTTCGCTCCTGAAGATGCTAACTTTGTTGGCGAAACGCGCGTCGCGTGTGTTTGTGACGTAGGTTTGGTGTTTGGGTAGTTTCCTTTTTTTCTTGAATAAAAGTTGATGGAAGCATAGTTTAAAACCACGCCTAATTCAATGGAAATCACTTCTTCCAAAAATAATTATAGTTTGTTTTGTATAACGGTAGAGTCTGGACAAAATGAGCATTCTTTTGAAATGAAGGTCCACTTCCAATTGGCTATGTTTCTTTCAGATAATAATGTCAGACTTAAAAAAAAAATTAATGAAACTTAAATCTGTCATTTTACCATCATTTCTTGAAAAATATTTTCACTTTCTGAGAAACTGTTCTGTACGTCTAGAAGCATCACTCATCAGTAATCTTCAGCAGCAAAGATATTTGGATTCGTCCCAATTTGTGTACATGGCACTCAAAAATCCAAGGTTAGGTAGCGATTTTCCAGAAATTCTTAAAATGCCCATTATCTCGAAAACGGTGATAATTTTACTGAGGTGAAATTCCGATATTCTGAACAGTCATGACTTGGTCTATCACCAGTTTCAATATTGTACAAGGTTTACCGGACACCCTGTATATTACGTGAAGATCATTTCGAAAAATGGTCTCCTGAAGAATGTGTATTCTGGTTCATATTACCAAAACATATTGTGAGAATTATTGTAAACATGGTTTCTCGTGAGATTGCTAATAAAATTAACGGTATGCAATTTGATCTGTACTCTCAGGTATTTTTGTGATGATTCCATTACTGAAAACTATTTTCTGGTTAACATAACATACACAAAAGATTACAATGACACATCCCATTATAGAATTTTTCTTTTCGTGGAAACCAGGACTACAAAAATTATATTTACATATCGATCTGGGACGAATCATCGTATCTACTTTGAAAGAACCACCACATAGGATGGTTTGTTCACGAATTTTATTGTTTATCATTGTTTAAGGCGCTTCCAATGCTTCTATTTCCTACCAAGGTTTTAAAAAAATGACAGGAAATAAGGAAGCAACAAAATTAAAATGGTTGGTTATATTTGACATAAATAAGTAAAATCATCTTCTTCTTCATGAAATAGTTCAGATGAACTGCAAAATCTTGGTTTTTATCATCCATGGTCGAATTTCTACTGAACAACACATATAACGGCAATCTTTAGATTTTACCATGGACTGAACAATTGGCCCTCAGACTATCATAGCCCAACGTATCTACGAAGGCGTTGATTTTAAATGCATGCTTTCATTCATCATTTATTCAGTGGCCTTTCATCAAGTACTGTCCGTTCTCAACTTCATGTCGAACTTTTCGCTTCCATCTCTCCGTAGATCAAGAGATCAACTTCCAACAGTAACAATACGAACAGCTATTTTGAGCACATCCTGGAAATTCTAGTTTAACTTCTAGTTGCATTTTTAATGATCTACTATATCGATTGGATTATTTGTTGAACTTTAATGTTCACACTTCATAAAAGCGGATGTTTCAAATAAACGCGTGATATTTCAGTAGGCTTTGGCTGATTGTATTCACGGATACTTAGAAATTGGAATCGATAATAACTTTCATAAACGCCAACCTACAGTTTCCGGCCGTAGACACATGTTAGTTAGTAGTCACAGACTAATTACGATTCAATTATATTTCTGTTTTTTCTCTTTGAAGAAACCGCGATTGACTTTTTTGTTTTTATCGCGCATATGTCATATTTTATCTCATGGAGAAATATTCGAGCAAGATGTAGGTGGCTACTCTGCACCGAGTTTATATTTATAAATGTGCATGATGAAGAATGTATTGAATATGTCTGCAAGAGGCTGCATTGATATCTAGTTAGCTCAGACAAGTTCCATGGAAAACAAAATATTTGTTTACCACAGCAATGAACAACAAAGTTGCGTAATTGTAATGTCGATCAACATTTTTACAAACGTTTGTAAATTGTGAAAATCAGAACAGTGAATTGAATTTCAGAATGTGTTGATAAAAATTCAGAACGGTGAATTGAAATTCAGAATATGTTGAATCGTTTTCAGATAACATAACTCAGAAATGGCAATTTATGAATTGTGTACACATCAAACATGTCAAAAAGTTGTGATGAATTCATCCGGTACAACTCTCAATGCGTAACAAGAGAGCTTTTTACATAGAATATCAATGCGCTGCTCAAATTTTGATGAGCTATGAAGATAATATAGACCTAGGTACTTCAAACCTGATTTATTTTCAACAATGTTATAGTCCAATGGCATATCTTCAAGTTGACATCTGCAGGAATTCATGTTAGTTTTCTTTAGGTTGAATGACAGTAAATTTGAATCATACCAATCTTTTACTGTTTTTAGGTCGAATCGTGTAATTTCATTGGGATCCTTTTAGTTTTTGAGGTGACAAAATATAGTACAGTCATCAGCAAAAACAGTGAATGAGTCTGAAGTCTGGATATTCAATAGGTCAGTGATATACGATAAAAATAAAATTGTTCCAACAATGTAACCCTGGGGAAGTGCACAATTAATACTCCACAGTTCCAAATAAGATGAATTTCTTACTATTTGATTTTGTTAAGTTAAATAAGAATCAAACCAACTGAGAGTGATTCCTCGGAATTCATAATTTTGTAGTCTAAACAAAGGCATTTTATAATTCACACAGTAATCGATCAAAGTATGCCCTTTGGCAAAGCAAACTTCAAACTCATTGGGCTTGTTCAGCAGTGCTCAACAGTTGCCAAAAGTTGAGTGATTAGTCAACTTGTTTGGCTGACCCGTCCGCTTTTCCATTGACTATGCTCTCACCGATGAACAACGGACTCAACACGTTGTGATTAATCTCAACGGTTGACCACGGCTGAACTCTACCATTAGTATGCATATTTATTTGCCAAGTTGAGCTTTGTTGAATTGTCAAAGTCAAAATATACTTCATTGATTTTAATATAATGTTATTGAATCAAATCAATAATAATAACTACATTGATGATACTCCCTACCATCTGCACATCAGCTCACTATATGCGCTCCAGGGAAGACTTACAATATAGTTGCTTGCTATTTCAACTGCAGAAAAAACCCACAGTACCTATATTTTCGTGAATGAGCCTGTATTGTCTGGGAATTAGTTCTTCATGACTCGAAGAATATGAACATGAAATCAGAGAAAAAATTCATTGAAAGTGTGGATGATACAGAAATGATAAATAGAAAAGGAAAATTTTGTAACTATACTCGATTCAAATTCAGAAATTTTGACTTCTAAAAATGATCAAGACTATGCGCAGTGCTTTGAGAGTCAGGTTGATCTACCAACCCTGACAAAACATCCTTCTTCACACAACTGACACGTTTCTCTATGACGTTCCAGCTATATTTTGTTTGATTCTCTTTTCAGCAGGGAAGAAAGAGATGGTGATATAAAATTTGGAAAAGTGGAAGGTGTGTACAGCCATCCGGAACCAGGTAAAGAAGAGCTATTCATTAGTGGACCCATCAAAGAAGATTTGATATTTTTCGTGAGTAAATTGCTTATTTTGTGAGTAGGTTACCTATACTACGCGATTCCGACTATCATTTATACACGTGTACCGGATGTACTATATTGAGAAATAATTGCAAATTGGTGAAGGTATTTCATTCATCGACGTCAAAATTACATCATGTCACATAGTGACATTTTATCACTTGATACAAATCAACTAATATATACAGAGGAGAAAACAACATATATTATATAACACCACCTTTCTTCAATATCAATATTTCACTACTAAAACTTAACATGTCTGGTTGTTTTGATTGACTATACGTCTCCTCAAAATATGCACAAGCAGTCTTATCTCGTCAAGATAAACTTGTTTATCTCGAAAAAACTTGATATATAGTTTTTCTGAAATGGCTGCAAGAGCAAATTCATCGGAATATTTTCTGCTTTCAGATTGACAAAACTGAGTTTGACATTTCCTTTTGTGTCAAAAACTCAATTTGATTGAAACTAAAAATATTTTTAATTGAATTATCAGACTCAACATCATTGTCAGCCAAAAAATGTTGTGCATTAGAACGTTTGCAAATTGGTGCTAAATGACCCTTGACACCACACAGATGACATAAACAATTACGAGAATAACATTCCGTCCTCGTCGCCAGTGTTCTACTTTGTGAATTAATTGTAACTAAGTGGAGGTATTACATTTATCCACTTCAAAAATACATCATGTCAACTAATATATACAGAGCAGAACACTACATACATAACACCGTACAATATTTTTCTGTATAGACACAATGGTAGATGGAAATTAATAATCACTGAACTCTTTAACATTTTGAGTTTCATCAAGTGGGACATGGACATCGATCTCAAACTGTTCTATTTGGTCGTTGATATAGTAGTAACAATTTTCACAATTCGAGCACTACTTTCGTCAAATCTAGAAGATTTATAAATATCCAAATTATCAATAATTTCTTTAATTTCATCAATATTTACTGGTGTCAAATCATAGACAGAACAGTTGATTTATCCCTAATTGAATTATTTTGTGTATTATTTGCTGAAGACAGTTTTGGTCCAATAGTTACAAAATGATTATTGAATTCCTCACAAATATGAAGAGAATCACTGATTTTTATTTTATTCATGGTTATGTGTTTGATTTCCTTTTTGGTGTTACCTGAGTTATATAATAATGCATTTATGCCCTTCCAAATCCTTTTTGGGTTAGCATTGAAAAATATATTTTCATATAATTTGTGTTTTGTTTCTCTAATTGTTTATTCACTAATCTATTATAATAATCATATTCTTTTTGGTATAAATCAAAATGAGGGTTCTGTTTTCTTTTATAAAAGAATTTATCGCGAACTTTGATAAGGTGTGCAATACGCTCATTAAACCAAGGTTTAGAATCATGTTTCTTTTTTACATTTCTGGTGAAGGGTTTTCAAAAATTTTTAGTAAATCCTCGTATTCTTCATTTGGATATTCATAACCTACAAGGATACTCCCAAATTCATTGAGATTATGCTTTAAGTTTTCTATGTCATATAACTTGATTTTATTTATAATTTGTTGGATTTTTGTTTTTTGAAGTCTGTTATTGATACACGCTATATACATTTTGTGGTCACTCAATGCAGAATTAATCAAACACAAATCTAAATTTTTTTTCGAATTTGTTACGCTAAATTTTTTTTCGAATTTGTTACGAAATGATCAATGAGGGTTGAGCTATTGGTTGTTACTCTAGCGGGGTATTCATTATTACATATCGAAAAATTATTTGAAATATATATATATCCAATAACTTTTTTGACTCAGTATCATCAGTTAATAAATTAACGTTCGTATCACCAAAAAAGAAACATTCACAATCCATATTGTCGAATGATTCGAGTGTCCTATCCATGAAATTGAGAAAATGTTTTATCTTTGATTTTGGGGCCACATACTACAAATGAAGGAGATTTTCTTTGAATAGCTGAAATGGTTACTGAATTCTCCTGGTTTTCAATTATTTCAAATTCAACATATTTTTGAATGAACATTCCTACACCACCACCGCGCTTATTTCTACTAGATTAAATGGAGTTGAAATTCTTGAAATTATAGTATTGTTCTTCATCTTCTCTCATCCAGGTTTCAGTTACCACCAAAATTTTGATTTTCAGTTCGTTGATTATAACTTCAGTTCACCCATTTTGTTTCTTATTGATCTTGAATTCATATACAGGGTGTTTCTTAAGTACGTGTAGAAAATTCAGGAGCATGTTGCGGACGTCAAAATAAGAAGAAAAGTTCGTATAAATATATGCCCGAAAGTTATTCGTTTCTGAGATACAGAGTGTCAAAATTGAATTCTTATTTTTGTTTTTTGTGAATAAATTTCAAAATAATTGTGATATTCGAATAAATTTTGGTATCTATGGGTATTTTCCAATTACAATATCAAATTTGATGTTAGTTTGTCTCTTTCGTGGGGGTGGCGCCACCTACATGTCTTTTGAGTCATTTGAAATGTCATAACTTTTCTGTGCCTACCTGTATCACGTTTTATAGTGAAAAAATTGATTTCTAGAACACTTTTGTGTAAAAAATATATACCTGGTAAAGGTCGCTGCGAGCAACTGTTTTCGAGTTATTGGGATTTGAAATAATCAATGCAAGTAATTGATTTAATAAGTAAGGAAAATTATTTTTCTTTAATTTCATTTTATGATAGGAATAGGGTGTTATTACAATTTAATACTAATAATAATAACAGTAATTAAAACCAAATTAATACTAAAACAGTTAGTTGAGGAAATTGATTAAAGTAATTGTTCAAAGTGGCCACCTTGCATCATTATGCATGTGCCTGCTCATCGTCTCATAGACCCACGTACACGTTCCTTTATACCAGGTGTATTTCGTATAGCGTCACATCCAGCAATGATCTGTTGACGAAGTTGATCTTCGGTTTCTATTGCCACCGTATAAACTAAGGCCTTCAAGTGACCTCACAAAAAAATCGATTGGATTCAAATCCGGGGACCTGGGAGGCCAGAATTGATTTGGAACTTCAGCTCCTCGGCCAATCCATCTGTTTCTAAATCGCTGATTTAAAAATTCACGGACTATTAAACCAAAATGCGCTGGAGCTCCATCATGCATAAACCATATTCTTTATCTCAGTAAAAGTGGAATGTCTTCAAGTAATTCAGGCAAAATATGTTCAAGGAAATCATGATAAAAATTTGCAGTAAGAGTCCCTGGAAAAAAGTAGGGACCAATCAAATAATCCCCAATAATACCAGTCCACACATTCAATGAAAACTTGTGTTGGAACCTGGACTGAACTATTGCGTAAGGGTTTACGTCACTCCCTACACACGTGATTATTGTGAAAGTTCATTATGGCGTTCTTTGAAAAAATTGCCTCGTCAGTGAACAATACCTCTGCAATAAATCGAGGGTTTTGTGCAATTTTCTGTAGTATCCATTGGCAAAATGTTATGCGGGAAAGGAAATCTCGGAGCGACAATGCTTGGACACGCTGTATGTGATAAGTATACAACTGATTTTCTTTGAGAATCAACCAAACTGATTTGTGATGCAGGTTCAGATTTTGCGCAATTTTTCTCGTGCTTGTCTGTGGATCTTCTTCGATTGCCTGAAGAACAGCTTCTTCAATTTCTGGAGTCCTAGTAGTCAACGGTCTGCCTATCACTGGAGCTTTTTTAAAGGATCCAGACTTCATAAGACGCTGAAAAAGGTTTCTGAATGTCTGGTGATTCGGCAGTCGATGATTATGAAATCTTTCATTATAAATACGTCTAGCTTCGTAGCAATTGCCATCGGCAAGGCCGTATACGTATATCATATTAGCCATTTCGCTATTCGTGTATGCTGCCATTTGAAAAAGCTTGCACCACAAGTACAGAAGACAACAAACTTCACTGTCACAAGAACGGATTGAAATAACATGACAAGTACTCACTTGATTGCTATTTTTTTAAATTGGAAGAATCCAAAAAAGTAGGTACAAAGAAGTAGGAATCATTTTTTGCCTACATTCCAATGTTGAATGTAGGAGAATATTGAATGAAATAAGAAACATGCACTGGCGTATCTTTTCTGATATTTACTACTTAGAGGCGACACGAGCCCCATGAAAATAATTCAAATGCATCGATTATTTCAAATCCCAATAACTCGAAAACAGTTGCTCGCAGCGACCTCTACCGGGAATATATTTTTTAAACAAAAGTGTTCTAGAAATCTATTTTTCTACTATAAAACGTGATACAGGTACGCACAAAAAAGTTATGACATTTCAAATGACTCAAAAGACATGTAGGTGGCGCCACCCCCACGAAAGAGACAAACTAACATCAAATTTGATACTGTCATTGAAAAATACCCCTAGATACCAAATTTTATTGGAGTATCACAATTATTTTGAAATTTATTCACAAAAAACAAAAATAAGAATTCAACTTTGACACTCTGTATCTCAGAAACGAATAACTTTCGGGCATATATTTATACGAACTTTTCTTCTTATTTTGACGTCAGCAACATGCTCCTGAATTTTCTACACGTACTTAAGAAACACCCTGTATAATATTTTCCAGTGTTTCTTGATGGAGCATTCAAATACTAACATCGAATTTAGTTCATTTAATTAAACATTTTCTTTACGTTTATTCATTGTCAATTCTCTGAATATTTTGAATAGCAGAAAGTTTTATATTCAGGATTCTTTTTATCACGAATTGTAATCAATTTGGGAATCAAATTGGTTTTGATGGTAAATAAATGCCGGGCAGTTCTTATCTGAAGCTAGAAGGTCAAGAGGGTGGGTAGTTTTTTTTAATGTGATAAATGAATACAATTATTACATTCAAGTACTTCGGCGTTTTTACAAAATTGCAGTTCATGTGAGTCAGAACATCGGGGGCATACGAGTTCATTTTTGCAAATCTTATGGTTATGTTTGAATCTAAAACATTTCCCACATTGTGTAAGGTTATTATTTTGTTACACTTTCAGATTTTGCCATCCAAAAAATAATTTTTCATTAAACCTATCTGACAACACTATATTCATATGCTTATATAGCATACCAAAAATGGGTTTTTTCCGTGCGCCCGCACGTAAAATTTTACGGTGCGCTGGTGACATTATAGCTGCCTATTCACATGTCAAAATCAAATAATATATCGTTGACAGTTCTCTATAAATCGCAAATTGTTTGAATATTTCCTTACGAACTGGAAAAATAACACTTGTTTTGTGGCAATTTATGCATATTTTTATGCCATAAATATTTCAATTAATAATACATGTTTTGTTCCTTCATCATTAAAAATGAATGTTTCTTAACAATCTGTAGTTTTCAGGTATATATAACGTGAAATATCGTTCATTACTCGTCCATGCTTTTTTCGTGTATGCACGACTTCCTGTGTTCGGCTTCGTCTCCCACGGGAATATGTCGCGTACGCACGGAAAAAGTCCATTTTCTGAACTCCTAATGAAATATATCTACTATTCCATTATTGATCGTCATTATTTTCTTCAACAAATTTCCATTCACTTCTGCAAAAACAGTGAAACGGTCTTTATGTTCAAAATCCTTGAGAGGTGGTCCGTTTCATCAATTATGGTGTTTTGATTCATGATCATCTCTTCAATTTTTTCTTTGTTTATTGGTTTACGAATCGCTAAATTTTAAATTTTAATTTTTGGTTTCAAGAGTTTTTTTACTTCTGTCTCATATTGACTTGGTAATTTTTGTTTGTTTCTTGTTGAATTTTATTTACGTCTTCTTTACTTCTACACTTGACCACTACATTTCCATTGTGCATTTGTTTTAGTGACTTTATTCCAATGCCTATCTTGCTAATTTTCACACTACTTTCTAAATCATATTTTGGTTTTACAGATGTTCGTTCTGTTTTTGGTTTTATAGTTATTGTTTGATTTTGAGTTTTTTTATACAAACGTGTGAAATTTTTTGTTACATCTGCCTAAGTTTTGTAATGATTCACACTTGTATTTTTCGAATTGATTCCAAATTTTCGATTTTGTTGTTAATTTTATTGAAACTGTCCGATATAGTTTTTTTATGTACGGTATTTGATTATAAATATTCCTAATTTTGGTGTACGCAATCATTTTCATTTGATAATAGTGGTACGTTTTTTCCTTTTTCTTGTATTATCAGTTCATTGGCCCTGATTATTTGTTTCAATAAAAAAATGTCTTCTCTTAAAGTTTCAATCAACTCATTTTTGTTAATTTCATTATTGCTGTTTGAATAGGATTCACTTACTGGTGTTTTGTCAATAGGTTTTATAACATAAATCACTTAAAGTAATTTTAATTTTTCCTCTTGTTCATTTTCTGAAAAATCAATTTCAGAATGTTTATTCAGAGTAGTTTGAGAACTCTTGGAAAAGTCTTTCTCACATATACTTTCACCTTTTTTCTTCCTCCTCATTGTATATTCATTTTACACTGGACTTTTTTCGAAAAAGTTTTTCACTAAATGCCATAACGACAATTCACAAATGTTCGATTTTTGCCGAATAAAACTGTATTGATATTGAGAAACCACACAAATTTCGAAAGAAACTTATTTGTAACACAGTTCTGCAATATTTCAGGCAAACTTCAATGCAACTTATAATTGAACAACTTCAAAAACTTTGATTTTCAGCTAACAGATTGCAACATATCATAATCATAATCATCATAAACAATGAAAACCTGTGATAATCATTATGAAGGATTGGAGAAGATCCTCATAATAGCGAATTGAGAGATCCTAATACAAAATTTAAAAATTAAATGAATACGTGTTGCAAAAGTTCAAAGAACTATAAGTTGAATAAACATTTCGAAGAAGCTAGCACAAGCCTAAAAAAATATGGAGTTAACACGAACATACCTAGTTTTTTCAATGTTTTCAGTTGATTTTGAGATGGGCAACAAAGCGTGTAAAAAAGGAGAATATCAGTATTTCAGATTTATATTCTGTTGTCTTTCATTTAAGTCGCAACCAACTGGGATGTGCTAGGAAAATAAAGCAACTCCCTTGAACTCTCTTGTAGCCATCATATTATGCTACCGAAGGAACCGCATCCATTCACCGCCACAACGCGCACCTCCAGTGTGTGAAATACTGAAGGAATAATTAACCAGATAATCACTTGAATAAACGACCAGTTTATGCCACTAAATCTCCACGGAATCCGTATGTTTATGCACCGCTAATGCGACACCAAAAAGCCTATTTGTGGTGTTTCGTGAAGGCCAATCGAGATAACTCACCCGTAAATGACGATATTTTATGAATTATGAGCAGGACCGGCTTTGGAAAATGGGCCGACAGGATGAGAAAATTGGTTCTAATCAAATACAAATCGAGATTCAAGGTGGTTACATGTATTTTTTATAATAATGAATTCCCATGACCATCATAGATCATATATTTGACAAGTTTCACTTTCAGATAAGCTCTCCTTAATTTGAACTTTTTTCACAGATATAGTATCAAACTAATTTAAAAAGTAACTGAAATACATATACTAGGACATCCGATTTTCGATCTGAGAGTCTAATTTGAAGATTTTGTGCAGTTTATTTGATTTGACATTTCAAATCTTTCAAGAGTGACAAAACTTCATTTTTTGATATTATGGTGAAAAATTTAAAGAAAACAGAAACACAAGCACCAGATTCAACTGATGATGATGAAAATTGCTATCTCCCACTAAAATACCCAGCTGCCGGTAAACTGACACAAGAGAAAATGAAAAGATTCTGTGAATGTGTTAACAGTGAGGACAAAAAAAATGCTGGTGCCTCAAAAATGCCCCTTTTTGTGGTGAATGTAATGCTATTATCATATTCAGTCTAACTTCAATTAAGTGAAAAGGAGAATGTGGGAAATGGTACCATATTAAATGCTCCAAGTTAAACATGGAAGATCTCGAATTTTCTTCCAATGAACTTGAAAAATCTAAAGGCAGTAGGGCGAAATGTCCCAAATGTAACGAAAAAACCACATTACAAGGGAACATTCAGGAAGTACAAGTTTATGAAATCATTGAGGAATTGACAGAAACAGTTAGAGACCTTCAACATTCCATTGAATTCATGTCGAATAAATAGGAAGAAGTCAAGAGAGAGAACCAAGAAGTACTAAATATTCTGAAAGAACTGAGGAAAGAGGGAAAAGAAATAATTATGGAAAATGTATCTTTTAAAAAAGACATTGCGAGTATGAAACAAGAAATAAATCTTTTAAAACACTCTATTAACGAAGAAGAACAGTTGAAAATCAAGAATAATATCGAGATAAAAGGTGTTAGTAAACAAAATAATGTCCAAGACGAGGAAATTATAGAAAACATATTCAGAACAATTGGACTGTCGTCTCAGAAACAAAAAATAAAACAAATACTACGATTGAAAGAAAATAATGAAAACCCAACAAACACCGTGAAAATTATATTGAAAAATGAAGAAACAGTGGAGAAAATTTCACAAGCATCAAAGAAATACTATAAAATTAAAGGATTTTTATCATCATCGGAAGTCGGAATAGAACGAAAACCTTTGGTTTTATATCTAAACGAAGAATTGACTCCAAGGAATAAATATTTATTTGGGAACTCAAGGGAATTGAAAAAGTTTGGATTCAAGTTTCCTTGGTTCAAGAATGGAAAAATTTTTGTAAGAAAAAATGATAATGAAAATGAAAAACCAAAAATGAATTATTGAAAAGAACTGAACAAATAAAGTTATTTGGGTTGATGAAAAATTGAAATGGAACAAACACATTGAGGTCTTTACTAAAAAAATGTCTCCAATCATTGGTGCTTTGATAACATGTCCTGCAGTTACAGACAAATTTTCGTTAGATGAACTGTATAAAATAAATATCATAAA
This sequence comes from Chrysolina oricalcia, assembly GCA_944452925.2. Classification (NCBI taxonomy): domain Eukaryota; kingdom Metazoa; phylum Arthropoda; class Insecta; order Coleoptera; family Chrysomelidae; genus Chrysolina; species Chrysolina oricalcia. The sequence goes on from OX101814.2 coordinate 59,815,801, forward strand.
AATTGCATTCAATATCATAAATAAATAATTAAAATCATATTTAATTTTATTTTAAGAAAAACTCTGAAATTCATAGTCATCTCACTAGACAATATAACTTGTTTTACCTCGATTCTGCTACCTCTACATTTGGCCAAAAAAGATTCACTCACGCTGATTCAGATGAATTTAACAAATTACCTTATAATTTAACAAATTGCAGAAGTTTTTCCAAATTCAAAATTTCTGTAAAAAAATACATAATTTCCTCACGGAATTGACATCCTACTATCAATCTTTGTTCACTAATTTATGATTTTATTATGGTTTCATCATTATTGTATATGTTTACTCTATTTATCAGTCATTTATGATACATTTCTTCAAATTGAAATTGTTAATCATTTTTATTATTATTATATGTACAACTTCCTCATACCAAAACTTGTTCTGTTTGAAAGGTATTCACACAATAGATAAAATAAATAATACATCACCAAAAGCAATTTGGAAAACTATCAATATCCTTCTACCTAATGAAACAAGAAGCAAATCACTTCAAAATAATCCTCCGAACTTCTGCTCTTTCACCAGCTGAAAATAAACTCGTGCAGTTTTTTGATAATAAGCTTTCTTGCAAAATTTTTGGTAATTTTTATGCACTTGCAATTATACTCAATAATTTATCATTTATTTCTCTTGTAGGCATTTTGTCATTCCCGAGTTCCAAATTGTTCAAATATTTCAGCTCCATGACCATTAGGTCTTTGAACATTTTCATATTTTGTTTGGGGAGATATAATCCACATAGTATTAATATAAAATCTTCCAATTTAACTGCAAAATATGATCTTTTCAGGCATCTAGAAGTCTGGCCTGAAAAGTAGAATTTCCTCACATAAAAGTGATTGTAGACTTCATCCTGAAAGATGTGCTCTTGCTGATCATGTTAACAAATTTGACCATCGAATAAATTATAATTCAACTAAAATATTAGCTAAAGAGACTCATATGACTAAGAGAAATTTTTTGGAAATGGCCTTCATATCTCAAGATAAAAAATGTATGAATAAAAGAACTGATATAAATCATTTGAGTGAGATTTATTCCTTCTTACTGTCGTTAGACCACACTCTCCCTATGAATAATAATATCTCCATAACTACTCAATTGGAAATGTAATTTTTTCCTAACTTACAAAACAACAGTCGTATATTTCAATTTTCAACAGTTGGTACAAGATTACAGTTGGTAACATTGACTTGAAAATTACAGATTTCTTTTCTATTGACAGTTGACTCCTGATGTATATCCCTTAGATACAATCAACAAGTCTTTTGTTTTTCGACTGAAATTTTAAAATTTTCTGTTTATTTATATTCGTAAAGTCTTTTTTCAAATTATTTACAATTTTAAACTGTAATGTCACTATTCAAAGCATAAGAACATGTTAAACAACCTCACTATAGTTGTAAGTAAAATTTAATAACATCAACATGTAAAATTGATATAATAATTCTTTGTAGTTCCCTGAAGATGTAAATAAAATTTACGAAAGCTTGGAATAAACTCAAAAGAGTACACTTTTGACTTTGCTGCAATCCCCAATATTAACTGGTTTTATTCTTAACTAGTCAGCAACGACTACCCTTTCTGTACATACATATATATTATACAATTACAGACGTATATACCTATACTTACATACACGAAATCGGATAAAATCTTGACTCAGAACAAGAAAATTTTATTCCTGTGATAGGACTGGTACACATGAGAAACACAGATATATTCATATATACAATAAATAAAATTTTGAATTAAAAGTATTCATTCAAAGAGTACAGACATTTTTCAACCAAATATTCTTTCAGTTGTTTTTTGAAGGTATTCTCATATTTCAACATTTTGATGGATTATCGAAAATCTTTGTACCAATTCACGGATGTTACGAAAACTTGAATGGCAATCGACAACATCCAAATAAATTCTCCTGAATTTTAATTTTCTTTATTTTCAGAATTTGAAGATTGAGACACTCAAAAGATAATGTTATCAAGATATTTTTTCTTGATCTTTTGAACAGATCTTCAGTTATTATAAATAAATATATTGCTATGGTATAGACTATTTTTAATAATCAATAGAACATATGAAATTTATTTTGTAAAAACGAAAAAATAGTCAATAAAAATATTTAAATGCATTACCAAAACATGTGAGAGCATGATTTCATATATCCAATGAAATCCAACAACCAGTCAACTCCTACAGAAGGTTTGAAGTAGCGGTTCTTGCTAACACAGACAATGACTACGAATTAACAATTCCACAAACCAGACAAAATTATACTGCAAACAACCTAGTGAATGAAAATATGAATCAGATACATTGAAAACTATTGACATACTCTAAAAGAATTAGCACAAAATTTGACATGAAAGTGACTAACAAGGATAGAAAAATGTGACAATGGAGAATTAAAATGAAATACAAATAAAATAAATGGATGAAAAAATAAAAGGAGAATTGAAATAGATTCTATAAACTACTATTAGTTGTACAAAATCAGAATAAGAACATTTCGGGAAAATAAAAGTAGTGATAAAACTATAAAATACAATTATGATCTGTGAGAGTGAGAGCAAAAGAAATCGGGTTGGATGATCAAGATTATCGATAACGAGGGTTTTGGATTACCTACTGATTATTAAATGTGATGTATTTACTTATACAAAGACTGTTCTAGTTGAATGAATTTATGATTACCTACTGATTATTAAATGTGATGTATTTACTTATACAAAGACTGTTCTAGTTGAATGAATTTATGTGATTCCCGAACATGTTCTGCTTTTGTGATATTCAACTTATGAAATTGAAAAATAAAATAATTGTTTTACTCCATTGATATACCCACGCTCAAGGTTTATCCCTTGTGGGATTTTCTTTTTATTTTTATTTATAGATGTTTTTTTTTCTCTTCTTGTTTAATTTTAATTTTAGTTTTATATTTATAGAGTTAATGTACCTAAAATATTGTCATATACCCACGCTCAAGGTCTTCCTTTTGTGGGTCTTCCTTGTTTATTCAGAGGAAAATTTTACCCTACTTGCACAATTTTATATTCATATCTTATATAATTACTATACTGTAATACTTATATGGTTCTTATACGTTACATGTTATACACTGAATAAACATTATTATTATTATTATTATTATTATTATTATTATTATTATTATTATTATTATTATTATTATTATTATTATTATTATTATTATTATTATTATTATTATTATTATTATTATTATTATTATTATTATATCATATAAGGTAGTTATAGAAGATATGGAATTTTTATGAAAGGTGAACTTTGGTATTTCAAAAAAGGAAAAGAGACGAAACTAGTTTTGACATCTGTTTATTTTTATTTACACACACCAACTTGACCATCACAATGACATCAAGAATCTGAAGGCACCTGCAATCCTCCTTTAGAAAAGAGTTTAACATGTCTCATTGGCGTTCGACTGATCTGAAAAGGTAAAAAAGGTAAAAAAAATTATAAATTATAATTTATCATGCAAAATTAATAAATAAATAATTATCAAATTGAAACAAAAAATCATCAAAACATTGAAATACAGGGTGTCAATTTGAAAACTTCCCACCCTTAATATCTTCCTTCCAGTAAACAATATGAGTAATCGAAAAAACAGGTCAATTTTATTGTCAAGGGGGACACTTTCAAGGACTATTTGTAGCCCTCGTGGTTCAACCCCCTAGGAGGGGTAGATGTTACCCTTCGAATTTTAAATGGGAAGGGTGGTCAAGTGGCACATCATTTTGATGGGCGTTCAATTCTTGTTCCAATGGTACCCTGACTTATTATTTTTTGATGAGCATTTTCCGAAAAATTGCGTTCTAAACTAACAGAAGTAATTATTAGAACGCCTATACTGAGATGCATGGTTTGGCCAGAACTGGTTAGAATATTAGGTGGTACCGTTCCAACCCTGTATTAGGGGTAACATTAGCCATTAGCTCCAAACACTTTACATAAAAAAGTAGTCTAATAGTAAAACGTAGATGGTAGTAAAGTTGTGTTTATTAAATGCTGAATTTTTAAGTGTCATCGCAGAAATTGTACAGATAGCCTTCCTTTTTTGCTACTTTTGCTGTAAAAAGTTTCTGTGTTCCGGCAAAAAATTGGTTAGCAAATTTGAACTATGTGGTAGTATTGTGAATACCGTTGTACCTGTTGGGCTGTTTAGGAATTACTTTAATAAGTGTATAAAAGTGTAAAAATGGTTTACATTCTTCAAGACAGAATTGAAATGATTGTAATTTATGGAGAAGTTGGAAAGTGCGCACGAAGGGCGGCATGTTTTTTTAACGAAAGACATCGAAATTGTAATGTAAGTCACCGGTATGTGCTTGATTTGGTGAATAAGTTTTACGAAACTGGTTCAGTGACAAATAAAAAAAGAAATAACCCCAGAGTACTAAATGAAGCAGCTCAAATTGAAGTTTTGGGAATATTTGCTGCAGAGCCCACGAGCTCCTTACGATCAGTATCAGAACAGACGGGAATGTCACGCGAGACTATAAGAAAAGCATTGAAAATGCATAAATATCATCCATATACAATGCAGATTCTTCAAGAGCTCCACGAAGATGATTATGATAGAAGAATAGAGTTTTGTGAAATCATGTCTCATCGAGTCAATACCATCCCTAATCTTCTGTTAAACATCTGTTTCAGCGATGAGTGTTAATTTTTTCTGAATGGCAATGTTAATAGACAAAATTGTCGCTATTGGAGTGACGAAAACCCACATATTTTTCGGGAAGGGCATACACAACACCCACAAAAAGTTAATGTTTGGGCTGGTATTCTTGGAAATGCCATTCTTGGTCCATTATTTCTGGAAGAAAACTTGACTGGCAATCTGTACCTTGATATGCTTGAAGAGACTATCGATCCTCTTATAACTCACGAGCTAGAAACTCAAATTGATGCAGAAGGTAATGAACTTTTGCAGGAGGATCTGTTACATTACCAGCAGGACGGTGCTCCACCTCATTATTTTCTTCCCGTCCGACAGTGGTTAAACGAGAGATTTCCGGGTAGATGGATTGGCAGAAGGGGAGCAGTTGAATGGCCTCCGAGATCACCGGATTTAACACCCTTAGATTTCTTTCTTTGGGGGCATCTTAAATCCGTTGTTTATAAAACACAACCTTCTGATATTGACGAACTTAAAAGACGAATTACAGCAGCATGCCAGTCAATTCCTAGTGAAGTTTTCCGTAATGTTAGAGGGGAGTTCGAAAACAGACTGTATTACTGTTTAGAGCAAAATGGACAACATTTCGAACAGCTAATAAGATAAGCGTAAGTAGATTTTATGTTGGAAATGTCTTTCTCGCAAATTAAATTTTATTGTGTAGAAGGAAAATAACCACCAAATAAAAAATCCCATGCGTAATAAATTTATTCCTGTCATTCAAGGGTTGGAGCGGTACCACCTACTCTTCTAACCATTTTTATTAAAGGGAGTCAATACAATAATGCATCTCAGTATAGGCGTTCTAATAATTACTTCTGTTAGTTTAGAACGCAATTTTTCGGAAAATGCTCATCACAAAATAATAAGTCAGGGTACCATTGGAACAAGAATTGAACGCCCATCAAAATGATGTGCCACTTGACCCCCCTTCCCATTTAAAATTCTAAGGGTAACATCTACCCCTCCTAGGGCTACAAAATAGTCCGTGAAAGTGTCCCCCTTGACAATAAAATTGACCTGTTTTTTCGATTACTCATATTGTTTACTGGAAGGAAGATATTAAGGGTGGGGAGTTTTCAAATTGACACCCTGTATAGTTAGGTATCGTGGTATTCACACCAATTTCTAGGCTCTTCGTAAATCTACGGTTCTCATCGAAGATCCCCGTACAAACTTGTTATATATCTTTCTCAAACAGAAAACGAATCCTCTATAAACACTGATCAGGAATTATGGTCCGCTGTACCCAGATGCGTGAGATGATTGTCTTGTGAACTATCTCATTCACGTCGGCTTTACATAGTATCCCAGTGAAGTGCTCATACATTATTTATTTCGAAGTCTTCTCAGTCGCGTTCTGTGTCGGATAAGCTGGATGAGTTCGACTACTTTGCTTAATTGAAGCGATAAAATTTCTCGAATTATAGATGTTAAGTGGCGGATTGGCGGCGGACGATATCGCAACTTTTTTCAGGAATCTGACAGTGTATTGGGCTCAAATGTACAGAGATAAAAGAGAAGCTGTCTCCAGGAGACAAGCAGACTATGAACGATTAACAATTGAAAATATTCCGCAGGCTATCGTTTTTCCGCTGCCAGGTTGGTAATACATTTTGTTTTTAAACGTTGGAAACACTGATTCAAGACAATTATAATTATCAATTAACTGATTATTTGAACTTTTATTAAAATATTGCATACAGAAAAACCAAGAGACAATGAAAAAAAATGTATCAGAGCTCCGGGAAGGCTTAACTTGATTTGGTGGCGCATTCGCTTCTGCTGCAGGAAAACCCGGAAAACCTGCAACACCATGTCATTTGAAGAGAAATAGTTGAATGAAAACTCCTAAGAGGTCTGTGAAATTCTGAATATCTGCTTTTCGGTAAAATAGGATGTAAGATGTCTCCAAATGCTCTAGAAGGTCCGATTGGAAAAAAAAATTAAGCAACTGTTTTCAAATTTGTACCGGTCCATTCTGTCCTTGGCCAAAGTATGTAGTAGTGGCTAGAATCAATTACAAAACCACAGTGAACGATGGCTGTATAAAGCTCATAATGGACCTTTACATTTACGAAAAATAAATTGCAAAACTCGTTTGAATCTATAGTTTCTAGTCTGAAACGTCCATTTAACAAAGAGTTTCACTAAATTTTTTTCATTTTGAAAAAATATCACATTTGGAAGTGTGCGGATACAACCCCCACCATAATCCACGTTCTGAAAGAGGCAATCCCATCCTCCTTAGAAATATTGCTTCTAGCTTGATATAAGCCATTGAGAAATAATTATAACTTTGTCACTTGATCAACTCAGAGAAAAAATCCACATATTATTTAATTTGATTGTATTTTTAGCTTTCAAATTTTCTGAACGGACCTTCCTTACGATGAAAAACAAGCAATGTCAATACCGCAATTCAAATTTATTATTCATCGGGTGACATCAAATCAGATAAAGCTTGTCTGGGATTTCATTGTTACTTTCATCTTTGACTTTTGATATCCAAGTATATTTTTCTGAATATTCACTAGTATCTAAAATTTTAAATCTTCCTTTTAACTCTGCTCTGAATACAATAATAACATAACGTAAAGTACTCACATGGAAATGTTCTTCACAATAACATATATTTCCGCTTTTTACACAGGGTTTATTTATTCAATGCCACGAAACACATTGTTCGACGCGCTTCATCTGTAGGTGCATAAAAAAATTGTTTATTAGAATTTTCACTGGTGTTCAGACAACCGGGTACAAAGCACTTTTTTGACATGTTCACAGTTATTGCAGGGATACAGATTCAGGAATTAAAAAAATTGTAGAATACAAACAACAAAAACTTTCAAAACTTTGAAAACCGCATCAATTACCATCAAATAAGAAATCACGTATGGCCTGTTCGTGTGCAGCATATATATTTGATGGAACTGCATAACTCGTATCCAATTTTGATGTAGGCAAACGAGTTGAACAGAAACAAACGATTTTTATTGGCTCGCTCCGTGAATTAGACGAACGAACCCATCTGGTATCAAATGACAACTGTCATTCAACACATTATATTTGAATGAGAATTTAAGATTCCATGGTGCACAACATTTACAACGTTGCCAAGTTTTGATGAACGTGACGTCACGAATCACTTTTCTTCTGATTATAGAGAAACTAGTGGTCAGAAAAAAAAATCCCGAGTGATATTAGCGTATATACTTACTCATTACAGTCTTTTCTCATATCTCGTGGAAAGGTCTATTGGATTTAAAATATTCCTATACATAACCAATAGTATTACTTTCTTCAGTAATGGTTCCTAACGGAAAATTTCTTAAATTTAGAATACTCACAAACATAAGTGTCACAAAAATGAATCTTACCAACTTCTGTTGAAGTATTGGGATCATTTTCTGATAGTGGGGCCTAGAAAGGAAACATTAAAAGTGTGTCCTCAAATTTTGCATTTTACTGGCTCATTCGAATTTTGATATGAGAATGGATTTTAACATGTAATGTTGCTGAGATCATTACAGAGTTTTGACATAAACGGTATTTTCCGCTTGATCAACCTTTCACTCTCATAGGAATAATCTCCAAATTTTTTTTCTTTTATTGCAAATATTTTTTGAATATATTTCAATAAAAAAAAATTAATTTGACACTTGACAGTGTATTATTTCAATGTAACGAACATTTAGAACAGAATTTTGAACCAATCTGATATCGAAAAAACGATCACCGATAGCCTGTACAATATTGTCAGTTAGTATGGTAGATTTTATGGAAAAATACGGTGTGACCAGCAAAGTCCGCATCATAAGGGATTTTTTTTATCAGTAGCTTTTTTAATTTCGTCATTAACCTTTCCGTGACGGGGCGGAGTATGCCGCATACCCCAACTTCAGTTTATTCGTTGTAACTCTGCTATAAAAAAAGGATAGTGCTTTCCCTTATAGCTAATCCTCAAACGATTCATTACCGACATTAAAATAATTACATATTGTAGGTATGGGGTAAAAATTAGATGGAGATTTATGCGTTGGGGTAGTCGACATACCCCCTCCGGCTCAAATGTTTCAACTTGCTCACCATGTTTATCAACTCCGCGCATGCGTCACACGTAACAAATCGGTGCAATTGAGGTACCTACTTGACAGATTGAGTTCAGTGACCGAAAAAGACGTACAGGTTCGAGTAATATCCTACGTTTTTGTGAGTTATTAGCCATGGCTAAACAAAAATATTTGACTGGCAACGAAATACGAGAAAATCGTCTGGACTAATTGCAAAAAATTCATTTGTGTAATTCATTGGCAAATACGGGAAGTGTTGTGCCCTGAATGTGGCGAATGTGGTAAAATGACGTAAAACCTGTCAAGGGTATGGCATGTTGATTTTATTCCTCATTACAGTGTGAAATTGCTTCTGAAGAGTATGTTTTCCAATTCTTCCGACTTCCCTGATGATCTTAGAAGAGTGAAATAGATTTTTGTCGACCAAATTGTATTGGAGGCCTAGCGAAAGAGATGCAATTGACGCATCAATGAAATGAGCGATTTTCTGTGAGTGATAATTCTGCATAACATTCTCCCTTATCTCATTTATAGATAAGAATCTCCAATGGAAACTGGATATTCAATAAATAATCAACTATCTGAATGAAAATACAAATTTTCACTTTCAGATTTTTTCTCTCAAGTCTTTCTCAATATCTATCAGATGTAGTTCAGTGTCCAGCGTGGCTTTAGCCGGGGAAGTAGTTGTTTTCTATTAGATATTACAAAAAAGTAACTTCAATTTTATCGTAGGTTTTTTCCATTTCCAGAGGAGTCACGTATTAGTTCAATTTTCAATTGAGAATGTTTCTCTTTAAAACATAAATCCCTTCCAAGAGATTATCTTGTACGATGGAAAATAGAGACTAAATTACGACTTTCAGTCGCAGATGATTCCACAACTGACTTCATGAACATCCTGTTCATATTTTCAATGAAATCAACATGTCATATCCATGACAGGTTTTATGTCAGAAAAATATTTTCAAAGTTTCACCGCACAAGAAAAAGTCCAACAATTCCTCATTACAGTGTGAAATTGCTACTGAAGAGTATGTATGTATGTACAAGAGAGGTTATCTTGTACGATGAAAAATAGCGACTTAATTCCACAACATGACTTTTTGAACATCCTGTTCAAATTTTCTATAAAATCATCAAATATGCCATTTTACCCCCATTTCTCGAAAAAATGTATCAATTTCGAGTAACTGCATAACTGTATAACTGTTTTATACATCTAAAAGCACTACTATTGATATTATTACTGAGATGAAATACCGCTATTCTGAACAGTCATTGCCTGTTCTATCACCAGTTCCAAGATTATCGATTATCGATTTTACTGGCAATTGGCATCTTGTTCTAATAATTTCATTCAATGCAGGTGGTGTTCTACAATTCGGAAAACGTCGGTTATCGCTACAAGTACGCTGAGCCAACTCCAGATCTGAGCTACGCTCCGCACTACCACTGGGAGTTGCTGGATTGGACTGATTGTTCAGTCAGATGCGATGGAGGAACACACGAATCCAAGTACGAATGCGTCGAGGACAAGGCTGGAATGGTAAGCTCCACTTTCTGCGTTGGAGAGGAAAAACCAGAGCCCACGACCAAGAAGTGTAATGAAAATCATTGCAAAACCAAGTAAGGGCTAAATGAATACGGTCGTAACTGAATGTTTTAAGGGACAACATTTTATTGATTCCTTTCTATGTCTTCAACACTTTCACTGTCACCTTGCGGGCATATGACGTCACGCGCAGACGCCTTTCTGTACTTCAAGTTTCTCGTCCATATAAAAAATAATGGAATATCTGTTTATCGTTCAGTTAGTTAACAGTGTATTAATATGATAAAACATTTCCAATAAACATAGATTGACTCCAAAAGTCAAAACTTGTGCGGAGTATGTATACAATGTAGAATATATAAAATATTTAAACTGGTAAAAATTTATACTTTGGTAAAAGGTAATTTAAAATAAGACAAAGTGTGTAATTGGTGCATAAAATAAATGAAAAATCTAAAGTAGATATAGTGTAAAATAGATAAAAATATACAAAAACTTAATTGTAAATATATACACAGAGAAAAAATACAATAACATCAATGGAGAGAAGTCATATAAAGATAAATAAATATTCAATATTATTAACGAAGTTCTAACATATTTTGACATGATGAATTTAATAAGTACTTATTTGAATTTTGAAGGGGTTATAATATTTTCAGTTACTTCTTGTGAGACATTGTAGAGCTTCGGACTAAGATAACTGACGGTTTTATGTTCTATGGTTTTGGACATGAGCAGGGTTACGTAATTTTGTTTTTGGTATCTTGTATTACAATTATGTCCATTTCTACGTAGGTTGGATTATCGTATGATACATAGATTAGTTAACATTCCTCTCAGCACATCAAATTTTAATGACGAACTAGAAATTATTAAACAAATTGCAATCAACAATGGTTATAAATCATCTTTGATAGTCAAAGTCATAGTCAAAATATGCTTTATTGTCGGAAGTTAACTCCTTCACAAAATATGAAAGAATAAATGAAACAAAATATTGAACACAATTATTGGACATTATACCAACTGAAACTAAAATTGAGAAATGCCTTGCTGTTCCTTCAACACTATGTGGTGTGAACAATTTACACACAAAGTCTTCTGAATGAAAAGCGTATGTTTGCGTAGAATCCTCAATAAACTCATCAACAAAATGTCTTCTTCCCTGCTACTTTCACTAACACAAAGTCACTTTTATCTATTATATCTGTGTCACCAATTGGTTCTAATTCTTTTCAGCCAGTTATTCTGTCTCTCTTGCAACTACATCATCGCAACTTTCGTCTTCACTGGAAGTTCATTCATAAAATTTCTCAGCTTCATCTTTCGACTCAGATTCTTTCCTTTCCACGTTTTTTTTCTTTTGCTTCGGTTTCCTCACTAACTGCCGAAAGTAACTTTTTTTGTACTACTTCGTTTGTTTTTCATTTCCACAGTTAACCACTCCATTCTATTCATCGGAATAAGAGAAAATGCATTCAACTTATTACAATCATATTTAACAGATCGAAAACAAATTGTGAGAATCAAAAATATACAGAGTACTGAAAAGAAAATTGAATGTGCAGTAACACAGGGAACAGTTTTAGGTCCAGTACTATTCTGTATATCCAGGGTGTTATTTAAGTACATGGCCAAACTTAAAGGGGTGATTCTTTGAGTGATTCTAAGACGAAAAGTTCATATAAACATAGGTCCGGTAATGCTTCGTTTTCAAAATTTTTAAAAGAAATCGTTTTTGTCGTAAATATCTTAATAACCCTTCAACCGATTTTATTGAAATTTGGCAGTGTTATTGAAGGTCGTAAAGGGCGAATTTTACCCTAACTATATCAAAATTATCATGTCCAGTGGCGTCCCGGAAGGCACTGTAACCAATATTTTTGACAGAAAACATATGCGCCACTGATTTTTTTGGAATTTTTGTATTTGTTTCACATTGAAGAACTGAAATTACAACTTTTTTATATCTAGAATTTTTTTCGTATCTTGCTTTGTTTTTGAGAAAAAACATAAAAATCACTTCATTGCACATCCCTGTAACAACACAATAAAACATTTCAACTACTAAACCATCAAAAACTGGGGTCTTACTAATATTTTTTCATATCAGTACTCTATTCCAGTCTTAGAATTTTCTATCAAAATTAATGCAATGAAAAAAAAAAAAAAATGAATGTATGAATTGCAGCACTTGCCTTCGGCACTTGGCTTCGGCTCTTGGCTTCGGCTCGTGCTGCAAAATGGGCTCATTGTTGTCCATGGACATGCAATAAAGACATTTTTATTTATGATTAAACAATTAATATTACATGGAAGTCATCTTTTAATATTTTTCGCTCATATTACCTGTTTTCGATGAAACAAATAATGTTGTTATGTATTACTGCAGTGTTTTGACACTAAAGTAAGAGGGCCATGGAAGGAACAACAAATTTAACTTCATAACTGTCACAAATTGAAACGGTACATACGTAATTATTTGATAGTAATTATTTGAATTGTTTTCAATAGTTTTGAGATATAAAATTTGTTACTGATATCTGAAAATGGTTCGGTTTACAAACTCGGAAATAGCCGATATGCATTTTGTCTATGGAATGGCCCAAGGCAATTCCAGAGCGGCTAGACGCATTTATCAAGAAAGATATCCTCATCGAAATGTTCCAAATAGGCAAACATTTGTGAGAATACATGAAAGGCTGTGCGAATCAGGTACCTTTCAAAGGTCGGCTGCTCTTATTGGGAGACCTGCAACGGTAAGAACAGTGGCGCTGGAGGAAGAAGTTTTACATGAAGTTGAGCGATGCCCCGATACAAGCACACGCAAAATTGCACAACAATTAAACATTTCTCACTTTACTGTATGGAAGATTTTGAGAGAGTACCAACTGTACCACATACATCGTGTTCAAGAGTTATTTCCTGCGGATTTTCCCAAGCGAATTGTTTATACTACGTGGCTTTTGCAACAACAGGTTGCATCTCCGACATTTTTATCCAGTATATTATTTACCGATGAAGCGTGTTTTTCCCACAATTCAATTATGAACTTTCATTACAACCATATCTGGGCAGAAGAAAATCACCATGCGGTTATAGAAAATAATTATCAACAGCAGTTTTCCGTGAATGTCTGGGTTGGTATTGTTGGCGATTATCTCATTGGACCTTATTTTTTACCCCCGAGATTAAATGGTCAAGAGTATCGTCATTTTTTGGAATTTGTATTACCTGTACTACTAGAAAATGTCTCACTGGCAGTAAGAGGAGCAATGTGGTTCATGCACGATGGGGCTCCACCTCACTTCAGCATAGTAGCACGTCAATTTCTGGATGAAACTTATGGAGAAAACTGGATCGGTCGTTCAGGTCCACAGTCATGGCCGCCCAGGTCACCGGATTTAAATCCCTTGGATTTTTTCCTTTGGGGACATTTAAAGTCTCTCGTTTATAAATCTCCAGTCAACACTGAAGAAGAATTAATCCAACGAATATGGGATTCATGTGAGCAGATAAGACATATACGCCGGAAATATTTCAACGTGTTCGGGAATCGATGTTAAGACGAGTTAATGCTTGCATTGAAGTTGAAGGAGGACATTTTGAGCAACTATTATAAGTTTTGTGTTAGTTATTATTGAATGTATTCTTACAGAAACAAATTGCCTAGGTACTGATCGACAAGCGTAAGGATGCCTCCGAGAATTAGTTGCGCAGTAGACAAAACCCTGGAGTGTGGCAGGAGCTCAATCGTTCTGCCTTATTAAACAGTAGTCGATCTTTGTTGCACATCTACTCACGCTTAATATCGTTTGCGCATCTCAGAGGTATCCTTACGCTTGTCAATCTGTACCATTTTTGTTTCAGTGTGGTTTTAATAAAGGGTGTTTCTGGTTTGATGTTACTTTGGCATTTCCGGCGTTACCACTATGCACGCACTGGCCAAATGAAACAAACAATTCTTAAGCATAACAGATTCACCTGTAATCATTAAAAACCCTATAAAAACAATTTTTTATTGTGTTGTGCCAGGGACGTGCAATGAAGTGATTTTTATGTTTTTTCTCAAAAACAAAGCAAGATACGAAAAAAATTCTTGATATAAAAAAGTTGTAATTTCAGTTGCTCAATGTGAAACAGATACAAAAATTGCAAAAAAATCAGTGGCGCACATGTTTTCTGTAAAAAATATTGGTTACAGTGCCTTCCGGGACGCCACTGGACATGATAATTTTGATATAGTTAGGGTTAAATTCGCCCTTTATGACCTTCAATAACACTGCCGAATTTCAATAAAATCGGTTGAAGGGTTATTAAGATATTTACGACAAAAACGATTTCTTTTAAAAATGTTGACACCCTGTATCTTGAAAACGAAGCATTACCGGACCTGTTTATATGAACTTTTCGTCTTAGAATCACTCAAAGAATCACCCCTTCAAGTTTGGCCACGTACTCAAATAACACCCTGTATGTAAACCAATTACTTTCTATAGGATCGTCTGGCGAAATAACTAGTTTTGCAGATGACACTCTATTCTGGAAAAACCTGGCATGAGGTTAAAGAACAAGCATAGAAGGGTCTGGAAATGATCAAAGATTGGTTTGATTACAAACAACTTTCCTTAAACTTCAAAAAAACATTTTTCTTACCTTTTTGTAATTATAAATCTTCTTTTCCACACTTCCAATTCTCAACTATTCAAAATACATTCAGAATATCTTCAACAACAAATATAAAATATTCAGGAGTTCTAATAGACTCCCATTTGAGATGGAAACTTTCATATAAATTATTTAGTAAAAAAATAAGAAGCATTATTTATATGTTCCGCCAACTCAACAACACTTTGGACCTGAAACAGAAAAAAATGTTTATTACAGTCTTGTACAAAGTCATTTGACATACTGCTTAATAGGATGGAGAGGATTATCCAAAACTTACCTGCGTCCATTAAACGTGATACAGAGAAAACTCCTGAAATTAATGTTGCCCAAACTTCTCCGCTATAGTAGTGATAAGCTGTATGGGGAATCTGGGATGTTCAACCAAAGACAATTATTTTATAGGATACTTGTGGAAAACCAATTCAAAGAGAAAGGATAACTGGGTCGGCCGAGCCATGAGATATCACACGTCATAAAAATAAATATGTTATATCCTATAATTTCCTGGGGCCAACTGTATTCAACTCCCTACCAGCGAGTCCTTGAAATCATTCTCACAACTAAAGAAAGCTGTCGATGATTTAATAAGAAGTCAACCTCGTGAGAGAGTTGGTTAAATATTTGATAATTGCAATTAAAAGGGATACAATAAAAAAATTTAAATATGATAAATGAAGGATCTGTACTCACCACTACTCTACACACTTTTTAATTTTCATTAATCTAAATATGATTTCATATGCCTAATTTTGATAGATCGTAAGACAATTTTTAACCTGTAAGTAATTTTATTTATACTTCCCAAGTGACTTATTTTATCCCCACACGTCTACAATTGTTTTGTGATTGCTTCAAATTCCAAATGATTTTATTATACTCCATGTGATTTATTTTATATATGATTGCTTAACTGTCCTGTAACTGTCTTAGTTTATTTTATCTATACCATATATAACTTATTTTATATATTTACACGTCTCCGAAATTTCTGATATTGCATATATTTATTTGCACTTTTGTTTGCCTTTATACGTTTTAAACTACTTTTTTATGCAGATTTATACTTATTAATAATATTAGTATCTTTAGTTATTAGAATTTATTATCTATTTTCCACCACGTACAAGCAACAACTGTTGCTTCTGTGGTTTCAGCAATGTTTATTTGCAGAATGGATAGTCTTTTTATGCTTGTTGTACTACTTTATGTGAATAAACGATGATGATGATGATGATGAATATTTCGTTGTTTTCTGGGGTAGCTGTAAGCCGTATGCATAGTCAATCGCCAGCGACTCGACAGAGTTTCGCCGTTCGCTACACAAGGATTATAATGCACAGTCGAGCTCCAAAAAAGTGACAAATACGCAATAAGTTATATTTTGGCGAAACGCTGGCGATGTACCACTTTTTTAGAGCCCGACTGTGCATTATAATCCTTGTGTAGCGAGCCGCGAAACTCTGGCGAGTCGCTGGAATTGACTATGCATACGGCTGTGTGAGTATTCTAGGTTCATCTCTAGTCCTTCCTCCTAATTGTGTTCGGAGAAGGGCCTTTAGACATGGTCTTAAAATTTCTGGAGCAATAGGAGTAGGAGTACTACAACGATATTGAAGTCGATCTGCAGACGCTGCAATGGGAGTAGTATAATTTGAACTGGGAGTTGCCTAAAATTTACTAGGAGTAGCAGTAGCATAAGATGTACTAGGAGTAGCATTTTATATGGGTTTGGATGTGATTCTTAAAATTTGAATGGATCGTACCTCGGTCCGGTCCGAATTGCAAAACTGCTGATGACTCAAGGTATAATTAAGTATCACGTGAGAATCGGGTTGAATAAAAAAAGTGTGATTATTAGATTCAACCACAGAAATATAATGATATATAAATATTCACATAGAAAGGTGATGTTACCTGATAATTCTGAGAAGTTATATCTACTTTCACTCTACAGAAAACAATAAAACGCTATCATACGAAAACCTCTCACAAGAAATAGCACTGACTCAAACGCCATCTACGTATACATAAATACTTTATTGAAACCAAGAAACATTTCTGTTTATAGAGGGATATAAAAAAATTATACACTGAATAATAACAATACTTATGAAACACAAATTAAAGAAGAAATAATTGAACAATTGATAGAAATCAACCAGATATATCTCAAAGTTTCAAAACTGAAAACGATGGAATCAGAAAAGATTCATTATATGTTCTAAACTCCACTTGTTGAGTGTTTCTTTAAATTAATTTTGAATCGGATATTACCATAATTGTATAAAGTACAAGGTACAAGGTACAAGGGACAAAGTACAAGGTACAAGGTACAAGGTACAAGGTACAAGGTACAAGGTACAAGGTACAAGGTACAAGGTACAAGGTACAAGGTACAAGGTACAAGGTACAAGGTACAAGGTACAAGGTACAAGGTACAAGGTACAAGGTACAAGGTACAAGGTACAAGGTACAAGGTACAAGGTACAAGGTACAAGGTGCAAGGTACAAGGTACATAGTACAAGGTACAAGGTACAAGGTACAAGGTACAAGGTACAAGGGACAAGGTGCAAGGTACAAGGTACAAGATACAAGGTACAAGGTACAAGGTACAAGGTACAAGGTACAAGGTACATGGTACAAGTACAAGGTACAACGTATAAGGTACAACGTACAAGGTAAAAGGTACAAAGTTACAAAGTGCAAGTTACAAGGTACAAGGTACAATGTACAATGAACAAGGTACAAGGTACAAGGTACAAGGTACAAGGTACAAGGTACAAGGTACAAGGTACAATGTACAAGGTACAAGGTACAAGGTACAAGGTACAAGGGACAAGGTGCAAGGTACAAGGTACAAGATACAAGGTACAAGGTACAAGGTACAAGGTACAAGGTACAAGGTACATGGTACAAGTACAAGGTACAACGTATAAGGTACAACGTACAAGGTAAAAGGTACAAAGTTACAAAGTGCAAGTTACAAGGTACAAGGTACAATGTACAATGAACAAGGTACAAGGTACAAGGTACAAGGTACAAGGTACAAGGTACAAGGTACAATGTACAAGGTACAAGGTACAAGGTACAAGGTACAAGGTACAAGGTACAAGGTACAAGGTACAAGGTACAAGGTACAAGGTACAAGGTACAAGGTACAAGGTACAAGGTACAAGGTACAAGGTACAAGGTACAAGGTACAAGGTACAAGATACAAGGTACAAGGTACAAGGTACAAGGTACAAGGTACAAGGTACAAGGTACAAGGTACAAGGTACAAGGTACAAGGTACAAGGTACAAGGTACAAGGTACAAGGTACAAGGTACAAGGTACAAGGGACAAGGTGCAAGGTACAAGGTACAAGATACAAGGTACAAGGTACAAGGTACAAGGTACAAGGGACAAGGTGCAAGGTACAAGGTACAAGATACAAGGTACAAGGTACAAGGTACAAGGTACAAGGTACAAGGTACATGGTACAAGTACAAGGTACAACGTATAAGGTACAACGTACAAGGTAAAAGGTACAAAGTTACAAAGTGCAAGTTACAAGGTACAAGGTACAATGTACAATGAACAAGGTACAAGGTACAAGGTACAAGGTACAAGGTACAAGGTACAAGGTACAATGTACAAGGTACAAGGTACAAGGTACAAGGTACAAGGTACAAGGTACAAGGTACAAGGTACAAGGTACAAGGTACAAGGTACAAGGTACAAGGTACAAGGTACAAGGTACAAGGTACAAGGTACAAGGTACAAGGTACAAGATACAAGGTACAAGGT
This sequence comes from Chrysolina oricalcia, assembly GCA_944452925.2. Classification (NCBI taxonomy): domain Eukaryota; kingdom Metazoa; phylum Arthropoda; class Insecta; order Coleoptera; family Chrysomelidae; genus Chrysolina; species Chrysolina oricalcia. The sequence continues at coordinate 59,834,665 of OX101814.2, forward strand.
ACAAGGTACAAGGTACAAGGTACAAGGTACAAGGTACAAGGTACAAGGTACAAGGTACAAGGTACAAGGTACAAGGTACAAGGTACAAGGTACAAGGTACAAGGTACAAGGTTCCCTAATGGCAATGATCTTCCACCAATGTTTCTATTCAGCTTATTGAGGGCTCATTCAACCTTTTTTGGGGCCATTGTAAATATGGGTCACTTGCAAGTAGCAAGTGGCAAGTCGCAAATCGTGAGTCGCAAATCGCAAGACGCACTCTCTGTATGCCTGGTGTAAGGATTTTTGGGAAAAGATACATTTTTATCGAAAGCAGATATCGATTTCAAACTTTCACAATGATTGATCCTCGTTGAGTCGCACAGGGTAATTGAATTTGAAGGAACTGACCTTTCGTGATTGAACATATTAATAATAATAATCTTCATTGACCCCAAGAAACATAAATGTTTATAATAGGGACCTAAATCCATAACAAATACAATAAACAAGAAAATTTCGAGTTGAAAGTGTACTTTTTTATCATTGTAATAAGTATTTCTTTAAATGAAATTTGAAAAGATCTTTTTATATGGTAGTTTTTGAATTATTGGGTATATTATTGAATATCAAAATTCCATTATATAAAATCGATTTTTTCCCAATGTTTGTCTTTATTCTATGCGTGATGAGACTATTTGATTGTCTAGTTTGGTGATTGTGAATGGTATCGGTTGAATTAAATTCCAGAGATGAATGTTTCCTATTATTGATGACAGAATGGATGAATATACATATTTTCAATTTGTACAAAGAACTGATACCCAAAAGATTGTTTGTAGCATATTAATGTGATGTAGATTCAAGGAATGGTAATTTAAAATAGATTTAATGCTTTTGTTTTGCAAAGATTTGAGTGGACGCAAGATAGTACAATTGGCACTTTTCCATACTGATATTGAATACTGTAATTTTGCATTAATTAAACTGAAATAAATCATATTTAAATATTTCAAAAAAATGTAATATCGAATTTTGAACAAAATACCAATTATAGGAGATATTTTTTTAAAAGATTTTCAATATGACTTTTCCAAGAAAGATTTTCATTAATGTATAATCCCAAAAATTCTGCTGTTTCTGAATATTTTATATTTTTTCCGTTGAAAGCTAATGAATTTACAATTTGTCTGGATTCATCAATATTCAAAGTCATTTTATGATTGTTTAACCAAAGCGAAATCATTTTTAATTTAGCTTGAATATTTTCGATTATTTCATTGTAATTTTTTCTAAAATAAATTAATAATATATTATCCGCATATAATTTGTGCTCACCATGTAAACTATGATTGGATATTGAATTGAAATATATAAGAAACATGTTATATTCCCCATCAAACTTTTATATGACGTTCAATCCGATTGACCCCGAAATAAACGCAACCACTCTTCCCTTTTTTCAGGTGGAAGGTGGGCAAGTGGGGCGTATGTCGCGCGTGCAAGAACCGCTCGGGAGTGCGATCCAGAGCGGTCGAATGCGTGAAGGAATCGCCCAAGGCTGGCGCCGAGGACATCCTCGTCGACGACCATAAATGCGAAGGGCACCGACCGGCATCTCACGAGCTGTGCGACTCACACAAGACGTGCAAGACGCGACAGGTCGGTCAGATTCCGGACGAGTTGCTCGAAGACGTTTGGTCGCAGATCGAACGGAGGACGAAGAAAAACGGCAAAGCGGTGAGTAGCTTGTCTGGGTGGTTAGGGTGGTCTTGCAAGACGCTGGTCAACATCGAATTAGTCGGTAGTTAGTTTAAAATTAATTAAACCCAATGTGTCGACTGTTTAAGAATAATGATTGACAATCATTTGAGGTAGGACCAACATAATTTTTTTTTAATTCAAAAGCTGAGATATCTGATACCAAAATTTAAGTTCATGAAACAATTTCTCTCTCTTCTTGAAATGCTGTACTTTTCCTCTATAAAATCTCAGTTGACTTATGGTCTTCTGGGATGGAGTGGTGTTAAAAAGTCTCCTTTTTAATTTCGAAGTCATTCAAAAACCTTTTTCAAAAATAAAATACCATCAAAATCATTTGTTTCCTTCTGATCTTCTCTGGCTAATTGGTATACCCCAAAACCAATAACACAATCACACACACTTCTGATTTTCTATTTCAAAAAGTAAAAAATATGATATTGTACAATGATTTGTGTATAGAATTCTGATTCTCATAAAGGTCCTCTATTCTCACATTCTGTTTCAATGAAATCTATTAAAGACGTTACTATTTGTTGGGAATGTTTTGACAATGCTTTAGGCATATTGAATATACGCAGGTCTAATCAAAAGAATTGAATAGTTCAGAAAAGATCTCTTTTTACTATCGGACAGAAAACGATAAGGAATTGAACGAAATAACAAACATACTGAACCACAAAGTCACAGCTGTCAGACAATAACTGTTTTCGAGTTTTTTTCGCTTTGGCAACCTTTGAAATTCTTATTTCAGTTGAGCAACTCACAAAATGAAATTTTACTAGTTTCATCGCTAATGAAATCATTTTATTGGGAATTTCAACGGTGTTATGTCAGAAACACAAAATTACCAAACATGACGTCATTCTTTTCTTAACGTAAACAGACTATACTTTCAGATGTGGATTCTCTCATCTCCCGGAGATCGTATGTGCTATTCTATGAACAAGTAAATGGTATTGTGAGGTTTTACGGATTTTCCTTAACCTGAAAAGGCGAATGCGCCGATACAACTATTCCCTGTTTTTAATGAAAAACATTCTCAATTGAAAATTGAATCAATACATGATTCCTCTGGAAATGGAAAAACCCTACGATAAAATTGAAGTTACTTTTTTGTAATATCTAACAGAAAACAAATACTTCCCTGGCTAAAGCCACGCTGGACATTGAACTACATCTGATAGATATTGAGAATGACCCTATATAACTTGAGAGAAAAAGTCTGAAAGTGAAAATTTGCATTTTCATTCAGATAGTTGATTATTTATTAAATGTCCATTTTCCATTGGAGATTCTCATCTATGAATGAGATAAGGGAGAATGTTATTCAGAAGTATCACTCACAAAAAATCGCTCATTCCATTGATGCGTGAATTGCATCTCTTTCGCTAGGCCTCCAATACATTTTGGCCGACAAAAATCTATTTCACTCGTCTAAGATCATCAGGGAGGTCGGAAGAATTGGAAAACATACTCTTCAGAAGCAATTTCACACTGTAATGAGGAATTGTTGGACTATTTCTTGTGCGGTGAAACTTTGAAAATATTTTTCTGACATAAAACCTGTCATGGGTATGACGTGTTGATTTCATTGAAAATATGAACAGGATGTTCATGAAGTCAGTTGTGGAATCATCTGCGACTCAAAGTCGTAATTTAGTCTTTATTTTCCATCGTACAAGATAATCTCTTGGAAGGGATTAATGTTTTATAGAGAAACATTCTCAATCGAAAATTGAATCAATACATGACTCCTCTGGAAATGGAAAAACATAAGCCACGCTGGACATTGAACTACATCTGATTAGGGAATGTAATTCCGGATCGGGATCAGAGTATCGGGATTTCGGGATCAACATTTTTCGATCCCGGGATCCCGGGATTGATTCCGGGATCCATTCTTCACTGGAAAAACTGTTGAAACTTCATATGAAAAATTTGGTTTTAATCAAAATATGAATAAAATTGAATAACAATCCGTACGTAAATGAAAAATAAAACTTGAAACTTAATAAAATGAAATGGAAATTTCTGGTTTGCTAAAAAAGAAGTGTAAACAAAGAATCTAGAAATTATCTTGGTGAAATTTATATTTAGTACTGGTTCTGGAAGTAACTCCTCAGGAATAGAAGCGTATCCAGAGAATCATCACTCAATCTGCTCCTTACTTTAGTGCACAATGTGCCAGCAGCAGAAAATGCTCTTTCTGATTCGACACTAGTTGGTCGAATTTTTGATAGGAGATTGAATGTTGTCAAAAGATTTTTCCCCTTTCCTCCATTCTCATAAAGAACCATTTCTTTTTTAATTATATTGACTGAACCGATGCCGCCTGGACCATCTTTTTCATTTCGCAGCTGGTTGTTCTTCTCCAATTCCTCCTCTAATCTTTGTTTCAATGAGTTAGAAACCTCATTATTCTTTAATTCTGATAGAGGTTTGTTGTCATCTCGATCCTCGGTTTCATTTTCGACATTTTGTTTTTTGAACTGCCTAAGGAATTCGACGATGAATTGTCTAATAGTTGCCTTTTCACGTAGTTCAAAGATGTCTTCATCAGAAATATTACGATTATTTAAATACGAAAAGACACCAGATGTGATTGATCGACGTTCTTTTATTCTCCTGATTAAGGATTCTTCTGCAGCTCCACTGAATGGTGTTCTCACCTTTGAAAAATAGCCTCTTTTTAGATCCCGAAAATCCCGGGATTGACTGTACACAATCCCGAGAATTTTTCATTCCGGGATCCCGGAATCCCAGGATCCTGGATCTCGGGATTACATTCCCTACATCTGATAGATATTGAGAAAGACCCTATATAACTTGAGAAAATAAATCTGAAAGTGAAAATTTGCATTTTCATTCAGATAGTTGATTATTTATGTCCAGTTTCCATTGGAGAATCTCATCTATGAATGAGATAAGGGAAAATGTTATTCAGAAGTATCACTCACAGAAAATCGCTCATTCCATTGATGCGTGAATTGCATCTCTTTCGCTAGGCCTTCAATACATTTTGGTCGACAAAGGAGACATGTATTGAGTCAATTTTCAATTGAGAATGTTTCTCTTTAAAACATGAATCCCTTTCAAGAGAGGTTATCTTGTACGATGGAAAATAGCGACTAAATTCCAACTTTCAGTCGCAGATGATTCCACAACTGACTTTATGGACATCCTGTTCATAAATTCAATGAAATCAATAGTCCCTGGTGTTATACAAATGCGCTTCTTGAACTCATTTTACATGCTCTATATTTTGATTACGTATATTTGAATCGATGAAGTTATCCTATAAACTATTAAAAAAAAATAGTAGTTTGTATCAAACAGTTCGAAACCTAACGCATGCTTAACGATTCAAATCACCCTTTCTCCACACGCAATACCCTCAAAACTGTCAAGCCGGTTTTTAGAACTCTCACTGATTTATAGGTTTCACGTCAAGAAGCTCTGCTATGAACTTTTTAGTTCCACTTTCTGAGACAATTTAAAAATGTACACAGATGATTATTTATTAGGCATCTTTTCACACCTATTTCTTATGATGTAATTCTATGGTGGAAAAGTATTTAAGTTTCAAAAAAGTGCTATCCGGAATGTTGCTAATATTGGCTTATGGGACTATCGTTTACCCTTTCTTGAGCAGTACATTGAAATTCTATGTGAAAAGCTGTCTTCTGGTTGTTATGCATTGCGAGTTGTACAGAATGGAATAGGATTTTCAGTTTCTAAACCAAGTAGTCGGAGAGCTGAGGGACCAAACATGCAACAGTTATATAGAGGCTGATATTTCAATATTAATAATAGTCTTCATTGACCCCAAGACACATAAATGTTTATAATAGGGACCAAAATCTATAACTAATACAATAAACAACAAAATTTCGAGTTGAAAATGTTTGCATCAGTTTTTTTTTTAAGTATCATTGTAATAAGTGTTTCTTCAAATGAAATTTAAAACGATCTTTTTGTACCTACGATATTTTTTAAATTATTGTTTTTTTTTATTGTATAAATAACTTCCAGTCAGAAGTTCTGGTATGTCATTGAATATCAAAATTCCATTATATAGAATTGATTTTTTCCCAATATTTGTCTTTATTCTATGCGTGATGAGACTATTTGATTGTCTAGTTTGGTGATTGTGTATGGTATCGGTTGAATTAAATTCCAGAGATGAATGTTTCCTATTATTGATGACAGAATGGATGAATATACATATTTTCAATTTGTAAAAAGAATATTCAAAATATTGTTTGGAGCATATACATGTGATGTAGATTCAAGGAATGGTAATTTAAAAATGCATATAATACTTTTGTTTTGCAAAGATTTGAGTGGACGCAAGATAGTGGAATTGGCACTTCCCCATAATGATATTAAATACTGTAATTTTGAATAAATCATTTTCAGAAATTTCAAAGGAATGTAATATCGAATTTTGAACAAAATACCAATTAGAGGAGATAATCTTTTTCTAAGATTTTCAATATGGCTTTTCCAAGAAAGGTTTTCATCAATGTATAATCCCAAAAATTTTGTTGTTTCTGAATATTTTATATTTTTTCCGTTGAAAGCTAATGAAATTGCAATATGTCTGGAATTTCTTTTTGACAAAAACATGAAGGAAGATTTATCAATATTCAAAGTAATTTTATGATTGTTCAACCAAATCGAAATTATTTTTAAATCAGCTTGAATATTTTCGATTATTTCTTTCGTCTATTAAATATCAGTCATCAACCAATCATACGTTTGTTTCCTGTTTGACAGGACCAATCAACACGCTCTATTAGCGACTATTTACATGACGCACAATAGTCACCGACTATTCAGCATGATACTCATATCAAGGAGCCTGAGCATCTGACAGTACTATAAATAAATACATATTAAACGTCAAATAAAATCAATCGTTTTGAAGCTGTATAAAAGAATGAATGTGGACCTTCTACGGTTAATACTGCAAGTTCTTCAAAAGCTGAACAAATGTCACAAATTACGCATGGTGGAAATGTCACATACAATAATTCTGTTTTTAATTTCAATTGATAAATTATAAAGATGGTGCTGTTTTTGTTTAGATTTTGTGCTTTGTTCTTGATATTTTGAATAAATTATTCCAAATTGTTTAATTTTCATTTATTCATATGACTGATATAAAGAAGTAGATTCAAGAAATAATCTTCACAAATATAACACGACCTTGATTAATTGTCGACTATTATTGCTGCTATTATTATATTATGTTATTGCTGCTAAATTTCTCTTGTATTTATTAATTTTACTCGACATTATTTTGGCATTAATAATCAGAGATGAAAGCCCTCGAGCTTCGCTCTTGGGCTCTCATCAGATTATTAATGCCAAAATAATGTCTCGTTAAATTATTCTAAAATACAGTCGAAATTTAGATGCAATAAAAATAGTCGACTATTTATCAAGGTCTTGTTATATTACCCTTGATAATTTTTTAGGAATATTCCAACACCTCCAACTCGTGTACATCTCGTAGCGTAGATTGACTGAATGGAAATTTTGAAACTTGTAGTACATTTCTTCTCCCTTGTTTCCCATGTTTCAGATATGATTATAATATCCGGTTTTATATCTTCAAAAATAACTTCAAGTTGATCAATTTTATTCTTCATAGATCGGGCATTCATATAAAATATTTTAATATTATTCTTTTTATAACTGGACTATATATATACACTGGCATGCAAAATTAACCGGACAAACAAAATTTTGTTTAAATTCAATCTTAAATAACTTTTTAACCTTTTCATCAATTTCGATAATTTTTCTGCCAAGTTGTAGGTACTTTCATTGTTATCATTCTCTACTATCGATTTTGCAGAAAGTTCTTAATGATTTGTCGTTATACAGGTTATGATAAAAGGTGCACTTTACCCCAACATTTCTGAACACCCTGTGGAAAAATTTGACTACTGAATGATAGGTCTTCGTACAAGATTTTAAAGCCTGATCTTTCGTCAACAGTTCTTTTTTTGATTCATATCAATAACTGCATTCTTAAAGAAAAAACGCATTTTTAAAGAAAACCGTGCGATTCGTAACTAACAAGCGATTTTTTTAAGTTGGCTTTGCTTGTTATGACAAGTTTCAGTTGAGCATTTTTTATGGCTTGTCAAAAAGATTTTTGCTAAGCAGTAGTCAACAATTATTCACAGAATTCTTTGCTTTATAGTGTATGTTAAGGTGGATGTGTCTCTAGGTGATTTGTGTTTCGGAGGTATACCGCTAACGAGAAAGTTTTAAAAAAATGAGACCGGAACAAGTAGCGCAAGCTGTAGCTTTACAAGATGATAGTCGTGCCATTCGATATATCGCAGATAGACTTGCTGTTCCACGCAGTACAGTATCCGATGCGATAGAAAGATTCAGAGAAACTGGTTCGTACTTAAGAAGACCTGGGCAGGGAAGACGGAAAGCAACAAACGCAGTTGAAGATCGGTTTTTGAGACTCCAAGTTCTTCGAGAGAGAACAATTCCTGCTACAGCTTTGGCTCGAAGATTGGAAGATGTTCATGGTACCGTAGTTTCACCTGACACAGTACGGCGTAGGTTGAAGGAACAAAACCTATCATCTTGTGTACCTGCTACAGGTCCCCTATTGGATGCAGGTCATCCATCGAAGGCAGCGCTTGGAATTTTCTCGAACTCATGCAGATTGGGATATGGACGATTGGCGAAATGTTCTTTTCACGAGATATTCACCTGATGGTCGTCAAAGAGTGTGGAGAAGGCCTGGAGAACGCTATGCTCAATGTTGTTTCTCTCCTAGAGTTCAATTTGGTGGTGGAGGAGTGATGATATGGGGCGGTATTTCCTTGGAAGCCCGCACCGATCTTGTTTCGCTACGGGGAGGGAGCCTCAATGCTGACAGATACATCAGGGACTGTTTGGAACAACATGTAGTCCCTTATATGCCCTTTATAGGAGAAAATTTTCTCCTAATGCAAGATAATGCTCGGCCGCACATAGCCAGAATGACTGAATCATTGAGGTGTTAATGATGTTGGTATCCAAGTACTCGACTGGCCGCCAAGGAGTCCGGATCTCAACCCCATAGAGCATATGTGGGACAAATTAGGACGAAGGCTCAGGCAGAACTATGGAGAATTTCAAACTGTGGTTGCGTTGGAACAGGCGCTGGTAAACGAGTGGGAGCAAATACCCCAAGACGCAGTTGCTGGCTTAATTCAGTCTATGCCAGAAAGGATGAGAGCTGTTATTCAAGCCCGGGGAGAAAACACTTGATTTTGATACCAATTAATTACCATTGTTGTCACTGTTATTTTTTTAATAAATTTTTTTTATGGTTACGAATCGCATGGTTTTCTTTAAAAATGCGTTTTTTCTTTAAGAATGCAGTTATTGATATGAATCAAAAAAAGAACTGTTGACGAAAGATCAGGCTTTAAAATCTCGTACGAAGACCTATCATTCAGTAGTCAAATTTTTCCACAGGGTGTTCAGAAATGTTGGAGTAAAGTGCACCTTTTATCATAACCTGTATAACGACAAATCTTTAAGAACTTTCTGCAAAATCGATAGTAGAGAATGATAACAATGAAAGTACCTACAACTTGGCAAAAAAATTATCGAAATTGATGAAAAGGTTTAAAAGTTATTTAAGATTGAATTTGAACAAAATTTTGTTTGTCCGGTTAATTTTGCATGCCAGTATATATATATATATATATATATATATGTATATATATATATATATATATATATATATATATACATATATATATATATATATATATATATATATAAGTGAAAATAGAGTATATTTCGTTTAAATTCCGAGAGTTCTAACCTTTGACAGCTGTTTAGTGCTAACGCACTCATCAGAAAGGATTTATGGAGCTCTCGAAATCAAAACGAATCCACTCAAGAATTAATACCGTGAGGCAAGACAGAATATAACAGGAAGTTATTCATGACATCTACAGTCACTAGTTGAAACTTAATTTGACACGAACCAAGGAATCCAAAAGTAGAGGTTTTGATTTCGAGAGCTCCATAAATCCTTTCTGATGAGTGCGTTAGCACGAAACAGCTGTCAAAGGTTAGAACTCTCGGAATTAAAACGAAATATACTCTATTTTCACTTAGATTCTGCTTGCGTTCCTCATAACGTATTAGAAACTTGATTGAACCTTGGGTTGGTCAGAACAACGAATTGTTGGCTACCTGTCAATTTGTGGACAAACCTCTACTTTTGGATTCCTTGGTTCGTGTCAAATTAAGTTTCAACTAGTGACTGTAGATGTCATGAATAACTTCCTATATATATATATATATATATATATATATATATATATATATATATATATATATATATATACTCGTTTATTAGCGTTGCTAAGTAAAAAAAAAAGTACAATCAAGGGTATAAAATACATTCACATAACTTAAAACTAAAGTAGTAGAAGTGGAAGAAATATTTTTGTATGATATTATAACTATTAATAAATATATATAAATATCGAGCTAAATATACAGACTATACATTTGTTTTGAGGTAAGTTATCACATTTTGTTTGAATACATTCACCGTTAAAGAAAATTTCATTGCTCGTGGGAGATTATTATATGTGCACATTCCTGCATTAAAAATACTTTTTTGTACAAACGTCAAAAAATGACAAGGTTCGCGCATTGACAACAGTATGCGAAGTGGCACTTTTTTTCATTTTCATTCGTTACCATGACACCGTGCGCGAAGTAATGTGCGAAATATATTTCGCACACTGCATGTAAACTATATGGGATTTTCATATTCTTACCTATATGGTCCTCAACTCCTCAATCAAGCAAAAAACAAGAAATCGTTTATTTATTAATTTAGAACAATAATTAAGGATTTCAAATTGTGAGAGATATTTTTCTGGCTTTATTTGCTTCACACCACTCTTTAAATTGCTGATATGCATTTTCATACTGCCGCCTCGATTTCTCCGGTAAAAGGTTGGAAATTACGGAATTGGCCGCATCTATCAAGTTAGGTGGGACTGCTTAGTTCATCGTCGCTCGAAATTTCCATTCTTTTACAATAATAAATATCACGCACGAAATTGACGCCAATAAAAAGTCACTCCAAAATAATTATCAAGAACTGTCACTTTGAAATAATTGTCAACAAATGCCATTTTATTTCCATAGTTACAGTAATTACTTGATTTGGAAAAATTATTTGAGCCAGTTCAATACTATTTTTCATAGTTATTACTTATTTTAGAACAATATTTTTGACGTTTGTAGAAAAAATTTTGTTTGCATCTCATGACTAGATACAAAAATAACTATTTTTTGTGCTGACCAGGTTTGTTGGAGCTATATGTATATGACTTTTTTGTGTTATAATTATGTATGTTATGTCTGAACTGTAGGTTTGCAGATATGATTTCTGGGAGATTATTGTTCAGTAGTTTATATACAGGGTGTTTCTTAAGTACGTGTAGAAACTTCAAGAGCATGTTGCTGACGTCGAAATATGAAAAAAAGTTCCCATAAACACATATCCGCAAGTTACTCGTTTCTAAGATACAGAGTGTCAAAATTTAATTATTATATTTGTTTTTTTGTGAACAAATGCCAAAATATTTGTGATATTCAAGCAAAGTTTGGTATCTGGAATGATTTTTCAATGACAAAATCAAATTTTCTGTTAATTGTGAAAAAACTTGTTTCTAATTGAATTTATTTTGAACAAAAAATCTTGTCATTCAAAATCACTTGCATCGATTACCCTAATATCAAAATTATTTTGAAATTATTCACAAAAAATTAAAATAAGAATTCAACTTTGACAATATATATCTCAGAAACGAATAACTTGTGGACATATGTTTAGGGGAACTTTTCTTCTTATTTTGATGTCAGCAATACGCTTCTGAATTTTCTACACGTACTTAAGAAACACTCTGTATAAACATTAATGTCTTGAGAATTATATATTTTTTGATACATAGCCAGTTTAGTTGTTCTTGCATATAGGATATGCTCACGTATCTATTACATCCCAGTAGTAAACGCATACATCTGTTTTGAAGAATTTGTAATTTATTCAAATCACCCTCTTGGCACATGAACAGAATTGAAGAACAATATTCGAAATGTTGCTTGATGATGCAATTATATATAAGCTGTTTTGTTGGTTGACATACATTTTTGCTGATTCTATACATGAATCCGATTTTCTTGGATATTTTTTTGGATATATAATCAACATGTTCACTGAAATTTAGTTTATTATCTATGATTATACCCAAATATTTTATGTTGCTGAGTTGTTCCAAATCATAATTGTTATATCGAACATTATTTATGATTCGTTGGTTTAGATGTTTTTTACTTTTCAATATCATATATTTAGATTTCTGCGGGTTGGTAATCAATTTATTAATAGTGAACCAATTTTGAATCTTGATTAGAGTTTCGTTCATTTCAGAGATTAGTGTGTTGATCTTTTCACCTTCAATGTATACAACTGTATCATCTGCAAAAAGGTGTATTTCACATTCATCCACGTTCAGATGTAGGTCATTTACAAGACAGATAAAAAGCATGGGACCCAGTACACTACCCTGTGGGACTCCATTATCGTTGTTCTTTATATTTGATTTATCATTATTGACTTTGGTTTGCTGTTGTCTACTAGTGAGATATAATTCAAACCACTTAACGTATTTTCACGAATACCAAAGTAAAGGATGAGTTTTTTTATTAGTAGCTCTCTATTCACTACCTCAAATGCTTGGCGTAGATCTAGAAATACTACAACAATAGCTTTACCTGAATCAATTGAATAGTTGAAATCATTTATGACTTTTTGCAAAGCGGTTTCACAAGAATATCCGTGTCTAAACCCTGACTGATTTTGGCATAATAATTTTTGTTCATCTAAAAACCCCATTAGTTGGTTATAGGCACATAATTCCAATATTTTTTCCAGACAAGGAAGTGTATTAATCAGTCTATGTTCTTCAATCTTGTTTGTATTTGGAACCTTCTGAATTGGTATAACTGTTGAAATTTTCAAATTTGATGGAAAGTAGCCATTACTCAAGGATGTATTTATGCAATGCAGCAATGGATATCCAATACATACTATAATTCTCTAAAGTATCATATTCGTTCAGATTCATTTCAATTGTAGAATTTATATTTAATTGAGTTTAGTTTTTCAAGAACTCTGTATGTTTCACAGTGGATTTTGTCATCAGCCATGTGATTGGTGGTTAATGTTTTTTTTTATTTTTCATTCGAGTACGAACAATTGGAATATTTTTTTCTTTATCACTTTTGTTACACTTCTCTTTTTCTCAATTCTTACACTGTGTCAAGGAGTTATTTTCATAAACGAAACAGGATGTCCAACCGAAATGCAATTTTGATCCAGTCTGTCGAATTTTTTCAAACCATTTTCCATTCACTTCGGCAAATATCGTATAAGTATTTTTATATTTAACGTATTTTGGAAACTCAATTTTGAAAGTATCATCTTCATTGAAGTTGTTCTGGTACCAAAACTGCTCCCCAATTTCATCCTTTGACAGTTCATGATCAAGTTTCACACCAACAACTTTTATTTTAGGATTCCTCATAGATTTTTCTTCGTTTGTATATTCTTCTTTCATTTTAGTTGAGATTTCTTTTTTCAAAAGCTCAATGTCAGATTTACTGTTACATTTTATTTTGATTGTTCCATCTTTCTGGGTATCTACTTTATTTATTATCACCTTCAGTTCACTTGGATCTATTTTTGATTTCAAATTTGATAAAGACTCATGTGTGTCCTGTTGTTTACTCGGTTTCAAAGATAATGTTGAATCTTGTAATGAGGAATTCTCAGACGATCCAACCTGGTTTCTTGATTTTACGGCATCAGAGTGAGACATAATATTATCTGCCTGATTAGGCCCAATATTTCCAATGAGGGCAATTTCCTTATGTATTTTAGCAAGGCTTTCCATTATGGAATCTTTCTCTACTATGTTTGATGTTGAAAGTTTATAGTTATATACAAGCCTATCATTTTCGATCAACAATTCTATTATATTTTTATCTTTTTCATTAAGAAGTAGTTCATTAGCTTCAACAATTTTCATTGAATATAAATTTTCCTTTTTGAGTCTTTAACATTCAGTTTTCAACTCTGAATTAGCACTGGTGATCCTGTTTATACTGCTCATCGACTTATCATAATCAACCTGAGTCAATTCATAATTACTGGTTTGATCATCTTCATCTTTCTCCTCGTCTGACGAGTTTTTCAGCTTGTCCATCCTCGTTTTTCCATTGAATCCTGGAATATTACCGGTATCAATCAATCAACTTTATTTCCCCAAGAAACATTACATGTTTATGGAAGGGATGAAAAAATCTTAAAAATAACATGAATAAATGAGCATGCAAAGATGTGATCAATTAATAAATATAAAAAATAATAATAATAATCTGACAATACATTTGCTCAAAATACAAAATACAATGTGGTGAATATAAACACAATAATAAACATTGAAATATCAGTTTTCAACTTATATCGAAACTATTCCAAGGTGTAGTGGTCAAATTCATAGAATAAATCACCTCATTTCTTTTTTCCATTTGATTTTGAATTTCTTTAACGAATTAGAAGATTTTATTTCATCAGGTATCGAATTGTAATTGACCATTCCATTATGAAAAACAGATTTTTTTCCAAAATTTGTTCTAAAATTACTAGCAGCTAACAATTTTGTTTGTCTGGTATTATGAATGTGAATATTATTCACTTCAGTAAAAACTGAATTTGAGGTTTTTACTTTTTTTCTAACTGAGTGGATAAAACAACAAATTTTCAGCTTGTAAAGAGAGTTCAGGTCTAGCAAACCATTTGGTTTGTATAAATTAATTGTTGGTTCCATATAATTCAATTTAAAGATGCATTTGATTGTTTTATTTTGAAGTTTCCTCAAACAATTTAAAAAGCAATTACTTGCAGTACCCCATATAGAAACCAGGTAATGAAGATCAAAGCGAAATAGATATTTTTAAGAAATTTCAACGGGATGTAGTTTCTTATTTTAAAAAGAATTCCGATCATTGGTGCTATTTTATTTCTGATTTTATCAATATGCTTATTCCATGATAGTCTTTCATCTATATACAAACCCAAAAATTTAATTATTTGCTGATAATTTATAGTTTTACCATTTAAATTAATTGGAAGAGTTGGAATAGTCACCACCTTTTTAAAAATATTCATGAAAGAAGATTTGTTCAAATTTAGTGTCAATTTATGTTTTTGTAACCAAATTAAAATATTACCAATATCATTTTTTATTTTATTTGTTATTTCATTATGATTATTGGAAAAATAAATAATCGTTGTGTCATCTGCAAACAACGAAAGTACTCCATTTAGAGTCAATTTTGATAATGAGTTAATATATATTAAAAATAAAACCGGGCCAAGAATAGAACCTTGTGGTACACCACAATTTATATCTTTCAAAGAACTTCGATTGTTACCTAAGTAAACATATTGTTTTCTAAGTAAACATATTGTTTTCTATCACATAAATGGTTTCGAAACCATTTATGTAAACTCCCTCTAACACCAATACTATATTTGTATTTATAATTTGTTAAGTAATATATCGTGATCAACTGCGTCAAATGCCTTGCACAAATCCAAAGACAAAATGGTACATTTCTGATCTTTATCAAGTTGAATTTGAATATTCGAAACAACGTCCATCACTGCTGCCTCAGTGTCTTCAGATCTGCGGAAACCATATTGTCCACTATACAGAAAGTTATTTTTTTTCAAGAAAATCGAATAGTCTAAAATTGGTCAATGTTTCTAAAATTTTTGAAACAATTGGAAGTATAGAAATGGGTCGATAGTTGTTCAAATCTGTTTTTTGCCATTTTTATAGATGGGAGATACTTTTGCAATTTTCAATTTTTTGGTTATAATACATGTTTCTAATGATTGAAATATAATGAAATTTCGAATTTGACAACTTTTATAATCTTTACACTAATCCCATCAAAACCAGAAGCCTTTTTAGAATCTAACTGATCTATAATATTTTCTATTTCTGTTGAATTTGTGGGTTCTAAAAACATAGACAAAACATTTGATTGGTCTTCGAATGATTCTGAAGTATTTAAAATAGCAGAGGATTAAGTCTTTCCAATACTTACGAAATGATTATTCACAGCCTCACATATTTCAACTGGATATTCAATTTTGGTATCATTCACCTCAATGGCTTTTATATTTACTGCGTGAGAGCTAGTTTTGTTATGCAGTAATGATTTGATTCCATTCCAAACCACCTTGGGACTAGCATCAGTGAATTGTTCTTTATAAAATTTGTATTGTTTTTCTCTGATAGTTTTTTTTACTAATTTATTGAATTGAGAATTTTGCTCCAAACAATATTCTGACAGGGGATTTTCTTTTTTTTTATAAAAATATTTGTCTCTTTTCTTTATCAAAAATGCTATGTGGTTATCAAACAAAGGTTTAGATTTTTTCTACATTTAATTTTCTTCATAAATGAACAGGAGTCAAATGTTTTTATTAATTCCTCATAAGCCAAATCTGGATCTTGGTAAAGGTGAATTCTATTATTCAGTTCAACTAATTCCGCTTTAAATTTATCATAATTGAATATTTCATTTTCAGTGAAAGAATTATCAAAGTATTTTGAATTGTTTTGTTCAATTATGCATGTTATATACATATTGCAAAGTACTGTTTTCTTCATAATATCATTTTGACAATGTCACTTCACTTCCTTTGGGTTCAATCTGAAATTCGATACTTGGAGCCAAGATTATCTTCGATTATCAGATTAGAGTAACTTGAAAGCGATTTTTTTCGAAGTTTTTCCCACTAAATAATGGACTTCAAGTCAAGCTATCTATTGAAGGGTTTGATACTGATTAATGATGTAATCTCAACATTTTCATCACTGATCATACGAATTGTTCTGTTTCAGGAAATCAAAGATATACTGTCCGGAATGAACAAAACGGAGAACATTTGCAAACCCGCCAACGCGTCGAAAATGAAACTAGCCGTGGGCTCAGTCGTGAAAGACGTGGTTCCTGCCCAGGAGATCAAGGTGATAAAAGTCCCTTTAAAGCAGTCGCACACCTCTTTGAATCTGTCCGATAACGCTTTCGAAACAATGGGTGATTCCGTAGCCGATAAAATCGATACTGGTCACGCTGAGATCGCTGTCGGGAAAGATGCATCCGAGATCTTGAGCAAGGTGAAGGATTCGCCCGAGGAGCAGGCGGATAAAAAAAATCAAACGAAAGCCAAAGGTCGCGGAACTTGAATAAGAGCTGAGTCACGTGTGGGCTCGTTGGTGCTTGGATGTTGGTTTACATGTTTTATTTGGATTGTACTGGTGATACGAGAATATATTTTATATTCACTAACAGTTAGTATGATTTCATTTTGAACAGTGTGACCAAACGAACAGTGGCATTTCAGGAGAGGAAATATTAATTTAAATGAGCCAAAACCATCTACCACATTTGTTCAACTGTCACCATTTTAATTTTATTTGAGGATGATCTGAAAATATTCTTAGAAATACAGTTGTTGTGAAAGGATTTTAAAAATAAACTATTGTAGGTATTACATAATTTTCAAGTGTTGGAAGAACGAATATTTTCAGAATAATAGAGAAACAAACAACTTCTCTTAAATATTTGAATAGTATTCACATGTGCATTTTCTTGTGAGAGACCCAGATTTTTAAATACTTATGGCCACCTGAAAGTAATTCTCAGTGAGGGTGTAGCAGGTTAAGCTATAGAAATGGACAGAATCTCGAAAATTGCTAAGTGTTTCGTTTCACTCGTTGAAGTCAACATGTAGCCGAGCAGGTACTTATTTCATTGGTTTGGAAATCATTGTTATTGTCATAATTCAATTCCGTTCAACTCAACATTCAATTCTGCCAATACCGTTAATTTTAATTGTTTAGAGATAAAGTCGATCTTTTCTACTTCTTTGAACATCGCAGGCTTCACTCAAACCATTCTGTTAATATGGTGATTCTGGTCATGGACTTCTTGGTGGAACGATGGATACACTGCTTTCGAATTTGAAAATCATACCAACTTGCCGTAATATGGCAGAAAGCTCATCCGGACGAATGCAGAAGGCCCTCATCATGGGTTCACTAAGTCTGCTAGTGATTTTCGGATGCCTTAGTCACTCACCGTACGGACGTGGGGAGATGTTATTGGGATGAACGACACCATCGTGACTTCCGGAGACGGGACTTGACAGGGATGTTACTAACGGAAAAACTAATAATGGTGTTTGTCAGTTTTGTACCAAAAAATTTCACAATTGATATTCAGTTAACTCCTACTCTTACTCTTACTATTACATAGTTCAGAATTCGTTGACAATGCATTAATTATTGCATTATATGTTACTAAAACAATACTAATGATGAAAATACCATAGTAATAATAAAATTTGTTTGACCGGTACAAATTTTGCTATCGATTTTAAAATAACTTTCAAAACAGTACGGAACTGATTGACAATGCAGCAATTTTATTGTAAGAATTTCATTACATGATAACAATCAACTTTTGTGTTATATGGAAAAGATCTGTTGGCATACTGATACACCAAAAAAAACCTGATTTCAGATTTGAGAATTATGAGCTTACTTTACTCACTGCTGTATCAAAATTTTTCGATAAATGTTTGTATTCACAAATATATGTATTAAATGAAAATAATTCCTGATTGTCAATGTGGTTTCAGACCTGGAAGAAATACTGAAACATCTATAGCAACTGAAACGACTGATATTTTAACAGCCTATGATCAAGGTTTATGTAGTGTTTTGGTGTAACTTGATTCTTCTAACGCCTTGATACCATTAGTCATGAACTGCTTCATGCTAAATTGAGATTATACGGCTTTGATGATGAATCAGCGTTTTTAATATGGAATTACTCTCTCAGGCGTACTCAGAGAATGGACCTTTTCACGAGATATGAGAAAACACTGTAATCAGAAAGTATATACGTTAATATCACACGGAATTTTTTTTTCTCACTGCTAGTTTCTATATAATCAGAAGAAAAGTGATTCGTGACGTCACGTTCATCAAAACTAGACTTGGCAACGATGTAAAAGTTGTGCAGCATGGAATTGCAAATTCTCAGTCAAAGTTGTCATTTGATACCAGATGGGTTCGTTCGTCTGTTTCACGGAGCAAAACAATAAGAATCGTTTGTCTCTGTTTAACTTGTTCGCCTATATTAAAATTGGACACAACTAAAGCAGTTCCATCAAATATATATGCTGTACACGAACATGCCTTATGTGACTTTTTATTTGAAGTTATAATGCGGTTTTCAAAGTTTTGAAAGTTTTTGTTGTTTGTATTCTACAATTTTTATTAATTCCTGTATCTGTATCCATGCAATAACTGTGAACATATCGTGTGAAAAGTGCTTTTTACCCGGTTGTCTGAACACCAGTGATAATTCTAATAAACAATTTTTTCATGCATCTGAATATAAAGCGCGTCGTAAAATGTGTTTCGAAGTAGTGAGTAAACCCTGTGTAAAAAGCGGAAATATATATTATTTTGAAGCAAATTTCCAAGTGAGTACTTGCCGTTACCTATGTTATTATTGTATTTAAGCAGAGTTCAAAGAAAGATTTAGAATTTTAGTCATTGCAAAAAAGGTCTTGAACTATCAAAAAGTTTTAGGTACTAGTAAAGATTCAGAAAAATATACTTGAAAAACCAAATTCAAAGAGATGAAATTCACAATGAAATCCTAGATATTGCTTTATCTGATTTGATTTCACCCGATGAATAATGTTATTATGATTTGCGGTATTGCCAATGCTCGTTTTTCATCAAAAGGAAGGTCTGTTCAGAAAATTTGAAAGCTATAAATACAATAAAAATAGGTAATATGTGGATTTCTTTCTCTGAGTTGAGCAAGTGACAAAGTTTTTATTATTTCCCAATGCCTTATATCAAACTAGAAGCTATTTTTTAAGGAGAACTATTGCCAGTTTCGGAACATGGATTATGGTGGGGGGTGTTTTCGATGAACGTGACGTCAGCGGCACACTTCCAAATGTGATTTTTCTGCAAAATGAAAAAAATATAGTGGAACTCTGTGTTAAATATGAACGTTTCAGACTAGAAACTATCGATTTAAACGAGTTTGGCAATTTATTTTTCGTTAATGTAAAGGTCCATTTTGGTTACTGGTTCATGCTCTTCCAAACTGGATTCTATCTCAGGTGTCCCGCAAGGATCTATACTGGGTACACTAATTTTTATTATATGTAATGCTTATATTTTGAATAAAATAGAATACTGCAAAGTCCAGGTCTTTGCAGATGATACCCAGCTATATCTCTGCTTTCCTTCTGAAAATTTCTATATTGCAGAAGAAATCAGGAACAATGAATTGGTAAAAATCAAAACATCCTCGGTTGAACATAAGAAACTTAATTCTGACAAAAATAAGGTATTATATTTCGATAGAAAAATAGTAGAGATTTTTTAAAGATTTTAAACAGAAACATTCTCAATTGAAAATTGAATCAATACATGACTCCTCTGGAAATGGAAAAACCCTACGATAAAATTGAAATTCATTTTTTTAATATCTAACAGAAAACAACTACTTCCCCGGCAAAAAAGTAACTTTACTTTTATCGTAGGGTTTTTCCATTTCCAGAGGAGTCATGTATTGATTCAATTTTCAATTGAGAATGTTTCTCTCTTAAACATGAATCCCTTCCAAGAGAGGTTATCTTGTACGATGGAAAACAGCGACTAAATTCCAACTTTCAGTCGCAGATGATTCCACAACTGACTTTATGAACATCCTGTTCATATTTTCAATGAAATCAACTTCTTCAAGATATTCTCAATCATCATATTCTCAATTACAAATCTGCGATTCGTCAAAAAATATTGGTTTAGTATTAGATACCGACATGTGTTTATCTAAGCACATGAATAATTTTATTGGTAAATATTTCGTTTCCTTGAAACTCATTTACAGTAATTGACATATCCCTAGTTTCAAAATGAAGCAAACGTTTTGCAAATCAATTGTGCTGAGTCACTTCAACTGTTGTGATTTCCTGTATGGTCCAAGCTAAACAAAAGTTGATGAGGATAGAATACAAAATGTGCAAAGTAGCTGCGATGGACTGATTAATAGTATCAGAAGATATGGACATATTTCACATAAGCTTAGAGTCTGCAACTGGCTCAATATGAACCAGAGAAGGCAGCTCCACATATTATGTACATTTACTCATACACTTTCAAATAACCCTTACCCTCCATCACCGATGAATGAACTCATTCCTTGTTATAAAAGACACTCAAAAAATATCATCAGAGACAGGTCTACCCTGACCATGCTTCAGCACAAAATTGTATTTTT
Source organism: Chrysolina oricalcia (assembly GCA_944452925.2). Lineage (NCBI taxonomy): Eukaryota > Metazoa > Arthropoda > Insecta > Coleoptera > Chrysomelidae > Chrysolina > Chrysolina oricalcia. The sequence continues at coordinate 59,855,926 of OX101814.2, forward strand.
GTCAAGCTTTTTTGTTTTTAATGCCGCCCAAACAATATTCTTCCAGATGAATTCAAAATATATAAATAATATATAAAGTTGAAATATAAATTGGAGAACCATCTACTTGATTAGCAGTAAACATATTTCAGCAGACTTGATATTTGATCATTCGATACTTTATTTTTGTCCTACCTAAAATTATCGTGGTATGTACTTTTAGCTATGAATGCACCCACATTTTTATTTTCATTGTATTTCTTTGTTTTTTGAACTTTTATATTTTGTCAGCCAATTTGTTGGGGTATTTTATTTGTTGAACTCCTGTCCTCTGTTGGTTAAGTGGAATAGCTCTGAGATAGACTTCGCCAACAGTCTATGTAACATTCATCATGTAATTAACTTTCCGAATTGCAATAGGAGTTTAATATTATTATACTGATTGTCAATTCAGTACAAATTTCGTGATCGATTTTAAACAAAGCATAGCTTAGCACGGAATAACAATACCATTTTATGACTTAACTTGCTAACGAAATCACAATATATGGATTTATCATTAGAACAGTTGAATAACGACACATACTATACTAAATTGAACCGTAAACCAACTTCAACCATCCAACAAAAGTCAAATGCAATCATTAAAAAAATTTATGATGAAAAGTTCATTAGTCTCTCTGACAAAAAGAAATTCACGATATACAATTCCATCACACCAAAGTATAATGGCTTACCAAAAACTTACAAACCAACTTTGAGTTTGAGACCAATAATTTCCTCCATTGATGCTCCTAATAGTAAAATTTCAGAGTTAGTCACAAATATCTTGACAGTTTTCTACAATACTGAAAATGAATATTATGTTAAAGACTTTCGAATTTTCTAGTTTCATGCAACAAATTCAAATACCAGAAGGTTTTGTCATAATAAGTCTGGATGTAGTTTCACTTTTTAGTCACATTCCACTAAATGTAATAAAGTCAAGTATTGATAAACATTGGTTAAATATAAGCAACCATACTAAATTAACAAAATCTGTTTTCATAGAGGGTTATAGGGAAGATTGGGTTCATTGTATCTGATACAATGGAACTAACTATAACCCTTTTCAGCTGTCTTAGGTACTACCAATGTTTCAATTACCATTATCATCATTATCATATTTTATTTTATTTTAAATTTTTATTTCATGTATATGTACTTAAGAAGACTGAATAAATGACTAAATAAATAAATAAAATAAATAGAACTCATAGAATTTATAGTTGACACCACTTTTTTCGTGTTTGATAATACATATTACAAACAAATTCATGGAACTCCAATGGGAGCTACTCTTTCACCAATTGTAGCCCAATATGTGATGGGCGATTTATTAGATTTTAGTATACCCAAATTACATTTTAGGTTTCCTTTTTTAAAAAAATATGTTGATGATATAATTTGTGCAGTACCAGTGGACTGCATATATGATATTCAATCTACTTTCAACAACTACAATCCGTTTAAACAGTTTACAGTTGAGAAGGAACATAATAACTCCGTACCTTTCCTAGACAATCTACTGATAAAAAAACCTGATAATACAATAATACTTGATTGGTATATAAAGCCCACTAGTTCAGGAAGGTACATGAACTACTTTTCCAGTCACCCAAAAAAGATGAAATTCAACCTTGTATTAGCTCTCAAGAATAGAATCGAAAAATTAGCTCACCCAACTTTGAAAGACAAAAATATAAAATTGCTATATGAGATACTTTTAAATAATTCTTATCTGTCCCAATTCTTAAAGAAATTATTCTACAATACAACTTCCGTAATTAATGAAACAAATACAAATCGCCATCAAAATATGATTTTCAAAATATCAAATATTCTTCTTTACCATATATACCTGAACTTTCTAGCAAAATTATAAATGTATTCAAGCACGAAAAAAACATAAAAATTGCCCAAAAGAAAAATAAACCATTAGAAACATTGTGCACTAAATTAAAACAAAAAGATCCCATTACTGAAAAGTCAAATGTAGTTTATGAAATTCCCTGTATGAAATTTAGGCCAGACAAAAAATAATTTAAAATCGAGAATAGCATTACACAAAAGCAATTGCAGAATAATATTTATTTGGGAAATCAAGAGAATTGAAAAAGTTTGGATTCAAGTTTGTTTGGTTCAAGAATGGAAAAATTTTTGTACGAAAAAATTAAAATGAAAAACCTAAAGTTATCAAACATGAAGTGGGAATTGAACATTTGAAGAGTACAGATTAGTAGAAAATACATAAGAAGAGGAAAGCAAACAAAGTTGAGTTACTATGAATTCAAATCCATTCGGAATTAATTGTCAATACTGAAATCGGCAGGGAATTCGAGTCTTACAAAAATATTAGTTTTGAAAATAATGAATTTTTAATTTATCATAATAATATTCGTAGTATTTCCAAAAATTTTGATGAAGAAAAGATATTTATTAGCCAGTTTGAGAAAGAATTTGATTTAATCGTATTCACAGAAACATTTGAAATTCTCAATACAACTTTGTTCAACATTGGTGGATATGATTTAATATATGATCATGGACATATAAATCAAAATGACGGTACAGTGGTATTCATAAAAAATAATTATATCTATGAGTATACTATAGAACCCTTGAATCACTTCCAATTTATAGTAATACAAATTCAAATAAATCAATTCGAAATAGTAAATTTAATAGCACTCTACAGACCACCTTCTACATCTCGATATGAATTTAATTCATTATTAGAAGATGTTTTACATAATAATTACTACAGATTTAAAAATGATACCACTATATTCATTGGTGATATAAACATTGATATCCTTTCTGATACACCACATTCTCATGAGTACTGTAATATTTTCAGTGAGCATGGTTTTTTCTCTTACATTAATGAGTGTACAAGAGAAGTTAATAATCAAAAATCTTGTTTAGATCACATATTCATAAAAAGTAAGAAAGAATGTGATTTTTTCAAGCCTATCATCTTCAGGAACAATATTACAGACCACTTTCCAATTATTTTACAGATGAATTGTGAAAAATTAGTAGGCGATACACCTCAGTATTACTTCAAATACTATACTGATTACAAAAAATTGAGAGATAATTTTTTAAATATAGATTGGAATGAATATTTTGAGTTACAAGATTCTGAAGATTTGGCAAATTACCTAATGAATGCAATCAAAACAGCGATGGATAGGAGTACTACCCGTGTAAAAATGAAAAATAAATTGAGGAAAAGGAAAAATTGGATTACGAGAGGAATAATAAATTCAGTAAATAAAAAAAATGAGTTATATCAAAAATTTAAAAAAAATGCTGATAATTTGAATTTGCAAAAAGAATACAAAACTTACAAAAATACCTTAACCCAAATAATACATGAAACCAAAATAAAATACTGCAAACAAGAAATAGAAAGTAATAGTCATTCATCAAAATATTTATGGGACAGCATCAACAAGTTATGCAATGAAAAACACAAATTGAAGCTGAATTCTATACGGTCGATTAAATTGAACAATAAGACAATATCAGATGAAAAAACCATATCTAACGCGTTTATTAATTACTATGGAAGTGTAGGAAAGAATCTTGCAGAAAAAATTAGGAATATTGATAATAATACGGAAACATCAATTAGTCATCTTAAATCTATTTATATTGAAGAAACCAACTGCACTGAAGTTGAAAATATAATAAGAACTTTGAAACGAAGGAAATCCCCAGGTGTAGATGGTATAACAACAGAAGTTTTACAAGTTTTAGTAGATTTGATTTCAGATCCCTTGGCACATCTCATAAATAATATTTTTGAATCAGGCATTTGTCCTGATTCCTTCAAAATAGGCATCATAAAACCGATTTATAAAAATGGCAATAAAAATGAGATGAAAAATTTTAGACCAATTACTTTGATATCAAGTATAGCAAAAATTTTTGAAAAAATTCTCAAATACAGAATTGAAAAATATCTTAATAAGTTAAATTTACTTTCTTCTAAACAGTTCGGATTTCGAGAAAAAGTTTCAACTGAAAATGGCATACGTTATCTTACGAATCATGTTTATAGCTCATTAGATAACAACACTCCAAATCTTAGTATATTTCTTGATCAAGCCAAGGCGTTCGATTCCGTTAGTCATGAACGACTACTAAAAAAACTAGAACACATTGGTTTCCGAGGAGTGGCTCACAAATTAATGAAAAGTTATATAACTGGTAGAACACAACAAGTACAAATTAACAAAGTATTTAGTGATCCAATAATTTTTGGTTATGGAGTACCTCAAGGTAGTGTCTTAGGACCACTATTATTTAATATATATATATATATATATATTAAAGATTTATTCAATTTAGACTGTATTGGAAAAATTCATGCTTTTGCTGATGATACTGTGATTTCTTACAGTGCTTCAACTGGGGATAAACTGAAAGAAATAATCAATGAAGATTTAGGAAATATAAAAAATTGGTTTGATCGGAATTTATTGTCCATAAATTTTGATAAAACGAATTATCTTCCTTTCACCTGTTATCAGAATTCTTTGACAAATTTAGATCCACTCAAAATTGGTAGTGAGTTTAAAATTAATGAAACCAAATGTGTCAAATACTAAGGAATAATGATTGACAATCATTTGAGGTGGGACCATCATATTTTTTTTGTCATTAAAAAACTGATATATCTGTTACCCAAATTCAAGTTTCTAAAACAATTTCTCTCATTGAAGCACCTTGAAATGTTGTACTTTTCCTTAGTACAATCTCAGTTGAGTTATGGCATTCTGGGATGGGGTGGTGTTAAAAAAAATCATCTTTATAACTTGGAAGTGATTAAAAAAAATTCTTAAAAATAATATATGATCAAAATCATTTGTTTCCTTCCGATCTTCTATATAAAAAAAGTAGAAAATTTGATATTGTGCAATTGTTTATGTATAGAATTCTAATCCACATTTTCAAAAATACAAAGGATATCAATGTTGGTGATCATCTTTATGAGACGAGGTATAAAAGAGCAATCACACTTAAAACTAGATTGAATAAAATAATAGGCACAAGAAATTTCATTCACATTATCCCAAAATTGTTTGACATACTACCAGATATTATTAAAATGACTAAGTCCAAAAATTAAGTGAAATACTGGTTGAATACTACAGAAAGACATATTTTTCATAATTTGATAAATAGTATTAATTAATGGGTGAGTTTAGACATAATTTTTTTTTGAAATATTCAGATTAGAAAATAAATTATACAGAAATAAGATTGGAAATGAAAAAAAAAAAATTATTGTCATTTTTGAAAGAGTTCTTTAGTAGAATAGTTGTTTACCTTACAACAAGGTTACTTAGTAAGGTTTATTTTCAGTTTATTCATACAGTGTATTCTACACTTTATAGTTATGTATGTATTTATTTATGAATAAACTTATATTATTATTATTAACCAAACAAGTATTGGATAATGACCATGTCATGAATTATGATGATTCAAAAATTTTACACGTAGAAAAGAACTTAAACAAAAGACTTTTATGAACAAAAAATCGGATATTGACAACCTCAGCAAAATTTATTCATATATTCTTTTACAACAAACTCATTCAACTAATACTAATACCTGAAATTATTCCTTCGTATAGTCAGTCCTCTTTTCTTTGACATCAATATTTCAAATTATGTATACTTCAAATTTTCCTGACGAGGTTTCTTCGTTTCTGTTTCTTCCATTTCAATTATATACATGTTCAACTATTGTCGAAGGAAATCTCAACTTGCACAATATGTTTACTACTTTGTCAATCATTTTATACATCTAATGTCTATATATTTATATTGTAGCCCGCGAAAAAGCGAATAAACGTTCGCGAAAGCTCGGGTAGCAAAAAAGAGTAACTTCTTTTTTCACCACTGACCGTATCCCCGATAGAAACAAGTTTCTTATATAAATTATAGTTTAAATAACTGAAAAACACGCTTTTTTAGTAACATGAAGTAAAAACTGAAATACAAATTAAATTACGAACGAATATAAAACAATTAAAATCGTTTAAAAAAAACTGAAAAACGCTTTTTTATATTAAAATGAATTGAAGAGTGGGAAAAATTCATGAAACATTTACTTCAATGTTGAAGAATCGTGGAATAGTTTCCACTTACATTTTCAAATTCAGAGCATTCACGAACAGCTATTGCAATGAAAAAAATTAAAATAACAAGCATCCTCCGCATTTTAAAATTGAAATTATTTTATATATTTTTTTAGGGTTTTGTTAATATTTCTTAAGCTTACCGATAGCTAAATAAAACTGAGGTCACCTTCTATTTGTTCCTTTATTCTTTGATGACTTTTTCCATAATAGTGATGGGTAGTATCATACAAAAATGATTTCAAATGATATTTCAAATTTAGGCAAGATATCGAATTCATTTAAATGAGGAACAAAACAGGACCAAGGATAGACCCTTGGGGTACCCCACAAGAAATATCCCTCTTCGAGGTGGATGAGCTCCCATATAAATAAATTGCTGTCTTTCACTAAGATGATTTTGAAGTAAAGCATAAACATTGTATCCGATACCAATTTGTCTTAGTTTAATTAATAAAATATCATGATTTATAGTATCAAAGAGGACTAAGTACTGAGAGTTGAATGTGTTACTGAACCAACGTATGTGTAAGAAATTTCCAGCAAGATCACCAACTACTGTTATTGTTGTTATTGTTATTTCCGTCAACAGATTGCACCCCTACGCGCAACCCTCGGAAGTCTTCGAGAGACTTGTGTGAGCTAGGGAAGACGCAGCCCTTACCTTTTAACGTGTGATGCCATGCACGAGACCGATGACCATGCGAGGCTTTGAACCATCGACCCTTCGCTCCAAAGGCGAACGTTCTACCAGCACGGCTACCACGTTTGTAGTGTTTGCATGAATCAAGAATTGTAGCACCTTTTCCAAACTAGAAGTCATAAAATCCCATTTTTGCCGGCCATTCCCCCCAAAACAACAAACCCTCCTTCCGTACCGCAAGCCTTCTTGCGAAATAAATTATTCATGGAACGCACGGAACATGCGTGATTCCGGAAGTAAAAGTGATTTTGTTCCAGAAGAACCAACAAGCGTTCGCTGCGACTGGTGGTATCATGTAATTGTATATTTGGAAATTGCGGTTCGCTCCAGCTGCCTTATAACGAGCCGTCATCCATGCGTGAGGATTATTCAAAATTTGTAATATGTCACATGCGGCAAGCAATTTAACGCAACGAGGCAGCCGCAAAGTAAATACGCTCTGTTTACTTCTGATCTGAATATGCAGTAAATAACGATATTGCCGCTCCAGTCTGCGAACAAGAGCAACTGTGGAACGTGGTTTTTGGAGCAGTTTGATGATTTTGAATCAGGTGCAGATCCCAAACTGCCGTTAGAAAGTGTGATGCAGATTGGGAACAGACATATAGCGGAAATAATGGCATCACTATCTGTATTGTTTTGAGATTGAAGTGATATAACGTAAAATTATGCAGCTACTTTGGATATTTTAGTATCTTCAAAATGGAATTCATGTGGATTCGAAGCACTTCTGCAGAATGTGAATTACAAAGTATAGAACTTTACGAAATCATGAAGTATTTTTTGACATTCTGGAATGATACTTCTGGCATCGTGAATCTCATAGAAAATTAAAGGACACTTATGGAAATTGAGACAAGATCATGATAAAATAACGTTCATTGTTCTCAAGAATTTTTAAAATTTTGTTTTTAGATCTTTATAATTGATTATTATTATTATGATTGCACTTACAGGCAAAACATGTTTATAATAAGCTAAGAGTTTTCTCTCCATGTTTCGAATACCTAAGATAACCTCTGGAAGATTTATTTTTCCCTTTTACTTGAATTTTCATACGGAATCCTAAATGACCTAAAATATATTTTTTCTCCACACAAATAGATGATCAGAATTGTATACAATGAAAAAAAAAAACCGACTCAAGTTGCGCAATGTATAAAGAAAGTCAACTTTCCGACCCAAGAGAACTCCTTTGTTACAGAGTTGAAAACATCGATTTCATCGATATTTTAAATAATATTTATATTTCATTGTTAAAAACAACAAATACAATGTATCAATATATGAAAATTATTTATTTGATTCAATGTATTTCCCAAGAAACATACAGTTTATGAGAGAGAATAAAAATCCACAACATTGAAAATTATTAAAGAAAATCATTAAATTAGAATTGGAATGGATTCAAGTAAGTAATACGTTTTTGAATAATTTGGAAGTTCATTGTAAAATTTCACATCATCGAAATAAATTGATTTATTTCCTACATTTAAATTTTGGGCTCATTTTGAAAATTTATTTGGAATGTTTCATGTTATTCTAAACAAGAAAAATGTATGTGCATATTTTCAATTAGTATACGGAATATATATCCAGTATTTTGTTGGTGTGTATAAGTAGTTGTTTTCTGTTAGATATTACAAAAAATAACTTCAATTTTATCTTAGGGTTTTTTACATTTCCAGAGGAGTCATGTATTGATTCAATTTTCAATTGAGAATGTTTCTCTTTAAAACATGAACCCCTTCCAAGAGAGGTTATCTTGTACGATGGAAAATAGCGACCAAATTCCAGCTTTCAGTCGCAGATGATTCCACAACTGACTTCATGAACATCTTGTTCATATTTTGAATGAAATCAATCATATATCATAATACACAAACATACTGAATATCCATGGAATATACATAGAAGAAGAGCAAAATGGCAAAATGAACTTGAATGTATGCACACATAATATTGGCCACATTTTTACATAAAAACAATACCAATAAATGAAGTACGTACCTGTCAAAACATCAACATTCAATATTATTTCACATACAAATACTTTTCCAAATTTTCAGAATTCCTAATCAACCAGTACTTACCTACTTGATTTCAGTTTTAAATCCTGCAAAACCAGTTTTTATTTAAAAAAAATTGACATTTTATTATAACTATTTAACCTATACATTAGCCACAATAGGCCATTGGTCGCAGTGGAGGGCCTGATACGGACCCACACACTTTCAAACCTATCCTATACATTATAAATGGTACGTTGTTGCTAAAAAGTTGTAACTTTTTAGTTGATTTCGAACCATCCATTTTATTCTTTGTTTCATATTTGTGTTGTATATGGTGATCAATTGGTAAATTTTTTCTTATGTATGATGAAAGAGAATTTTAGAATAATAATCAAATAAAAACAGTAACAAAAAAAGTGATTATAATTATAATAACTTTATTATTCCTAAGAAACATATTATGCTTATATAAGGGAAATGTCAAAAATGAAAAAGACAAAACAAAAAAGTAATAATATAATTAATTGTCATATCAGATAAATTTTTTCAAACGTTGTTTTAATTTATACATGAATTTTGAAGAACATTTCATATTTTCCAATGTGCTTGGTATAAATGAGTATATTTTATTTCTTGAGTGAATACCTTCCAGACAGAAAGGGTTCTGGTATGAGGAAGTTGTACATATAATAATAATAAAAATGATTAACAATAGCAATTCAAACAAATATATCATAAATGACTGATAAACAGAATAAACATATACAATAATGATGAAACCACAGTAAAATCATAAATTAGTGAACAAAGATTGATAGCAGGATGTCAATTCCGTAAGGAAATTATGTGCTTTTTACAGATATTTTGAATTTGGAAAAACTTCTGCAATTTGATACATTATAGGGTAATTTGTTTAATTCATCTAAAGCAGCGTGAGTGAATCTTTTTTGGCCAACTGTAGAGGTAGCAGAATCGAGGTGAAACAAGTTATACTGTCTAGTGAGATGACTATGAATTTCAGAGTTTTTCTTCAAAATTAAATTTGATTTTAATTTTTTATTTATGATATTGAATGCAATTTTTAGGGCATTTATTTTATACAATTGATCTAAAGAAAATTTGTCTGTAATTGCAAATAGTTTATTATTTTGTATGTCAAATGGGAGACGATATAGTACTTTCAAAGATTTCCTATACAATGCTGATATTTTATTGAAATTATTTTTGGAACAAGATCCCCAAATGTTTATCAAATAGGTAATACGTCTCAGTATGTGAGAATATAGAATCATATTTATAGTTTTTTTATCGAGTTTAGGACATCTTCTCAAAGCACCAATGATTGGGGAAATTTTTTTAGTCAAGACCTCAATGTGTTTGTCCCATTTCAATTTTTCATCAATCCAAATACCAAGATACTTTATTTTTTCAGTTCTTTTCAATAATTCATTTTTGATATTGAGGTTAAGTGAAATATTTTGTTTGTTTTTCTGCTGGAAAATTATATACTCAGTTTTATCAGTATTTATTGATAAAAGGTTGCAATAAAACCATTTTTCAAAATTTTTCAAGTCGTCATTAATAATGTTTTCTAGAATGAGAGAGTTTTTGTTTTCATATAAAAGTACTGTATCGTCTGCGTATATGGTATACCATTATGCATTAAACCTTTTCTTACAATTTTAGTCCTGAATCTATCAGTCTGCAGTTTATGAACATTTCTTGTTCCATGATCATGAAATCAAATGTTGTCCTGAAGATTTCAGATGATTTTCTATTCTGCTGAGATGAATGCATTTACTTTCTCACAATTTATAAAGTGAATCCATTTTTTTGAAGTTTCATATTTTTTAAACGGTTTTATTACAGAAGCTTCTTATTATTTAACTTAAAAATAATTTTCCCAACATTCAGAATTCTCAATAAAAAAGTATTTACTTTTTTCAAACCACGAAAAACTATTTTTTTTTTAAGAAACTGTCAATTTATTACAAGTATTCTACCTTTATAAATGGCATGTCGTGTCATCAAACTTTTCAGGTGATATCCAACCATGCATTTTATTCTTAGTTCCATATTTAAGTTGTATGTGATTATCAATTTCTACTTTTTTTATGTACGCTGTGAGTTAATTTTAGAATCAAAAGGTTATTGTGTTCATAATTTTCAAAGTACGCTTTCGAATGATTGATGTATATTCAGAACACATATGAGAAGATGGTTATGCTTATATAAGGGAAATGTCAAAAATGAAAAAGACAAAACAAAAAAGTAATAATATAATTAATTGTCATATCAGATAAATTTTTTCAAACGTTGTTTTAATTTATACATGAATTTTGAAGAACATTTCATATTTTCCAATGTGCTTGGTATAAATGAGTATATTTTATTTCTTGAGTGAATACCTTCCAGACAGAAAGGGTTCTGGTATGAGGAAGTTGTACATATAATAATAATAAAAATGATTAACAATAGCAATTCAAACAAATATATCATAAATGACTGATAAACAGAATAAACATATACAATAATGATGAAACCACAGTAAAATCATAAATTAGTGAACAAAGATTGATAGCAGGATGTCAATTCCGTAAGGAAATTATGTGCTTTTTACAGATATTTTGAATTTGGAAAAACTTCTGCAATTTGATACATTATAGGGTAATTTGTTTAATTCATCTAAAGCAGCGTGAGTGAATCTTTTTTGGCCAACTGTAGAGGTAGCAGAATCGAGGTGAAACAAGTTATACTGTCTAGTGAGATGACTATGAATTTCAGAGTTTTTCTTCAAAATTAAATTTGATTTTAATTTTTATTTATGATATTGAATGCAATTTTTAGGGCATTTATTTTATACAATTGATCTAAAGAAAATTTGTCTGTAATTGCAAATAGTTTATTATTTGGTATGTCAAATGGGAGACGATATAGTACTTTCAAAGATTTCCTATACAATGCTGATATTTTATTGAAATTATTTTTGGAACAAGATCCCCAAATGTTTATCAAATAGATAATACGTCTCAGTATGTGAGAATATAGAATCATATTTATAGTTTTTTTATCGAGTTTAGGACATCTTCTCAAAGCACCAATGATTGGGGAAATTTTTTTAGTCAAGACCTCAATGTGTTTGTCCCATTTCAATTTTTCATCAATCCAAATACTTTATTTTTTCAGGTCTTTTCAATAATTCATTTTTGATATTGAGGTTAAGGGAAATATTTTGTTTGTTTTTCTGCTGGAAAATTATATACACAGTTTTATCAGTATTTATTGATAAAAGGTTGCAATAAAGCCATTTTTCAAAATTTTTCAAGTCGTCATTAATAATGTTTTCTATAATGAGAGAGTTTTTGTTTTCATATAAAAGTACTGTATCGTCTGCGTATATGGTATACCATTATGCGTTAAACCTTTTCTTACAATTTTAGTCCTGAATCTATCAGTCTGCAGTTTATGAACATTTCTTGTTCCATGATCATGAAATCAAATGTTGTCCTGAAGATTTCAGATGATTTTCTATTCTGCTGAGATGAATGCATTTACTTTCTCACAATTTATAAAGTGAATCCATTTTTTTGAAGTTTCATATTTTTTAAGCGGTTTTATTACAGAAGCTTCTTATTATTTAACTTAAAAATAATTTTCCCAACATTCAGAATTCTCAATAAAAAAGTATTTACTTTTTTCAAACCACGAAAAACTAGTTTTTTTTAAAGAAACTGTCAATTTATTACAAGTATTCTACCTTTATAAATGGCATGTCGTGTCATCAAACTTTTCAGGTGATATCCAACCATGCATTTTATTCTTAGTTCCATATTTAAGTTGTATGTGATTATCAATTTCTACTTTTTTTATGTACGCTGTGAGTTAATTTTAGAATCAAAAGGTTATTGTGTTCATAATTTTCAAAGTACGCTTTCGAATGATTGATGTATATTCAGAACACATATGAGAAGATGGTTATGCTTATATAAGGGAAATGTCAAAAATGAAAAAGACAAAACAAAAAAGTAATAATATAATTAATTGTCATATCAGATAAATTTTTTCAAACGTTGTTTTAATTTATACATGAATTTTGAAGAACATTTCATATTTTCCAATGTGCTTGGTATAAATGAGTATATTTTATTTCTTGAGTGAATACCTTCCAGACAGAAAGGGTTCTGGTATGAGGAAGTTGTACATATAATAATAATAAAAATGATTAACAATAGCAATTCAAACAAATATATCATAAATGACTGATAAACAGAATAAACATATACAATAATGATGAAACCACAGTAAAATCATAAATTAGTGAACAAAGATTGATAGCAGGATGTCAATTCCGTAAGGAAATTATGTGCTTTTTACAGATATTTTGAATTTGGAAAAACTTCTGCAATTTGATACATTATAGGGTAATTTGTTTAATTCATCTAAAGCAGCGTGAGTGAATCTTTTTTGGCCAACTGTAGAGGTAGCAGAATCGAGGTGAAACAAGTTATACTGTCTAGTGAGATGACTATGAATTTCAGAGTTTTTCTTCAAAATTAAATTTGATTTTAATTTTTATTTATGATATTGAATGCAATTTTTAGGGCATTTATTTTATACAATTGATCTAAAGAAAATTTGTCTGTAATTGCAAATAGTTTATTATTTGGTATGTCAAATGGGAGACGATATAGTACTTTCAAAGATTTCCTATACAATGCTGATATTTTATTGAAATTATTTTTGGAACAAGATCCCCAAATGTTTATCAAATAGGTAATACGTCTCAGTATGTGAGAATATAGAATCATATTTATAGTTTTTTTATCGAGTTTAGGACATCTTCTCAAAGCACCAATGATTGGGGAAATTTTTTTAGTCAAGACCTCAATGTGTTTGTCCCATTTCAATTTTTCATCAATCCAAATACTTTATTTTTTCAGGTCTTTTCAATAATTCATTTTTGATATTGAGGTTAAGGGAAATATTTTGTTTGTTTTTCTGCTGGAAAATTATATACACAGTTTTATCAGTATTTATTGATAAAAGGTTGCAATAAAGCCATTTTTCAAAATTTTTCAAGTCGTCATTAATAATGTTTTCTATAATGAGAGAGTTTTTGTTTTCATATAAAAGTACTGTATCGTCTGCGTATATGGTATACCATTATGCGTTAAACCTTTTCTTACAATTTTAGTCCTGAATCTATCAGTCTGCAGTTTATGAACATTTCTTGTTCCATGATCATGAAATCAAATGTTGTCCTGAAGATTTCAGATGATTTTCTATTCTGCTGAGATGAATGCATTTACTTTCTCACAATTTATAAAGTGAATCCATTTTTTTGAAGTTTCATATTTTTTAAGCGGTTTTATTACAGAAGCTTCTTATTATTTAACTTAAAAATAATTTTCCCAACATTCAGAATTCTCAATAAAAAAGTATTTACTTTTTTCAAACCACGAAAAACTAGTTTTTTTTAAAGAAACTGTCAATTTATTACAAGTATTCTACCTTTATAAATGGCATGTCGTGTCATCAAACTTTTCAGGTGATATCCAACCATGCATTTTATTCTTAGTTCCATATTTAAGTTGTATGTGATTATCAATTTCTACTTTTTTTATGTACGCTGTGAGTTAATTTTAGAATCAAAAGGTTATTGTGTTCATAATTTTCAAAGTACGCTTTCGAATGATTGATGTATATTCAGAACACATATGAGAAGATGGTTGAGACATATGGAGAGATATACAGATTGACCCATTTGAAAGCGGGGCACGCTTCTGAAATCGTTATTTACCATACGATTCAAAAGTTTTTTTTACAATCAAAAGTTAATTCAACTCTTGTAACTCTAACAGTTAACAGAAAACCATGATTTTGAAATTTTAACTACTTTCATTTGGAAAACAGGGGCATAATAATAATAATAATAATAATAATAATAAGTATACTTTATTGTCATTAAGAATAAATCTTGTGGACAAAGCTTGTGAAAAAAATAATATAAATGTAGATATAGAAATATAAAAATATAAAATGTAAATATAAAGACACCTACAAATAGGAAAATTCAGAACATACGCTATACAGTTCATCGTCGATTTTGTAACAACACAGTTAAAATAGTTAGATTTGTTTAAAAATATTACTAAAAGTTATATAGTACACACAATTGATAGACATATAACATATTTAAACACACCTTTATACATTATATAAACACACATTTATATCCAAGCAAGAATACAACAAATATATACACATATATATGTATATACACATATAAGTAAAAAAGTTATTGGGTATAACCCTCAAAATGTTGTGCAACCGTAGACACGTGTTTCGAGCTTAAGCTTTCTTCAGTACGGTAAAATCAAGTGCGAAGATGTACAACACTTGGATGTAAAAATAGAAACAAAGGAAGTCAACAACAGGAAGCCAACCACACATTTGTGGCATCGGTTAGAAGACCTTGTACTCAAAAGGCAACAACTAACGTCGCCACGGAGGTAGCTATAGCTACCAGCGTGACAATCCTACCCAGGAAGATACAAATAAGGATGGATTTAGCGAGGGGCAATAAATGAAAATATAAGTAAAAAAGTTATTGGGTATAACCCTCAAAATGTTGTGCAACCTTAGACACGTGTTTCGAACTTAAGCTCTCTTCAGTACGGTAAAATCTAGTGCGAAGATGTACAACACTTGGATGTAAAAATAGAAACAAAGGAAGTCAACAATAGGAAGCCAACCACACATTTGTGGCATCGGTTAGAAGACCTTGTACTCAAAAGGCAACAACTAACGTCGCCACGGAGGTAGCTATAGCTACCAGCGTGACAATCCTACCCAGGAAGATACAAATAAGGATGGATTTAGCGAGGGGCAATATATGAAAATATAAGTAAAAAAGTTATTGGGTATAACCCTCAAAATGTTGTGCAACCGTAGAAACGTGTTTCGAGCTTAAGCTCTCTTCAGTACGGTAAAATCCATCCTTATTTGTATCTTCCTGGGTAGGATTGTCACGCTGGTAGCTATAGCTACCTCCGTGGCGACGTTAGTTGTTGCCTTTTGAGTACAAGGTCATCTAACCGATGCCACAAATGTGTGGTTGGCTTCCTGTTGTTGACTTCCTTTGTTTCTATTTTTACATCCAAGTGTTGTACATCTTCGCACTTGATTTTACCGTACTGAAGAGAGCTTAAGCTCGAAACACGTGTCTACGGTTGCACAACATTTTGAGGGTTATACCCAATAATTTTTTTACTTATATTTTCATATATTGCCCCTCGCTAAATCCATCCTTATTTGTATCTTCCTGGGTAGGATTGTCACGCTGGTAGCTATAGCTACCTCCGTGGCGACGTTAGTTGTTGCCTTTTGAGTACAAGGTCTTCTAACCGATGCCACAAATGTGTGGTTGGCTTCCTGTTGTTGACTTCCTTTGTTTCTATTTTTACATCCAAGTGTTGTACATCTTCGCACTTGATTTTACCGTACTGAAGAGAGCTTAAGCTCGAAATACGTGTCTACGGTTGCACAACATTTTGAGGGTTATAACCAATAACTTCTTTACTTATATTTTCATATATTGCCCCTCGCTAAATCCATCCTTATATACACATATGCACATTATGTCACGTAAATTTGTCATTATAATACTCTTGCAAATTATAATAGGGTCTATCAACCAGAAATGTTTTAACTCTTCTTCTAAACGTAATGTTGGTTAAATTTGCCCCTCTTATATCTGAAGGCAAGTGATCATACATCTTGACTCCATTATAATAGATAGAATCCCTGACTAGATTTGGAAGAGGAATTGGCAATTTCAACCCGGTGGAACGGGTGTTGTAAGAGTTGCACGAAGCCTCAAATAGGGACATATTTTTGTAAATGAGACAAACCGATTCCAAAATAAACAAAGCAATCACTGTTAAAATCTTTTCCTTAACGAATTTGTACTTGCATGAAGTTGAAATCATAGAAAGTTTAAGATCCTATCCCAGCATAATATCCTCTTAGCGTGAACTATTCTTTATTCTATTATTCGCTTCAATTCCTCTTCATAGGTTTACACCATAAAAGAAACCCAGTACAAAAAGAATACAAAACACGAATTTAATTTAGCATGAAATTTGGGTTACGACACAAACATTCGTCAAACAAGTTGATTGCCCGAGAGTTTTACTGTCTTCCTTGAGAAAATTTCATGTTTTTGAATTGAATTAGGTTGATATTCCTTCGGAGAAGGTCTTCGGGGATGACTTCGCGAACACAGTTGAATATCAAAGCAATTCCGAGAGGTTGCGATTTTTATTATGTTCAGAACATGCAAGACGACGCGATGAATTCCCGAGATAGTTGAAATAGATGAGAGTGGAGGAGCTAAGATTTTGATATGGAGCAGAGGGGTAAAAAATTGTTATTGGATATATTTCGATTCATGTTGTTAGGGTATTTTCTAATTACAAGGTGGAGTATTTACTCTATGTGAGACTATTACCAGTTTCATTTGAATTTTAATTGATTTCAACGACCGTCAAAAGACATTTTCTGTGTGAAATGGTTTTCGGCAATTTTTTCTGGTATTGTTGATCCTATGGATTCTTTATTATATGCACGACCTAATGTTCAATTTCGATGTCCACGAAGGTTATTTTCCCTTTTTAATGGGTTTCTCACCCGAACCTTATACAAACAATGCAGAGGGCTAACTCTTATTGCGGAGGCACCTGTAAATTATGGATGGAGGCAATTTCAATCAAAAACTACCATTGGTCTCATGTTAATGGTGAAATGATCAGACCAGACGATCCTGCAGCAGCAAATGCATGGAATAAAATAGATCAGAAAGCCAGAGCAGATATAATTTCGTCAATGCAAGCATCCGAATTGAGTCTCATAAAGCAATGCAAGACTAGTAACACAGTATGGGAAAAACTCAAGGAAGTGTTCGAATCTCGTGGACCACCTCGAAAGGCAACTCTCACAAAACTCACAAAAATGTCAGAAATGGAGGATAAACGGAAGTTCCAAACTGAATTCCTTCCTTAATTCAATGTTGCCAGTGTTGTCAGTGTTACCAATTGTCACATGATCGGAGAACAGCTGATTAACTGCTGGCTAATATTTAGATACAATGGAACCAACATCTTGGCTATGCATGAAAGATTCAATTATACTATCTCTCATTTATATCTATGGTTTGGATGGAATTATCACATTTCGTTAGAACCAAATATTTATTAATTACGTCAGAACTGGGTAAATTCTCTAATTTTAAACCAAATAAAAAATAAGAATACGAACTATCTATGAAATGCGAAGAAGTATTCAAAATCAAAATTTACTTTGACAGTTGGATATAACCAGGGTTCATTAATAGATGGGTTATGAAATGTCATCGGTTTTGTCGGGCATCTTGTTTCGTCATTGGAGGGAAATTAAGGTGGCTATCCTGAAATTGAAGGCTCCAAATTGGAATTACACTAAAATATCCCATTATGTTGGATTTGATTCGAAATCAATCGGTGGGAGTAAACGTGCAAGTGATTAATACAAATTTGTTATCAATATATTCCCTAGTTCACAAAAGTATTTCGAAGACTTTTGAGAGTTAAAGTTCACGAAAATAACAAACTTTCAACATTTTTTATAGGTTCTGAATGTTGGTCGTAGTTGATGATTATCAAATTGAATGAACTGATGAGAAAGTAAATTCTTTACAAAGTTATAAGTTGTTTAAAAAAAGGAAAGGTGGAAGAATCACATAATCTGAGATTTGAAATATATTTCAAAGATTCAAAGACTAATCTCATTATATGTTTGAACACTAGTTGAATAAATTGCACCCTTCAAAGAGAAATTTTTTTCAAGTCTAATGGGAGAAATCAAAACAACTTTCTGATGTTGACATTATTCCAGAACCTCAGGTGCAAAAAGAAATTTTCTTGATTTTATTCTAAAATGTGTGCATGTGGAATGGGGTGAATGATTAAAATGAAAGATAGATCAATATTTATTCGTCCTTGAAGTACATATAAAAACTTATTAGACTAGTCACTCTGTCTTGTTCACAAAACTAACTCACATTTCATCAACAACATTTCTACGGTGCTGCGGTGTTTTGTGATCTGTCGAAGGCGTTTGATTGCGTTGATCATAAAATATTGCTAAAAAAAATTCATCAATACGGTTGCAGAGAAATGACGCTCAATTGGTTTGATTCTTATCTTTCAGGAAGGAATCAAATGGAAAGAACAACTGAACTTTCAGAAAAAAAGGATATTATGTGTTGAGTGCCACAAGGATCAGTTTTAGGACCCATCTTATTTTTATTATACATCAATGACCTTGCAAATTTGAGCATATCTGGAAAATTCACTCTTTTTGCTGACGACACGACGATATTGTGGAACAACGTAGACGCAAATGATTTACATAATGCAATATCTACTGATATGAAAAAAATTAAGGAGTGGTGTGATGCGAACTTGTTATCCATCAATATCACAAAAACAAATATATCATTCAGATGTTCTCTTGATGACCTGTCATTTGGTAATAACCTCGGTAATAACTTAGTGATCAAGAACAAGGCTCAAACTAAATTCCTAGGCATTCACATCGACAATAAGCTAAAATTTGATGACCACATCAAGCATCTTAAAAGTAAAATTTCTTCTGGGTGTTATGCAGTGAGAGTAACTTCAATAAATTTGGGTATTAAAACTGCTAGAACGGTGTATTAAGCCCTATTAGAATCCCACCTTAGATATGGAATACCGTTTTGGGGAGTATGCAATTCATCAGCACTTCAAACTATATTAGTATTACAAAAACGGGCTATCAGGTATTTGTGTAAGAATAAACCGCGTGACTCGTGCAGGTACAAATTCGTTGAGGAAAAGATTTTAACAGTGATTGCTTTGTTTATTTTGGAATCGGTTTGTCTCATTTACAAAAATATGTCCCTATTTGAGGCTTCGTGCAACTCTTACAACACCCGTTCCACCGGGTTGAAATTGCCAATTCCTCTTACAAATTTGGTCAGGGATTCTATCTATTATAATCACTTGCCTTCAGATATAAGAGGGGCAAATTTAACCAACATTACGTTTAGAAGAAGAGTTAAAACATTTCTGGCTGATAGACCCTATTATAATTTGCAAGAGTATTATAATGACAAATTTACGTGACATAATGTGCATATGTGTATATACATATACAGGGTGTTAATTAAGTACGTTGACAAACTTCGGGAGGTGATTCTTTGAAGGTTTTCAGGATGAAAAGTTCTTATAAACATATGTCCCAAACGGCTTGGTTTTCGAGTTACAGGGCGATAAAAATACATTTTTTTCAAGATTTTTTAGAGTTAACTTCGACACTTTCGACAATAATCAGTTCAAATTAGGCAAGTACAATCCATTCAATAGGGCGCACGATACAAAATAATGCATTTCTTAAATAATTCACAGGGTCCTCCTTTTTTCAGAGTCAAGCTTTGTTCAACCCTTCAGAATTTTTTTCCGCCGCCACTGACATATTATGAGAAAGGAATAATCAATGTTGTTTCATTTAACATCTTTTTGATATCTTGCATTTTTTCATTTACTTGTACTGTTCAGGGGCTATAATGAAAATATTAATTTAAACATTTTCCAGTGTGGCATAACATTAGAAAATTTGAAAATGAAACATTTTCAATTATTGTAAATTGATGGAAATATTTTTTCAGAATTAGAAAAATCTACGATGAATAAAAATTATACAATAAAAAATATAAAGACAAGCTTTTATACAAATGCACTGAAAATGAAAAAATAATTTGTTTCATTTTTTGTAGGTTATTCTGTGAGTATCAAAATCTTTCTGTACAAGATTACCTAGATCAAACAATGAAATGAATTATTTTTTCCTTTTCAGTGTATTGTATAAAAACTTTAAAATGTTTTCTTTTTATAATATTCATTTTTAACATTTTAGTTTATTTTTTATGTGAAACTGAAAATCTCCAACCCAAAAACCATCACATACCAATTTTGAACAGAATCGGATCATAATCACAAAACTCGTCCGCCATATTGGAGCCGCCATTTTGTTTTTTAACAAACATTTTTTTAATGCATTGTCACCGGAATTACGGAAACCTGCCAAATTTCAAATTAATCGGAGTATTAGAAGTGGGTCAAATTCAACTTTTATTAAATTGTTTGTTAGTTACAAGTGAAGCTAAATAAAAGCTTGTTATTGTAAAGATGTGATTTCTTTTTGTGATATCTGACAGAAAACTACTATATCCCCGTCACTGCGGTACGCTGGATATTAAACTAGATCTGACAGATATTGGGAAAACCTTAACTTTCAACCTGAAGATTCTGATGGTAAAAATGTGCATTTTCATTGAGATATTTGATTATAAATGTTTTTACCCATCAGTCTTGATAGAGAACTCATACAAATTTTTTGTTATTTCAAAAAAAGATATTTTTTAGTTTTCAATTGAACGTTTCCTTTTCAACATAAAAAACTTCCGAAAGGTAATCCTGTAATGGAAGATAGTTAATAGGGTTTATCTAATAGTCGCAGATCATTACACATTTGATTTTCATTTATGAATCTCTGGTCATAACTCCGAAAAACTAAATCAAACAAATTTTTGTTTCCGTACGGAGTACATTATTTTATCAGAAATTTCGGTTTGTTTTTTCTTCTGCAGTAACGCAGAAATTTTGTAATCAATTTGAATTCATAAAAATAGCAAAGTGGGCTTTGATATTAATCCATTTATTTAAATATCAACAACTTGACAGTTATCGAAAGTTGAGAAACTGTCTCATTGTTAATTCTTCATTAGTGCAAGCTATAAAGCAGATTCATTCAATATTCCTTTGGATAAAATGGTTGAATATACAAATTCAGAAATGGCAGACAATGGCTGATGGTAACGCTCGTGCCGCCAGACGAATGTATTTAGAAAGATTTCCACAACGTCATATTCCCAGCACACAAATGTTCATCAATATTCACTCCCGTCTTCGTGAAACGGGTTCTTTCAAGAGGTCTGCTGTTCTCATAGGAAGACCCAGGAGAGTTAGAACAGATCAGATAGAAGAAGCTTTACTTAACGAAATTGAGCAGCATCCAGACACCAGTACAAGACAAATTGCGGCACAGTTTAACGTAACCCATGTATTGGTATGGCAAATTTTAAAAGAGCAACAACTTTATCCCTATCACATACAGCGTGTTCAAGTTCTTCTGCCAAGGGATTTTCCAAAGAGATTAACTTTTTGCACTTGGATTAGAATCGAAATAAATTGTTGGAAAATCCATGGTTTCTATCTCAAGTGTTATTCACCGATGAGGCATGCTTTTCCCGTAAAGCCATTATTAATTTTCACAACAATCATATGTGGGCTGATGAAAACCCACACGCCGTGATTGAAAACCATTTTCAAGAGACGTTTTCTGTGAATGTTTGGGTTGGAATTGTAGGGAATTTCCTTATCGGGCCACATTTTCTGCCTCATAGACTCAATGGTGACCATTATCGACATTTTCTTGAATTCATCTTACCTGGACTCCTAGAAGAGATCCCACTGAGGAAAAGAATTGGAATTTGGTTTATGCATGATGGTGCTCCAGTACACTTCAGATTGGTTGCACGCCAATATTTAGATGAGAATTATTCTGATCGCTGGATTGGGCGTGGTGGGCACAACCCGATATGAATCCACTTGATTTTTTCCTCTGGGGGCACCTTAAATCATTAGTGTACCGAACTCCAGTTCAAAGTGAAGAAGACCTGAGGAATCGCATACAGGAGTCATGCGGAATTATAAGAAACACTCCTGGTATTTTTGA
Source organism: Chrysolina oricalcia (assembly GCA_944452925.2). Lineage (NCBI taxonomy): Eukaryota > Metazoa > Arthropoda > Insecta > Coleoptera > Chrysomelidae > Chrysolina > Chrysolina oricalcia. Next base: position 59,878,697 of record OX101814.2, read on the forward strand.
GCGTGTCCGCCAGTCTATGGTTAGGCGCATAAACGCATGCATTGAAGTTGGCGGTGGCCATTTCCAGCAGCTGCTCTGACATATCAATTTCAATAATGGTCCTTTTCTGAACTTAATTTTATTCCTAGGGAATTTATGTTACTTTGCTCTAGTATTTGATAATAAAGTTATTCACTATTGAAAATGTCCAAAATTATTTTGCCATAATTAACTTTGTGCAATACATATTCAACCTGAGTTATGGTAAAAAGTGTATGGGAGCTCCATAACATTACATTTTCTCTACACGAGCAGAAAATAGCTATTTGTGTAATGAGAACAAAATGACGTATTGCGTCACGCGCTAATCTTTGGAGAGTGGCAATGACACTTCGAGAAATGAATTATTTTATATCATGCGCACTATTGAATGGATTGTACTTGTCCAATTTGAACTAATTTGGATCGATTATTGTCGAAAATTCCGAAGTAAACTCCAAAAACTCCTAAAAAATGTATTTTGATCACCCTGTACTTCGAAAACCAAGCCGCTTGGGACATGTTTATATGAACTTTTCATCTTGAAACATTTCAAAGAATCACCCTTCAAGTTTGTTAGACTATTTGCTTCTCAAATTTCTTTATGTTATGCGTTACTGGAAAATGTTTGCGTTAATATTTTCATTGTAACTCCTGAACCGTACAAGTAAATGAAAAACATCAAGAGAGAAAAAAGATGTTAAATGAAACAACATTCATTATTCCTTTCTCATAATATGTCAGTGGCGGCGGAAAAAAAAATTCTGAAGGGTTGAACAAAGCTTGACTCTGAAAAAAGGAGGACCCTGTGAATTATTTGAGAAATGCATTATTTTGTATCGTGCGTACTATTGAATGGATTGTACTTGCCTAATTTGAACTAATTGTTGTAGAAAATGTCGAAGTTAACTCTAAAAAATCTTGAAAAAAATGTATTTTTATCACCCTGTATCTCGAAAACCAAGCCGTTTGGGACATATGTTTATATGAACATTTCGTCCTGAAAACCTTCAAAGAATCACATCCCGAAGTTTGTCAACGTACTTAATTAACACCCTGTATATGGGTATATATTTGTTGTATTCTTGCTTGGATATGAATGTGTGTTTATATGGTGTATATAGGTGTATTTATATATGTTATATGTCTATCAATTGTGTGTACTATATAAGTTTTAGTAATATTTTTGAACAAATCTGACTATTTTAACTGTGTTGTTACAAAATCGACGATGACCTGTATAGTGTATGTTCTAAATTTTCTTATTTGTAGGTGTATTTATATTTACATTTTATATTTTTATATTTCTATATCTACATTTATATTATTTTTTTCACAAGCTTTGTCCACAAGATTTATTCTTAATGACAATGAAGTATACTTATTATTATTATTATTATTATTATTATTATTATTATTATTATTATTATTATTATTTTTTTTTTTTTTTCGTTAGGAATGTACCAGTCAGGCCCTGTCTCCGGTGCTCCGATACATCCGGAGGGCGCGCTGGTGTCGTTAACCCCAATAACCACTCCCTACGTCCGTAGGGTGAGTGACTATTGGGTCCGAGAATCATGTGCCCTGAGTAGACGGAGCGAACCAAGGATAACGGCCTTCTGCATTCGCGCTGCTAAGATTTCTGCCATATTACGGCAAGCAGGTATTATCCTCAAGTTGGAGAGCAGTGTGTCCATCATTCCACCAAGGACTCCTATGATCAGAACCACCATTTTGACAGAATGGTCCGGATATAACCTGCGGAGTTCAAAGAGAAGATCTCGATATTTAGTCCGTTTTTCCTCCTCTTTTCGAACGATATTCATTTCGCCTGGAGCGGAAAACTCCATGACGAATATCGTTCTACTTTGGTGGTCGAGGAGGACAACATCAGGCTTATTGGCTTGTATTTGCCTGAGGGTGGGGAATGAGTAGTTCCAATAGATCCGGCACCTCTCATTCTCCACCACGGACTCAATATCCCCCGGAACATAAGGCAACACCGGTGTCTCGTCTATACCGTACGAGTGTCGTAGATGGTAGTATAACACTCGTAGCGCCGCGTTATGCCTGTGGATATAGGCTGAGACCGCATAAGATGGGCATGCTGATAGCAAATGCATTACGGTCTCAGGTGCCCCACGACATGCCCTGCATCGGGTGTCAGGGACGTCTATACCCATCACGCGACTACGGTAGACGAGGGTGTTGAAGACACCATCCTGGCAGGCCATTATGAATCCCTCGGTCTCCGACTTTAGCTCACTCGACCTGAGGAAGGCAAAGGTCAAGCTTTTGGATAAGCCAAGGTCTTCGATGTTGTGAAAGAAGACGCCATGCATTGGCTTATCCATATGTAGCTGTAGCAGGACCTCTGTCTCCGCAGCTTTGATGTGAGCTTTTTGCTGAACGGGTCCCAACTCGGTGACAGAGTTTGGGTTAGCCCGTTCAGTGTCGAATACGAGACCGAGTTCATCGGCCGCACGGGTTGCTGCCTTAAAAAGAAATGCTCCAATCCCTGCTTTTTCATGGTCGCGGACCATGCAGAGAAGGGGATCTGAACTCCTGATGACTTTACAGGCCCCATCCAGAACCATTCTGTTATGCATACACTCCAAACTCAAAAGTCCACGGCCTCCCCGTTGTCTGGGAAAGTATAACCGTGGAATGGACGATTTAGGATGCAAGCACCTATTGAGATGCATCACTTTGCGAGTTTTAACGTCGAGTTGTCGCAGCTCTTCCTTAGTCCACTTCATTACTCCGAAAGAGTAGAGAAGGATCGAACGGCAAGCATATTGGTTGCAGCAACTTTGTTCTTCCCCGACAGTTCTGATGACCAGATCTGTCGGAGTTTGTGCTGATACTTGCCGCGGAGAGAGTTCTTAACTGTGAATACCTCTTGGGAGTGGCGTTGCTCCACCCCTAGGTAAGTATACGTCTCTCCGGCATCCAGATGATGTAGGATGCTTCCGTCTACGAGCTGGACATCCTCTCCGTATTCCTCGCATCGTCCTCTTTTAAGATGAACCGTGGCACATTTGTCGATCCCAAATTCCATTCCGATAGCATGCGTGTACTCTTCCACCACCCTAAGGGACTGATGTAGGTCCCATTATTATTATTATTATTATTATTAATATTATTATTATTATTATTATTATTTTTTTTTTTGGACGTCGACTTCAATGGTCATTGGTCCAGTTCCGTTGTGGAAGTAGATTTTCCATGTTATATCTCTTTGTATAGGTCTGTTGCTGTCAAGTAATTTAAAACATTTTTTATTTTATCTGATTTATTCAGTTCAAGTTGAGTGTTGTCTGATATATTGAATAGCTGACGAGTATGGGTGTATTTTGTACATTGATTCAGTATATGCTCAACATTGAGTATTGTATTGCAGGTGTCACATATAGGTGGATCATCGCCTGTTAATAGGTGTTTGTGGGTTATGTTCGTATGCCCCATACGTAACCTTTGGATTTTAATCCTGTCTTCCCTGCTCAATTTCAGAGGTGGTGTCCATCTTCTTACATTGTTTTTAATTGTGTTCAGGTGAGTGTTAATTACCAAACAATCTTGTTCCCATTTGTCCCTAATGAGTTTTTTCAAGTAAAGTTTTAAGTCTGTAGGATTGGTGATGTTGGCATCGGTTTCTTCTTTGTCAGAGCCCATTTTCGCCGCAGAATCTGCTTTTTCGTTTCCTCTGATACCAACGTGGCCGGGTATCCACATAAATTTGAGTTCTTTTCCCTGTTTATGTATTTGCGTTTGGAGGTTGAGTAAGCAGTGAGTAAGCGGGTCCCTACTATAAATATTTTTTAGTTCTTGCAAAACACTGAGAGAGTCACAGGCGATTATATAGCGGTTTTGTACTTCAGTTGTAAATAAAATATATAACAGTGTTTGCCAAATCGCATACTGTTCTGCGGTGAAAATAGTTGACTGACTTGATATATTCCAATAGTGTGCCATTTCATCGATAACGAAGCTTGATCCAACACCACTGTTGGTCTTGGAACCGTCAGTATAAATAATGGTTGATTCTTGAAATGAAGAGATTAATTTATTGAATTCCATTCTGTATTGTAATGGAGATGTATGGGATTTTTGGTATGAAGCAAGGTCGATACAGATATCAGGTTTGGTATATAGCCATGGAGGTATTTCTGCTGGGCCAATGGGCATAGTTGGAGGAGGCTGAAAGTTTATTTCATGCAACTGTTCTGCGAATCTTATTCTAGCTGGTCTTGTGATGGTTATCCTATTTGTGTATGCCTCTAGATGTTCATTTAAGATTGAGTGATTTGGGTGTGAGTGTTGAGCATAGATGTTCGCAAAATAAACTGCAAGCATTTCGTGGCGTCTCTTTTCCAGAGACATGAATCCTCCTTCGGAAAGTAAGCTCGTTATTGGGCTCGTTGGAAAAGCACCAATACTATAGCGGATTCCCAAGTGATGTATCGTATCCAGTTGTCTGAGAATCGATTTTCGAGCAGATCCATAGACTATAGACCCGTAATCTATTTTAGATAATATCAGAGACTGATATATTCTCAAAAGACATTCAGCATCAGATCCCCATTTGGTTTTGGAGAGTATTTTGATGATATTCAATGTTTTCATGCATTTTGACTTGAGTTCTCTGATGTGTTGGTGCCAATTCAGTTTTGAATCAAATGTGAGACCAAGAAATCTGGTGGTTTCTACACATCTGATGGGTTCATCATATATCGTTAGGAAGGGGTCATAATGTGGCCTCCGCAATCTGCAAAAATGAATGGAGCAAGTTTTATCTTTGGAAAAACGATATCCTAATCGATTAGCATTATCAGAGATTTCATCTATAGTTGCTTGGAGTTTTCTTGTAATCTCTGGAATGGTTGATCCTGAACAAAAAATTGCTAGATCATCAACATACAGACATCTATGGACAGATGTATCAGTAATTGTGGCAAGGTCATTAATTGCAATGAGAAATAGTGTCACACTGAGCACAGAACCTTGAGGGACCCCATTTTCAAGGACTCGTGTGTTAGAAAAAGTGTTATCTATCTTGAGACGGAAGCGACGGTCATTCAGAAATGAGGCGATGATGAGTGGTAATTTCTTTATGTTATGCGTTACTGGAAAATGTTTGCGTTAATATTTTCATTGTAACTCCTGAACCGTACAAGTAAATGAAAAACATCAAGAGAGCAAAAAGATGTTAAATGAAACAACATTCATTATTCCTTTCTCATAATATGTCAGTGGCGGCGGAAAAAAAATTCTGAAGGGTTGAACAAAGCTTGACTCTGAAAAAAGGAGGACCCTGTGAATTATTTGAGAAATGCATTATTTTGCATCGTGCGTACTATTGAATGGATTGTACTTGCCTAATTTGAACTAATTGTTGTAGAAAATGTCGAAGTTAACTCTAAAAAATCTTGAAAAAAATGTATTTTTATCACCCTGTATCTCGAAAACCAAGCCGTTTGGGACATATGTTTATATGAACATTTCGTCCTGAAAACCTTCAAAGAATCACATCCCGAAGTTTGTCAACGTACTTAATAAACACCCTGTATATGGGTATATATTTGTTGTATTCTTGCTTGGATATAAATGTGTGTTTATATGGTGTATATAGGTGTATTTATATATGTTATATGTCTATCAATTGTGTGTACTATATAAGTTTTAGTAATATTTTTAAACAAATCTGATTATTTTAACTGTGTTGTTACAAAATCGACGATGACCTGTATAGTGTATGTTTTAAATTTTCTTATTTGTAGGTGTATTTATATTTACATTTTATATTTTTATATCTACATTTATATTATTTTTTTCACAAGCTTTGTCCACAAGATTTATTCTTAATGACAATAAAGTATACTTATTATTATTATTATTATTATTATTATTATTATTATTATTAATATTATTATTATTATTATTATTATTATTATTATTATTATTGTTATTATTATTATTATCATTATTATTATTATTATTATTATTATTATTATTATTATTATTATTATTATTATTATTATTATTATTATTATTATTATCCTTAGGAGTGTACCAGTCAGGCCCTGTCTCCGGTGCTCCGACCCATCCGGAGGGCGCGCTGGTGTCGTTAACCCCAATAACCACTCCCTACGTCCGTAGGGTGAGTGATTATTGGGTCCGAGAATCGTGTGCCCTGAGTAGACGGAGCGAACCAAGTATAACGGCCTTCTGCATTCTTGCTGCTAAGATATCTGCCATATTACGGCAAGCCGGTATTATCTTCAAGTTAGAGAGCAGTGTGTCCATCATTCCACCAAGGACTCCTATAATCAGAACCACCATTTTGACAGAATGGTCCGGATATAACCTGCGGAGTTCAAAGAGAAGATCTCGATATTTAGTCCGTTTTTCTTCCTCTTTTCGAACGATATTCATTTCGCCTGGAGCGGAAAACTCCATGACGAATATCGTTCTACTTTGGTGGTCGAGGAGGACAACATCAGGCTTATTGGCTTGTATTTGCCTGAGGGTGGGGAATGAGTAGTTCCAATAGATTCGGCATCTCTCATTCTCCACCACGGACTCAATATCCCCCGGAGCATAAGGCAACACCGGTGTCTCGTCTATACCGTACGAGTGTCGTAGGTGGTAGTACAACACTCGTAGAGCCGCGTTATGCCTGTGGATATAGGCTGAGACCGCATAAGATGGGCATGCTGATAGTAAATGCATTACGGTCTCAGGTGCCCCACGACATGCCCTGCATCGGGTGTCAGGGACGTCTATACCCATCACGCGACTACGGTAGACAAGGGTGTTGAAGACACCATCCTGGCAGGCCATTATGAATCCCTCGGTCTCCGACTTTAGCTCACTCGACCTGAGGAAGGCAAAGGTCAAGCTTTTGGATAAGCCAAGGTCTTCGATGTTATGAAAGAAGACACCATGCATTGGCTTATCCATATGTAGCTGTAGCAGGACCTCTGTCTCCGCAGCTTTTATGTGAGCTTTTTGCTGAACGGGTCCCAACTCGGTGACAGAGTTTGGGTTAGCCCGTTCAGTGTCGAAAACGAGACCGAGTTCATCGGCCGCACGGGTAGCTGCCTTGAAAAGGAATGCTCCAATGCCTGCTTTCTCATGGTCGCGGACCATGCAGAGAAGGGGATCTGAACTCCTGATGACTTTACAGGCCCCATCCAGAACCATTCTGTTATGCAGACACTCCAAACTCAAAAGTCCACGGCCTCCCCGTTGTCTGGGAAAGTATAACCGTGGAACGGACGATTTAGGATGCAAGCTCCTATTGAGATGCATCATTTTGCGAGTCTTAACGTCAAGTTGTCGCAGCTCCTCCTTAGTCCACTTCATCACTCCGAAAGAGTAAAGAAGGATCGGAACGGCAAGCATATTAGTTGCAGCAACTTTGTTCTTCCCCGACAGTTCTGATGACCAGATCTGTCGGAGTTTATGCTGATACTTGCCGCGGAGAGAGTTTTTAACTGCAAATACCTCTTGGGAGCGGCGTTGTTCCACCCCAAGGTAGGTATAAGTCTCTCCGGCATCCAGATGATGTAGGATGCTTCCGTCTACGAGCTGGACATCCTCTCCGTATTCCTCGCATCGTCCTCTTTTGAGATGAACCGTGGCACATTTGTCGATCCCAAATTCCATACCGATAGCATGCGTATATTCTTCCACCACCCTAAGGGACTGATGTAGGTCCCTTTCTCCAGAGGCATACAATTTGAGGTCATCCATATAAAATAGATGGGTGACATTATGCCTCCGGTTGCTGGGGGTGCCGCAGTTGTACCCACGGGTATTCCTTAGTGCAACGGACAATGGCAATAGTGAGATGCAGAAGAGAAGAGGGCTAAGGGAGTCTCCCTGAAACACACCTCTTCTAATGATGACCTGCTCTGTTTGGACTATGTCTCTACCTGATCTTATGGTGAAGCGAGTCCTCCAGAGCGGCATCAGTTGTCCAATGCATCCCACTATTTGACCGGGTACCTCAAGGCATCTGAGCAAATGCATGATTAACTCATGTGATGTTGTATCAAATGCCTTGCGGTAATCGATCCAGGCCATCGAAAGGTTACGCTTATACTGCACGGAGTCCTGCGTGATACATCTATCGATGAGCAGGTTCTCCTTGCACCCGGCGACCCCTTTCTTTGACCCTCTTTGCTCATTTATCCGTTCATACACCGGATCAATTGCGGAGAGAATGCGCGTCTATAAGATGCGCGTAAACACCTTATAACACGCATTCAAGCATGTTATCGGCCTGTAATTCTTTGGATCAGACAAATCTCCGTTTTTGGGGATGAGCACGGTTCGCCCCTCGACAAACCACTCTGGAATCTGCTGCTCCCCATCTAGCCATGAGTTGAAAACTCTGGCCAGATGGCGGTGGGTTGTTGGAAACTTTTTCCACCAATAGTTATTCAACCCATCAGGGCCTGGAGCAGCGAAATTCTTAGAGCCTTTTAGGGCCCCTCGTACTTCTTCCGTGGTTATCGGAATGAGCAGATCAATAAGCTCAGGCTGCCGAAGCCTCCTGCAAAATGCTTCGAACTGCGCTAGGGCTGGAGTATCTACGTTGAGTGGTTGCGGATACTCATAGATATTCTTCCAGAATGTTTCCACCCGATCTGCAGCCGGCGGGTTATTGACAACACGTGGAGGCTCTTGGAATAAGCGAGAAGGTTTATCGCGGAACTTTATGTTTTCCGCGATACCTCTCGCCCGCCTCACTAGTGACTTCTTTGCAGCCACTAGCATTCGTATCCTATCAAGACAGTGCTGTTTGATGGTGAACAGCACACCTTGATTTAATGTGTGGTGAGCTCGTCTCAATTTTGCGGCAATTCGCTGCACTGCGGTCGTGAAAGGCCTATTGGCCGCCACGAAGTCCACCACACACTGGATACGAGACGCGTGTTGTCTCGCCGACTTGATCTTGGCTTCCATCTTGTGTACACGTCGTTCATGCCTCCCTACCAGAGCGGTGGTGTCCCTCCTCTCCGTTTGGGATAGAGCATGAGCGGCGTCGTACACGACAGAATTGATCTGCCAGATGTCAGCCTCTTCTGGAAGAACATCGCCAATCTCCGCATCCACCCGTGCCAGTTCTTGCGGCTTCAGGGGCTTCATATTGTGAAGCGCCCTGCGGGTTCTGATATCCTCCATCAGTGGAACAATGCGATTCTCCTCCACAGCCAAACCGACACGTGGCATATCTGCCACCTCGATAACTGGCTGAGGAGGAGCTCTAACGTAGCCTCGAGCCCGAAGATGGGATACATAATCCCTGAGATTTTGTGCGGAAAACGCTGCATGCTCTGGGTGTCTCTCACACCACAGAGCATGCATTCTCGCCATGTATCCTCTCCGGGCGGGCTCACTGCTCTCGTAGCAATGCAGAAGTCCGTCTCTTAATTCGTCCGTCCACTCAAAGCGTCCGTTGTTATCGCGGTCGTCATCGTTTGGCAAATCATCGTTGGCCCCACCACCTTGCCTATGACCCCTAATCCATTGCTGCTTTACCGTATTGTTCTTGGAAAGTATTTGGAACGTGGAACGATAATGTATCATCATGGTATGATGATTAAACAATATTAAACAATATTAAACAAGTAATTAACAACTAGCATTACAAGATACAAGAATTAGCCATATGATTTTATTATGATTTATATGGGCTTTATTAACTTTAACTTTTCGTAAATTGATGTAAATATAACCAAAGTTGCCAATTTCAGGATAGCCAACTTAATTTTCCTCCAATGACGTATTCTATCCCTTTCCTCAGTCTTACCCTTGTCTAAATGCTCACTTATTTCACAACCCCTTCCTATCCATAGAAATATATATTATATACTTACTCTAGAATGCTAATCCCCATGACAAAAGTGTTGTAAAAAGTTCAGGCTAGTCCGCAATGCGCAAGCGCGTCATTAGTGATTTTTGTAACAGGCCCGGTTTTAGTAGAATATTATGGTACTTGTGAAGATTAACAAACGTTAATTCTGAATCATGGAGAATAAGGTTGGAAACCTCAATGTACTTATACCTGTCATTTGTATTTAGCCGATTTGAATACATATTTTCATATTGTCTTTAACGGAACAAGATTAATGCAAATTCACGAATGATGAAAGAATAACCAACGACACCACACAAAACGACAAGAGAATATCTGAAATTCTAAAAACCGTCTCTGATCTCTGACAAGAGTGACAGATCTTACATGTCTTCCTGTTGATGGAAAAGCACTGTTGCACGTTCATTATAATTACAGTAGCCTGAAATTCGGAGTGATCTTTCTCTAAAAGGTTTTTTTCGGTTTTAAAAAGTCTTAAATGCGCTGTCAAATTTCTTTCTTCCAAATGACATGTGTTTTATTGCCTCATAACAAAAAACTCTGAATTAGAACACCAAATTATTCTCAAACTTGGCAACGATCTACCCAAATTACACTGATGACGAGCATGCGCTTATAGTAAACGGGTCGCATACGCGGCATGCTTTTCGTCGTGAAAATTGGCGGGATCAGCATTCTAGAGTAAGTATATAATAATAATAATAATATTTATTCAGTTCATTTCTATAAAAAGTTATCAGCGTAAACATAAATTGTGAATAAACATCTGATATTTTAAGTAACCAATAGATTTTATTTAATTTTTTTTTTCTATTCATGTTTAGGTCCACTTTAGCCAGAGCTAGTCTGTGTCCTAGACATAATGGGAGCTTTGGTATTTTGAAATATCTCAACTAATAGTAGTAATGATGAAGATAAATAAGATAAAAATAAAAATAAAATATAATAGTGGTTGAAGTAATAAAAATACTATGAATACTTAAAATAGTGTACATAGAAAATTGAAAATAGTAAATAAAAGAGAATAGTTGTATAGATGCACTAACAGTGGTCATTGAATGATAAAAGGCATACAAATATATTCATATTTTCATTTATATTTACTTACATACAATAGACTTAATGATTAATAAAATCTTCCCGAAATATTACTAAATTATAATATAACTGTGTAGTAATAATACGAATTTAACCATTTGATTTATTAAAATATAAAATTAGTATTAATATTAATAGCAATGATAATTCAATGAAATACAGATTCGTTTGTACATACATTTGTCTGTTCAATCTGTGGCATGTCTATAATAGTATTTTGACCATTGATGTAAGTAGCCAATATGTTAATTTGTTTTTGAAAATTTTTAAGTGAATTTCCTTTTTTCAAATTTATTGGTAGATAATTATATATTTTCTGTCAGACATATATGAAACTTCGCTGTCCAATAGATTTTTGAGATTTAGGGAGAACTATGTTGGCATTTTCTCGAAATCTTGTTGGATAAGTGTGTGTTTTATTCATATCTATTGAATTTTCTTTTACTAAATAGAGCAATGAAGTTTTATAGAATAGATTTCTAATATTCAATAATTTAGAATTTTGGAACAGTAAATTCGAAGAAAACTGTCGGTCAAGATTGTACATTATTTTGATTATTCTCTTCTGTGCTATTTCTAAAGGTTTGATATTATTAGAGTATGCACCACCCCATCCGATCACTATGGGCCCACATTTGGTAGATGAGGCACCGGACCCCCACGGACAGTTTTTATGGCACTCTATAGGTTTCCCACGTTCCATTGCATAGATATGACCGATCAGGAGATTATCCATAATGCTCATAGTGAATACATGAAAGTAGCCCATAGTAGAGAACTCTATCGTTTACGTATGTATCAAGTGAGGTTATGTCCACAAAACATCATTCGAAAAGAGTCTACACAAACACATATCAAACCAAACCATTCATCTATTAGTAGAAATTTTCAGAATTTCATTTAGAAACAATGTTGATATTCAGAACAAATGAATTTGTTATTTGTTTAACAACGCAGGAAACTGTGTTTTTGTAAGTGCGAGTAATGTTTGAAGGCAGAGGCTGAAGACCAAGGCCTCCAGTTACGAGCACTTGCAACAGTTTCTTTTAGGCCGCCAGAAATTTATAAATGAAAAAATTGTTATTTATTGTTCAAATATTGTTAAATGTGTCAAATATGATTGCCTAGAAAGGCAAAAAGAGTGTTTTGAGACGATTTATGCAAATATAAATTCAGTCATTATACATACGGAAGCCTATAATATATTATATCACATTTTTACCATCATCACATACAGCGCCATCTATACCTAATGGTCCAACACAAATAACTTCCGATTGCGACAGTTGTTTACACTCCTGGCCCATGTTGCCGGACATAACCCAAATTTGGTGACTTTTTTCTAGATTCGCCTTCCGACCATGGTACAGGTCGGAAGTCATGTTATGGTGTGAATATTTGCCATTTTTGAATGTGCATTGCAATATTATTTAATTATTTCATGTGAAATATATGCCTGTCTGTGACGTTTAACATTTGAGAGTGACTCTGTCGACCACTCTGGATCTCTACGCCGGTACCCAGGCCGGATGACAACGGATTTGTCGGAAAAAGGGGGTATTAGTGAGAATACGTTATACGTGCCTCAGCATCGCGAATACTTCAGTTGGTGTGAACTTTTATTACTTGTTGTGAAGAATTTCGGGCATTCATGATATCACTCTGAGTGAGACTTTCAGTTTGCCCATCGAATGGAGGTTCAAGTGGCCCCCTCCTTTATAGGCCTCCGATACTGGCGAAGTAGCCTAGTAGCTAGTGCCATAACACTGGAAGAAGAAGAAGAAGACTTTTCTCTACTCTCGTTAAGTCAACAACATTACAGGGACAGATGACTAACCCACTAAGATGTTACAGACTATGCCTTGTTGGCGCGTCACATCGTATCTTGAACTTCTCTTTGTTCCTGGTTCCTCCTAAGATTTGAGGGCTATTCAATTGTTACCTAACTCATGATGCGATTCTAAAAGAAAAACTACTTTTTGATCATATGTAGCAGGAGTACATTTGAAGGACATTGCAAAAATCACAATTTGGCAAAAAATATTGATCTCAAACTTTATGTAAGAATTTCAGTTTTCCTGTAATTTTTTTATTAATTATAAACCAAAGGGTTGACCTCTAATATAGTAAACCTATGAGAATCACGTTCCATCCGAAACATTATAACATACGTTTCCCTACAACTCTCAAATATCGGTATAAAAACTATATGATATGAATTTTGAGCAGACGAAATGGGAACAAATCTTGATAATGACGAATTGACGTTTCTGATTGGCAGCAATTTATTTTATCACTTTCTCTTGTCAAGAATGTTTTAGAGAACTTCGATTATTTTAAGCGACTATGATCTGTTAGTACATCAACAAAAAGACTATGTCTACATGAAAGTACTCACATCATAGAGACCTATCTTCTGTCTCTTTGCAGATCATTTGAGAATAGTCTTATGAAAACTATTTGAGTTTTTGATAAGGTTTTCTCAGATTTCATAAATGCGCACACTTTAAACTTATCTAAGTGATTATACTCATTTCAATTTCGTTATCAATTATTCACATAAGCTCACCACAAACATAAAATGTACATAGTTTTTGCCCAACAATTTATTCAAAATACGTTCTGAATCCTCGGCAGAACCAGGTTTTGGTGAATGCAAAAATTCCAAACATTCTCAAATTAATATACATTGATTGATTATGAATTAACGAATTTGGTAAAACATCTTTTTCGTGAACAGGATCATTTCTTGGTTTTGAAAATCAACTGAAAAATTTCGCCGCTATAATAATGAATGATTTAATCTAGTATGAAAGACATTTGTTTAAACAGATACATTAATGATCTAAGTTTTTTAGTTATGTTCTGAATTTGAAGATCCCATTTTAGGTTTTCATCAATAGTTAACCCTAGATATTTTGTACTGGTTGTAGTTTGAATATTATAAGTGTTATTTCTGAAAGGTAGATGTATGTCTAGTTGTTCAGTGTTTGGGAGACCATTTTTATAATTCGAAAAAGGTAGATATACAGTTTTATCCATATTAATGGTGAGAAGATTATCATCGAACCATTTTATTATCATTTCTAAATCTATTTTTAGTTTGGTTTCTACTTCTTCCCATGAGTTTCCATCCAAAAAGAGTACGGTTCCTTGACAGTTCAAATATAGTAGTTCATTTAAATAAATCATAAATAATATGGGACCCAACACTGTTCCTTGTGGTTTTCCAAATGTTATCTCTCTTTGGCTACTCGTTGTGTTACTAATCTTAACTAGTTGTTTCCTTTTTTCTAGGTAGCTTCGTAAGAGTGAGAGAGCAGGTCCACGAATACCTATGTCATTTAGTTTGGACAACAGCCTGCTGTGACTTACGGTATAAGGCTTTTGCCAGAGCGATTAATATTCCTGCACACGGCCTGCTGTTATCCAAACTTGAGTAAATTTTATTTATAAGTAGAGCAATTGCGTCATTGGTGGATTTTCCGGTTCTTAATACAAATTGGAATTTTGACAGCATTTTGGTATTTTCTAGGAATTTTACTAATCGTTCTTTTAGTGCTTTTTCAAATATTTTACTTAGGATAGATATGACACTGATGGGGCGATAATTTTTTGGATCCGCTAGATTTCCATGTTTGAAAATAGGTTTTATAACAGCAATTATAAACTGAGTTAGGCATTTTCCTTCACTAAACATAAGATTAATTAGATGGCATAATGGTTTTGCAATAAAGTTGCAAAATATATTATATATTTCTATGTTCTTATCATAAGAACCGTGCTTCGCATATCGTTGTCAATGCGCAAACCTTGTCATTTTTGACGTTTGTATAAAAAATAATTTTTCGGTACTCGATATACTGTGTTTTTCATTAAACTCGTAACTTTTTGGTTCCACTGGTATTAGTACCTGAATTATAATATTTCGCAAACTTAAATACTTTAATGACTTTTTGAAATTTGACTCTTTATAAATTGGTATGGTGGCAAATTATTCATATTTCGAATGCTCAGAAAACCTCGCTCAGACATTCCTTCATTTCCAAACTGCATTTCCGATATTACAAGTTTCTTTCATAGTTCTTTAAATACTATTGACGAAATGAAGCTGACACCATCATGAACGTTGCAAAAGAAGACAGCATATTTGAAATCTGATAGCATTACAACCTCCTACACATGCTCTTTCTCCAAAGTCCATCCAACTCCTCGTACTATAGTCGTATTTGTGGCAGGTACGGTTCTCCGCCATCATTAGCGAAGTGACAAATAGCTTTGTCGTTAACGAGCAAAGAAGCCATGTCACTGCACCCAATAAACACTAATGCACGAAACTCATCTCGTAATTAATGGAAATGGGTGCATGGTGTTAATTATAAGGCGTACCTTTTGCACAAGGATAATATCCGAGTTCACCTATTGTTAGGGGTCATGCGCCACGGGAGAAAATTAAAAATGCCTTCTCTCAATTTTTTAAGATGATGAGTATGTGTTGGAAACATTACCGTTCAGAAAGTAACTGAAAATTTTACTGTGTACCTACCCCTGTTTCTGGTAGACAACATTCCAACAGCTTCAATTTCTACTTGCTTGATGAAAAATTGCGTTGGCTGAAAATTCGATCATTTATATTGGATAATAGATATCGAAAGATCGACCCAGGTTTTTCTAACAAAAATAATTTTTACCGGGTGTAACAGGATCATGGTACATCCCCGTATCTTCGTTAGTTTTGAAGGTAATAGATTGATATTTGGAATATCCCATATACATAATAAGCGGCACTTTTTGACCTATAAATGTTTTTTTTTTCACTTCCGGTTTCGCCGGTTTCGATTTTTAAATGAAACACCCTGTATATTATTACATTTCTGAAATCTGTTGAAATTTTGTTGAGAAATTTCACCATTTGTCAGATCGAATTTCTGTTATTGAAAACACATCAAATTCGTCCTTCTTCTGATAAAAACATTACACACACTCTTATTCATTGGTTTTTATCACTTTTTAGTAGAAAAAACTATTATTTTTTCAAGAAATGCATTCTTTTTCGGATCGTAACAATTTCTAGCTATTTTTCTTTGTTTACACTTAATATCCGGTATTTTTATTTTTATAATGGTGGTAACGTGATTGTCATTCTTCGTGTTTCGTCGGCTTTCGCTTTCTTTTCGAATTCAAATGTCAAATAACTCAAATTTAGCATTTGGTTTTCTGGAAAAAGTATGGAATATGGGTAAAATCCGGATTTTGAAGAAATTTTCAAAGATGCCTTAAAACATGACCGAAATGCAATATTCAATAAAAAATTTCTGTGGAAGACCTTTTTCTGTCAAAATACACAAACCCAATCTGTTAGACGTAGTACTCCTTGTGAAATGCACTGTGTTAAGCTGAAAATCCTTTTATGAAAACAGCTTATATTGGTAAAGTAATACTAAAGATTAAAAAAGGAAAGAATTGGTCATTATTCAATAGAATGAATTGAAAAGACTAGTTTATAAGATATCATTTCATTTTGTTTGTCAGAAATGTTTAATGACAAATAGTAAATAATGGAATGTAAATAATGGAATAAAGGATCGTTCATACCCTAGCGAATTCTCGCATTTTTTGCGATTCGACTCACACACATACGGTAAAAAAATTGCTGTGAATGATGAATCGTAACATATCATTTTCTAGTATTTGGGGTTAGATATTACTACATTACCAAATATCATCATTAATCGCATTTTTTTTCCGTACGAGTTGAATCGTAATAAATGCGAATATTTGCATAGTTACGAACGATCCTCAAAGAACCCACTAAAGCACCATGAGAAATTAAAAACAGTACAATGCGACGTTGTCAGCTTTCCTGAAACTCCTGCATACTATGATAAATATGAAATGTTCGTAGTGAATACTTTTCAAAAGAATCGGCGCTCTTAGGACTGTCGTAAAAATGTCGGGCAAGCGCGCGCATTCCTATTACCACTTTACTAATTTATCGATTTCTCTCAACATCATCTAGACACGCTCATCCCCCATTGGTTGGCGTTGAACAATTCAAGAAATAAGCGAGCGAAGCGAGCGAACTAATTTCTTGAATTGTTCAATACCAACAAATGAGGGATTTGAGAAATTTCGGGAGAGCGCGTTCGCTTCGCTCTCGTATTTCTTGTATTGTTCTTTACCATCAAATGAGGAATGAGCGTGTCTAGATAAAGTTGGGAGAAATCGATAAAGTAGTGAAGTAATAATTAGAATGCGCGCGCTTATTTCTTGAATTGTTCAACGCAAAACAATGGGGGATGAGCGTGTCTAGATAATGTTGAGAGAAATCGATAAATTAGTAAAGTGGTAATAGGAATGCGTGCGCTTGCCCGACATTTCGCAAATCCGCGCACGCGCGGATTTGGGAAATGTCGGGCAAGCGCAATCGCTCCGCTCGCTTATTTCTTGAATTGTTCAACACCAATAAATGGGGGATGAGCGTGTCAAGATAATATTGAGAGAAATCGATAAAGAAGTAAAGTGGTAACTGGAATGCGCGCGCTAGCTTCGCTCGCGTATTTATTCACCAACAAATGAAGGATAAGCGTGTCTAGCTAAAGTTGAGAGAAATCAATGAAGTAGTAGAGTGGTAGTAGGAATGCGCACGCTCGCGTAATTCTTATATTATTCTTCACCAACAAATTAGGAATGAGCGTTTCTACATGAATTTCAAAAAACTGTACAGAGTAGCAGCAGTAGAAACGCACGCACTCGGTTAACAAGTAAAAAATTTACGACAATCCTAAGAGCGCCGATTCTTTTGAAAAGTATTCACTACGAACATTTCATATTTATCATAGTATGCAGGAGTTTCAGGAAAGCTGACAATATCGCATTGTACTGTTTTTAATTTCTCATGGTTCTTCAGTGGGTTCTTTGAGGATCGTTCGTTACTATTCAAATATTCGCATTTTTTACGATTCAACTCGTACGGGGAAAAAAATGCGAATAATGATGATTCTTCTAGTCATTTTTCGGTAATGTAGTAATATCTAACCCCAAATACTAGAAAATGATATGTTACGATTCATCATTCACAGCAATTTTTTTACCGTGTGTGAGTCGAATCGCAAAAAATGCGAGAATTCGCAAGGTTATGAACGAGCATTTATTCCATTATTTACTATTAATGACAGCTTTCTCATTAAACACTTCTGACAAACAAAATGAAATGATATCTTATAAACTAGTCTTTTCAATTCATTCTATTGAATAATGACCAATTCTTTCCTTTTTTAAATCTTTAGTATTACTTTACTCATATAAGCTGTATTCATAAAAGGATTTTCAGCTCAACACAGTGCTTCTCACAAGGAGTACTCGTCTAACAGATTGGGTTTGTGTATTTTGACAGAAAAAGGTCTTCCACATAATTTTTTTATTGAATATTACATTTCGGTCATGTTTTAAGGCATCTTTGAAAATTTCTTCAAAATCCGGATTTTACCCATATTCCATACTTTTTCCAGAAAACCAAATGCTAAATTTGAGTTATTTGACATTTGAATTCGAAAAGAAAGCGAAAGCCGACAAAACACGAAGAATGACAATTACGTTACCACCATTATAAAAATTAAAATACCGGATATTTAGTGTAAACAATGAAAAATAGCTAGAAATTGTTACGATCCGACGAAGAATGAATTTCTTGAAAAAATAATTGTTTTTTCTACTAAAAAGTGATAAAAACCAATAAATAAGAGTGTGTGTAATGTTTTTATCAGAAGAAGGACAAATTTGATGTGTTTTCAATAACAGAAATTATATCTGTCAAATGGTGAAATTTCTCAATAAAATTACCCTATATCTTCGAAAATAGACGAGACCGCCAAAAATTTCATTTGGATTTTTTTTTAAAACAGCCCGAAATACGTAAGTTCCAAAAAAAAAAATTGAAAATCAGATGCTCAATGTAACGGAAATTTTACCCGGAATATAACCAGACATTGCCATGTGGATTATTATTATAAACCGCGAGTTACCCATCTGAAATCTTCGGCGATATACGAACCATACCCATGGTGTGTTTTTTGTCAACGTATGATTTGTAATCGTTTTTGAATTCTCTATTGACAGGCTGAATTTATGACAAATGTTAGCCAATAATCCTTGATTTAGGTGAAACATTTCGGTATTCTGTCTGGCCACGTCCGTTACTATAATTTTTTCGAAAATAAGCATTCCTGAACTGGAAGTATCGGTGCAATATATTCGTTACAGAGCTCGTCAGATCTGATCAGCAAACACAAGTAGCGAAGATAGCAATTTCGAGGATCCTCGCAACAACTATTGTTCGCTGAAGTTCTGCGATCGCGAATGAAATGCTCGAAACTCAATGTCGACTGAAGTTGACATTTTTATTCACTCATTGTGGAAAATCTGAATTGCCGACCGAGTACGGCGTTGGCGTTTCATACCATATGACGAGATTTACAGAGAGTCGTTCAATTTATGCCACGCGAGTTCTTTATTCAAGTGCAGATATTTGATTATGAAGATCGACGGTTTTATGGAAATAAAAACACTTCAGTCAGCAGTCATGTATAACTCCAATGATATTCAAAATTGGTTGGAAATTGAAGTGATTTATCCAGAATTTATTCACTCTAGTTCTATAGTAAAGTGAAATATATGTGTTTCGACTCGGAAAAAATGGAATCATCCAGAATATTTATTTTAGTTTGTATGAATCTTGATTCTCTGTGAAGTTTCTATGGCGATGATTACATCAGGTAGCATTTTGTTTCAATGACGATTTTTTTAAGCAATAGAGAAAACTACAACTTTGATCTAATTTCCATGTTCTGATTCAAGGCAAATGATAATAATAGCCGCCCTCTACCTGCACAGGCGGCCTTTGGGTACACTCTTCGAGTGTTTATGAGGAAGAATTATTATTATTTGTTATGACCTGTTTCGGCTTTCACACCATTATCAAATACTGCCCAGACAATACGAAGAGGTCCTCGGTGACTACTTTTCAGGAAATTGTGAGGCTATTGGTAACTTCTCTGCGAGGTTTTTGAGAGCGCTAAATCTCCTCCACATGTCCGCCGCCGCAATATTCTCAGCGAGGTCTTTGCGATATCACACGTGTACATTCTCGAACGATACACTCCGGCGAGTTCTCTGCGAAGTCCTGTGGAGAGTTCGTTGACAAATTTTGTAAAATTCTCATTCACAGCTCATGACGAGGTCTCTTTGAATTCGCTGTGTGACCACCGCAGGCAGTGCTTCTGGATACATATATGTGAGGTTGGTTTGTGATATTCTTATGCTGTGCTTCTAATCTGTTCTTTAAAAGTTCCCATTGTGGGTTCTACTAGTAGACCAAGCTATAAAGGTTTTTTTCCACAAAATAAAAGACGCAATTGCCCTATACTATTTTTCATAAGATAGTTCGTTGATGATAACCCCAGTTTTCGCACCAGAAGAATCGCTTCGTGGAAATTTTGAAACAAATAATAGTGAAAAAAATTACAACTTCTTTGGTTTTTCGAAAATATCTCGAAGATTATTCAAGGAATCGTTTTACAGTTAATGGAACTTTTGTACAGATTTATGATAGCTACAAAATGGATACCGGATCGGTGCATTTTCCACTGAGAAAATCCGGGAAAACCTCGAAAAAGAGACCATTTTTTTTAAATTTATGATTTATATAAAGCTGAAGCTAGACAAAGAATATTGCAAGATGCGCCGATTTAAGAGAAATCGTCATATTCAAATTCTGTTAAAGGCATCTGAAAGTAGATTTTCACCTGAGAGATGGGACATGTTATTATCTATCAGTTTCCGCAATATTGTTTGCTCAGCTTCAGATTTAAAAAAATTATAGATTTTAGAACAATGGTCTTTCCCGGATTCTCTCAGTGAAAAATGCACCGATCTGGTCGTATAAAAAACCATTCTATAGGTATTATTTTTCTCTACAAAAGTTTCATCGAATGTAAAAAGATTCCTGCTATAATTGTTGAAATATTCGCAAAAAAATTAATCATTTATTGTTTGAAAACTTCCACAAAGCGATTTTGCTGTGGCGAAAAGCAGGGTTTTCATTCACGAACCATCTTATATTTTGTAGAATATCACTCTGAAGTAATTTCAAAAGTATCAGACGCTTTCCATAGACCAGAACTTTTATCAAACGCTTTAAAGCTCCACAAATTACTTCAGAGCGATGTTCTACAAAACAGACATAAAATTCAGACTCACAAATTTTAGTTGTTTAACTCTTATTATTAGTTACCTTTCTCACCTGGTTCCTGCCCACTAAGAACCTTCTTGTTTTTTTTTTTTTAAATTGTTGTTAAAATTGTTATTTCCGTCAACCGATTGCACCCCTACGCGCATCCTTCGGAAGTCTTTGAGAGACTTGTGTGAGCTAGGGAAGACCCTTACCTTCTAACGTGTGATGCCATGCACGAGACCGGTGAATCGGTGGATCGAACCCACGACCCCACGCTTGCGAGGCGAACGCTTTACCAGCCGACCACCACGGTCGGCTTTTCAAAAATAAGTTATGTCTGAAGGCCCTGGTATTTTACTTGTAAAGAAATCTCATCAAAATCTTTATTTACCAAAATTCTGTTTTCCTTTAAATTTCTTGTTGAACAAAAATCCCCCCAGAGTCAAAGCCGTTTCCAACCGAGATAGCTGAACTTAGTGTGATGCCACTGCTGGGTTAAAATAAATTTGTTGGACACGAGATTTGAACTCGGAGCTCCGGGGTGCTATCTAGTGACTTGGTCCTCGAACCCACCATGGGTTACAGAAAAATATCTATAGACTGGCAATTCAACTAAGAGAGTAGTGTATCCACGTACCTTGATTCCCTGATATCTGAAGAATGGTCATCTGGTCAAGCTAGCAGGTAGGCATGCGAACATAGTACTTACTAACACTACTCAATCGTACACATTTCGTTCGTTTAAAAATAAGTAACGTCGGCCGGCCCTGGGATCTTGGACTATAAGTGTCTTTGCTAGATAATTATTAGGATGTCACGATGACAGGTATTGTATTGTAAAAAATCTGAGATATTGAAAACTTGAATATTTCATCGTAGATTATTTCTAATGTTGAAAATATATGTTTTTCAATTTTCAGTTGAGAATATTTCCTTTTTTGAAATATAAAACCCACCAAGAGGTTATCCTGAACATGAAAGATAGTGACTGAAAGTAAAACTTTCACACATGTATTTGTATAAATCGCTGGTAAGTTGAGACAGCATATCTGTGAGAGCTCGTGGGAGGAATTCCTATAGGATCCCCACACACAGAATGCAACAAATGTTGGCTACAAAAGCCTCAGAAGGCTATGCCTTACCTGATGTTTGACCCTACAAGGGAAAAGTATGAGCTTCTAGAAACTTTTGTATCGAGTTCATTTGAAATAATTCTGATAGCATAGCAACCTGATGGATTGATTTTAAGGATGTGACATGATATTCAAATCTCAATTTATTGTCAGTGCCAATACCAAGGAATTTAGAATGTCCTGTTGTGAACTTGATGTGTATCCAAAAACAGATTTTCAAAATAGACCATAACAGTAGTTATAATGTTAGGTTTGTCTATATTTTAGCAAAGTAGAATGGCATCAATATTTAAATTCATTTCATTCTTAACACAGTATCCACATTCTTTCCTAGCCAAATAAGTGTATGATTTTTTCTGTAATATGAAGATATGTTTGGATGTTCATATATAACATGAACAAATCAGGGCAGAGAACAGATCCCTGAGGAACTCCCTACCTAATATTCAGATAGCTCAATCTTTCACTGGAGATTTTGACAAAATCTTTTCTGTCTACAAAATACGATTTACACCATTGCATAGCAACTCTCCGGAGCCCATAATGGTACAGTTTACCTCACCCTCATTCAGACCTAAAGAAACATATTCAAGGAATAGAGAAATTGAAGGTTGGAAGCCAAACTAGCGATGTAGAAATTTTATCATTCTCTTTTCTTTCTAGAATTTTGTCTGTAATTTTTTAAAGGGTGGCAAGAAGTATTATTGGGCGATAATTGCGATTGTCTGTTCCACCTCTGTTATACAGTGGGATAATGATGGCTTATTTTGGAAATGCTGGGAGCGACCACAAGTCGAAAGATTTTCTAAGCAATCTGCTAAGATTGTTCAAGCATTATCAGCTAGGCTTTCAAATACGTTTTGTGGGATTTCATTGACATCCGCAGATTTCCTGTTTTTCATCTCTTTGAAAGTTTATTTCAGCCCGTGAACATCAGCAGGACAGGAGAAGAGGTTTTGAGATACATTTATTTATTTATTTATTTATTGAAATTATATAGGATAACAACAGGCAATGCCCAAAGGGTTATCCACGAAAACAGTAATGTGTACAGAGTGTATGTCTCCTAATAATATTGAGTACATTATATATGCAAGCAAGTAAATATGAACATGATCTTATCAGTTAGATTTAATGAAATATTTAATTTTCGTTTTTAACGAGCCAAGTGAGGTATTGAATATTTCAATAAGATTGAATGTTCGGTTATGTAAGTTTATCATTCTGTTTAAAGGCGAATTCTTTCCCAAATTAGTTCTGCAAAAATTTTCGAAAAAAAGAAAATTGTTTCTCAAATTCCGGGATGGCACATTAAACGTTATCATTGGTATGATTTTTGCAGAATCAATCAGATTATTCACAATCTTATATAAAATAACTATATCGGATTGTTCTCGACGAGCCCCTAGTGTAGGAAAGTCGTATTGTTTTCTTGAGAGGGATGTACTCGTTGTGTTATTGTAGGTGCCAACAACTTTGTAATCTAGAAACCACAGGAAGTTATTCTGTATAGTTTCCAATCTGGTCCTGTATACAGCATACTGAACACCAAATGACAGTCGCAAAATTCAATTTGCTGTAGACATATGAATAATATAATGTTTTCATGGCCACAATAGAAGTGAAAAGTTTACATTGTCTTATAATGAACCCCAGAACTTTATTAGATTTTGAAGCAACATAGTCAATGTGTTTTGAGAATGATAATTTTTTATCAATTAAAACTCCCAGGTCCTTTACATCTTCTACTTCATTTAGCACTTTGTTGTTGAAATTGTAATCATTTTGGTTTCGAGTG
This sequence comes from Chrysolina oricalcia, assembly GCA_944452925.2. Lineage (NCBI taxonomy): Eukaryota > Metazoa > Arthropoda > Insecta > Coleoptera > Chrysomelidae > Chrysolina > Chrysolina oricalcia. Next base: position 59,902,864 of record OX101814.2, read on the forward strand.
AAAGTGATAAAGCAGCATTTATCTAAATTCAAGAAGAGTTTATTGATTTTACAATATTCATAGAACCTATTCAAGTCACTTTGAATCATAGAGCAATCTGTAATTCTATCCACTTTTGAGAATATTTTCAAATCATCCGCATATAAAATGAATTCACAAAATTCAGGTAACTGATAAAAAGTAGGGGTCCAAGATGCGAACCTTGTAGTACGCCAGAGGTAACTCTGTAAGGTGTTGAATGGTGCCCATTAACTGTTATAATTTGCGTTCTATTGTAGATGTATGAGGCAAACCATCGCAGCAGATTTCCATGGACGTCGATTTCAGCCAATTTCGATATTAATATATTGTGATCAATTTTATCGAATGCCTTACTGAAATCGGTGTACACGGATATATATATTCTGTATACAAGATCACATTTGTTTCTATTTATATGCTCGGGAAGAATCCGTGCTGCTCTTCAATTATATGCCTTTTTACAGAGTTCAAAAGGATGCCATGCACAATTTGTTAATGTACTTTGCTGAAAATATTCGTTTTACAAATTGGGCGGTAGTTAGTCACCAAATTTTTGTCCGAAGGATTTTTTTGAGTTTATCTGCAACTGAGCAGTAGGAATTATTTAGAGTGTTGGGATAGATATCTATAGAAGGTGATAATGAATTGTTTTGCCCCTCAGGTTATGTACTATCAGCCATTGTTCTCTTGATTGATTATGAGCATTTGCAAATCTAGATTGCAGATTTTTTTCTTCAGCACTCTGTAAATGTGCTTCAAAAAACTCATAGCTTCGAATATTTTCTCATTATATGTAGTGATATGGTATTTGTTCATGATATTCTGATACCTGGTTATGGTTATCCACGTTTTTCTGATAGATTTTTTCATTATTTGGACAGGAAATCATTCATTGAAAATTTTAATTAACTGATTGTGGAATATGTTCAGAGTTTCAACAATATAGATGGTAAAAAAGTAATGTTTGATGATCGATATGAAACAATTTCATGGTGCTATTTAAGATAGATAAAAGTGGTGATTTTCATTACAATACGTACAGGGGTTGGCTACTGAGATGTTAAATTTTCAAAAATTACTTCCTTCAATCATCATTCCACAGAATATTTCACATTTACAACTTGATATGATCTCACATTCATTACTCCATACAGAGTTTTCATTGTCCCAAAACTACATATCGTGACGAAATGAACCGGAGGTAACATCATTCTAAAATCCTACCCTCACTCTTATCACCGCATACCAGGCTTCCTAATCTCTGGAAAATACTTTTAAACCGTCATTTTCGGCGTTTCCACGACGCATTCTGTCCTGGTGCTTTCACATTTTAGGAAGGAAATGGAAAATGAATTACTTTTATCTCTTCTTTATATTGACATAAATTTCGAAGGATCTAATTGCGCAAGAGATTTCTTTTTTATTTGTTCAATTGCTGTGATTTTTTTATTCTTGATGACTTCATTAGCTATTTGCGTTTTGCTGATGGATCTGCCGTTCTGATTTTAATTCGATTTCATACTTGAATTGAGGAAGTGGAATGGATGAAGAAACATCACAGCATTTTCACTTAATATTAATTTCAGAACGTAGCGATTCTTTTTGGCCCTAGATGTCATTGTATCAATATTGCAGTGTTTATTCTAGGAATTCCTTTCTTAAGCCTATCTTCTGCCGATTTAAATGGCCTTTACTGATAATAGGCATTTACCATGAAACCAGCATGTGAATATTGATTGCAAGATTGATTCTGTCGAGAAAATTTCTTTCCTGAAATATTTTTTAGGGTTTATAACAGGACCATTCCTAGGGTGTCAGCGTAGTACAACCTGTTTTTCATTTTATTTCGTAGTTCGATTGCTGTTTTCATTGCGGTATTGTGAAGTATATTTTAATATGTTTTTAATTAAATTGGCTGTCTCAAAAACTCAGTTTAAAATTTTTATGACATGTTATTATTTATTATTGAACAAACTATTTCCACATTACATTATGACGTTTGCCGTTCTCCATACGTTCATTGTTGAATAGATAAATAAATTATGAACCATATTAGTCCTAAGTACAGAAATTTGCCAGCGTTCACTTCTAGCGAATATTGTGATATGATTGTTACATATAATGCAGCGAATGAAAATGCCAGGGCTTGGGTCCGCGAATACGCGAGAAAATTGCCAAATAGACGCCACCCAAACTCACGAACAATTTTGGGTGCAGTGCAAAGACCGGGTCATATTTCACAACTCACGTTGAACGTGCAGTGAATCGTGCTGTTGTTGTTGATGAAGCAGTTCTGCAACTTCTCGACGAAGATCCAGCGACAAGCATACTCGTGTGATTATTCGGAGACTTGGTTTCACCTAAACTATGGTATGGCGTATTATACGCGAAAATAGTTTGCGTCCATGCTATTTCCCAGAGCCACGTCGTCAGGAGTTTTGTGAATTGCTTCTTAAGTGCACCAGACAAAATCCTCATTTTCCCCGAAATATGATATGGAGAGACGAAAGAGTAGTAACCAGAGGCAGGATCTTCAATTCGCACAATAGTTATGTTTGGGCTAAGGAAAATCTGCATGTCTTTCGGACACAGTATCTATTTTCCATAAACCTTTGGGCAGGCCTCCACAACAATGAGTTGATAGGGCCCTATCGTTTACCAGCAGGGCTAACTTGTGATGCTCATTTGGCCTTTTTGAGGGATCAACTTTTTGATGATATACTACTGGCAAGGTGAAGACGAATATGATTCATGCACGATGGAGCCCCACTTCCGCATTTTAGTCATGTGGTAAGATACTTTTTAGAGACGGAATGCTCACGCCGTTGTATAGGTCGACATAGATACATTTTTAGTCCCTACAGTCATTTATATCCAGTGGCGGCGCGTTCCTACAAATTATTCATGTAATTTTTTGTTTAATTTTTGTAATTCTTGTAAATTATCCTGTACAAATATAGAATTTGGTTATAGCTGTCAGGCTCAAAGTGAGCTTTTGATATCTCCTTCTCATCCAACAAATAGTTGCTTAGTTCTGAGAGGGAGCGGGTTTTGAATTTGTCCCCAATGTTCAGTTTTGGTTGACATTTGGATAAAAAAGGTGGTTCGTTCTTGATGAGTAGAGAGGGGAAACATTCTGTCTCACTGATCTGAACCAGAAAGTAATTTTGAATTTGCGATTGATATTCGATTTGGGGGTAGGAAAGATTGCTCCTTTCATGTTCCATTTTTGCTCCTCTGATGATGAAATTTTCATTTCGATAATCATCTTCTGATACAGCTGAATTATTAGATTAGATTGTTTATTTGACTACCCCAAGTAGCACACCTATATTGGTAAAATATTGATACAATATTGTGAACATATTGGCGAAATATTTGAAATGCAATATTGGCGAGAAAAAAAATGTGAACATTCGGCGATATTGGTCCAATATTACTTGAATAATATTGGCGAAATATCCTTGAACTGATATTGGCCTCAAAATGTTCGGCGATATTGGTACAATATCGCTGATACAATATTCTGACAATATTGGCACAATATTCAAAAGTTATATTGTCGAGAAGTAAAATGTGAACATATTGCGATATTGGTCGAATATTGTTTGAATATTTTAGAAATAGTTTTGGTGAAATATTCTTGAAGCTATAATGGCCCCAAAATACTTATCGATATTGGTACAATATTTATCGATATTGGTACAATATCATTTGGATATATTGGTGGATGTCAATATACCTTGGTAAATTATTAAATGTCTTTTAGTTGATGAAGGTGACACCAGAGTCTGCCTTTTCATCGCCATAACCACTGAGTGAGCAGTCTTGAAACAAGTTGTGAGAAGTATTTAATATACTTTCGTAGGTTTTAGAAGACGTTCCATATGTAGAGCCACCTAGCGGATTTTTATCTAGGTTTGATCATGATATAATTTCAATATGTTTTATTGAATATTCGGCCAATATTCAAATTTCATCCCAATCTAGATGTAGGAAACAATATTGTTTTAACGATATCGATAAATATTATTGAACCAATATTGACCCAATATTGATTAATAAGATTTGTTGAATATTGGCGAAATGATATTCAACCAATGTGTAATCGCACTGGGAGATACAATATAGTTTTTATTCCTAGAATCGATATTAGCGGAATATTGGGATTGCGATATTTATTCTAGATGTTAAAAACGATGTGAAGACAATATTGTTTTATCGATATTGGTAAATATCAGTCAACCAATATTGACTCAATATGAGTTATTACATTTTGTCAAATAAAGTGGAAATGATATTCAACCAATATTCTAACAAACTTGGAAATACAATATAGTTTTTTTATAATCGATATGACTGGAATATTTGGATTGCAATATTTATTCTAGATGTGGAAAACAATATATAACCAATATTGTATTATCGATATTGGTAGAAATTATTCAACCAATATTGACCCAATATTTCGTGTGATAATCTACATTCAAAACTAGTTCAACCAATATCCCACCAATATTATTAATATAATATTGTTTTTTGAATATTCATCCATATTGGACCAATATTGATTTTTCATTTACAATATTTCTATATTGGCCCAATATGGAACCAAGATTCAGCCGATATGATGTGCTACCTGGGACGTTATAAATATACACACATTTGTAGCAGGTCAGGTGGATTCAAAAATAAAGAAAATACATCCTTCACATAAAAACATAGACTTAAAAATATAAGTATGTAAAAAAGTGAGTTGACAGACAAACAAAAAAAAAAACATAAGTAGGACATCTACATTCGGAAACAATATAATAAATAAAATGTCTAATATAAACTGTATGAAGATAATTTTTAAAAATGTCGAACGCTAAACTCAGTCGGAGAGTAAACATTATTATTCGTAAGATACTACATACTTATTAATAAGAAATTTGAAATCTCATACCTTAGGTACTCTTCTACCGAATAGAAATTGCAATTTTCTAAAAAATGTTTCACCTTCCTCTCAAAATGGATGAGTTTGAGGTTTTTCCATTCACATGGTGGATTATTGTAAAGATACAAGTTCAGGGAATTGCGTTGTGAGATTGCAAGTTTAGGTATATCTCGAGGGCCTCATGTGGTCTGCTTCCCTAGTTGAATAAATATGGAAATATTATTTCTACCGATTTCAGTTTTTCTGTTATGTATTCCAAGGAGACTTTGATGAATATACATAGAGGGAAGACATACAATTCTTAGTTTCATGAAGAGTTCTCGGCATGAGGCATTCTAGTGAGCATCAGCCATCAAACGTATAGCACGTTAATGAAGTCGGAAAGCTCTAATAGAGTGAGGCGAGTTCCCCCCCCCCCAAGATAATTCCGTAATTCAGATGAGAGTGGAAAAGAGCGTACTATGAAGATAGAAGGGTATAATGGTTTATTGAATTTTTAAGACGCCTTAAAAGGAATGGATATTATTGAGAGGGGCAGCTGATTATTATGTCATCCACCGTCCTAGACAATATTCAATTTTCTGCTGAAGTATATTTCGAGATATTCCATTTATTTATACTTGAAAGTTTTGTCTTTTAAAAATGTAGCACATCTTGATTGAATGATTCACCAATTATTTTTTTATGATCTATAGCGTTGTAGCAGTTGAACTCTTTCAGTACGCTACTACTGGTGGATGTCGTTTCGAAATGATTACACTGAAGGATTAGCCCACCTGATCAAAGGAACTTTTGAACGGAATAAGCTAAATGTAGATAATTGCTGCGCATACCCAAAAATTAAATTCAATTTTCATAATAGTTGACGAATTGCTTATAGTGAGACGAACTTTCACAACAGACATTGTTTGGCAAAACCTTCGGGTATTGGAAACATGAAGTCATTCTCTGAGGAGAAATATTTATTTTTTTACGGACCTTTTTATACCTGCGATGAGGACGAAAGAGTAAAATTAGAGCAGATTGTTATAGTTTTTCCGAACTTAAAATGCGGGAATTCGCAATCGATCTAACAACGGAATCGAATCGATGCCATAACATTTTTGTTAATAAGGGCTCCTAACCATATGATGATGATAGTATTTGAGTCATTCGAAAGAATATGGAAAGTTTTTTGGATATTTCTCTTTCAAGTTAAATATTCAAGAATGATTATAATATGTTAATAAGTGTGTACGGAGTGTCCATCCAAACTATCATTTGGAAAAGTATAGTTATTAGAGTTGTCACACGAAACGATTCATCCGTACTAAAAATCCTTCAGGGCGACCATAGCAAAGGGCGTAGCTGAAAAGTAAGTACCTATAAAGGAGTAGAAAGTAAGTCGAGATCATCTTGAGAAGCCAGACAAAGTACAGTTGGATTCCAATAATTTTTCGGGGCAGTCGAACTTCAATCATTTTTCGAGTCAGTTGCATTTCTATCATTATTCAAGTGAATTGAAGTTTTCACATAGTGCTACTCGGGCCTCGGATCCCGAACTGAGCAATACCGTAGTTATTCATTAATGTCAAGTAAATAGTTCGCCGCCGTGCAGAAGCGTGTTTTGATATCCATGTGTATTCTACAAAGGTATTTGGTACAGATCAATAAGTAGGAATGCATTCAGAGTTAGTTTTGTCATTTTCAAGTTATGAATAACCTATTTGAAGATTTAATTTCATTGTTTTGGTAATAAGAAGGATTTCAGAAAACCTATAGTAAATGTTAAAGTATTATTTTCAGTTCTTAGTTCAAGTTTTTCGATTGCCTTGTCATTTCTATTTTCAAACATGACTTTTCCTAGCCAATAAATTTGAAAACAACCAAAGCCAATTGAGTTTCCCTATAATTTAGTGGAAGTTAAATCAACTCGAAGCAACCAATATTAACATAGTCAATGAAAAATATCATTGAACCAGTACATATGGGTATCCCTGCGTATGCGTAAACATCGAACCATACCAGTATCTACCTATCATAGAAAACGACGGGACAGCGTATTGAGGTAAGTAGAATCATTGTTATGATTGAGATCACATGTGATGGTTTTATATCTGAATCAATCTCTACAAAAGTGTTATTCTATAATTCTGTTTGTTAAATGAGAGTATTTCGGACAGAACAGAACAAAACTTATTATTCCACTCTCTCAACACCTTGACTGCCGAAAAATTCATACTGACTTTAGCATGGTACCACAGAGAACGGGTACTGTGTAACAATGATATATAAGATAAGCCTACCATTCAGTTATCGCTTCACATAAAGATTTCAAATTTGAAGTAGAGGTATAGGATTGATATATACGCAATTTTATTGAAACGTTTCTGACATAATCCTACAGGGCGAGTCAGAAGTGCTGATAGAAAATTGCACCTTGTCCATTTTCATGAGCTTAACAATCTTCTCAGAATACTCATCACGAAAATGTATGGTTTGTTGATATTCGTCCACTAGATGTAAATTCACTGATTCAAGTAAATTCACTGATTTGCAGCTTATTTATAATATTGTTAAATCAAGTAAGTGTCATTCATATAACGAAGAAGTAGTGATTTTCATATTCTGAATATTTCTGGGAGGACTCAGTTTAATTTTCAACTGAAAGAATGCCGTTCTGGTATGCCCAATGAATATCTAAAAACATCCAATAAAGGTAAATAAATCTGAAAAAATCGTGGGCTTCGACATCTAAATAAGCCAAGAGAGACACAAAATGATGATGAATGATGAACCAGAAAATTAAGAAGATATGTTCAATTTTTATAATAAAATAACGGACGAATCTGAAGCCACAGTCGATGATGAAAATAATGAAATTTTGCAGTTTAAAAACGAAAAATCTGAATAGCTGAATTCTGTTTGGTAAATGTAAAGAAACACCCTTATGATTTTATCTCTGTATCAATCAAATTTGGTTGAATAACAATGGTGCTTCTACTCAGACAAGGCTTCATGAATGGAACCCAACGTATAGAAATGAAATCCTGGGATTTATCAGGCTTACACGGTATATGAAGGGTTAAGATCATAAGCTAAATGTTGCCAATTATTAATTGGCCAACCGAATTGTCCTTTCGAAACCTGTTGGCTCCACAAATCATGACAAAGAAAGAATTTCAACTCTTCTTGAGAGTGAGTAATTTTCCATTTTACTGGCACTTTCCATAAAATGAGATTCATAACTGGAGAAACATTATGTAATTATGTGGATATGAAAATATCGCCAGTTCCATTCAGAGGACGGTTGATTATGAAACAATATTTCCCAGAAAATCCTATCAGGTATGAAATAAAACCATTCAAACTGTGCTGTGGAAATCAACATACCTACCTACATGAAATTTGAAAATACATTCTGTGAATGAACGTGTTTCTGATGCATCAGTCGCAACAAACATTGTGTTGTTTTTGTCTAATAAAGTTTCATAATCCCGAAGAAGACACATTGCTGATAATTTTGATACTAGTGTATCGCTGGATACCAAACATTATTTTTCGGGCACTTAGAGAGTATTTATAACTGACGAAATCAAAAACAAAAGTTTGCGAAAAGATGATATTTGTTTAATACAGAATGATCTCCTAATTTGTGTCATTTAGTGGAAGGTTAAATAGGATATATTTTGTCTCAATACCAAATACCGTCAAACACGGTATCAATGAGTCAGAAAGGACCACGCACGTTTCTTATGGAAAATGGCTTTCCGTGAATTTGTCCGAATTTTTGGTATGGTGTAGATCTGGATGCCCTGATCAAAACTGTCTGTCCATTGCCAAAAACTCCAAAAATGGACAGTTTTCGAGATATGGCCATATCAATGTAATTTTTTTTTGGATTTTTTGGATTTTGACACATAATCAGTTCACTCTCATTCTTAGGAAAAACCGAGTTTCAATGATTTCACTGCAGGAATCGATTGAAAAATAATTCTTTCTTAGTTTCAGATACTGGCATTTCAAGAAATTGTTATACACTGACGATGTAACTGGACTATTATTTTCAATTTCTATAGTCCAGTTTTCATAGAAACAAAAACTTCTGAATTGCTCAAGGTATCACAGAGTCACATATATTCAACACCTTCCGATAGGGGCGCTAGAAAAATAATATTCGATATACACTGTAGGAACTGAATCTGAGATACTTTTTTTTTAAATAGTTTCCTAGTCGTCAAAGAAATAGGGGTAAATGCAAAATGAGCATATAGAAAATCGTTCATAATGTAGGCTGACGACATAAATACTCGTATCGGATGCAGTTTGTTTATACCGAGTGTTAAATATCAATAGAAACAAGGGAATACATACCCAATAATCATTTCTAATCGCTAATCGAACCGTTAAGGCAAACGGATCCGTGAAAATGTCTGAATATTTGATATGATGTGGATTTCGATGCACTGATCAAGTGTTTATTGCTACAGACTACAAAAATGGACAGTTTTCAAGATATGGCCGTATCAATATCTGATTTTTTTCGTTATCAAGATTGTGGCCCATAATCGCTTAGCTCTTATACCCAACAAAAACGGAATTCTATCGATTTCTGCGCAGGAAATGACTGAAAAACAGTTGTATTTCATTTCAGATACATTCATTTGGAGAAATTAGCATACACTGCTCGTCAGTGGCGAGTTATCTGGGCTATTATATTCAACTTATGTATTTCCGTGTTCGTAGAAACAAAAACTCTTGAATTGTTCTAGTTCTAACAAACATACTTATATCCAACACAATACAATTGTGACATTTGGAAAAATAATATGCGATACACACTCTAAATATGATTTGAATTTTTTTGAAATATTGTCCTGGCCATCAGGAAAATAGTGGAAAATGCAAAATAAGAAACTAGAAAATCGTATTTATAATGTACGCTGACGAGATGAGTTAATACTCGTATCGAATGCAGATTTTTTAAACTCGAATCTCTAGTGAACAGCAAAAACATATTCATTTCTTCGACTTACCACTAACAAATAGAATAAGATCACATCAGCAACCACATCATTGTATAGTACCCTACCCCGATTTTGTTCAAACTATACATTTTTCGTTCAATAGTTCTTCATTTAGTGAATGCACCTAAATTTCACTTCTGTAAAGATGACCACTGTCAGATGTTTGTGCCTTGACTCTGTCTGTACTCTTCAAAATTTTGGTGTTTCAGCTACTGCGAAGACAGACATAGAACTGAGATTGAATAACGTTATCTTATTTGCCCCATGTATGATTTTGCAATAGTTCGAGTGAATACAATAATATTTGGTTGGTTGAACAATTGACCCTCGTTAAATGTTACGCATAGATGATTTGAACGTTTGAACCAACTTTCTTTTACGTACTATTATTCTTACTACCATCATCATCACTTTGGTGGAGAATTGATATTTTTCATGAAATAAATATTGTTACTGTTTTACAATTTTCCCATTATTAGTTATATACTCTTCCCATGAAAAGCCATTTATTTCAAAATTCAATGTTGTCTAGAGTTGATGGCCGTGAACGTTAAACATCTGAGACCACAGCACTCCGGTGCATATAGGCTTTCGGCTGAGAAAAATCTGGCCGCTAGACCCAGACAACATTGAATATATTGACTCCGGCCGTGAAAGACTACATTCTCTCATCAGTTATCGGTTCAATTAACAATTAGAAATAATTTTTTAGTATGTATATTTAACACTCGGTATAAAAAAATCTGCATTCGATGCGAGTATTCATCTCGTCAGCGTACATTATAAATACGATTTTCTAGTTTCTCATTTTGCATTTTCCACTATTTTCCTGATGGCCAGGAGAATATTTCAAAAAAAAATTCAAATCATATTTAAAGTGTGTATCGCATATTATTTTTTTAAATGCCACAATTGAATTGTGTTGGATATAAGTATGTTTGTTAGAACTAGAACAATTCAAGAGTATTTGTTTCTACGAACGCGGAAATACAAAAGTTGAAAATAATAGCGCAGCTACCTCGCCACTGACGAGCAGTGTATGCTAATTTCTCCAAATGAATGTATCTGAAATGAGATACAACTGTTTTTCAGTCATTTCCTGCGCAGAAATCGATAGAATTCCGTTTTTGTTGGGTATAAGAGCTAAGCGATTATGGGCCACAATCTTGACAACGAAAAAAATCAGAAATTGATACGGCCATATCTTGAAAACTGTCCATTTTTGTAGTCTGTAGCAATAAACACTTGATCAGAGCATCGAAATCCACATCATATCAAATATTCAGACATTTTCACGGAACCGTTTGCCTTAACATTTCGATTAGCGATTAGAAATTATTATTGGGTATGTATTCCCTTGTTTCTATTGATATTTAACACTCGGTATAAACAAACTGCATTCGATACGAGTATTTATGTCGTCAGCCTACATTATGAACGATTTTCTATATGCTCATTTTGCATTTACCACTATTTCTTTGACGACTAGGAAACTATTTTAAAAAAAGTATCTCAGATTCAGTTCCTATAGTGTGTATCGAATATTATTTTTTTAGTGCGCCTATCAAAAGGTGATGAATATATATGTGACTCTGTGATACCTTGAGCAATTCAGAAGTTTTTGTTACTACAAAATCTGTACTGTAGAAATTGAAAATAATAGTCCTGTTACATCGTCAGTGACGAGCAGTGTATGATAATTTCTTCAAATGGCAGTATCTGAAACGAAGAAAGAATTATTTTTCAATCGATTCCTGCAGTGAAATCATTGAAACTCGGTTTTTCCTAAGTATGAGAGTGAACTGATTATGTGTCAAAATTCAAAAAATGCAAAAAAATTACATTGATAGAGCCATATCTCGAAAACTGTCCATTTTTGGAGTTTTTGGCAATGGACACTTTTGATCAGTGCATCCAGATCTATACCATATCAAAAATTCAGACAAATTCACGGAAAGCCATTTTCCATAAGAAACGTGCGTGGTCCTTTCCAACTTGATGATAGCGATATGAAAATCAAATAGATAAAAAAATTTAGATGTGCGATTGATGAACCAGGAGAAATATTATACATCATAAAAAAAGAAAAGCTTCTGTAGATGATTCTGATGTATCTGACAATAATTAGCTACTCAGAAATTCAATGAATTTGTAAAAAAAATTTAGCAATAAAACTACTCATTTTCGATATAACGCTAGTTCACCAAAATAGATTTATCCTAAAATAAAAGTGTCTATAAAAAAATCACAACTCCTACGTGTAACCCATGAACAAGATACACCTCAATAAGATATAAAAGATCTTTGAATAAAGTCCATCGTCTGCTCTAACAGAAAAATTCATTTTATTTTGAACATTATCCATAGTAATAGACTGTAGGCATACCTCACAATCCTTACATTTACAGTCTTGTCCAAGTCTGCTTTCAGTGTGATAAATTATTCTTACATTTTTTGAGGTGAATCAATACCATTACCTCTCCATCTCCTATTAATTGTGTCGTGAAGTTCACAATCATTTAAACAGTATTCCACAGAACCCTTCCCCTCTTGTGATACTTGAACCAGAAAGATAGAGATAGAGAAAGATAGAAAATGGAGTTGAAATGGGATTTTCACAATAACTTGAAATTTTAAAAGGGGATAAATTTGACTGCAACGTAACCAACTTCCAATTTGAGTTTTCTAAGTCGATACCGTTTTCTTTCCAACCATATTCACAAACGATCCATGTTTTCATTCATAACGTACAAAAAAATTACGAGTTCAATATGACCTATATTCTGTATCACCCAGTACAATGACAGAGTTTTTAGAAATACCAATTTGAGATTAAATGTTTTCATATGGATTATCACGATCCCTTTGTAGAAAAAGAGTTTGAATCAGCCGTAGTAGAGGTGCAAAATCGGCGGTCATTATGACCGCTACGGCACCACAGGAAATTATCGTAGCGGTCATAATGACCGCTATGGTATTCAAGGTGTTAAAGAATTCACACGCTAACGGCCAACCAGCGCTCGGAATTATCTGTGAATAATTAAGGGAAGGGGACATTAAGAGTCATTCTAATCTGATATTCAATTGATTAAATGTTCAATCCACCTTATTTAGATTTGCTAGAAAGGAAGTACAACGTGATGAATACCGTACAAAAATATTTTGTTCGGTTGAAAGAGTCTCTTACCTGAGTAGTCACCTGTACCATCTAAAATTGTTATTGTGAAGATATTGTTTCATATAGCAGCATCGTTCTGAATATGATTCATGCCAAGTCACTTGACCCCTTAAAAATTTATGACGGCTTCTAGCCTGGTACTTTTGGTTTATAACAAAGAAGGCTCTCTAGGATTTCATCTTTATGTTTCCTTAGGCTTTGTGCATTAAGGAAAACAGACACAAACCCGTTCAAAGTACAACATATGGACGAACCATACGACTCTGTATATGTCTCTTCATCTCGCATAAGAAAATAACTTTATCACTCATCCTGAGTGGTTTCTTCACCGCCAGCTGGAACATCCAAGCCTGTTTTTATAGGAGCCATAAAATATTCGACTCTCCTTCTCCCGCAGAACGGAGTGCCGGACGTCCTTTCTGAAACATAACTTCTGAATTGGAGATTCAGTTGTTTTTCAACGATATGAGATTTTCATGAGACGTTTAAGATTGATGTTATGGCCACAAAATTGAGGGATATTGAAATGAAACGGGGAACGCTGACTGCAGCGAATCTGGCAGGAGTGAAGGAATTATTATTGGTGACATTTGTGGAGTGAGACAGAGTCGCAGATTTTCATCGAGTGATGAGATATTTGTTGTCATCTTTCTTACAGGGGATTTTTATCGCTATTCTTGATGTTTCGCCAACAATACCTGTCGGTATTATCGAAATATTCGACAAGTGCGCAGATCATTTTCGACAGTGCCGACCACATAAAGCATGCATTCTTCGCTTCATCATTACATTTATCGAACTATAAAATCTGTCTGTTTTCATGTCTCTTTTAGAAACAATAAACAAATTTATAAGAACTTCGTTTGAATAGTTTTGTTCCATCGTTTTGACGGTATTTGCAACTTCTGAAGTGACGAAAATGTCGACATTATTAGGAGAATGTCACAACGCTACTGTCAAATAGTAATCATGGCCTGCTTACCAAATACCGAATGGAAATACCATTCTGAAGGGACATTTTCACAAATAAATGCTCATAAGTCCGAAACTTGACTAGTTAGGTATAGGTATGATATACATAGAAAGAAAGCAAATTTCAATAATATACAGGGTGTTCCATTTAAAATAATCAAATTTCAGCAACTTTTTCAAGCAAACGATAAAACTGTATTTTTTTACCACCCTGTATTGAAGTAACGGAGATTAGGCTGACGTGTGGAAGTGTCCAAGTATCACCTAACTCCAAACCAAATTTCGATATCATAGTACTTCTTAACTAAAAGATATCGGCATTTTTAGAAGTCATGATTTTCGAAGAAAAAATTGAAATTAATTTTTATTTCGAAAACGGTAACAGATAGGTATAGTGAAATATCAAGAAAAGTTGTCGGGCAATTGTTGGAGATTCCAAAAATAATATTATATACAGAGTGTTCCATTTGAAAAATCAAAGTTGCTACTGCTTTATAATAGAAGCGGCAACACCGCATTGTCGAAAATATTTTAGTTGGCTAGAGAATGTCCGAATATGCCCTCCATTAAATTTTCGAAGTGATCCGTTCCAAAACTATACCAAGTGTACCTGAAATGACTTTATGACAAACACCATACAGGATAGGCCAAAAAATATAGAGTTCGTTCAAGAGTAAAGTACCAACTCTTATTTAAAAAAATATAGAAATATGTTGAAGAGAAAAGTTGCTTGGAATTAAAAGTTATGTTCAGATACGAAGTCATGGCCTGCTATCCGAATTTCTTTTTTCGTTTGGTAAATATTGAATTACCCCCGTATGATACAAATTTTTATGAAGTAGCCATAATCAAATCAAGTTGGAGTATTTTTTATCAAATTAAAGTGGATTTGTAAAATTTAATTGGATTTGTATTTTTTTAGGTGACCGTCAACTTCGTGTTTGTTGCAACGATATTTAACAGAACTCTAGAATAAAACAAATACTCTTTTTAACGAGGCAAATACTTTACTAAGTAAATGTTCATATGAATAAACTGTTAAAATCTATCGCGGATAGCCATGAACAAAAAAGAACCAATAAGAAGAAGAATTTTTTTTGTTATTTAGAAGAATCATTCACGATTTTATGAACGCTCAGGAACAACAGTTGAATATAGATTACAAATAAAATGTAAATGTTTTACATTTATATGAATTCACTCAAAAATAATAAAATTCTTGACTTGGAGTAATTATATGTATATATAATATTTTTCCAGACACTCTGTATTCATAGCTTCATTAAATTTTGGTAAATCAACAAATCATTCTGATTGATCCTCAATGAACTTATAACCTCGTAAGCGAATTCATTTACTAAAGAATTGAGTATATTAATTGTTGACAACCCTGTAGAAAAACCGTGGCTTTTTTATATTCTGTACCTTGAAAAAGTATTTCTCGCGGACTTTAGGAATGCTCAGTCGCACACAATACTGAATATAAATGAGATATTCATATTTTTTTATTCAACTGAATTTCTCCAAAAATCATAAATTTCATGATTTGGCACCCTCTAGCGCCGAATTTTGTCATACGATCGAGTTGGGCCAATGAAGACTTTTACTCAGAATGGTTTCAGCAACAACATATATAAAATCAAGTCGTTTTCACCAAAAGACTTTTTCCCATAAGATGTGTGCTTGGTCCTTTGCACGATATGGCCATCAGAGCGATTGGGATGAAACATTTACAGAATGTTCAAAATACGATAAAATCACAATATCAATCGAAATTTCATCACGGAGAAGTATGTATTATACTTTTTTAGGAAAAATGTTTCATAGTGGTCACTTCACAAATACTAATATTAGGAAAATGTAGTAATTTATTGGCTAAATAACAATCAAGAAGTTAAATAATTTTTTTCTACATTCATGCTAAAAGCAAAACTTTATTGAACTATATTCAGTGGAAAAAGAAGTTCTTTATTGCACTAGTGCAATAAAGTTTTTATTGCACTCATCTGTCATTCTACTTCAACGTGCTGTCATCATGACAAACATAAACGTTTAAACCTACTATATATTTAGCAGATATTCTGTGAGATTGGCAATAGGTACTTCACTACGAAATATTCATATTGAAAATTGCACCAATTGTTCATTCACTTTCAACATTGAGGGTAAAAATAAAGTTTGAGTTAAATTGTTCGTAACGTATTAGTTCCTGTTTCAATGCAAATCGATATTAATAATAAAGTATTCAAGTTGCTCTTTTTATTTTCCTACACCTAGTGCCGCACCTCAATAAATCATTTTTTGCTTTTTGCATGAACGTAGAAAAAATGTTGTATGCAACTCGTGCAAAAATTGTTTTTTGCACTCGACGTGTTGTCCAACTCGGCCTAACGGCCTCGTCAGACAATTTCACGTAGAGTGCAATAAACATTCACTTTTTGCACTTGTTGCATGAATAACTATGAAAAAAATCAACTGGAACTCATTTGAGTTTATTTATTCATTAATTTATCAATATAATATTTTTAGAAAAAATGTTTCATAGTGGTCACTTCACAAATACTAATATTAAAAAAATGTAGTAATTTATTGGCTAAATAACAACCAAGAAGTTGAATAAATTTGAAAAAAATTAACTGGAACTTATTTGAGTTTAGTTATTCATTCATTTATTCGCCAAAATAGGGGTTACAAAGAGATTGAACGATCCAAAAACAGAACCCTCCATAATTAATCAGTTTAGTGGGTTCTGAACTAAAATAAGGTAGAAAAAAAAAACAAGAACAAACAGAAAGTAACTTATAGAATAGCAAATAGTGAATTCAGTTATGCAATTAGTGTCTATATTTTGCTTACAGATGGTCTATAAAATACCTCTTAATTTTGAATTTGAAACAATTCAAATCTAATTCGAATTATTCAATATCACTAATTTTTTTAATATTCTGGGCATCCTACACAATGATGAATTCTGGGGATAGTGTGTTTTTTAAAAGATATTTTGAAAAATGCTGTATTTCTCAGATGTCTACGTTGCACATTGATTTCAATCTTAGAGAATAAATGCACTGCGCTAGTCCATTCATCAATCTGAAAATCATTATCAAGTCTGTTACATTTCGCCTATCTTTCATAGGCAATATATTGTATTCAAGCATCAGTGGTGCGTAGTCGCTATTAGTAATTTTTACATTTGTCTTATACGCAATATATCTAAAAATTTTTATCTGTACTCTCTCAATTCTATCAATGTGAACTTGGTAGTGGGGATTCCACACAACTGATTACACGAAGCGAAGTTTACTGTATATGTAACCATAATAAATACTGAGAAGTTATTTTGAATTTCTGAAATGTAGGCAACTTCTTTTGAAAAATCTCCCAATTTTATTGCATGCATGGGCTGTATTTTCCAAGTGCAACTTGAATGTTGATTTGCAGTACATCAGTACCCCTATTAGTGTGAAGTTATCCACACTTTACTGTCCACAGTTTATGACGTGGTGGCTGTCGAAGTAGGGATAGAGCAGAATTTCTGGGCAGTGTTGCCAAATTTCTCAGGAATCCTGGGACTGATTATGAAATAGGGAATGTGCAGAATAAACTTTACAATGATCTGCACAGACAGCGAATATTTATGTAAAAGCGTACAGGGCGAGCTATAAGGAGAAACATATACAAAAATATTATTATTTCCGAAACTACTACGAGTTCGAAAATGAAATCAATTGAGTGGTTTCAACAACAAAAAATATACAGTGTGATGAAATTTCATGCCGTGCTAAAACTTACAGAACGAGCTATAAGGAGAAACATATACAAAAATATCATTATTTCCGAAACTACTACGAGTTCGACAAAGAAATCGATAGAGTGGTTTTTACAACAAAAACTATACAGTGTGACGAAATTTAATGCCGTGCTTAAGCGTACAGGGCGAGCTATAATGAGAAACCTGAACAGAATTATTATTATTTCCGAAACTACTACGAGTTCGAGAACGAAATCGAAAGAGTGGTTTTTACAACAAAAAATATACAGTGTGATGAAATTTCATGCCGTGCTAAAGCGTACAGGGCGAGCTATAAGGAGAAACCTGAACAGAATTATTATTATTTCCGAAACTACTTCGAGTTCGAGAAAGAAATCGATAGAATAGTTTAAACATACAAAAATATACAGTGTGGTGAAATTTCATGCCCTGC
Source organism: Chrysolina oricalcia (assembly GCA_944452925.2). NCBI lineage: Eukaryota > Metazoa > Arthropoda > Insecta > Coleoptera > Chrysomelidae > Chrysolina > Chrysolina oricalcia. Next base: position 59,921,185 of record OX101814.2, read on the forward strand.
TAAAGCGTACAGGGCGAGCTATAAGGAGAAACCTGAAAAGAATTATTATTATTGCCGAAACTACTACGAGTTCGAGAACAAAAACGATAGAGTGGTTTTACTACAAAAAATATACAGTGTGATGAAATTTCATGCCGTGCTAAAGCGTACAGGGCGAGCTATAAGGAGAAACCTGAACAGAATTATTATTATTTCCGCAACTACTACGAGTTCGAGAACAAAAACGATAGAGTAGTTTTTACTACAAAAAATATACAGTGTGATGAAATTTCATGCCGTGCTAAAGCGTACAGGGCGAGCTATAAGGAGAAACCTGAACAGAATTATTATTATTTCCGAAACTACTACGAGTTCGAAAAAGAAATCGATAGAGTAGTTTAAATATACAAAAATATACAGTGTGGTGAAATTTCATGCCGTGCTAAAGCGTACAGGGCGAGCTATAAGGAGAAACCTGAAAAGAATTATTATTATTGCCGAAACTACTACGAGTTCGAGAACAAAAACGATAGAGTGGTTTTTACTACAAAAAATATACAGTGTGATGAAATTTCATGCCGTGCTAAAGCGTACAGGGCGAGCTATAAGGAGAAACCTGAACAGAATTATTATTATTTCCGAAACTACTACGAGTTCGTGAACGAAATCGATAGAGTGGTTTCAACAGCAAAAAATGTACAGTGTGATGAAATTTCATGCCGAGCTAAAGCGTACAGGGCGAGCTATAAGGAGAAACCTGAAAAGAATTATTATTATTTCCGAAACTACTACGAGTTCGAGAACAAAAACGATAGAGTGATTTTTACTACAAAAAATATACAGTGTGATGAAATTTCATGCCGTGCTAAAGCGTACAGGGAGAGCTATTAGGAGAAACATATACAAAAATATTATTATTTCCGAAACTACTACGAGTTCGAGAACGAAATCGATAGAGTGGTTTTTACAACAAAAACTATACAGTGTGATGAAATTTAATGCCATGCTTGAGCGTACAGGGCGAGCTATAATGAGAAACCTGAACAGAATTATTATTATTTCCAAAACTACTACGAGTTCGAGAACGAAATCGATAGAGAGGTTTTTACAACAAAAAATATACAGTGTGATGAAATTTCATGCCGTGCTAAAGCGTACAGGGCGAGCTATAAGGAGAAACCTGAACAGAATTATTATTATTTACGAAACTACTACGAGTTCGTGAACGAAATGGATAGAGTGGTTTCAACAGCAAAAAATGTACAGTGTGATGAAATTTCATGCTGTGCTAAAGCGTACAGGGCGAGCTATAAGGAGAAACCTGAACAGAATTATTATTTCCGAAACTACTACGAGTTCGAGAAAGAAATTGATAGAGTAGTTTAAACATACAAAAATATACAGTGTGGTGAAATTTGATGCCGTGCTAAAGCGTACAGGGCGAGCTATAACTTCCTGAATAGAGGGGTTAAATTTTACATCATCAAGACAAAGATAACATCAATTGTATCTGTTAAATGTTATTTATTGAATGACATTCATACGAGCATATATATTAGTTTATGAATGCCAATTATTTTATATTCAAACATAAAACACTAAGAAAATCTAACAAAAATATATATCACAGAATTCATTGTTCGAGGGAAAAAATAAACGATTATCAAAAATAAATGAACAAAATAATCAGTAAAGAAGAAATCTACTAACATAAAATAAATCTTTCATCCTAACTCATATATTACTATAATAAAAAAAAAACTGAATATAAACGTAACATAAAAATTCACATATAATCACAGTAATATCAGCCTATTTTGGTAAAAGAACATACATTGCGAGCTCATTTTACTAGTTATATTTTATAAAAACTTTGTTTTTTTCCAAGATCATCGAATGATTTTTCGAACATGTCTCTCGTTTTAATTTGATGCAGAACTATTAGCAGGGTCAATTACACTTTGTAAGTTACTGCATCTTAGAACAATGGTCTAGGAAAAGTGAAACACATTTTTGTATATGTTTCTCCTTATAGCTCGCCCTGTACGCTTTAGCACGGCATGACATTTCATCACACTGTATATTTTTTTGTAGTAAAAACCACTCTATCGATTTCGTTCTCGAACTCGTAGTAGTTTAGGAAATAATGATATTTCTGTTAATAATTCTCCTTATAGCTCGCCCTGTACGCTTTGCCACGGCATCAAATTTCATCACACTGTATAGTTTTTGTTGTAAAAACCACTCTATCGATTTCTTTCTCGAATTCGGAGTAGTTTCGGAAATAATGATATTTTTGTATATGTTTCTCCTTATAGCTCGCCCTGTACGCTTTAGCACGGCATGACATTTCATTACACTGTATATTTTTTGTAGTAAAAACCACTCTATCGATTTCGTTCTCGAACTCGTAGTAGTTTCGGAAATAAAAATAATTATGTTCAGGTTTCTCCTTATAGCTCGCCCTGTACGCTTTAGCACGGCATGAAATTTCATCACACTGTATATTTTTTTGTGGTTAAAACCACTCTATCGATTTCGTTTTCGAACTCGTAGTAGTTTAGGAAATAATGATATTTCTGTTAATATTTCTCCTTATATCTCGCCCTGTACGCTTTATCACGGCATGAAATTTCATCACACTGTATATTTTTTGTAGTAAAAACCACTCTATCGATTTCGTTCTCGAACTCGTAGTAGTTTCGGAAATAAAAATAATTATGTTCAGGTTTCTCCTTATAGCTCGCCCTGTACGCTTTAGCATGACATGAAATTTCATTACACTGTATATTTTTTTGTAGTAAAAACCACTCTATCGATTTCGTTCTCGAACTCGTAGTAGTTTAGGAAATAATGATATTTCTGTTAATATTTCTCCTTATAGCTCGCCCTGTACGCTTTAGCACGGCATGAAATTTCATCACACTGTATATTTATTGTTGTTGAAACCACTCTATCGATTCCGTTTCGAACTCGTAGTAGTTTCGGAAATAATAATATTTTTGTAAATGTTTCTCCTAATAGCTCTCCCTGTACGCTTTAGCACGGCATGAAATTTCATCACACTGTATATTTTTTGTAGTAAAAACCACTCTATCGATTTCGTTCTCGAACTCGTAGTAGTTTCGGAAATAAAAATAATTATGTTCAGGTTTCTCCTTATAGCTCGCCCTGTACGCTTTAGCACGGCATGAAATTCTACCACACTGTATATTTTTGTATGTTTAAACTACTCTATCGATTTCTTTCTCGAACTCGTAGTAGTTTCGGAAATAATAATAATTCTATTCAGGTTTCTCCTTATAGCTCGCCCTGTACGCTTTAGCACGGCATGAAATTCTACCATACTGTATATTTTTGTATGTTTAAACTACTCTATCGATTTCTTTCTCGAACTCGTAGTAGTTTCGGAAATAATAATAATTCTGTTCAGGTTTCTCCTTATAGCTCGCCCTGTACGCTTTATCACGGCATGACATTTCATCACACTGTATATTTTTTGTTGTTGAAACTACTCTATCGATTTCGTTCTCGAACTCGTAGTTGTTTCGGAAATAATAATAATTCTTTTCAGGTTTCTCATTATAGCTCGCCCTGTACGCTTTAGCACGGCATGTGATTTCACCACCCTGTATATTTTTGTAAGTTTAAACTACGCTATCGATTTCTTTCTCGAACTCGTAGTAGTTTCGGAAATAATAATATTTTTGTATATGTTTCTCCTGTACGCTTTTACATAAATATTCGCTGTCTGTACAGATCATTGTAAATTTTATTCTGCACATTCCCTATTTCATAATCAGTCTCAGGATTCCTGAGAAATTTGGCAACACTGCCCAGAAATTCTGCTCTATCCCTACTTCGACAGCCACCACGTCATAAACTGTGGACAGTAAAGTGTGGATAACTTCACACTAATAGACCTTCCACTTCAATTATAGATTTCAGTTCATGGTATTCTATTTTGTATTTATAATCAAATCTATTCTGTTTCTGGTAGAAGTAATTGAGACACAGTTGTCAAGATTAAAGAAGAGTCTTTTACTATCTCAAAACATTGTAAAACAGTTTGAGTCCTCTTGTATATTTCTGCAGTCACTCAGATCATTCACTGTGCGATACAGATTCAATTTATCTGCATAAAGTAGAAGTGAGTACTATTTGAAATACGTAATAATTTAATTTATGTAAATTATGAAAAATAATGGTCCAAAGTGACTTCCCTGGAAAACTCCAGAGGATGATTCAAAGGGATCTGGAATATTATATCTTTTTAGTGCTACCTGAGTTGCAAGAAGGGTCTTATCAAATTCAGGAGGATGTCGCTGATACTAACTTCCGCAAGCCTAGTTATTCAAATTTCGTTACTGATTTTATTACACCTACGTACACCTGATCATCCTTCGATTCCAGTAAAAAAATCCGTGAAACTCATCAGGTTCGTTTCTATCGATCTGAGAGGAAAAAATCGATGTTGTTCTGGAATTATTATGTCTTTACATTAATTGAGGATATCTCTGTAAATATTCTTTTTAAAGAGTTTGCCGAACATGCTAAATTGACTGATAGGTCTATAGCTCCTACTGTTGTGTCTATCACCGTTTTTGTGAATTGTATTTTATGAGGAGTTTTCCACTTGGTAGGGAAAATGCCATGTCGAAGTGATAGATTATAAATATGTGCAAGAGGAGACACTGAATCGTTTATTTGCCATTGTTTTATTAATGACACAGGGATTCCATCGGGAGCAGCACAGGTTGTTTTGAGTAATTTTGATTTCATCGGGTGGCAGATTTGTAAATGATGGGTTTTTCTCGTAGTTGGTTGAATATAATATTTTTTAACTGAAAAAAAAAAACTGTCTAAGGGATTGCAAATAGTACCAACACTGTCAGTTGATCAAGGTACATTGAGCCATGAATAGTAACATTACTATTTTTTTTTCATTTCTGATGAATTTTCAGAACAGTTTTGAATTAGTGAATATTTCATTTTCCATATTACGACCTTGTTGTTTAATATACAATTTATGTTGTGAAGAGAATCATTCCCAATTGAAAATTGAACCAAAACATGACTCCTTTGGAAATGGAGAAAACCAGCGATAAATAATACTTTTTTGTAATATATAACAGAAAACAACTACTTCCCCGGCAAATGCCACGCTGGACATTGAACTACATCTGGTAGATATTGTGAAAAGGTCCTATATAAATCGAGACAAAAAATCAGAAATTGAAAATTTGCATTTTTATTCAGATAGTTGAAATTAAAAGAAGATGTTGGTAAAATTCCGTTAACCGGGCGCTACAAGCTATCAAAAAAATTTTTGGGACTTACGTAATTTGACCTCCTGAACAAAAAAATCCAAATAAAATTTTTGGCGGTCTCAAGTAATTTCGGAGATTCGGGCCTTTTTTTGAATGAAAACTGGCATTTTCTAGCACACGTTTCTTCTTCGAAAAACACACTCAAATGCCTCTTGATTTTCACCAGCACAATGTACACACCCTAATTCACCAGATTACACTATTTTTTTTAACAGTTTTTTATCAACAAATTCTACTTTATTTTAGCAATAACAAAATCAACAAATTCATGCTGTTTTTTTTAGTTAATATCTGTCATGTTGGTAATAATGGAATTGACGTAAGAGCGAAGCGACATTGCCAGTGTTATTCCAAAAATATTATATATACGTATAACATGGAATATTTTAGTAAATGAGTAAACCACAACATTTTCCCATCAACACTTTAACTGCACCTTTGAAACAATGGTACTTATACTGTTTCTAAATGGCTAGCAAAATTCAAAGGACGAGACAGATCACAGAAATGTGCGCAAACATAACATGAATACACATACGCACAAAAAATAATGAGCACTTTTCACATAAAATGAACCTACTTTAATGACTATAACTTATCCCGACAGACCCGATCTCATGCAAACCCAACCGAACTTACCCGACTATACAATACAGTACAGATAGAAAAGACGCAACCTAGTCTTTTCTATCTGTTTGCGCATGCGCACTTACCAAAAATGAATGTTTGTGATCCGACACGTTTATTCAAGTAATTATTTGTTCGCAAAAAATGCCTCCTAGCTCTGTCTATTCAAAAATATCTTTTGTGCATTCAAAATATTAATACCAAGACTTTTTCCAAATCCTGTTCTCACAACGAAATGGCTTGTTTCATAACAAGGTAGCCAGTATCAATGTCTTTCATTGAATCAACAACAGTCTTAAAAACTTTACAATACAATGCAACGTTGTCAGATTCCCTAAAATTCCTGAATACTGAATAATCATGAATATGAAGTGTTTGTAGTGGATAGTTCTCAGAAGTATTGGCACCCTAGAGACTGGCACTTTTTTCACAAATAATAATAAACGTGTCGGATCACATTCATTTTTGGTAAGTGCGCAAGCGCAAACAGATAGAAAAGACGCAACCTAACTGTATTGTATAGTCGGGTAAGTTCGGTTGGGTTTGCATGAGATCGGGTATGTCGGGATAAGTTATAGCCATCGAAGTAGGTTCATTTTATGTGAAAAGTGCTCATTATTTTTTGTGCGCATGTGTATTCATGTTATGTTTGCGCACATTTCCGTGATCTGTCTCGTCCTTTGAATTTTGCTAGTCATTTAGAAACAGTATAAGTACCATTGTTTCAAAGGTGCAGTTAAAGTGTTGATGGGAAAATGTTGTGGTTATCAACTCATTTTTCTTACTCATTCACTAAAATATTCCATGTTAAGTCTTGTTCAAACCCTCGCGAATTTCGAAATTTTTCTGCGAATTAAATGGCTGCCAGTCATGCCGGACCAATCGTCGATGCAGAACCATGTCGGCAGACATTTTATTCGCAGAGAAACTGCGAAATTCGCGAGGGTATGAACAAGACTTTATACGTGAATTGAATATTTCTGGAATCACACTGGCAATGTCGCTTCGCCCTTACGTCAATTCTATTGTTACCAACCTGACAGATATTAACTAAACAAAACAGCATGCATTTGTTGATTTTGTTATTGCTAAAATAAAGTAGAATTTGTTGATAAAAAACTGTTTTCAATGAAAAAAAAAAAAGTGTAAAAATGGTGAATTAGGGTGTGTATATTGTGCTGGTGAAAATCAGGAGGCATTTGAGTGTGTTTTTCGAAGATGAAACGTGTGCTAGAAAATGACAGTTTTCATTCAAAAAAAGGCCCGTATCTCCGAAAATACTTTAGACCGCCAAAAATTTCATTTGGATTTTTTATTCAGGAGGTCAAACTACTTAAGTCCCAAAAAAAAATTTTTTGATAGCTTGTAGCGCCCGGTTAACGGAATTTTACCAAGATGGTTTTTGCAATATCTAACAGAAAACAACTACTTCCCCGGCAAAAGCCACGCTGGACATAGAACTAAATCTGATAGATATTGTGAAAAGAAACCTAACTTGATTGAAAAAATCTGAAAGTGAAAATTTGCATTTTCATCCAGATAGTTGATTATTTCCAGTTTCCATTGGAGATTCATATCTATAAAGGAGATACGGGAGAATTCAGAAGTATCACTCACAGATAATCGCTATTTCATTGATGCGTAAATTGCATCTCTTTCGCTAGGCCTCCAATACATTTTGGTAGACAAAAATCTATTTCACTCTTCAAAGATCATCAGGGAGGACGGAAGAATTGAAAATCATACTCTTCAGAAGCAATTTCACACTGTAACGATGGAATTGTAGGACTATTTTTTGTGCGGTGACACTTTGAAATTATTTTTTGACATAAAACCTGTCACGGGTATGGCATGTTGATTTTATTATTTTGTACGATGGAAAATAGCGACTAGTTTGTCTTTCAGTCGCAGATGATTCCACAACTGACTTTATGAACATCCTGTTTCAGTAAAATCAACATACTATTTATGTTTTTGATATTCGCAATGGTTTTCTATAAGTAATTCTTTTTACTATCATGGGTTTTAAAGCAATTGAAGAGTAAGCTAACGTTAGTTCAAATTCCTAAATCAAATAGTTGACAACTCCATAAACACACTTATCGTTATTCATTTTTATCATCAGGTCAATATAAACGATGAAAATACAAATACAAACACCATATATTATCATCCCAACAGCTCAACTCCTGACCATCAATTAATCTACGATTGATTCATAACTTCCGAAAACGAAAACACATAGGTATCGCCTAGGAAGCACTAAGAACACCGATAACTCATCGAGAGAGTATAGTACAATTTCCGAGCTTTGTTCCGCGTCCTACCCCATTGTTTTTCTATATTTCACCACACTTCCCTCACCTGATTTATGGATAGCATGCATTTGCGTATAGGCGAATTCTGCTTGCAATAACTTTCTTGAAAGGATAAAGATTTATACGGCTAATAACATTAAAACAGCCGTGAAATCACGCCATAAGTCATCGTCTGAGTGTTAACATGCTTTATTACCAATCGAGGGTAAGGAAGAGAGGCAACCAGACATGTTTTTTTATACAGGCAGTTGCGTGGATTCTTGGAGTTGAATGGATATACAATTAGATTCGGTGTAGATTATTGTTATTTATGAAAATGATTTACTGGGGTGTTCTACATTACGTACATACCTAATATAGCACACGACACAGAATTATTAAATTACCACTTTTCAATAGTGACATAAATACTTTAAACATTAAATAGTGACATTAAGAAATGCAGTACAAACAAAGACAGAGAAACCCACTAAAACCGAAGTTGTGCGTGGGACTCCTATTGCGAAATTTACAACATAGCGTATTATATATATAGAAGAGTTAAAAGTATATAATAGAAAAATATGAACATAAATATAATATTAATTTACGGTATTTTGATCGGTATATTTGAGTGAAAAATATAATTGTGTAACGGTATAAATGATAAATATATCAGATTCTGAACTATCATCTATGTTTCTAGAGATATTTTTGAGGCACTTACAATATGAAGGGTTTTCCTTTCAAGACAAATTTTGATAACTCATTTATACAGAGTGTATCAAGAGAAGTCAATGTAAATTAACAGGTCAGGTTAATTCATTTTTAAACTATTCATTTGAAAAGAGTCGAAGGCTAGTTGATATGTTCTGAGAATATTCATTATCAGGTGGCTTTATAGAACAAAGGGTTGATGAATTATCTTATATCTCTCCACAACCTAGGATTGAAAGCCAAAATTTCAATTCTTTTGAAGTGAATTCTAAATGCTACAATAATTTCTTAATCTTGCACAAGTACAGGGGGTAGAAAATGGAAAATGTAATATATTTTTCGATAAGTTTTTGAATGAATTTGAGGTGATATTTTCCTTCAACTAGTGAAAAGATTACACATTTCTGTTGCTACAGTGGCGTACTATAGTCCTTTTTCTCCTATATTTTTTTACTCCACTGCTGATATCGAGAAAATTATTCACTTTTGCAAATCTGAAAACATCTTCAGTGAGGTGCAAAATTTGATGACGTAAAAGGATCTTTTTTCCCGGTATTTTGCCATAGGCCTATCACTATGGTTATACGTATCGCACTACAGATGGGAATAGTGTTATGTCCCACTTTTGTCTATGCTATTTTGGTAGACATTAAGCAGATATCAGAAACATTTGCCAGGATTTTTTCTTCAGTCTATTGTTCACACCTTCATCTAGGGCTCAATGTCTCAATAACGCTTTGTAACGATACGTTTACGATTCACTCAATGAGTGAACTTAATTGTGATAAAGCAGTTAAAAACTGAAACCTGAAAATCTACAGGAACAAACGGTATCCCACAACTAGCTGAACACGTTAGAATTATAGACTCCAAATATTGAACGCCCCTATTTATTGATTATAGAATTTTTTCCATTTGTACAACTAGCAGCGTCAACATATGGATTCACATCATTTTCATACGAACTTCCGAATAACAACTGTGATATCTGCAAATTTGTGACATTTTCAAAACAACAATATAATCAACGAAATTGAATGTAATTTAATTATCAGTTGAGAGACATTTCGTAGTTTTCTTTTTTTATCAAAGAATAAAAATTGAATAAATAATGTTATCTACATATTTTGTTTTCATGTTGTTTCATATCCCTAAACATAATTTGCCTTTGATAAGCATTCGTGCATTTGATTTGTTTCAACTTAATTCCAAGAATCAACCGATTGTTATAATTTATACGAACTCAACTGAGAAAGCAGAAAAACTGAAATTCCATCTAGGGTCGGCGTATATTTTTTTAAACAGAGGCGGCGAATGATTTTTTTCGTGGTAGCATAAATATGTGCGAGGAAGGAGTTGTTTCTATACGGGAAATAAAATGACTCAGCTCAATTCAAAAACAAAAAAACGTAGAAACGGTGCTGCCAGACGTGAACATTCTATGAACATGAATTCAAATTATTTCGCTCTAAGAAAGAATCAACAGCATCACTATAACACTATAACAATAAGAATTTCCACTATCTCTATAACATTATCACAATGAGAATCCATACTATCACTATAACACTTTTACTATAACAGTTTCACTATAGGAATTCACATTATCACTATTACTATTACTTTCAAAAACACTATTTGTTACATAAACTACAATTTTCAGAAGAACAAAGAGCGAGATAGACTAATCCTCCTGGGAATCTTCACTTTCAGAGTTTGAGTCGTTATTAATGTTAATTATTATAATCGGATTGATCGGTGGTAAGTACCTACGGAAGGGCCAACGATTATTTATTTATTTGATACTCCATAATTTCGACTTTTATCTCAAAATTTCGACTTTTATCTCGAAATTTCGACTTTTAACTCGAAATTTCGACTTTCATCTCAAAATTTCGACTTTTATCTCGAAATTTCGACTTTCAACTCGAAATTTCGACTTTTATCTCGAAATTTCGACTTTCAACTCGAAACTTTGACTTTTAATTCAAAATATGGACTTTTATCTCGAAATTTCGACTTTTATCTTGAAATTTCAACCTCTATCAAGAAATTTCAACTTCTTTCGCTATTATCCATTCAGTGTGTGGTGTGATTTTACTAATATTCCTTATTGAAAGCCGTTTGGGTTTTATTCATAGATCCATTTGTATTTGAAATATATCCTTACGCCAATGAACTTTAATATAATTTGTTTGTGATGTACAGAAGAAATTATTCTCCAGGATTTCAGTCATTTGGCTGCACTCTTTCGAGCAACTCTCAGAAGTCACCAGGAAACTTGTACGATCAAGAATTGACGAGGGGCTCATCTTTTAACGTGCGTGCGATCCCAAAGACGTTCGAAATTTTTCACAGAAAATTTCCGTCCAAATATGCCAGTCGCACATTCAAACTGTATCCACGCTAATTGTTGCTTGGCTCATATGAAATCATTATTACTTTATCAAAAGGAAATATCCGGCTTCGAAGGCATATATCTTCATATACTTCTAAATAAACTGTACAAATATGAAATACGTGGGCCAGCTCTCAATCTCATATAGACGTACTTAGTAGACGGGAGACAGTACATATCTCATAATGGTGAAATATCAAAAACTATAGATGTTAGGCATGGGGTGCCTCAAGGTTCCGTTCCGGGGACACTATTGTTTATTATCTACATAAATGATTTGCCAGCATTTATTGATACTGCAGACGTTTTTATGTATGCAGATGACTCCACTCTTATGATACATGACAATATGCTGAATAAAATAGAGCAAAAGGCAGAGGAAGCAATGTCACCAATGGAAAACTATTCCAATTCAAATGTAGTGGCCTTGAATAAAAATAAAACAAAAAGTATAACGTTCACAAGACATTGAAAAACAGTCACTGAAAAAATGGTGAAACTACTAGGTTTTCATATTGATCAGCAACTGAAATCCAAAAAAAACTATCGAACAGCCAATTTGTACTGTTCTAAAGATGTGCTAAAGACTGTATACTGTATGCTAAATACTGTATACTATGCCATGATACACTGCCATTTTGTCTATGGAATTATGTTATGGGGGACAAGCCCAGCATGTCGCCAACTTATGGTGAGCCAGAAAAAAGTCATCAGAACTATGGCTAAAGTTGGTCACAAGGAACACTCCAAGCCAATTTTCAGTCTCATGCAAATATTAACACTTTCCTGCATTTATATAATGGAATCGATTCTGTGGATACATTAAAACAAAAGTAGGTTCATTTCTGAAAAGGAAGTTCATGATCATAATACCTGGAACAAGGATCTTCACAGACTGCCAAAGATAGATCTTGAAAAAGCGAGGAATCAAACTGAATACCTGCCATTGAAATTATATAACCATATAAGTACCAACGGAATGGAAATTTTATACAACTAAGAAACTGAAATATAACCTGAAGCAATCATTGCTTTTGAATCAAATGTATGATATCAAAGACATTTTTCATCCATGCTTGGGAGTGACCCAAAATTTATTTGATTTTTAAACTTGGAAAGGACAATGAAACTTTTTTTATTGACAAATAATTTTAAATCTTTTTATATACAAACGTGAACATTTTATCGATCTGATCGTTGATGTGCCATGTTAAACCTCGTCGTATGCCTATATATGTGTATTGATGGGAATCTGTATAAAAAATGTGTTTTATATATTTACATTATATACCTATTGTGACGTACCTAAACATAATAGTTTTGTGCATTTTTATTGTATCGCTACTGATTTTGTAATTTTTTCAGGTGAATAAATATATCTATCTAAGAAAAAATGTGTGAACGTAGAAAATTACAATAAATATCGAATAATTAACTGCTCAAGGTTCATACTCAGTCAGTCCAAAATGCGTATATCTCCATGGAGATATAACGGTAATAGACAATGGTAATACATACAGTTTTGGTTGAATGGGAAAAACGCGTTACAGAAGTGCCACAAATAAATACAGTTTTGATTGAATGGGAAAACATTTGTATAAAAATGCCATTCGTATGACAATTTTGATATGAAAATACCGTCAACAATTCTATCTTATTTATTTTTACACTTGAAAAACTAATACTAATTCATAACACATATATTATAATTTATATTGCATTGTTTTATATCAAACCAGATTGTCTAAGCTGAACTCTAACTGTATCTGCCCTCTCTGATTGTGGCTGCCTATTTATACCCAAGCAGGCCGCTTTCGGGATTGTTCTCGAGATCTGAAGTTATTCGCTCGATGTTCGATTGTTCGGTTCTACATGGATCTCAGCATTCTAGAAAATGCCAGCTGGCATTCAGACATACGTGACTGGTGACATCATCGTTGTTTACGGGTGAACGCCGGTAAGGTGTACTATGCAAGTGAGGCAACATTTCTGGCGTCGGTTCGTTACAATATGAAATTTTCAAAACATATTTGGATTTTCCAAGTTACTTCGGAAAATTCGAGAACTCATTTTTGGAGGTTACCGTCAGAGCTGGAACAATTTCTTAGGAGAAACTTTTGTCATTGACTTTCTCGTCATGATTTCATTAACGTATTTTTTTTACTTTTATGATAAATACATACATCATTGAATTCATAATGAAAATTGTATTCAATAAAATTCAGTTGATGCTTGATCGATAACAAAACGTCGGAGACTAATATTGACATTAGCATAAAAAAGCTTGAAAAATGTTGGTGAGAAGAAGTGTATCCTATAAATTCCAGCTCTGAGATAAGAGTCGTAATTTTTGAGATCGCACGTTAAAAGGTAAGACCCTCGTCAATTCTAGATCGCACAAGTCTCGTGGTGAATCCTGGTTGCTCATAAGGTTATCGCTTAATGACGGAAAGAACAATTTTCTTTAATCATTGGAAATAATTATTTTTTTCTACAACCGCTATCTAAAGTAGCCTTTGACGCTTTTAGATCTCAACGCAAATTTGACGATTTCTCAAAAATGTCATTTGGTGACAGCATTTTTGTTCTAGAGCGAAAATATTGAAAAAAGACTCGATCTCCACAGCTTTTGTTAAAAACTTACCTATTCTTGCATGATGGAAAGTATAGACAATGAATTCAAAGCACTCTATGTGCCTATGTTAAATAAAGTGTCGAAAGATGTTGAAATTTCTTGGTTAAATTCAAAATTCCGAGAAAAAAGTCGAAATTTCGAGATAAAAGTCGAAATTTCGAGATAAAAGTCAAAATTTCGAGATAAAAGTCGAAATTTCGAGATAAAAGTCGAAATTTCGAGATAAAAGTCGAAATTTCGAGATAAAAGTCGAAATTTCGAGATAAAAGTCAAAATTTCGAGATAAAAGTCGAAATTTCGAGATAAGAGTCAAAATTTCGAGATAAAAGTCGAAATTTCGAGATAAAAGTCGAAATATCGAGATAGAAGTCGAAATTTCGAGATAAAAGTCAAAATTTTGAGATAATAGTCGAAATTATGGAGGATCAAATAAACAAATAATTTTTGGCCCCTCCACGCTTCCGTAGATAAGACATTGTATTCATTTCCTTTGTTTATCACATTTTTCCATATATCATGTCCTGCCATTCCATCCAACACTGTCCAGACATTATTAAATACTGACCCATTCAATTCTGGCGATAATTTATATTTCCACAGTTTCCCTTCAATAGCAGCCCAAATCATCTCAATGGGGTTGGAAATGTAGTAATATGGCGGCAGATGTAGGAAAACTTGACCATGTTTTTCAAAAAGTTTTTCAATCACTAGTCCTTCTTGAAATTTCCAATAGTAGATGCACTGTGTCCAAGAATAGAATAGAATAGAATAGAATAGAATAGAATAGAATAGAATTTATTTGACCAAGTTACAATTATGTTTTTGGCAAGTCAATCAGGTACAAAACATTAATTAAAAGTCATTTAAAAATACAACTAAAATAACACAAACAGACATAACAATATATAAAATCGAAAACATGACTTAATGTCGAAATCAGAGTCAGGACACAAGATTGAGAAGTGGGGGTGCTCTCAGATATTCGTCGATAGAGTAAAAACAGTGGAACAGTAAATATCGTTTGAGTTTTAATTTGAAACAATTGTAATTGAGCATCTTGAACTCTTGAGGCAAAAAATTGTAGAGTCTAACATTCAGAGAATTCATCTGAGATTTGTTGAGCCTATATCGGGAAGGTCTTATGTCGTGCGCTGCACGAGTTTGATAATCGTGAAAATCAGAATTGGAACAAAAATTATTTTTATTTCTGTGAATTTCTAGAAGAGTATTATAAATAAATAAGGAAGGAACAGGCATAATAGCGAGATCTTTGAAGAATTGTTGACAATGGTCCCTGTAACCAGCACCAGCAATGATTCTTATTGCTTTTTTCTGCATTTTAAAGACTTTACATGAGTGAACAGAGTTTCCCCATAACAGTATGCCGTAATTAATATGTGTGTGGAAGAAAGAGAAATAACACGACCGTACAGTGTTGTCGCAGATTTGATTTTTCAAATTGCGCAAAAGAAATATTGAACTTGATAATTTATGACATAACTGTTCTATATGTGATGACCATGATAGTCTATCATCGATAAGTACTCCGAGAAGCTTGACACTCTTTTCATTGCCCGCAATGCCTTTATTGAAAATCAGTTTTTGCGTTTTATTGTTGTTTAATTTGAGGTTATTTGCATTAAACCAGTTCTGTGCCCTATTCAAAGAATCTGTCATGGTGTTTAAAAGACTATCTGCATGAGTGGAAGAGTGTATTAATGTCGTGTCATCGGCGTAAGCAATACATTTATTAGGGTACATGAAGTGAAAGAGATCGTTTACGTATATAATGAAGAGTGACGGGCCAAGAACTGATCCCTGAGGTACCCCATGTGAAATAGTTTGAAAGTCAGAACATGTCTCATTTATATATACTGCTTGTTTTCTGTCACTCAGGTAGGACTGTATCAAATCAAGAGATATACCTCTGACGCCATAAAACCGCAGTTTATTAACTAGAGTGGAGTGAGAGACACAGTCGAAGGCCCTTGATAGATCACATAGAGTAATGGAAGTATTCTTGCCTTCTTCCATGCCTTCGACTATCTCACTCACGATTTTGAAAACAGCATGTGTGGTGCTGCATTTTGTTCTAAAACCAAATTGGCCGCAGTTGAGAAATTTATTAGATTCAAAATATTTCATAATTCTCTGTTTCAGTATAATCTCAAAAACTTTGGAAAAAATGGGAATTATAGATATTGGGCGGTAGTTTGATAGTTGTGTAGCATCCCCTTTTTTGAATATCGGTATTATTTTCGCAACTTTTAATATATATATATATATATATAAGATAAGAATGAACAGCATGGGGATATCGTAAACGCTAAGAGAAACGGGGTCGATTGAATTAGAGAAAAGTAGCGCATTTATGAGCCCAACAATATGCCATTCAGAAAGTTTTAATATTCCGAGAAGTTACGGAGATATCCGAGAAAAACCGAAATTTGAGAATTTCGTTTTTATTTTCTCCTAGAATAATTTTCAAAGGAAATGTAAAACAAATAGCACTTTGTCATGGCCACTTTTTAAGGACTACCTGATAACGTAATTAGAATTTTTCTGCGACGTTTCGTCTTTTAGAAAACATCATCAACTTTTTATTTTTATATGGGCCGAAACTAAAGTATACCCTGTATACGACTCCATTTTCCATTGTGAATACAGCAACGTATCACACAGTTCAGAACCATTTCTCGCGCAAAATGAAATTTAGTGATTACTCAACCTGTTTTTCTTCAATTCTAGATAGTAGGCGCTGGAAAAAATGACACATAATGTTCTGTTGTCATAATAATACTGTAGTTTGTTAGAATTTTTGACATAATACCGTTCCTACTTTTACCTACCTAATTTGTGTTAAAAATGGAAAACGGCAGCTTTTTGAATACTGAAAAATTTATATGTTGTCATGTTACATTTGTGCCAAAGAAATTGTGTCGATGCTGAACGTGCATACTCTAATAAGTATCCAGAAAGGCAACAACCTGGTAAATCAATATTTGGACGGTTAGTTTTTAATTTAAAAGAATACGGATCATTTAAAAAACCTGTGGTTTCCCGACAAAAGCTATCTAATGAAGAAAGTCAGCGTGATGTGTTACAGGCCGTTGTCGAAAATCCTGAGATATCCACTCGCACCATTGAAGATAAAACCGGAGTAGCCAAATCCACCGCTAACTTCATTTTAAGAAAAAATAAATATTATCCATATAAATTTAGAATTTGTCATGGGCTCAGACCAGGTGACGATGCAAGGCGAAGAACCTTTTGTAAATGGTACACTAGAAAATAACAAGACAATGAAAATTTCCCTTTCAAAATAATTTGATCTGATGAAAGTATTATCACCAACAGTAGTATTTTTAATAGGCGGAATGTTCATTATTGGTCACAACAAAATCCGCGTGTACACAAAGTGTCCAGACATCAACATCGTTTCGGTTTTAACATGTGGGTTGGAATTCTCGGTACGAATGTAATTGGGACTTTTATCTACCAAAACAATTTAACAGCAGAGCGGTACATAAATTTGTTAGTAAATGATATGGAAGACGCTCTAGATAATTTGCCATTAGCGGTTACTCACAGCTGCTGGTTTCAACAAGATGGTGCTCCAGCATATAACTCTAGAACCTAACCCCACTAGACTTTTTCCTTTGGGGATATATCAAGAATCAAGTGTACTCTAATCATAATTTTCAAAATGAAGAAGATTTGCTAAGATCGGTTACTGCATCCTTTAACAATATTTTTCCGAATATGTTGACTCAAGTTTTAAATTCGTCTGTGAGAAGAGCGTACTTGTGCTTAGAAAATAACGGCGGGTTATTTGAACACTTGTTATAAGTTTCTGTTTATTTTCCTGTAATACATATTAGCTCCTTGTTATTACATTACAATTACATTTATAAACTAAACTTTTGAAATTGCGACTTATCTTTGTATTCAACAACGCAAAAATTCCGGCAAGTTAAAATTTATACTTGTATAAATAAGACTAATTTACTTCATGTATCAAAATATGACATTTTTTCCAGCGCCTATTTTCTAAAATTGAAGAAAAACAGATTAAGTAATCACTATATTTCATTTTGAGCGAGAAATGGTTCTAAAATCATACTGTGTGATACGTTGCTGTATTCACAATGAAAAATGGAGTCGTATACAGGGTATACTTTAGTTTCGGCCCATATAAAAATAAAAAGTTGATGATGTTTTCTAAAAGACGAAACGTCGCAGAAAAAATTATAATTACGTTATCAGGTAGTCCTTGAAAAGTGGCCATGACAAAGTGCTATTTGTTTTACATTTCCTCTGAAAATAAACCTAGGAGAAAATAAAAACAAAATTCTCAAATTTCGGTTTTTCTCGGATATCTCTATCTCTCTATCTATTCGGAATATTAAAACTTCCTGAATGGCATATTGTTGGGCACATAAATGCGCGACTTTTCTCTAATTTAATCGACCCCGTATCTCTTACCGTTTCCGTTATCCCCATGCTGTTCATTCTTATCTTGGACACACTGTATACCTCAGAAGTGTTCTTCTGAGGTATTTCCATGTTTCTACTGTTCATGAACTTGATTATGTCGGTTTTAATTCCTATTGCTCTTAGAGATTTTTTGATTTTGACGCGAATGATAAGATGCTTCATCCATAATGATTACCGAATGTGATGCTGCTCTGCTCTTGTTTCAAACAATGCAGCGGTCATTTCTTCACGATAATCACCTGATGATTGCTTGATATTTTTTGCAGACAATAACAACGCATTAGCAACGAATTCTTTTTCATTTCTGGCATGAAGTATTATAATTCGCTTTCCTCTAGCTCTAGCTCTCAAAGTACACTTGTTGCTTTTATCTACCCCACCGAATTGGACGACATTCACGTTCGTCAATATTTGTTATGTCTCTATTCTCATTTCGATATTCTTTTATTTTTCTTGAGTCATCTTGTCGATGAACAACGATTCGTGTTGACTCCATTATAACTCTGGATTTATCAAATTCTTTGAATTTGAAACAGCAGAAAAGTAAACCGTTTCGCAAAGTATCTAACTATTCATAAACATAATCTGGATATTGAAGTAATTTATCATGATACATTTTCAATGTTGGCGCCTTATTTTCTTGATAAAACTTATACACACATCTGCGAATGTGTTCTATGGAAGATGAATGAAGTTTCTTGAGTTTCTGTCCGTCTCTCTTTCGTTTGACAGAATGGTCGACAACGTCTCCGGCTGGAATTACTCCTAACATACGAGGAAACATGGGGCTGTAACCCATCAATACTGCGATGGATGTACACCATGATAGTGAGACCTATGATCACCTACGGAGCAGTAGTGTGGCACGGTAGAACCGAACTCGCCACAACAAAGAAAATCCTGGAGAAAGTACAAAGACTAGCATGTCTTTGCATAACAGGAGCAATGAGGTCAACTCCAACAGCAGCAATAGAGGTCATTCTGGACCTCACTCCTCTCCATCTCATGGTGAGGAGAACTGCTTGGGGAGCAGACCTGAGATTGGCCAAAGTCGGACTCAAAGGGACAGCACACAGTGTAAGGGGCTCAACCCCCACCGGAAGTGCACACCTTGCCGATCTCCCAACTGACAAAATTACCAGGAAATTTAGTTTCGAGAAATTTTTTCGAACGGAACTAAATACCAAGAAACAATGGAGCACAGAATCCATTCGAGCACTGGGTAAGAATACCATTACATGGTACACGGACGGGTCTAAAACTCCCGACGGAACTGGAGCAGGAGTATTTGGACCTCGTACCAAGTACTCCGAACCCATGGGACACTTCCCAAGCATTTTTCAAGCAAAAATTCACGCCATAGCAAGATGCATTCATTTCAACCTCGACAGGAACTACCGGAACAAGGAAATTGCAATCCTCTCCGATAGTCAAGCAGCCATCAAAGCGTTGAGCTCATATAACATCAATTCGAAGATGGTCTGGGAATGCCTAGAAAAACTTAATGATCTAGGCAGGAACAACAAGGTGATCCTCCTCTGGGTGCCTGGGCACGTCGGAGTAGAGGGCAATGAACAAGCAGACACCCTGGCACGAAAAGGGGCATCAACGCCACTGATCGGGCCAGAACCATTCTGCGGACTTGGAAAATCTCACTTCCAAGAACAACTCAATAAAACTGAAGAAGAAATGAGAGCAACATACTGGCAAAGACTTCCAGGGCTAAGGCAGACCAAAGATCTCCTCGGCAATTTCAACCGAGCAAGATCGAAAACACTGATTAACCTCATCAAAATTAGTCTAAAGACAATCACAGGATTTCTAACGGGGCATTGCAGACTCAAAGAACACCTAAGGAAGCTAGGCTTGGAGGAGGACAACACCTGCAGATTCTGTGGGGAACATCCAGAAACACCTCACCACATATTGATGGAGTGTTATGCCGTACACCACAAAAGATTAAATATACTGGGATCACACCATCTGACTGTGGAAGAAATACCACAAATGGACCCCCTCAAAATCCTAAAATTCCTGAAGGAATTGAAGCTTGAGGGGCTGCTGTAAACGAGAACACCTCGAGATAGCAGAAGAAGATGGGGCACAATAGATCTAACTAGGTCGCAGTGCATCAGTCACCATCCATACCTACCAATACCAATACCAAACATACGAGGATATATTGAAAAATGCTTAGCCTACTATAGAACCAAACAAAATTTCAATGACAAAATATTTTATTACTCAACATATTCTCCTCTTAATTGAATACATTTATTACAGCGAACCTGTAACGTCTCTAGACCTTTCAAAAAAAATGTTCCTTCTTGCTCTGCAAACCAGAACTCCACAGCTTTTATTACCTCCTCGTTGGAAGAAAATTTACAACCTTTTATACTTCTTTTCAGTTAAGGAAAGAGATGATAGTCGGACGGAGCCAAATCTGGTGAATAAGGGGGGTGTTCTAGTAATTCAAACACTTAATCACGAATTTTTTGCATGGCAACATGAGACTTGTGTGCAGGGGCGTTGTCCTGCAAAAACAAAACCAATTTGGATAGCTTTCCGCCTCTTTTCTCTTTAATTTTTTTCCGTAGAGTGGTCAGTAATGTCGAATAATAATCTCTAGTTATTGTTCTACCCCTACCAAAAAAATCAATCATGATTACTCCATGGCAATCCCAAAAACCTGAAGCAAGAACTTTTCTAGCAGATTTTTGGACACGAAATTTCATAGGTCTTGGAGAACCGGAGTGTCGCCATTCCATCGATTCTTGCTTTGTTTCTGGGTCGTGAAAATGTACCCAATTCTGATTCATAGTAAAAATTCGGTTTAAGAAGTCTACTTCGTTTTCAAATCGAGCACCGATCGAACGCGATGCTACCACCCTTGCACGCTTTTGGTCAACATTCAAACATTTGGGGATCCATTTTGCAGCAATTTTTCTCATGTCCAAATTGACGTGAACTATATGATGAAAGCGTTCGTATGAAATATTCAGTGCTTCAGATATCCATTTTAGCCCAATTCGACGATATGTTAAAATCATGTCATGAACTGCATCGATATTTTCGGGGACTGACACAGAAACTGGCCTTCCCGATCATCTTCAATGGAAAATTTACCTCTTTTGAAGCTTGCAGTCCAATTTTTCACGGTCGCATACGAAGGACATTGATCACCAAGGGTATTAAGCTTATCTTCGTAAATCTGCTTACCTCTTAACCCTTTTAAATACAGGTACTTGATGATGGCTCGATACTCCAATTTTTTGATTTTCACAATTTCAGTGAACTTTATTTTTTTTTTTTATTTATGACACTTCTAATAAGTTATTGTTCATTGCAATGGTAACGCAATATTTTTTTTATGCAGGGAACTGGTCTAGGCTAACAATATATCAATACATCATCGTAGTAGCTCTGGTAATATCGAGGAATTCGCAAATTCTTTTCACAGTTTGATTGTCTGAAGAACCACTACTATTCTCATATTCCAAACGCGAATACATATGCAAAATAACCCTTTGAGTTTGAGTGTGTAAGGCTTTATTGAATAATTCCATATGTTGCATCTCTAGATCAGCTCCTACTTGGAGACGATCTGGAGTAACTTCCACTCAGGGCGGTTCTAATTCAACTTCCACTTGGAGCGGTTCTGAATTGGTATCAAAATATTCTGTTTCAACGACATCAACATCAGAAGGTCTCCAGAATGCCATACCGCACAGATAATCAATCTGATTAAGACAACTAACTAACGATCAATGTAAATAAGCGTCTGAGTCTAGCTACACCGCACTGTTCTGTAAATAAATCTTCTAGCAAACAGAAACTGATAGGAATTCTACAGCAGCATGTCAAAGAAGTTCGGTTTCTGACCAATTAGAATTCGACAGCGGCCAACCAAAGGCTTTCGGTTTTCATTTCACTCACCTTTTTTATGTGACAGAGTATATCCTCTCCACGTGGACTGCCAATCGAGTTCAGACGAGGAGCGGTTGGAGAATTACGTGTTATTTATGCCTATGCAACGTATCAGCGGCAATTTCTATATTGATATAACCTCGTATGATCGCTTGGTTCTGTGTTGAGTTCGTAAAGATTATACCCTCAATCCACAAGTAATGAAAGGAAGGTTCTTTGTCTCCTTTATCCTGTTCCAATTACCATGATCATGGATGGAACAGTAAAAACGAAATTAATGATTAACCAGCCAACAATCCAAAACCGGATGAGGTAACTTTCGAAGACTTCTCTCCCCAGTTACTGGTAATAATTGAATAATCTCCCAAAATTGCCAGGAGCTTATAACATTAATTAAAGCACGCCTCATACTCTGAAATATTGACCCAGCCTCTCATTTTCAGTTCGGCAGCTTCGTTCACGTGCCCATTCTACAATTTCCGAACGTTTCGATACGAAACTAATTTGCAGGCTTTTAATTTATTTTCAGTTCTTCAAAGGAATCATTTGGACAGATATTGGGAGAGACAATTCAATCGCGAAAGTTCAAATTAAAATGTGTTACGTGATTTTTTCGCCCTTTTGGCGCCTACGCCTATTAAATCAGCTCTCGTACTAATTCGATACGAATGAAAGGAAAATCAGAGAGAGATTCATTTGTCATTTGTCTTGTAGCAAGGGAGAGTTCGGGAGTGAGAAATTATTATTATCTCAGTTTTGCGAAGATGACAAGGAGATATCCGAGAGATGAAGCGTTGTACAAGAATAAATGAAAGAGCTGAATTTAGCTTGATCTTGATGGAAAAAACAAAGATGACTGTTAAAATCACACTTTGGTTATGGATAATCACGTCTTAGAATTTGTTAAAATTGTTTTTTCCGTTAACCAGCTGTCGTCCCCTTACGAACTGCAACCTCAGAAGTTGAAACTTGCGAGCCAAGGATTAACGAGGTCTCACCCTTTTACGTGCGATTCCTAGCACTTTCTCGGGCCATCAGAAAAATTTCTGCAGTCGCCATGGTTTGAACATAGAAATATGTATTATATACTTACTCTAGAATGCTAATGCCGCCAATTTTCACGGCGAAAAGCATGCCGCGTATGCGACCCGTTTACGATGTGCGCATGCGCCTCATCAGTGTAGTTTGGGTAGATCGTTGCCAAGTTTGAAAATAATTTGGTGTTCCAATTCAGAGTTTTTTGTTATGAGGCAATAAATCACATGTCATTTGAAAAAGATAAATTTGACAGCGCATTTAGGACTTTTTAAAACCGAAAAGAACCTTTTAGAGATAGATTACTCCAAATTTTAGGCGCGAAAGAAATGTATTTAAAACAATAATGTACCCTATGTAACAGTGCTTTTTCATTAACGGGAAGACTTGTCACCAAGATCTGTCACTCTTGTCAGAGACAGAGTCGGTTTTTAGAATTCTTGTTCCTTTAAAGAAAATTTTAATAAAGCCGATTCTTCCTAAAAATAAACAATGAAACAGGAAAAATACCTGAAATAAATCATTTTTGGTAGAAAATGAAATTTGTTATGACAAAAATGGCATGATTTTTGGTTATTGTTTTCAAGATAATAGAAAAATTTGAAACCTAGTGCAGAACCAATACTGTGTCTGCGATAGCATGCATGTCGAATGATACAACTTTCTACCACACCGCTTATATTATGAGTTCTAGATTCCTACAAAAAGTACTAAGCATACACAGAATCGCCTCAGAAAATTAATGTCAATATGCTTTTCTTGCTTGCTTTTATAAATCCAATTTAAGTTGAAATTATTCATGATAATAGCTGAAATAAATTTTCATAGTTTTTTGTACTTTCAATTTATTTTCCATTCAGTGCTTCCTTGAAATTCGCACCGTCGATTTGGGGTGGTTCCGTAGGTTTTTGTTGGTTAACTACAGCTGAAAAGTGAATGTGATACCAAGAATCAGTCGGTTCAGAGCGGTAAATAATAATGATAACCGTACTCTACTTTCTGATGGCCTTTGCTAAATATTCGGGATCATAAATATGTGAAAATATGTTTTCAAATCGGCTAAATACAAATAACAGGTATAAGCACAATAAAGGTTTCCAACCTTATTCTCCGAGATTCAGAATTAATGTTTGTTAATCTTCACAAGTACCATAATATTTTACTAAAACCGGACCTGTTACAAAAATCTCTAATGACGGGCTTGCGCATTGCGGACTAGCTTGAACTTTTTGCAACAATTTTGTCATGGGGATTAGCATTCTAGAGTATGTATATAATATATATTTCTATGGGTTTGAACCATTGAAACAATGTCGCTTTAACCCCTCGGCTACCTGGTCCCTCAAATAGAATAGAATAGATTTTTAATATCACACTTTGGTTCTGGATAATCACGCCTTAAAATAAAACAGAATTCATTTAACCAAGTTACAAATGTTTTTGTCAAGTCCATCAGGTACAGAATGTTAATTAAAATTCTTTGAAATTCATATATATGCACCTGAGATATCACAAACACTACTACAAAATCGATACAAGAACATGAATTGTCGACTAGAGTCAAGAAACATTATTGGGACATGTGGGGGCTGTCAGATATTCATCGATAAAGTAAAAACAGTGGAGCAGTACCTATGTGTCGTTCCAGTTTTAATTTCTGATATGTTTTCTTTAACTGAGACAGCAAAGCATTTTGGGGAGACATAGAGTGAGAGAGATCTTTCATATAGATAATGAAGGGTGACGGGCCAAGAACGGATTACTGAGGTACCCCTCGTGAAAAAGTTTGAAAGTCAGACCATGCCTCACTTATAAATACTGCATGATTTTTTCTCATTTGAATTCACCACAGGCATAATAAAGATATATTTGAAGATTTCGTTGATAATGATCCCTGTAACGAGCACCAGCAATAATTATTATTGGTCTTTTCTGCATTCTGAAGACTTCACATGAGTGAACAGAGTTTCCCCATAATATAATTCATAATTTATGTTCGTGTGGAAGAACCAGAAATAACACAACCGTACAATGTTGTCGTGAGTTGATTTTTTAAGTTGCGCAACAGAAATATTGAACTGGATAATTTATGAAATAACTGCTCTATATGGGATGATAGTCTATAATTGATAAATACACCTTGATGCTTGACACTCTTTTCACTGCTCGAATTCCATTGGTGAAAATCAGTTTTTGGAATCCATTGTGGTTAAATTTGGGGTTGTTAACACTAAACCAGTTCGGTGCCCAATTCAAAGAATTGTCCATGGTGTATGAAAGACTATCTGCATGAGCAGAAGTATTTGTCAATGTCGTAACATCGGCGTATGCTCCGCATTTATTAGGAGACAGAGTGAAATAGATGGATCATGTAGATGATGAAGAGTGTCGGGCCAAAAACGGATCCCTGAGGTAGCCCATGTGAAATAGTTTGAAAGTCAGAAAATGTGTCATTTATAAATACGGCTTGTTTTCTGCTGCCCAGGTAGGACTGTACTAAATCGAGAGTTATACCTCTGACGCCATAACATTGCAGTTTATCCACTAGAGTGGAGTAAAAGACAAAGTCGAAGGCTCTTGATACATCAGACAGAGTAAAAGAAGGATCCATGTCTCCTTCCAAGCTTTCGACTATCTCTCACGATTTTGAAAACAGCATGTGTGGTGCTGCATTTACTCCCAAAACCAAATTGACAGCAGTCTCAAAACTTTGGAGACAAGGAAATTATAGATATTGTGCGTTAGTTTGATATTTGTGTGGCATCCCCTTTTTTGAATATCGGTATTACCTAGTGTTCATCTTATATAGGGTGTCCGGTAAACCTTGTACAATATTGAAACTGGTGACTATTCAGAATATCGGAATTTCACCTCAGTAAAAATATCACCGTTTTCGAGATAATGGGCATTTTAAGAATTTCTGGAAAATTGCTACCTCACCTTGGATATTTGAGTGCCATGTATACAAATTGAAACAAATTCAAATATATTTGCTGCTGAAGATTACTGATGAGTGATGCTATTAGACGTATAAAACAGTTTTTCAAAAAGTGAAATATTTTTTCAAGAAATGAGGGAAAAATGACAGATTTGAGTTTCATCAATTTTTTTTTCGCCTTTCCATGTAGATACTTTTTTATGTAATTAAGCCTGATAAAATTATCGAAATGAAATGTCGATTATCCGACATGGCACCGATGAAAACAAATTCTTGCGATAAATGTCCAACATCCAGATTCCAACGAAGTTTCAGAGACCGACAGATATACCAAATAAGAGCAAAATTTTTTAGGAGGTGAATCCTTGTCGATAATTAAAAACTTTTCTAACACCTGTGTTGTGTCCGTAGAAGCAATAGTTTCCTGATAAAAAAATAAAATACAGCATTGTGCATGAACGGATCTTCTGTAAATAGAATTGCACTACATTTATGGTGAATGTGGAGGTAGTGCTACTGCTTCAGAAGCGCTTTATGCAGAACGATATCCGGATTGCACAATGCCGGTCAGAGAATCGCTGATTTGGGAGCTATAACCTAACGCATTTGAAAAGGTTCTTGAAAATATGTCGTCTCTGCGTACGGGTGGATGGAAAATAACATTTTTGTAATATTATTCATTGCGATGTTGAACAATCGTTATTGCGGTTTATAGTGTATGTTGATTTAAAAAAAAACGTTGAATTAGTATTTACTTCTTTACATCTCAATGAATGCTTCTAAGCAGTTGATTCGTTATTACTCATGATTATTTAGTCATTTCATCTTGATAGGATAAAAATAAAATACTTTACTGACAAAGTCTAATGGAGTTGATTTTAGCTCAGAATAACATCACACCCTAATATAATCGAAATTCTACTCCTTACAAAAATAATTATCGTATGTTTTATAGCATAGTAAATTCTGGACAAATTGGGCATTATTTTGTAATGAATATCCACTTCCTTCTGGTTATGTTTTTTTCAAACAATAATGTCAAACCGTTGTTACAAAAATTGGTGAAACTCAAATCTGGCATTTTACCCTCATTTCTTGAAAAATTGTATCGTTTTCTGGAAAACTTTTTTGTACGTCTGAAACAATCACTCATCAGTTTTCTTCAGCAGCAAAGATATTCAAATTTGTCTCAATTTGTAGACACAGCACTCAAAGATCCAAGGTGAGGTAGTGATTTTCCAGAAATTAAAAAAATGCCGATTATCCAGAAAATGGTGGGATTTTTACTGAGGTGAAATTCCGATATTCTGAACAGTCATGACCTGGTCTATCACCAGTTTCAATATTGTACAAGGTTTACCGGACACCCTGTATACATTAATGATTTCGTGTCTTTTCGCCAACTCTAGAAAAAAAGGATAAACATGGTGTAGGCAGGAATTTGAGAAAATAGTTTGGATTAAAGTTATCATTATTGATTGTCTCGATCAGGTTTTCTGCGATGTTACAGAAATAATGATTGAAAGAATTTGCTGGTACAGCAGGATCAGGTGTATTTAATTTGGATCAATTTATTTGAAAATTTCATACCTCGCTTTTTTAGCCAATCAATAATTGATTTTTGTTTAGTTGCCATGGAAACCCAAAAAATTTCCGAAATTTCCGGAAATTTTTATCCTCCATGGTATTCCGTGCAAAATTAATAAGTGAACATATTTCTGTCAAATATTTGACATGTGATAGTTGACATTTTGCTTTTATGTACGAATGGAATTTAATTTTTCATGTGGAAGGAGATAATATTTCATGATTATATGTATTTACTAAATAGCTATTTCGAATGTGTCTGAAAATATTTTGTGGACTCCTTGCATTTCAACAATGAATATGTCCATCGAAAAAAAAAATAATGTCAATCAAATGTCTACCTATACTTGACTACAGTCATGAGTTTAATATTTGAAACAATTTTATACAACTTATCTTTTCGTGAAAACTTGCATGCTTTTACGTTTCACGTGATAGATGGCTGACAGATCTTCTAGCCGCTACTGATGAATGAAGCGCTTTATTTCCCGCTGGATTTATTTGAAGCGGTTCAGTGGTCTGTAATTTGGACCGTCTAGTAGACTTGTAATGCGCTTTCATGCTTCATCCAGCGAAGCGCTTTCCACTTTTCTCTGATAGACATATATATTCAACGCGTATCTGTCATTTTTTCAACAAAAACCGTTCATGGCCCACTGATGTTATAGTTCGTTTTGTCTTGAATAATCAAGTCAGATGAAATTAGCGTTAATATAATATATTTTGGTGAAAATTTTCTTTCCAAATCTCTTGCGTGCTTGAATCAATTACAGGAAATTAATCTTGTACATGAATTTTTTGAGAAAGTTCATGTACCTACTCGAAAAATTTCCGGCAATAATTCAAGCACTTGGGAGATTATAAGTGAAAATTAACAAGTCTCCAATTTTCAGGAACCTTGTTGTCTGGTTCGGAGATGAGGTTATCGTTTGCTAGTTTTTTGAAATGTCTTAATTTTGATAGATAGTGCAATCTCAGAATATTATAATTGTTGTAGTCCCTGGTAAAGTTACAGAAAGATATTACTTGGGGTATTGTGAACATTAGCGTTCTCAATTCAGCATTGAACCACTGCACAGGAGGTTTTGTGACAATTGGAAATTAGTTCAATGGAAAATGGTTTTCAATTGGGGAGGATTTCATATTGATAAAAAAGCTGCAATATATGAGCAGTCCCAGTCGTGCAACCCAATATCCTCCCATTGAGCCTCGATAAGGGAGGCTCTGAAATTCATAATGTATTGTTCTGTTATTTTCCTTCTCATAATTACTTCACGATTTACCTCTGTCATTTATCATTGAAATATCAGCAGTGTTAAATGGTCCAATAAGCAAGGACCAAGAACTTCTCTAGTATAATCGATCTAATTCAAATTGGTAAGGCTGTTGTAAATGAGAACAGGAGGATAGACTAGGTACGTCTTCAGGTTGGTCCTTGATGTGTTGAGGACATTATTGTAAGAGCCTCAAAAAGATTAGGCGAGATCCAGGAGATTTTTTCAAATACAGCTTCAAGTTCGATTCTATTCTGTTTAGTGCGAATGTCAATATACTGCGACTTACAAAATCTGTTGGGTCTCCTTCTGCTGCTTAGCCATTTAGATGTCTCAACAACGAGAGCAGTTCCTTCAGTCCTATGACTTTCGAAAAGTTCAGGATGTCGGATGGCTTCAGGTTAGGTATATCTCCCTCTTTCACTTGGTGTTCTCCTAGGTATCTTATCCTCGGATTTTGCAGGTTGATGCATTCTGAGATAATGTGGATAGAGGTTTCGTTATCTTCATCACAATATCTGCATTCTTCTTTGACTATTTCAAGTTTCTTAAGGTGTCCTCTCAACTGGCAGTGCCCTGTTTGGATTCCCATTAGTATTCTGAGCTTGATTTTACTTTTGCTGCGGCAGTCATTTGATCTCTTTTGGTTGTAGTTTCCCAGTAATATTTTGGCCTGCCTCATTCATTTTGATTTTATTCATTATTGGGATGTTTTGCTATATACTTCTTCTTCATGTTTATGAAGTATTGTGCTGGCATTTATCCAATTTTGCGGCATATTATTAGTTTGGTGATTTCCAAGGAGGTCATTCTAAACCGTGTACTCTCCACCACTATATGGAGGGGTGTAAGCCTTAAGTTATTCCGATAATATGCTACGAACGTCTCAGAAGACAATATAGAAATATTCTGAGACGTTATTTGTACGTGGAAAATGGTAACAGGAAGACATCCTAGGGACATTCTCGGGTTGGCCCCTCGACATTTTGAGGACATTATCGTGAACGTTGCAAAAGGGTCTCAAAATGTATTTGTGCTATCTGAGTTCATGTCTATGTCACTCATGCTGGATTGATTTTTCGTATGTAGTCGGGTGTAACGTTGGCGTATAGATGTCTGCAATATCTTGGATATATGAGACCTTTCTGAACAGTTTCCAACGTATCGTGCATCAAAAAACAACGAATCACTCGTTGGAAATCCCAAATCAATTATTTCACCGCCTTCATCAGTCTGTCTAATAGAATATTAATATTTTCAGAGAATCGTAAACACACGTGTAATTTATCACGATGCGTTCGACAGATTTACGATAACATCTCTATTTTATACAGATATCATGTATTATTCAGAAGAATTGTGAATGTTGTGGTCGTTAATAATAAATCATTTGACTGAATAGCAAGCGTAATAACATGAGCAATGGGGGATAAATGACGGGCAAATTGTTAAATACTCAGCTGATATCTGCAAAATACACTTCAGTCATGAAGATATATTTGGGTGATCACATTGCTTGTTTAGTCACCTTCTTGCACAATCGCGGTATAAACAATTAGAGTGCAATTTATACTATATTTATAATAAAAAGCATTGTGAAAACGAGATTTCATGAAAATAAACCGTGGTTTGATATTAGACCGGGAGGAGAGCAAGCGAGCAATTTCAAACCGAGCAATGAAAATAATGAAGTAAATGCAGTGGTTGTCAATAAATGACTTCTTTTATCAAGATGAAATCAGATACTACTTTCAAGTTATTTGAGAAATATTGTTAAAATATTGTTAATTACAATTCTGATGAGCATATCTGCTATAAAAGATCTTAAAATTATTTCCAAGGTGACAAGAGACAGACAAAAACGTCTGCAATTTGCAGTTTTTGAACATTTACCTCAACATGCATTCATGGCATCACATGTTAAAAGGTAAGGGCTGCGTCGTCCCCATCTCACACAAGTCTCTCTAAGACTTCTGAGGGTTGCACGTAGGGGTGCAATCGGTAGACGGAATTAACAACTTTAACAATTTTCTTTCAACATATGAATATGAAAAGAATGGAATCTAGTATTCAATAATAATTATGCTATTGCATATTATATTCCTGCTAAGTTAGGTTTTTGCAAATTCTGTATATAAATCCATTTCTATATAGAATCTCTTTTTTGGAATATAGTTGATGTGTTCACTAAATATAATTTTTTCGTCAACAATGATGTTTGAGAGGTTTTTATAATATAGATCTTCCATTCTTTAAAAAACGATTATTTTTCTTGGACTTTGATAAAACAGCAATAATATTTCTTTACTTGGAATTTGTCTGGTATAACAACGGTGAGATATAATAAACTTGAAACCCATTATTCAAACATGAATTAAACCAAACTATACATGACCATTAACTCCAAAGAAAAGATTAAATTGTTTTAGTGCAATAATGAATGAAAACTACACAATGAAATCGAAACAATAGTAAAATCAAAAATTGATTTAAAATTGTGGATCTGAATGAGTTTCAATCTCTCAAAGGTTCAAGAAATTTGACAGTTGGAGAAAAACTCCAAATAAAATTAAATAATATATTTTTAAGTTCTGGTTCTCTTCTTGAATTTCTGCAAGCTGTTTGTCTCAGGGAATACTTCTTGAAGCAGTGAGTTTCAAAGCTTTGCCGTTCAATGGAAGAACAAGCCCTGGGAAAGAGATGATTGGCTTCTCTCCAAGGTGACGACAAACGGATGTGAAGACCGAGCTCGACGGTTCAGTCTCGATGGAACCGCTAACCGTGGAATGATTGATGATATTTCGGATATTTATGAAAATATCTAAAAATAGAGACAGTTTGCCAACCTTTATGTGGTGTTCCATAGGAGTGGGTGAGCTTGTAAGAGAACTATCACCGACGAGATGAATGGATCTCTGTTTGGCTTTTGGACAGGATCTAAATGCCAAGTCGATTCTGTGCCTAAAAAAATATAATCAGTTGACAGGAATTAAAATAGCTCTTGGCACTAAATAGAAAACCAAGTTTTTGAAAGGCACTTTTGGCAATTACCTCTTATGTTTTTCCCATGACTACTAGAAAAGACATGCTAGGGTTTTTCTTAGACACTTGTTGCTAGTGTTCCATCTTCCTTGGTTAGGAAAGGAAATGAGCAGGATGTGAAACTTTTTGTCACAGCTTTGGCAAAACACCAGGACGAGTGGGATCCGTTAGGATTCAAATTCAAAAAATTCAAAAATTCAAAAATTTATTCGGAAGAGAGACTTTCCGATACATTGTTTATGAAACACATTATAAGGGCAGCAGATGGAGGAGAAAAAAGATAAATAAGATATATCTTACGAGGCAAAATAATCTGCCTGTGTGTAAGGGATATACAAACTAATTGACATGAAACGAATAGTATATAAGTAATTAATATAGAATATATAACATAATAAAATGAATAAAATCAGTGTATAACTAAATTATACCTGTTAAAATAAGTACAAGTTTACAAAACAAATAATTATGTAATATATAGTTATAACTAACAAAATATGTTTGGGTAGTAATTCAGTTTAGGTCTCTATTTGTCTATTTATTTCTGCTCGAGGAGTATGGATAATAATTGACTTTATTTGATTCTTGAACTTATTGAAGTTCAATTCGCATCTTAACTCATCAGGTAAGAGACTGTATAGTTTTGGCCCTAGATAAGCGTAATTTTTTTGGCCAACTGTTTTGTGCATTAGTGGTATGACAATTCTGTGATTTCGACGAGTAGCATATTGATGGCTAAACGTGATGAGTTCATTTTTATTTTTATATTGTACGACGATAATGTTCATATAATATAGCTGTCTGAGATCAAATATCTGAGATTCTGAGTAAAGAAGGTCGCTAGGGTAGTCATATCTTTTCTGCAGGATGCATCGTAGGAATCTTTTTTGGGCAACCTCAAGAGGTTGTAGATAGGTTCTGGATACTCCACCCCAACCAATTAGGCCATAGCTCAGATGGGACTCCACTAAACTTTTATAAAGAATGATTTTCTGTTTATGATTGAGCATGTTTGAGATTCTTTTGAATTTGTAGAGTATACAGCGTAGTTTTTCAACTAAGTAGTCCATGTGGTGGTTCCATCTAAGATGGCTATCCAGAAATATGCCAAGATATTTAATTTTTTTTGTGGGTTTGATAGCCGCTCTATCGGAAATTTCCAATTCATATTTTGGAAGGGATATTTCATAACTGCTCAGTGGTAAATAATGTGTTTTATCAAAGCTGATTGATAAGAGTTGGTAGGCGAACCACGAAATAATTTGATCTAGATCGTGTTCTAGTTTCCGTTTTAGGTCAAACCAGTTGTTGTCTTCGCAAAACAATACGGTGTCATCAGCAAAACTTATAATGTTGGAGTTGGTATTCAGTAAAAAAATTTTGTTTAAATAGATATTAAATAGGATCGGCCCTAACACCGTCCCCTGAGGCACACCACATAGAATAGTTTTCTCTCCACTTTCATGATCACCTACTCTTACCCTTTGTTTCCTGTTCAGCAAATATACGAGTTTTGAAAGTACCTGGACATTGTTAGCTTCTTTCCAGGATTTGATTGTCTCCTTGCACATGTTTCTAGCACGTTCTGATCTAGTCACGAGGCCCTGCCTTTTGCAACATTGATGGTAAACTGCTGGTGGAGAGCAGGAGATCAAATGTATTGGCATACTGGTTGTTGAAATCAGGAATACATGTGAGTAGCTTGACCAGCTGTTCTAGACCATATGTGATAACGTGATAGCTTGACTACCTGTTTTGTTGGAAAATTTGATCCAGGTAAATTTATGAACATTGAAATCTCCCATTATGATGACTTCAGCTATTGGATGGTTATGTTGAAAGTTGTTTGGTTAGTATAAAAAATGCAGATTTTTCAGATTTGAATGTTGGTTCATGGTATGGGACCATTAAGCTGCAGTGTTTGGGATATTCTAATTGATGCTCAAAACTTTTCATCAGATAATATTGGCCGAGACATATTCACCAATGCTGCAATAATGATGACAATATCATCAACATATGGTATCAAATACCAATCAATTTGTTCATGTAAATTTTTAAAAATCTTCATCCTCTGTATTGCTCTTTCAACATGAACTCTGGCACGAGCTATGTCAGCTGTTAATGTTGCATCGCTGTTTGAAAGCTGTCTTTGACTTTTCAAAAATGGAGGACGAATTAATTGTATAAAATGTTCTTCACATTCCTTCTCTATGAGAACTCCTTTTTCCAGCATAATGGCATCACGTGCATCAAATTTTTTGATCAATTCTTCTCGATTAAAAATGGACTTGTCTGAAGCACGTCCCCCATATACCGAGCTAACATAAGAAATTAGTCCTGATGGTGTAATACCTATTAAAAACTTCATCGTGTGGGTTCCCTTATAGTGTGAATAGGATAATATCCGACATTTGAGACATTTCAATTTCTGCACCTTTATTTCTGTACAATCCAACACTACCCTTGTGTTTCTGAAGTTATTGAAACATTTTGGCAGATTTTTCAATATTTCTTCCTTTGTTGGCCAACAAATGGCAGGTTCAACAGCAACTGCTAGAAGACCAACAGTAGTGTAAAATATATTTGCTGCAGATGTGCTACTGATGTTGAACAATACGCTCAGACAAGCAAATGACATGTTGGTCTTCAATTTGCATAGAACTATCAGTATTCCTGCCTTCAGATTTCCATCTGAGTAACTGTTGTGAGAGGCAACATTTTCAGCACATTTCAAAAAAACTGACAAAATATCGTGGTTTATACCTAAAAAAAAAGTTTTAAAAGTGATATAAACTTTGAAAAAATTAGGTACCTGTGAAATTGCCCAGTTTATCATCAGTATTTAGTAAATCAGAAAAATGAAAACCTCCACTAGCCTGCGTGCTTTTATCATCATAAAAAGAATGCTCAAGCGGTTGTACCACTTGAAGTTGCCATGTTTTATGTTCTTTTTCAGATGAACAAGAAGGAAAAACATTTTCACATGTGGTTAAATGCCTGTTACTTTCATGCTCCCTCTCCTCTTTATTTTCAGTCTGCATTTCACTAGGCATTTTTCCAGTTTCTTCCTCCATTAGGTGTTCGGATGAAGGAATATTTTTACTAGGAATTACTCCTTTTTTGAGTTTTCTCCTAAGAGTCAGAGGTGTAGCTGTAACAAATAATCATAATTGAGTTGAAATGTTGAAAATACAAGAATGTGTTTACCAGGTGAACAATAGTCCTCTTATTGGAAGTGGAGATTGCAAACAAGCATATTTTTGGCAATGGATTTTTTCATTTTGAGCACAGTCTTCCATTTAAGACACAGCTCTCTATCACCAAGGGGAAACTTTTGAAGACTGGTATTTGAGGTGCCATGTGAGGAACACTGACTTACTGAACAAAATTTCCGCGATTTGTTAGGTAGGGTTCTATGAATGTTCTCCATGTTTATGTATACTAAACCCAAACACTACAGTTCACTAATGTTCAAAGCACTTTTTTTAGGTGTTTACCTAATTATCAAATCTAGAAATACTAGATAAATAAAAAAATTCGTACAAGGCAGACAACCTCGTATGACGGCATCCGGCATAGATAGGATACGAATGATACGTTAGAGGACGGCAGCACAGCTCACACTGGCCAAATCGCTTAGAGTAGTTAAAAACGAATTTCTAGATGTCGTACACTTCGCTTTTGTCGCCTATAGATCAATATCTACCATTTGTATATTTAGGATTTTCAACTGAGAGGTGCAAGTTTTTGGACCTGAAAAACATTTCGATTTTCACTAGTTAGTTTAGGTATTTTATTTCAGTAGTGCTGTTTTTTTCTCAAAAAAGTGAAATACAAATTATGTGTATACAGGTTATGTTTTTCTACTCCCGTATGTGAATTACTAACGTCACACATCGATAAAAATGTGTAAAGCTTCATTTCACGAATCGGTGTGTGAAGTGACATGCTTTTCTTATGGGATTTATTTCACGCACCGGTGCCATAAGAGTCAATACAAATTCACACACCGGTCGCTGGTCTAGGTAGCGGTGGCGAGAGAAATTGACAAATATGACAGTTCCCGCAGAGTGAAGTTCAGAGTTAATAGACCGTAAATAGTAATTAATTACCCTCTGAATTAATAAACGAATTTTGATTTAAATCGATTAGCCGTGCATTTCACGCAAATTCCTGATGGACAGCATTGAAGTACTCCCATCAACTTCTCCAAATATAACGTTAGCAGCCAGTGAAGCAAGTTCATCGTTATTGCCACAAAAATCGTTGGGAATTTATGAAAACACTTTGGAAAAGTTCATGCAATGGCGCAATACAAACAACGTCCAATCATTCTCCGAAAGGGTAATATTAGCCTACCTATCTGAATTATCAACAGAGGTTAAATCTTCTACCTTATGGAGTCACTACTCAGTGTTGAAAAGCACCCTTAGTGTTAAGTACAACGTACAAATTGGTGATTATCCGAAAGTTCGCGCTTTCTTGAAACGGAAAAACGAGGGATACATTCCTAAAAAATCACGCGTTTTGGAAAAGGAACACGTATTAAAATTTCTCAAAGAGGCACCCGATGAAAATTTCCTTTAATTCAATCTCTAAGTAGAAGGTCGAAGAAAAAGTATAGTGTGCACCACGTGCGTGAAGACTTTTTTACGCTAGTGCGGATTGTGAAACTCGCCTGCGGCTCGTTCCACAAACTTCCACACTCGCGTAAAAAAGTATACTTCACGCACTAGATACACAATATACTATTTACAGTAAGCAGAATATTGATGATAGTAACAAGTAAAATCCAGTTTTTTTCTTGTTTAACGTACATGCATAGTTTAGTGATATAACTATGCTAATCAAAATGAAAATCCTCTCTGCACATGACCCCGTTCAATATTCCATACTGCAAATGATAATCGATTCATAGCATCGAATCAGCAGAGCATCTTCAATATGTTTGCGGAAACGCATGTGTTTATTTCTCGTAAAGGTTCTCATATAATTGTCGCTAAACCTACTTTTGTGCTTGTTGAACAGAATAATTCCAAAACAATAAATATTAATTTCCCGCTTGATGAAGAATTTATTTTCAAAGAAACCGGTCATCAATAGCACCCTTTTGATACCATTGATTCTGATATGCTGGTACTCTAAAACAACTGTTTACTATAGCATATAAGAAGAATAAAAATGCCGTGCTATGTTACTCTCCGAACATTTTTCAGCCAACATTGATATATAAGCTTTTTAAAAAATTATTCATTTACTTCAACCGTATTACAAAATAATTTTATAAAAATATTCGTTCATCTCTCAATAATTTCTGGACGAGAACTCTTCACACTGCTGGAATACTCCCTTTCGCCTTCTGTCACCTCTTCTGCAACCCGATTATCCATGGGAGCCATACTCTCTCTCCTCTCAATTCTCAGCAGTTTGTTCGACGTTTCGATCCTGGATGCCCTACGAATCTGCGTCTTGGCTTCTTGCATGAAAACCAAACCATGAGTTCTAGCTTCATTCAGGCAATACCGTTCATCCGGTGTCAAATTGATCAGCCTCCCATCCATTTTGATCCAGTCCGACTCCACTATCTGTGTGATGGTCCATCGCGTCTTAGGATCTGGGTTGAGCAAGAACCCAACCAGATTGCGGACGTTTTCACTCACCACTTCTGCTATTCTCGTTCTGAATTTCCACTGTCCGGTAGCGTGGAGTTCTAGTAAATCCTTGACTTTTTTCTCGTCGAACGGCAACGCCTTGTTGAGCATGGTGAAGAGGATAACTCCAAGAGACCAGCAATCGCTAATTTTTGGGTAATAGGGGCTACCTTTGAGGACCTCTGGTGCTGCGTAGCTCAAGGATCCGCAGTATGTGGAGCTGGCTTTGAACCGCCCTCTCATATCGACGATGAAACGGGCAAAACCGAAATCGGTCAGTTTGAGATTGTTGTTGGCAGAAATGAGACAGTTCTCGCATTTCAAGTCCCTGTGAGCCACACCAAGCGTGTGCAAGTATTGCACAGCCAAGCTTATCTGTCGGAACCATAGTCTAGATCTTGCTTCGGAAACTGGACCGTGGTCCAGAATGTAGTCTAGGAGGTCACCGTTTTCTGCCATCCGCATGAAGATGAAGTACTTGCTTTTTCTCTGGAAGATGCTGTGCACATGAATGATGTGAGGGTGATTCACCATAGATAGAATTGCTAATTCTCGTGGTAAAAACTTCTTCACGTAATCTTTTGGAGCAACCTTGCCATCGATAACTTTACACGCCAATTTCTTTTCTACGTTGTCTTTGCTCTTTTCCTTGCCATTGTCTCCAGAATATTCGGTGAAATAAACCGGTGCGTAGGAGCCCTCACCAAGTTTTTTCAACAGACGGTAACCTTTCGAAATAAGAAGTACTTCTTCTGAATCTCTCAGTATGGGATGTTTTCCCATAGTTTGGGTGAGAAAGCATTTTTGTTAATTCACACTGAAATTTTGAACATAGTTTATGAATTGACAAATGCTTGTCAAATTTATATTTTGGAATAAATGTCATCAATACCAAAGATTGATATTAGGCGTGTTCCGATTCATGCATTGTGGACATAATACGCATATGACCGTTCCGTTTCCAACATTGGGAGCGCATTGACACGCCCACTTTTATATTCCCCTCTTTGGCCTTGAGACATCGAAAGTGCATGAACTACTGCCCGTTCGACCAGCAGCGATGAATGCGATCCAAGTTAGATCTGTCAAACTCAAAAGTCAAAACAAAGAGTTTCTTGTATGTGCTTCCACGTTCAGACAGAAACGTCAGAAACCGAATTAAAAGTTTAAATCTCCGAGCAATAAAAGATATAGAGAGGGCTTTTCTGTCTCTTTTTCGGAAGCAACATACCCGACGTTGTTTACAAACATCTCAGCCCGACTCATGTTAAAAAAAAGGCATTGTCGGAAATATTCGTTTGCACTCGGTGATCAGGTTGGAATTCCGTATTATATTCACTCTTAACTTGGCGAACATGTTTGTTTACGTCCGTTTACGACTTAGGCTGGCGTTACATGCATCCGTTATACGACGACACGATGTCCGAAAGTACTCTAAATTTCAGATGAGTATTTTTGTTGATTTACATTAATCCGATTGTCGTACCCGAACCGGCAAACCCTAACCTAGAAACCTCTAACCTACAAGAACAAGACTCTTTGTTGATCTTTTACAAAAATTTAATTTAAAATGTATTCGCAGCCAACAGAGCTAGTTGAACACAATGATTCATCGGCATCAGTAAGTATTTAGGTTTTGTAAAGAAAATTAAAAAAGAAATATAATAAATAAGCAAAAAGGCCGAATAATCTAAACAGCAAGAACTATTATCATCTATATGTTGTAATATTCCATAACAGAAATCATGTGCATATCTGTTTTCACCTCTATTTTAACATAAAATAAAAGTGGTCTAATGTTCATATATCCTTATTACATAAATACTAAATATTATTTTAATTGTAGTATGCCAATTCTGCTAGAGAAGAAACAGTAACTGTAGAGGAACTACTCATCAGTTGTATTCAGGCACGACCGCCTTTGTGGGATTTTTTTTTTCTTAAAAGCAGAAGTGATAAAAGCAAAACATTATTGATATTGCGTTTTCTTTGCCTTTGATATGAGATATACTGGCGCAAATTCATAATTTTTGTAGAGTCAGCAACTATACACACATAAAATGCAAAAAAGTGGGGTTAAAGTTTATCCGACATCGGAAAAAATAGAAAATAGTTTAACTCTGTACGATATCGTATGAAAGTTGAAAACCATCGGAAGTAAAATGACATTTGAATTTTCTGACCAATAGGGTTCATTTCGGATCATCG
This sequence comes from Chrysolina oricalcia, assembly GCA_944452925.2. NCBI lineage: Eukaryota > Metazoa > Arthropoda > Insecta > Coleoptera > Chrysomelidae > Chrysolina > Chrysolina oricalcia. Next base: position 59,961,330 of record OX101814.2, read on the forward strand.
TATCATCGGATAACGGATGCATGTAACGCCAGCCTTATTTGTCGTCTTGTCAAATCAAACCATGGGCGTCGCAGAATGGTAATCATGGAATAAACCATAGTTGATGTTTTCATTGGTATTAATAAGTTAATTTTTATTGAATTTGCTCATTTTCATCCCGATTCTGTGACAAAAATACACTATTTGTTGAAATAGCTGTAAGAAAAACTGTGTTACTATGTAAGTCGACTGAAAGATCACCTATCAATTAGGAAAAAACTTGTTGAAATGTAGGTATACTAAAAAGTAAGTTAGTGAGTAAGCAAACTCTTCATTAACCACATTCAAATCATGAGCCACTATAGCTATATCTAATGGGCATTGGAATGTTTTGTTGACATATACATGGATTATCACGTAGGTAATCCGTTCATCAGAAGTTGTCGATATTTCCATTTGAATAAAATTTTATATACACAGAATTTCACATATATCAATATGAATACTCGATCTGGAATGTTGTCAGTGACGTATAGCTTCTGGTAAAACCGGACGAGGACATAAACTTCTTAACTGTGAATGGAACACTGTGAATCATCGCAGGTTTGAAATCTAATTAATGGGTTGAATAGTATTTTTAATCTCTTGAGGGAGCCCATACTCCTTCCTAATTTCGGGAAGTACCTCATTGAATTTCTTCAATCCTTTTGGAGATGCAAGAAGTAAAATAATAACTACATAAGAAATTATCGATTTTCTACCGACAGACTTGTAATATCGATCGCTCCCTAAGCCTAACTCCACACAAGTTAAGAAATAGCTTTTTGACAACTCTAAAAAAATTTCAGTCATCTGCCCCAGAATATCAATAACCTGAATTCAAAAAAAACATCAGAAAAAGAGTTAGAGAGCTACTAGCTTACTACACTTTGGATGCGTATTTTAATGATACACTTTCATCTTAAATTTGAATGTTATTTCTTATGTCTATTATAGTTTATGCGTAAATTCTTATGTGTATTATAACTCATGTATACTGTATGTAAAGTGTATAGTATAGTTTATTAATGTGATTCAAAGATTTGGATATTCTGACTTTTTTACTTCAGCACTTTCATTTCGTTATTTTTTCAGTATTATGACCTTATTCTAGGCATTATCACCTATAATTATAATCTAATTCTTCGTACAGAACAGTATTTTTCTGAAATCGTTCAAGAATGCCTACTTTCTCGGAGCAACTTCAGGCCTCAAAATACGCTAATCTAGTATTTTAGTCCGTTGCTAAGCAACGAACTTTCCCGGACCGTTTTCGGACCTGAACGGTACGGGAAAGTACTTTCCCGTACCGAAAACGATACGGGAAAATTTTGAATTTATTGAATTCACGCAAACAATATGTAGAATTCCTTAGTTTTTGATAATGCTGATCAGAAAAAATAGTATGTGTACCTCGTAGTAAAAGCACTTTTCCAGATTTCAATTTACATTGTCGTCCGGGAATGTATTGCTTTTACTACTAGATACACAATATACTATTTTGATTGATTGAACGTCAAAAGTAAGGACTCATTGCTTTGAAGCAATTTATTTTCTATTGCCACACAGCAATAATCACTAATATTTCTGCGTTCACATTTGACGAATAAAAGTCAATTTTTAAAAGATCGTAGAAAAAATAGTGTTTGCATGGTAGTTACACATGGCGTTCCAACAATTCTCATGTCATTTACAATTGTCACTTATTTTTGTACCTATCCATCGTAATAAAATATGTTACTCTCTACTGACAACACTCGTAGAGTGTATTCAAAGACAGCCTGTGAGGGTACATGGCGGTTATTATTTGTCGTAGCGCTCCGATGTGACTTAGAAATTATTGGTAGCGCATTCACGTTTTAACTTAGGGAAACCTACAGCACTTCCGCCAAGCATTAGACGTCAGATTTGACATCTTGATAACACACGTGCTTTCTAACCAGGCATGTGGTCTCCTATCGATACCAATAATACATGTGAGAACAAATTTCTCTGAACCGACCGAGTCTAATTATACAAATTTTTAATTAAAAATGAAACATGAGAAAATGTCTTTGCACCCCACTGGTTCTACGCTTACGTCCGAATGTCATAACAATAACAAATATCCCCCTCCTAACTCGGAGTTTTACCCCTCACCCACAATCTGTAACAAAGGATAGTGTTATGGAGCTTTCATAACAAATGTGTGTTGTGATTATATAAATGGCATCTCTATGTCTTTTATTGCTCGGAGGTTTAAATTTGATATTTAATGAAGTGTCAAGTATCGTGCATTATCACATTTACCTGATTTCCCGTACAATGGAAGAAAAAATCGTCAATTCATTTAACATCATATCGTCGGTCTCATGCCAAAACCACGAATGAACAATTTATCATTTAGGAGAGTTTTAAGAATATTCGTGCTTCTTGCTTTGAAAACCTAGGTAAGTTTTCACATTCGCGAATTCACTCTCGTTCACAGTTTGTAGACAATCTGATAGCACTTTCGTGAGTTTGGCATTGATAATTTTGGTAGAAAATTAGTATTTTACATATTGAAGTCAGAACCCTGGAATTAGCATATTCGCGGTTTTGGCGTGGGACAGACGATATTATCCTCATAACTATCACTTGTATCAGAATCTGAGCTACTCTCATTTTTACAAAGCTCGCCTCCTACTCTTGCCATTGACACTTTCGTTCGACCCATATTAATTTATTTACTAGATTAACAGATTTGTTTTTGTGACTTAAGAATTTGGTTGACTGATAAAGTGATAAATGTCAACATCTGCGGGAAACGGCATGCACCACGCAAGCAAAAATCGTTCCGATTCAACCCACCAACGTCAATGTAAGTTGAAACGGAACGCTTGATTATGTCTGCAACAGTGATGCGATGAATGCATGAAACGGAACACGCTTATTGGCTGTGTCTATGAGAGAAAAGCGGAAACCGCTTTAATGGATGAAGCATAAAAGCGCTTCACAAGTCTACTAGATGGTCCATAAAATGTCGAATTACAAGCCGCTGAACCGCTTCAAATTAATCCAGCGGAGAATAAAGCGATTTATTTATCTACAGCGGCTGCAAGAGCTGTCAGCTGTCTATCACATGAAGCGTAAAAGCGGCTGCAACCGCTGCAAGGTGTTAGACGCACCCATTGCCTGGCACAGTCAAAGTCTGTCGACAAATTCGTGCGTTAGTGGGTGAGCACCATAGAAATATATATTATATACTTACTCCAGAATGCTAATCCCCATCTCAAAAGTCATGTAAAATGTTCAGGCTAGTCCGCAATGCGCAAGCGAGTCATTAGTGATTTTTGTAACAGGCCCGGTTTTAGTAAAATAGTATGGTACACTTGTGAAGATTAACAAACGTTAATTCTGAATTTTGGAGAATAAGGTTGGAAACCTCATTGTGCTTATACCTGTCAGGGGCGCACCCAGGAATTGTTTTCGGGAGGGGGTTAATTTTCAATTTAAGTTCCAAAATTCGAATATATATATATACAGGGTGTTAATTAAGTACGTTGACAAACTTCGGGAGGTGATTCTTTGAAGTTTTTCAGGACGAAATGTTCATATAAACATATGTCCCAAACGGCTTGGTTTTCGAGATACAGGGTGATAATAATACATTTTTTTCAAGATTTTTTAGAGTTAACTTCGACATTTTCTACAATAATCAGTTCAAATTAGGCAAGTTCAATCCATTCAATAGGGCGCACGATACAAAATAATGCATTTCTTAAATAATTCACAGGAGGAAGCAGCAGGACTGAAGTTTGAAAGGAAGACCTGAAGATGTAAATAAAATTTACGAAAGCTTGGAATGAACTCTATAAAAGAGTACACTTTTGACTTTGCTGCAATCCCCAATATTAACTGGTTTCATTCTTAACTAGTCAGCAACGACTACCCTTTCTATATTCTATATATATATATATGTATATATATATATATATATATATATATATATATATATATATATATATATATATATATATATATAGGAAGTTATTCATGACATCTACAGTCACTAGTTGAAACTTAATTCATAACGTATTAGAAACTTGATTGAACCTTGGGTTGGTCAGAACAACGAATTGTTGGCTGCCTGTCAATTTGTGTACAAACCTCTACTTTTGGATTCCTTGGTTCGTGTCAAATTAAGTTTCAACTAGTGACTGTAGATGTCATGAATAACTTCCTGTTATATTCTGTCTTGGCTCACGGTATTAATTCTTGAGTGGATTCGTTTTGATTTCGAGAGCTCCATAAATCCTTTCTGATGAGTGCATTAGCACGAAACAGCTGTCAAAGGTTAGAACTCTCGGAATTAAAACGAAATATACTCTCTGGGTAGGATTGTCACGCTGGTAGCTATAGCTGCCTCCGTGGCGACGTTAGTTGTTGCCTTGTGAGCACAAGGTCTTCTAACCGAAGCCACAAATGTGTGGTTGGCTTCCTGCTGTTGACTTCCTTTGTTTCTATTTTTACATCCAAGTGTTGTACATCTTCGCACTTGATTTTACCGTACTGATGAGAGCTTAAGTTCGAAACACGTGTCTACGGTTGCAGAACATTTTGAGGGTTATACCCAATAACTTTTCTACTTATATTTTTATATATTGCCCCTCGCTAAATCCATCCATATTTGTATTTTCCTGGGTAGGATTGTCACGCTGGTAGCTATAGCTGCCTCCGTGGCGACGTTAGTTGTTGCCTTGTGAGCACAAGGTCTTCTAACCGAAGCCACAAATGTGTGGTTGGCTTCCTGTTGTTGACTTCCTTTGTTTCTATTTTTACATCCAAGTGTTGTACATCTTCGCACTTGATTTTACCGTACTGATGAGAGCTTAAGTTCGAAACACGTGTCTACGGTTGCAGAACATTTTGAGGGTTATACCCAATAACTTTTCTACTTATATTTATATATATATATATATATATATATATATATATATATAAATATACATAAATCAGGATGGATTTAGCGAGGGGCAATATATAAAAATATAAATAGAAAATTTATTGGGTATAGCCCTCAAATTGTTGTGCAACCGTAGACACGTGTTTCGATATTGAGCTCTCATCAGTACGGTAAAATCAAGTATATATACCTACTCACATACTCACTATACCTTTGTATAGATTGTACGACATATGTCCGACAGAAAACAATTACTTCTCTGGGTAGTTCCTCGACAGATATTGACTTATATATATATATATATATATATATATATATATATATATATATATATATAAATATATAAATATATATATATATATATAGAAGAAGGGTAGTCTTTGCTGACTAGTTAGGATACAAAGCAGGAAATTTTTGGGTATAGCAGCAAGCAAAACGTGTACTCTTTTAACACTATATTTCCGATATTTCAACAGTGAATACTGTCATCTTCAGGGAAGCTACAAGTAACAAGCAAAATTGTACGATTAATGGAAAGAAAACTTTGAAGAAGAACCACTTACTGTGTTGATGAGAATGATTGCTATGGATGTAATATTAAAAATTATAAACAACATGTCATGTAAGTCACATGTGACAAAGATGAACAAAACAGATTAAAATACGTCAAACAATAAAAATATTAATATTAAGTCATTGTTATAAAATTTGTTTAAACATTCATTTGAATTATCTCCACATAGGTCCACATAGGTCAGACTTCGAGGACATTAAAAGATAGAATCACTGCACATAAAAGTGACTGTAGATGCCATCCTGAAAGATGTGCATTAAGTGAACATGTTAATAGCACTGGTCATAACATGAATTATAGTAATACAAAAATTTTGACTAAAGAAAACAATACCACTAAAAGACTTTTCATGGAAATGGCGTTCATCTCTCAATCAGATTCTTGCTTAAATAAAAAAACTGACGTTAATCACTTAAGTGAAATTTATTCATATTTACTCCTCATCGACAATAATATTACACATAACTTAAATAATTCTCCCTTAGGGAACACTTCATCTCTTTTGAGTTGAGACAATTGGTTAATTTCACCCACTAGCAGCGGCCAATTCGTGGTTTCGTGTCACACTTCAAAAGTGTCTGACATCTAATGTCAATAATGTCAACTGTCTGTTGTCGAATAATCCTAACCAAATTTCTTATGTTACATTTGAATCTCTCCACGTGTGGAGATAATTCAAATAAATGTTTAAACAAATTTTATAACAATGACTTAATATTAATATTTTTATTGTTTGACGTATTTTAATCTGTTTTGTTCATCTTTGTCACATGTGACTTACATGACATGTTGTTTATAATTTTTAATATTACATCCATAGCAATCATTCTCATCAACACAGTAAGTGGTTCTTCTTCAAAGTTTTCTTTCCATTAATCGTACAATTTTGCTTGTTACTTGTAGCTTCCCTGAAGATGACAGTATTCACTGTTGAAATATCGGAAATATAGTGTTAAAAGAGTACACGTTTTGCTTGCTGCTATACCCAAAAATTTCCTGTTTTGTATATATATATATATATATATATATATATATATATATATAAGTGAAAATAGAGTATATTTCGTTTTAATTCCGAGAGTTCTAACCTTTGACAGCTGTTTCGTGCTAACGCACTCATCAGAAAGGATTTATGGAGCTCTCGAAATCAAAACGAATCCACTCAAGAATTAATACCGTGAGGCAAGACAGAATATACTCTATTTTCACTTAGATTCTGCTTGCGTTCCTCATAACGTATTAGAAACTTGATTGAACCTTGGGTTGGTCAGAACAACGAATTGTTGGCTGCCTGTCAATTTGTGGACAAACCTCTACTTTTGGATTCCTTGGTTCGTGTCAAATTAAGTTTCAACTAGTGACTGTAGATGTCATTGAATAACTTCCTGTTATATATATATATATATATATATATATATATATATATATATATATATATATATATATATATATATATATATATATATATATATATATATATATATATATATATATATATATATATATATATATATATATATATATATATATTTTTTTGGGTATAGCAGCAAGCAAAACGTGTACTCTTTTAACACTATATTTCCGATATTTCAACAGTGAATACTGTCATCTTCAGGGAAGCTACAAGTAACAAGCAAAATTGTACGATTAATGGAAAGAAAACTTTGAAGAAGAACCACTTACTGTGTTGATGAGAATGATTGCTATGGATGTAATATTAAAAATTATAAACAACATGTCATGTAAGTCACATGTGACAAAGATGAACAAAACACATTAAAATACGTCAAACAATAAAAATATTAATATTAAGTCATTGTTATAAAATTTGTTTAAACATTTATTTGAATTATCTCCACACGTGGAGAGATTCAAATGTAACATAAGAAATTTGGTTAGGATTATTCGACAACAGACAGTTGACATTATTGACATTAGATGTCAGACACTTTTGAAGTGTGACACGAAACCACGAATTGGCCGCTGCTAGTGGGTGAAATTAACCAATTGTCTCAACTCAAAAGAGATGAAGTGTTCCCTAAGGGAGAATTATTTAAGTTATGTGTAATATTATTGTCGATGAGGAGTAAATATGAATAAATTTCACTTAAGTGATTAACGTCAGTTTTTTTATTTAAGCAAGAATCTGATTGAGAGATGAAAGCCATTTCCATGAAAAGTCTTTTAGTGGTATTGTTTTCTTTAGTCAAAATTTTTGTATTACTATAATTCATGTTATGACCAGTGCTATTAACATGTTCACTTAATGCACATCTTTCAGGATGGCATCTACAGTCACTTTTATGTGCAGTGATTCGTGGTTTCGTGTCACACTTCAAAAGTGTCTGACATCTAATGTCAATAATGTCAACTGTCTGTTGTCGAATAATCCTAACCAAATTTCTTATGTTACATTTGAATCTCTCCACGTGTGGAGATAATTCAAATAAATGTTTAAACAAATTTTATAACAATGACTTAATATTAATATTTTTATTGTTTGACGTATTTTAATGTGTTTTGTTCATCTTTGTCACATGTGACTTACATGACATGTTGTTTATAATTTTTAATATTACATCCATAGCAATCATTCTCATCAACACAGTAAGTGGTTCTTCTTCAAAGTTTTCTTTCCATTAATCGTACAATTTTGCTTGTTACTTGTAGCTTCCCTGAAGATGACAGTATTCACTGTTGAAATATCGGAAATATAGTGTTAAAAGAGTACACGTTTTGCTTGCTGCTATACCCAAAAAAAAAAAATTTCCTGCTTTGTATCCTAACTAGTCAGCAAAGACTACCCTTCTACTATATATATATATATATATGTACTCTTTTTTCTATTCAAGCTTTCGAGTCATTTAATGGCTCTTCATCAGGAACTGAAAGTGAGGTTATACATCCCTTTCACTCGCCGTACTTTATGAAATATCATGTCACAACAGACAACACTCTTGATACAATATTAAAATGACAAAACTTTTTTAAAATATGATTAAAAATGATCATGGTAGATTAAAATAACTGAGAAACACACTTTAAAATTACACAAGGGCTCTTATGGAGGCCATGTTGAATTTCAATTCAACATATATATATATATATATATATATATATATATATATTCCAATATCAGTCTGCAACCACAAGATATTTTCAATTCTATAATATATATATATATATTAAAAAAATATAAAAATTTTTGAAACTGATTTTTATTTAAACTAACCAAAATTTAATATTTTTATAAAACACAATTAATTATAATTTGATGCCTAATTTTCTTGGTTTTTCAGACATCTTATGTAAAATAGCATAGACGGTAGGAGTCATGTCTCGGTATAAATGGAGAAGGGTCAGTCCATTTAATCTGTTCTCTGATATCGAATTTTCTTTATTTTTAGCATGTGAAAATATCAGTTTATACTTCTCGATCGAATTTTCTCTCAAGCGATTGATTTCAAAAATAGTATCTTCTGCTAAATAATTGGTTGCTTTTTTTAAATCAATATTCCGCTGCTGCAATACTTTGCATAAAATACTACTGAAGCTAAATACTATGTTTACAACTTGGAGAGAAATAACAAAGTCTGCTTTCTTTATTGAACAACAACATTTGGAAATTTCATCTAAAGCCAGTTCAATAGCATCATAAAGCTCCAAAAAAACTAAACTGCAACAGAATTATACCTTTTAATGTTAATAGCAATGTTAATATTGGAAAAATGTGTTTTGTGTTTTGCTCTTTTGGTAGTAAATTTATTAAATCCAATTCAATTTCGGGGGGGGGGTTATAACCCCTGAAACCCCCCCTTGGGTGCGCCCTTGAATACCTGTTATTTGTATTTAGCCGATTTGACTACATATTTTCACATATTTATGATCCCGAATATTCAGCAATGGCCATCAGAAAGTATAGTACGGTTATCATTATTATTATTTACCGCTCTGAAGCGACTGATTTTTGTTATCACATTCACTTTTCAGCTGTAGTTAACCAACAAAAACCTGCGGAACCACCCCAAATCGTCGGTGCGAATTTCAAGGAAGCACTGGATTGGAAAATAAATTGAAAGTACCAAAAACTATGAAAATTTATTTCAGCTAATATCATAAATAATTTCAACTCAAATTGGATTTATAAAATTGGATGCTTGGAAGATCGAGGTTTTTTTCTAGAACGATTCATGTCAAAATACACCACTGCATTTAATTTAAATCATTTGAAGAGACTAACATGCTATTTCTACGAGTATTTCTGGTTGTTACCTTAGTGCAATTTCCACAATGGGGGTGCATGAAAAAGTGAGGCAGGAAGCATTTTCCTTACCATCAAAGAAAAACACTTCCATATTGACATTAATTATCTGAGGCGATTCTGTATATGTTAAGTACTTTTTGTAGGAATCTAGAACTCATAATATAAGCGGTGTGGTAGAAAGTTGTATCATTCGCCATGCATGCTTACGCAGACACAGTATTGGTACTGCTCTAGGTTTCGAATTATTCTATTGTCGTTTTCACATGAATCTTCAGGAGGAAAATGTCTGCCACAAATTACAATTTTCTCACTCAAATGTTCTGCTGGGGTCTCTTCTTGAATACAATAACCAAAAATCATGCCTTTTTTGTCAAGCTAAAATAATATTTAAGCTATTTTGAGCAAAGCATATAATTACTTAAAAAATTTCATTATCTACCAAAAATGATTTATTTCAGGTATTTCTCATTCACACACACTAAACAGTTCATTGTTTATTTTTAGGAAGAAACGGCTTCATTAGAAATTGTCTTTAAAGGAACAAGATTAATGCAAATTCACGAAAGATGAAAGAATAACCAATGACAACAAACACCACACAAAACGACAAGAGAAAATCTGAAATACTAAAAACGGATTCTGTCTCTGACAAGAGTGACAGATCTTAGTGACAAGTCTTCCTGTTGATGAAGAAGCACTGTTGCACGGTCATTATAATTACAGTAGCATAGGGTACATTATTGTTTTAAATAAATTTCTTTCGCTCCTAAAATTCGGTGTAATCTATCTCTAAAAGGTTCTTTTCGGTTTTAAAAAGTCCTAAATGAGCTGTCAAATTTGTTTTTATTGTTTTATTGCCTCATAACAAAAAATCTGAACTGAAACAACAAATTATTTTCAAACTTGGCAACGATCTCCCAAACTACACTGATGACGCGCATGCGCACATCGTAAACGGGTCGCATACGTGGCATGCTTTTCGCCGTGAAAATTGGCGGGATTAGCATTCTAGAGTGGGTAAATGATATATATTTCTATGATAATATGAGGGAAATTGTCACTAAGATCTGTCAGTCTTGTCAGAGGTCAGAGACAGTTTTCAGAATTTCAGATTTTCTCTTGTCGCTTTGTGTGGTGTTTGTTGTCGTTGGTTATTCTTTCATCAGAAATCAGAAATCATTTATTCATCACAAAAGATTACACACTGTGCGGAGAAGACTACAAAATGCGTAAACTTATCGGACTAGTCAAAAATACAATATCAAGTGTAATACATATATATATTTTACCGTACTGAAGAGAGCTTAAGCTCTAAACACGTGTCTACGGTTGCACAACATTTTGAGGGTTATACCCAATAACTTTTATTATATTATATATATATATATATATATATATATATATATATATATATATATATACAGGGTGTTAATTAAGTACGTTGACAAACTTCGGGAGGTGATTCTTTGAAGGTTTTCAGGACGAAAACTTCATATAAACATATGTCCCAAACGGCTTGGTTTTCGAGATACAGGGCGATAAAAATACATTTTTTTCAAGATTTTTTAGAGTTAACTTCGACATTTTCGACAATAATCAGTTCAAATTAGGCAAGTACAATCCATTCAATAGGGCGCACGATACAAAATAATGCAATTCTTAAATAATTCACAGGGTCCTCCTTTTTTCAGAGTCAAGCTTTGTTCAACACTTCAGAATTTTTTTTCCGCCGCCACTGACATATTATGAGAAAGGAATAATCAATGTTGTTTCATTTAACATCTTTTTGATATCTTGCATTTTTTCATTTACTTGTACGGTTCAGGGGCTATAATGAAAATATTAATTTAAACATTTTCCAGTGTGGCATAACATTAGAAAATTTGAAAATTAAACATTTTCAATTATTGTAAATTGATGGAAATATTTTTTCAGAATTAGAAAAATCTACGATGAATAAAAATTATACAATAAAAAATATAAAGACAAGCTTTTATACAAATGCACTGAAAATGAAAAAATAATTTGTTTCATTTTTTGTAGGTTATTCTGTGAGTATCAAAATCTTTCTGTACAAGATTACCTAGATCAAACAATGAAATGAATTATGTTTTCCTTTTCAGTGTATTGTATAAAAACTTTAAAATGTTTTCTTTTTATAATTTTCATTTTTAACATTTTAGTTTATTTTTTATGTGAAACTGAAAATCTCCAACCCAAAAACCATCACATACCAATTTTGAACAGAATCGGATCATAATCACAAAACTCGTCCGCCATATTGGAGCCGCCATTTTGTTTTTTAACAAACATTTTTTTAATGCATTGTCACCGGAATTACGGAAACCTGCCAAATTTCAAATTATTCGGAGTATTAGAAGTGGGTCAAATTCAACTTTAATTAAATTGTTTGTTAGTTAGTTACAAGTGAAGCTAAATAAAAGCTTGTTATTGTAAAGATGTGATTTCTTTTTGTGATATCTAACAGAAAACTACTATCTCCCCGTCACTGCGGTACGCTGGATATTAAACTAGATCTGACAGATATTGGGAAAACCTTAACTTTCAACCTGAAGATTCTGATGGTAAAAATGTGCATTTTCATTGAGATATTTGATTAAAAATGTTTTTACCCATCAGTCTTGATAGAGAACTCATACAAATTTTTTGTTATTTTAAAAAAAGATATTTTTTAGTTTTCAATTGAACGTTTCCTTTTCAACATAAAAAACTTCCGAAAGGTAATCCTGTAATGGAAGATAGTTAATAGGGTTTATCTAATAGTCGCAGATCATTACACATTTGATTTTCATTTATGAATCTCTGGTCATAACTCCGAAAAACTAAATCAAACAAATTTTTGTTTCCGTACGGAGTACATTATTTTATCAGAAATTTCGGTTTGTTTTTTCTTCTGCAGTAACGCAGAAATTTTGTAATCAATTTGAATTCATAAAAATAGCAAAGTGGGCTTTGATATTAATTCATTTATTTAAATATCAACAACTTGACAGTTATCGAAAGTTGAGAAACTGTCTCATTGTTAATTCTTCATTAGTGCAAGCTATAAAGCAGATTCATTCAATATTCCTTTGGATAAAATGGTTGAATATACAAATTCAGAAATGGCAGACATGCACTTAATGTATGGAATGGCTGATGGTAACGCTCGTGCCGCGAGACGAATGTATCTAGAAAGATTTCCACAACGTCATATTCCCAGCACACAATGTTCATCAATATTCACTCCCGTCTTCGTGAAACGGGTACTTTCAAGAGGTCTGCTGTTCTCATAGGAAGACCCAGGAGAGTTAGAACAGTTCAGATAGAAGAAGCTGTACTTAACGAAATTGAGCAGCATCCAGACACCAGTACAAGACAAATTGCGGCACAGTTTAACGTAACCCATGTATTGGTATGGCAAATTTTAAAAGAGCAACAACTTTATCCCTATCACATACAGCGTGTTCAAGCTCTTCTGCCAAGGGATTTTCCAAAGAGATTAACTTTTTGCACTTGGATTCGAAATAAATTGTTGGAAAATCCATGGTTTTTATCTCAAGTGTTATTCACCGATGAGGCATGCTTTTCCCGTAAAGCCATTATTAATTTTCACAACAATCATATGTGGGCTGATGAAAACCCACACGCCGTGATTGAAAACCATTTTCAAGAGACGTTTTCTGTGAATGTTTGGGTTGGAATTGTAGGGAATTTCCTTATCGGGCCACATTTTCTGCCTCATAGACTCAATGGTGACCATTATCGACATTTTCTTGAATTCATCTTACCTGGACTCCTAGAAGAGATCCCACTGAGGGAAAGAATTGTAATTTGGTTTATGCATGATGGTGCTCCAGTACACTTCAGATTGGTTGCACGCCAATATTTAGAAGAGAATTATTCTGATCGCTGGATTGGGCGTGGTGGGCCACAACTTTGGCCACCAAGGTCACCGATATGAATCCACTTGATTTTTTCCTCTGGGGGCACCTTAAATCATTAGTGTACCGAACTCCAGTTCAAAGTGAAGAAGACCTGAGGAATCGCATACAGGAGTCATGCGGAATTATAAGAAACACTCCTGGTATTTTTGAGCGTGTCCGCCAGTCTATGGTTAGGCGCATAAACGCATGCATTGAAGTTGGCGGTGGCCATTTCCAGCAGCTGCTCTGACATATCAATTTCAATAATGGTCCTTTTCTGAACTTAATTTTATTCCTAGGGAATTTATGTTACTTTGCTCTAGTATTTGATAATAAAGTTATTCACTATTGAAAATGTCCAAAATTATTTTGCCATAATTAACTTTGTGCAATACATATTCAACCTGAGTTATGGTAAAAAATGTATGGGAGCTCCATAATATTACATTTTCTCTACACGAGCAGAAAATAGCTATTTGTGTAATGAGAACAAAATGACGTATTGAGTCACGCGCTAATCTTTGGAGAGTGGCAATGACACTTCGAGAAATGAATTATTTTATATCATGCGCACTATTGAATGGATTGTACTTGTTAAATTTGAACTAATTTGGATCGATTATTGTCGAAAATTTCGAAGTAAACTCCAAAAACTCCTAAAAAATGTATTTTGATCACCCTGTACTTCGAAAACCAAGCCGCTTGGGACATGTTTATATGAACTTTTCATTTCGAAACCTTTCAAAGAATCACCCTTCAAGTTTGTTAGACTATTTGCTTCTTAAATTTCTTTATGTTATGCGTTACTGGAAAATGTTTGCGTTAATATTTTCATTGTAACTCCTGAACCGTACGAGTAAATGAAAAACATCAAGAGAGCAAAAAGATGTTAAATGAAACAACATTCATTATTCCTTTCTCCTAATATGTCAGTGGCGGAGGAAAAAAAAATTCTGAAGGGTTGAACAAAGCTTGACTCTGAAAAAAGGAGGACCCTGTGAATTATTTAAGAAATGCATTATTTTGTATCGTGCGTACTATTGAATGGATTATACTTGCCTAATTTGAACTGATTATTGTAGAAAATGTCGAAGTTAACTCTAAAAAATCTTGAAAAAAATGTATTTTTATCGCCCTGTATCTCGAAAACCAAGCCGTTTGGGACATATGTTTATATGAACATTTCGTCCTGAAAACCTTCAAAGAATCACCTCCCGAAGATTGTCAACGTACTTAATTAACACCCTGTATATATATATATATATATATATATATATATATATATATATATATATATATATATATATATATATATATATATATATATATATATATATATATATATATATATATATATATATATATATATATATAAAGTGATGTGAGTAAAAACGATAAAATGGTATAAATATATGGGACAACACGTGTATAACTATAATTTTAAAATACATTTAAGAGGTAAGAAACTCTTCTACGCTATAAAAAGCTTTATCACACATAAATGTTGATATCCTATTCCTAACCACTGATATGCTACCGCTCATGTCTATAAGGTTTTCCATCCTATTAAAGCATTTGACACGAACATGTCTTGGGGAATTTTGACCAATAAGCAGCCTGGAAAAAGGCTGATGAATATTTTTCTTATTTCTTGTATTATGTGTGTGCATTTCGTCATTTTTCAAAAAAATATTTTCGTTGTCCTTTATAAAAATAATCAGGTTTAAAATGTAGAGGCTAGGAAGATTTTATGAATAATGGCTTACAAGTTTCTGAGGGGTGTGTTTTGTTCATGGTTCTAATGATTTTTTTTTGGGAACGAAATGTCCCTATAAAGTAACTCGAGGATCCCCAAAAGATTATGCCATATTGCATTGCTGACTGAGCCAATCCAAAATAAAGAATCCTTAGTATATCAGCTGATACTGTATCCCGCAAATTCCTAATAATATATGTAATTGTGCTAAGTTTTGTACGCAAAGTAGTTATATGATTTTCCCATGTTAATTTTCTATCAAGCACAACACCCAAGAACTTCACACTGTGTTTGCTTTCTACTGATTTTCCATTAACTGTTAAGTAGAGATCATTATCCGGATTCAGATTTTTTGGTAAGTATCGAATATGATATGTCTTAGCGGTATTTAGTGCAAAGCCATTATTACTACAATATTCCCCTAATTCCTTTGAAGCTTTATTTCCATTAATTACTAGTTGCTCATTATTTGTACTAGACATCAAAATATTTGTATCATCTGCATAGATAATAATAATAATAGCGTTTATTGCCCAACAGTTTCCCATTTACAGAGCAATTTTATAAATGACAATACAAGATTAATTAGTAGCACTAATTTCTAAATATGAATGAATGACAATCACAAGTCCTATTTGAATACAAAAACAAAAAAATAAAATAAAAATAAAATAAAAAATACAAAAATTCAAAGATGCGCACGAGATTTATTCTTGAGTTCACAAACACTGCAAGGAAAGAAGTCACAAACACTAGAAAGTTTGTTTGCATTACTGCACATAAAATGTATTGGTGCCTTTAACATTAAATTTGTTTGAGCTCTTTTGCATAAGAAAGTAGTGTTGTGTCTAGATGTTATGATGAGTTTCCGGCTGAATGTTAAGATTTTACATTTAGATATGTTCAAATGCAAGCAATTTTCAAGACACCATGTGTGTAAAGTATTAATTTGATTTTGCAATATCATACAGTCATCTAAACTGGTTATAGTAGCGTATAACTTCAAATCATCTGCAAACATCAACCTATTGCACTCCAATAGATTGCACAAGTCATTAATAAATATCAAAAATAATAATGGACCAAGATTGGACCCCTGAGGTACTCCGCTAGTTGCAAAATAGATATTTGAATAAAAACCATTTTAATGAACATACTGTTTGCGTTGATGGAGGTATGATTCTAAAAGTTGTAAGTAAGTTTCATTAATGCACATTATTGAAAGTTTGTGAAGAAGTATATTATGACTGATCTTATCGAAAGCCTTAGAGAAATCTGTGTACACCGCATCAACCTGCCCCCTAAGATCTAAAGTTTCACACAAATATTGATTAAAAACAGCCAGGTTACTAACGGTGGATCTAGAATTCATAAAACCATGTTGGTATTCAGATATAATATGTTTGGTGGACAGATAAATGCGACTGTACAAGATGGTCTCCAGAATCTTCGCAAAGTTATTCAAGATTGATATCGGTCTATAATTATTAATGGCATTACGATCTTGACTTTTATGGATTGGGCAAACTTTGGCAATTTTCCAAATTTCTGGAAAAACTGATGTTTTCAAAATTAAATTGAAAAGGATTTGTAGAGGGTGAACTAATACTCTTAAGCAGTCTTTCAAGAGAAATGATGGTATTCTATCTGACCCTGAAGTGAACTTATTCTTTAATTTTTTCCCAGCTTCCAAGATTTCTGTTTCCGTGATTGTTTCACAGCTAATATCTACTAGAGTATTATGATCAAAATTAAATAATAAGTTTTCCTCTACGTTTACAGGTAATGAATAGGCACTTTCAAAGAAATTCCCGAAGGCATTCACAATCGATTGCGGATCAGTATACGATTCCCCTCCACAAACCATTTTACCAGGAATTCTTGAAGTTCTATTTTTATTATTGACAAATGCCCAGAAATTGTTCGGATCCTCTTTCAACTTGATTTCTACATTCTGTAAATACGATGCATATGCTTCTTTTAGTTTTTGTTTGATATCTGCCCTTAGCCTACTGAATTCCTGATGAAAATAAAAATTTCCTGTGTTTTTGAACTTTCTATGTAGCTTGGACTTTTCTTTAATAAGCTTTATAACCTCGCTTGGATACCATACTGGATATTTATGTTTAAATTAATGATTTGATCTGCTGCAGCACACGTTCCTTTTATGTCACTTGTGAAGATTATAAAGAAAAGAGGACCCAAGATGGAGCCTTGAGGTACCCCTTTATGAAAACTTTCTCTTGTATTGGATTTGATGGATTCTAACACAACAGTTTGTTTTCGATTAGCCAAGTAAGAGGTTGCCCAATCCTGGGCTACTCCACGAACTCCCATAGCTTCTAATTTAAGTGTTAATAAATCATGATCTATTGTGTGTCGAATGTCCGGCTTAGATCATAGAAAAGACCTATGACATCATTCGTAAATTTGCGTCAATCTTGTTCCTTTAAAAACAATTTCTAATAAAGCAGTTTCTTCCTACAAGTAAACAATGAACCGTTTAGTGTTGTGTGGAAATAAAGGAAAAATACATGAAATAAATTATTTTTGGTAGACAATGAAATTTTCAAGTACCTAAATGCTGTGCTCAAAATATCTTAAATATTATTTTAGCTTGACAAAAAACGCATGATTCTTGGTTATTGTCTTAAGAAGACACCCCAGCAGAACATTTGAGTAGGAAATTTGTAATCTGTGGCAGTCATTTTCCTAATGAAGATTTATATGAAAACTGTAATAGAATAATTTGAAACCTAGTGCAGTACCAATACTGTGTCTGCGTAAGCATGAATGGCGAGTGATACAACTTTCTGCAAACAAATTTCGAGTATCAGCCATACCGCTTATACTATGAGTTCTAGATTTCTACAATAAGTACTAAACATACAGAATCGCCTCGAAAATATGTCAATATGGAGGTGCTTTTCTTTGATGATAAGGAAAATGCTTCTGGCCTCACTTTTTCATGCACCCCCCATTGTGGAAATTGCACTGAGGTAATAACACAACACAACCAGAAATACTCACTTGTAATCTCCCAAGTGCTTGAATTATTGCCGGAAATTTTTCGAGTACATGAATTTTTTGAAATTTCTTAAAAAATTCATGTACGAGATAAATTTCCTGCAATTAATTCAAGCACGCGGGGGATTCGGTAAGAAAATTTTACACCAAAATATATCCAACAATTCATAAGAAATAACTAACTATGGTTCACCTGAACTATTTACATGCATAGTACAAAAAAGATGCATGAAAATATTGATATGTAAAACACGCTTAACAAAATTTCAATTTGATTTTTTAAATTTAATCAAAAAAAAAGTAAAAATGTTCTTGCAATTAATTCAAGCACGCGGGGGATTCGGTAAGAAAATTTTACACCAAAATATATCCAACAATTCATAAGAAATAACTAACTATGGTTCACCTGAACTATTTACATGCATAGTACAAAAAAGATGCATGAAAATATTGATATGTAAAACACGCTTAACAAAATTTCAATTTCAATTTCAAAAAAAGTAAAAATTTTACACCAAAATATATCCAACAATTCATAAGAAATAACTAACTATGGTTCACCTGAACTATTTACATGCATAGTACAAAAAAGATGCATGAAAATATTGATATGTAAAACACGCTTAACAAAATTTCAATTTCAATTTCAAAAAAAGTAAAAATGTTCTTGCTCCACTGGGAATTGAACTAGTGACCACACGACCACGAGGCGGACACTTTACCGACTCGCCACGGGGACTTTGATATACATGTAGACAACTGGTGTATTGAAGTGTTTCTGAAATTTGATTTCAGAATTTGCAAATTCTGCGATTATTGTGAAGAAAATATTCAGACACATTCGAAATATTTAATAAATACATAAATATGAAATATTATCTCATTTCAAATGAAAAATACAATTCCATTTGTACATCAAAGCAAAATATAAACTATCACCTGTCAAATATTTGACAGAAAAATTTCCACTTATTAATTTCGGCCAGGGTACCCAGGAGGATAAAAATTTCCGGAAATTTTTTGGGTTGCCATGGCATCTAAATAAGAACGAATGTTTTGGTTCTCTCTAAAAGTGAGGTGTGAAATTTTCTTAGAAATAGCATGTTAATCTCTTCAAATTATTGAAATTAAATGCAGTTGCATATTTTGACATGAATCGTTCTAGAACAAAAAAACCTCGAGCTTCCAAGCATCCAATTTTATAAATCAAGTTCAGAGCGATAAATAATAATAACCATGCTCTACTTTCTGATGGCCTTTGCTGAATATTTGGGATCATAAATATGTGAAAAGATGTATTCATTTCGGCTGAATACAGATGGCAGGTTTAAGTACTATGAGGTTTCTAACCTTATTCTTCAAGATTCAGAATTAACGTTTGTTAATCTTCAAAAGTACCATAATATTTTACTAAAACCGGGCCTGTTACAAATCACTAATGACGCGCATGCGCATTGCGGACTGGCCTGAACACTTTTGACATATGGATTAGCATTCTAGAGTAAGTATATAATATATATTTCTATGGAATGAACTAGTGCACAATTTGGAGAAAACCAGTACAGTGTCGATGCAGTACTGGTGCAAAACTAGTGCAACACTAGTTTTACCAATAGAATTCGCTATTGATCTTTGGTATGAATGACGTTTATTCTGAAATGTAAGTGTGACAAGCACTTGTCAATGTGGAAACTTTGTCAAAATTTCAGTGTGAAATAACAAAAATGCTTTCTCACCCAAACTATGGGAAAACATCCCACGTTGAAAGATTCAGAAGAAATAGTTCTCATTTCGAAAGGTTACCGTCTGTTAAGAAAACTTGGTGAGGGCTCCTACGCACCAGTTTATCTCACCGAATACACTGGAAACAGTGGCAAGGGAAAGAACAAGGACGACGATGAGAAGAAATTGGCGTGTAAAGTTATCGATACGAAAGATTCTCCTAAAGACTACGTGAAGAAGTTCTTACCAAGAGAATTGGCAATCCTGTCGATACTGAATCACCCTCACATCGTTCATGTCCACAGCATATTCCAGAGAAAGTGCAAATACTTCATCTTCATGCGGATGGCAGAAAACGGTGACCTCCTAGACTACATCCTGGACCACGGTCCAGTTTCCGAAGCCAGATCAAGAGTGTGGTTCCGACAGATAAGCTTGGCTGTGCAATACTTGCACACGCTTGGTGTGGCTCACAGGGACTTGAAGTGCGAGAACTGTCTGATTTCAGCTAACAACAACCTCAAACTTACCGATTTCGGGTTTTCCCGTTTCATCGTAGATATCAGAGGAAGGTTCAGAACAAGCTCCACATACTGCGGATCCTTGAGCTACGCAGCACCAGAGGTCCTCAAAGGTAACCCCTATTACCCAAAAATGAGCGACTGCTGGTCTCTTGGAGTTATCCTCTTCACCATGCTCAACAAGTCGTTGCCGTTCGACGAGAAAAAAATTAGGGATTTACTAGAACTTCAGAAAAGCGGAAAGTGGAAGTTTAGAACGAGAGTGGGAGAAATAGTGAGTGAAAACGTCCGCCATGTGGTTGAGTGCTTGCTCAACCCAGATCCAATGAGGCGATGGACCGCCACACAGATCGTGGAGTCGGACTGGATCAAAATGGATAAAAGGCTGATCGAATTAACAATGGATGAATGTTACTGCCTGAATGAAGCTAGAACTCAAGGTTTGGTTCTAATGCAAGAAGCCACGACGCAGATGCTTAGGGCAAACAGGATGGAACCTTCGAGCAAACTGCTGAGAATCGAAAGGAAAGAGAGTATGGCTCCCACGAATAATCAGGATTCAGAAGAGGTGAAAGATTTCAGCAAGTCGGATCCACAAGACGATAAGGGGTATCCTACTAATTTGAGGACTTCTAAGGCGGAAAATCTTAGAAAAAAATAACTGATAATGTAAAAAGATATTGGAAATATAGTGGCTATACTCTTAAATACACGATATTTCGTTGTAAATATGACAGGATGAAAAATGTTCGATGGGCCACAGCACGACATCTTATTCTACTAACAGGCTAGGAGAATGTTGATTTAAGGTTCATATAAACCCATGAAAAAATCAACGGCACAATTAAAAATTCTGAAAAAAATTCAAAAAGTAATTTTGGCATTCGAATTGATTAATCAGTGAGATGTAGAAGAAAATCTGATTAATAGTTTTCGAGGAAAAAAATAAAAACCTAACTTTTTTAAGTTTTTCCAAAAACCACTCATCAGATTCCATTTCAAATATCATGACATATCAATGTTAAAGTAAAGAATAATCACGATTTTTTTTTCAGAATTTTCAACTTCAATGTTCCCTCACAATTAAAAAAAATTCTGAAAATCTTGTTATAAAATCAAAGACAGTTGAGAAGAATCGCTTTTGCAATTGATATTTATATGAAATTTAGAAGATATAAAATCAAACGATTTATATTTTTAATAATGATTTCCAAAACCGCGTACAAAAAACGGTAAATCGCTCCACTAAGTGATTCTCCTGTAGTACATGAACGAAAAAACAAAAATGGTTCTGCTACTGTCCACAAGGTGTTGCACAGAATTAGTGTCACTGTCATATTTACTGTACAGGGTGTCCCAAATTCGAGCCTCATCATTGGGATCTCGGAAACCAGAAGAGATACGAGGTAGGTTAAATGGAGGCAAAGTTGCGCAATTTGGTGCACATTGTAACGCCGCTTTCATATTTGAAAAAGTCCTAATACTTCTGAAGATTTTTGGAAAAAACCAATTATTCGCGATTTCAATTTATTTTTTTTGTGACTATTTGAATAGATATAACAAAACAAATTTCACATTCTCATTGCTACTTTTTCTGTTCTACAGGATGGTGTTATCAGATTTTCAAACAGACGTTTCGTATTTGAGCTGCCATCATCAACTTTGTTTTTTTAAATACGGCCCTGGATTTTTTATTACAGATTTTAAAAGTTTCTAATGCCCCAAAACAAATAAAGTATCGCACTTATTCTAAAAGTTTATATTAATAGCATTTTTCATAAGAACTCATGAGTTAGAGAGAGACAAAAATTAGATTTTTAATAGAGTTAGAACAATTTTCAATAACGCACTGCTTAAAACTCAAAAACTAACATAAAAGTGGGTGGTTAATAAATAATATAATCGAAGTGTCATCCCTCAAACTCTAGGCCCTAGGATATATTTACAAAAATAATTCCATTTTATCAAAGTGGCTGTGCATCGTGCATTCTGGCTATCTTAGTTCATTTGTTAATGTTTAAATTATCCAATATTTTGACAGTTCACTGTTCGTTCACTAATTAAACGAAAATGACTTTTTCTAATGAAGAAAAACGAGACATGATAAAGATTTATTATATTTCGAATCGAAATTCAAAAACGGCTTGTGAGCGCTATTTGTTGGAATATCCAGAAAGACGGCAGCCGCATTATAGTTATTTTGCTAATATTGATAATAATTTAGCTCAGTACGGAAGTTTTGTTAGGCCAAGGGTTGAATATGGAACACGAATCGATCCAGAAGAGGAACAAATTATCTTGAACACTGTAAGTTTGAAAACTGTTACAAAGTAGAAAGTAAAATGAATGATTTTAAACTATTTTTTAAGGCCAATAATAATCCTCGAGCGTCAGTTAGAGTTTTCTCAGAAGAAGTAGGATTACCGCGAATGAGAGTTTGGAAAACTTTAAATAAGCGTGGATATAAACCTTACAAAATCCATATTAGTCAAACACTAAGACCTGGCGATGCTGAGAGACGATTAGTATTTTGTAACTGGTTGCAAAATAAAATTAATGAAAATGATGACTTCCAAACTATATGGACAGATAAATGCAGTTTTTCAACAGATGAACTATTTAACAGACATAACGAACACTATTGGTCAATAGAAAACCCAAGGCAGAATCAAGAAGTAAGACCACAGGGACGACAATCATTTAACGTATGGGTCGGTATGTGGCACAATAAAATTATCGGCCCGTTTTTTATTCAAGGAAAAGTAAATTCCGATAGATACGCAGAATTTATAAGGACCAATATATTGGATTCCTTAATGGAAGAACCTTCGGGGGTATTACGTCAACAAGACGGTGCACCACCTCATAATGGGAGATGTGTTAAAAATTTATTAAATAAGTTATTCCCTAATAAATGGATTGGAAACCAAGGTCCCGTACGTTGACCAGCTAGAAGCCCCGATCTAAACCCTCCAGACTACTTTCTTTGGAGATTTCCCAAAAACCGTCTTTATCGAAACACGCCACAAAATCTTGAAGTATTACGACAAGACCTAATAAGGGAGATCAGGGCTATCCCTGCAAAGACCATTCAGCGTGCCATCCATAAACTTCACAGACTGACACGAAAATGCATTCAAGCAGGTGGATTACAATTTGAATATTTGCTTTAACTTTCATTGGGTATTCAATTTTATAGTTTTTGTTTGACTTTTTTTGGAATAATTAAAACATCATGCCTATTGTTGAACATCACACATTGTTTTATATCAATTTTTAGGAGCTTCTGAGGTCCTTAAAACAATGATGTATCGTTCTTTTTCGAAAAAATTATTTTAACGATGTCTGTCTCTCTCTAACACATGAGTTCTTATAGAAAATGCTATTAATATAAACTTTTCGAATAAGTGCTATACATAATTTGTTTTGGGACATTAGAAGATTTTAAAATCCATAATAAAAAATCCAGGGCCGTATTTAAAAAAACAAAGTTGATGATGGCAGCTCAAATACGAAACGTCTGTTTGAAAATCTGATAACACCATCTTGTAGAACAGAAAAAGTAGCAATGAGAATGTGAAATTTGTTTTGTTATATCTATTCAAATAGAGTCATAAAAAAATAAAAATGAAATCGCGAATAATCGGTTTTTTCCAAAAATCTTCGGAAGTATTCGGAATTTTTCAAATATGAAAGCTGCATTTCAATGAGCACCAAATTGTGCAACTTTGCCTCCATTTAACCGACCTCGTATCTCATCTGGTTTCCGAGATCCCAATGATGAGGCTCGAATTTGGGACACCCTGTACAGCGTTGCCAATAATTCTATACAGCGATAACAGATTTTGTATAATTTTTCAAAAATGATAGTATCGTCGATAGGGGTTTGTCAGTTCATCAATTGTAAGTATTAGTTTTGGAAACAGAATTGAAAATAATAAGAATAATAATCATAATAGCATCTTTATTGTCCATTCCAGTTGTTTTTAAATAACATTATATTATATACATAAAAAGTAACGGCATAA
Source organism: Chrysolina oricalcia (assembly GCA_944452925.2). Taxonomy (NCBI): domain Eukaryota; kingdom Metazoa; phylum Arthropoda; class Insecta; order Coleoptera; family Chrysomelidae; genus Chrysolina; species Chrysolina oricalcia. Next base: position 59,986,090 of record OX101814.2, read on the forward strand.
TGGGCGGAGTTCAGTTCACAAAGTATGAACTAGCTTTAAAGAAAATGGACCTCACTTTTAGAAACACTAAAAACGATTTTAAAGATAACCCCAGAACAAAAGGAGGTCTCTATCCATGGTAAGCCTGGATGTTCTGCAAATCAACCGAAATATGCAGACAAGGAAAATACATCACAGTTTCTGAAAAATGTGGTGTACACCCATTACAAAACTGAAGATTCCGCAAATTTTCCCGAAACTTGCAGACATTAATCGGCACGGGGGTCAAGTTTGAAAAACGAGGTCTCCACCTAATACAAATCTGAGGGCGCTGCAAATTTCCTGAAATTTTCAGACAGAACACAGCAAGGAACACTGAATTCGAATAATAAAGTCTCCGTGGTCTCCACACAATGAAAACCACAGGCACTGCAACTCTCACCAAATTCACGGACTCAGCAGAGGCCACTAAATTCGAATCACGAGGTCACTAAGGTATCCACCCAACAAAATTATAGTGGCACTGTAAATTCCACCAATTTCACAAACAGTACTCAGCAAAGGGCACTGAAGTCGAATAACAAGGTCACCGAGGTCTCTAGCCAACAAAAGAGCGAAGACACTGAAAATTCAACCAAATTCGTAGACAGGACTCAGCACTGTACTCGAAAAACGAGGTCCGCGAGGTCTCCACCCAACAAAATTATGAAGGCACTGTGAAATCCACCAAATTCACTGATAGGACTCAACTGAACTCGAAAAATTGATTCCCTGAGGTTTCCACCCAACAAAAAACTAGAGGCCCTGTTAGTTTCACCAAATTCACTGACAAGGCTCTGTAGAGGTCGCTAATCAACAGTAGTGAGGCCCGCGAAGTCTACATTCACAAAAAACGGAGATACTACAAAACTGAAATATTTTGTAGACCACTGAACAATAAGCCTATACAAAGAGCTGGAAAAGAGAAGAGAAGGAAAGAAATAAAAAACCTTGAAAACGAATTCAATGGCCTCTGAAGAGTATTGTCCGTGAATTTGGTGATATGTGCAGTGCTTCTGGTTTTGTTTGGATGGATACCTCGGGGGCCTCATCATTCGGTTACAATGTCCCTTGCTGTGTTTTGTTAACAAATTTCAGGATATTTTGTTGCGCGTGCCCTCAGATTTGTCTTGGATGGACACCTCATTGTTCAAGCTCAACACCCCGTACTGAGTTATGTGTGCAGGTTTCAAAAAATATAATAGGATAGTTTGAACCTCATGTTTAATGTCTTGACAAAGAAAATAAACATTTCCGAAAGCTCGACCAAATAACAGAGAGCCCAGCCAGCCCAGTATTTTGACTGCATCCTCAAGAACCATCCGCATTTTTCCTCAACTAGTCAGTCAAGACTACCCTTCGCCTTATACATATTATATATATATATATATATATATATATATATATATATATATATATATGTTCGGAAAGGTTTCCGCGGTCAGAAATATGTACATTACTAAGTTCATGGGTTGAACCGCGTTGAGAGTTTATAACTCGACGTTTCGGCTCCTGCTTTGGAGCCATTTTCAAGAGTGTGACTGCGAGGCCTCTTTTGAGATCAAGGAGTAGGCAGGTTGAGACCTTGATATCTCTCAAGACCACGACTCGAGGAGTAGGCAGATAGAGGCCTCGCAGTCACACTCTTGAAAATGGCTCCAAAGCAGGAGCCGAAACGTCGAGTTATAAACTCTCAACGCGGTTCAACCCATGAACTTAGTAATGTATATATATATATATATATATATATATATATATATATATATATATATAATATATATATATAGGAAGTTATTCATGACATCTACAGTCACTAGTTGAAACTTAATTTGACACGAACCAAGGAATCCAAAAGTAGAGGTTTGTCCACAAATTGACAGGCAGCCAACAATTCGTTGTTCTGACCAACCCAAGGTTCAATCAAGTTTCTAATACGTTATGAGAAACGCAAGCAGAATCTAAGTGAAAATAGAGTATATTTCGTTTTAATTCCGAGAGTTCTAACCTTTGACAGCTGTTTCGTGCTAACGCACTCATCAGAAAGGATTTATGGAGCTCTCGAGATCAAAACGAATCCACTGCCTGTCAATTTGTGGACAAACCTCTACTTTTGGATTCCCTGGTTCGTGTCAAATTAAGTTTCAACTAGTGACTGTAGATGTTATGAATAACTTCCTGTTATATTCTGTCTTGCCTCACGGTATTAATTCTTGAGTGGATTCGTTTTGATTTCGAGAGCTCCATAAATCCTTTCTGATTAGTGCGTTAGCACGAAACAGCTGTCAAAGGTTAGAACTCTCGGAATTAAAACGAAATATACTCTATTTTCACTTAGATTCTGCTTGCGTTCCTCATAACGTATTAGAAACTTGATTGAACCTTGGGTTGGTCAGAACAACGAATTGTTGGCTGCCTGTCAATTTGTGGACAAACCTCTACTTTTGGATTCCTTGGTTCGTGTCAAATTAAGTTTCAACTAGTGACTGTAGATGTCATGAATAACTTCCTGTTATATTCTGTCTTGCCTCACGGTATTAATTCTTGAGTGGATTCGTTTTGATTTCGAGAGCTCCATAAATCCTTTCTGATGAGTGCGTTAGCACGAAACAGCTGTCAAAGGTTAGAACTCTCGGAATTAAAACGAAATATACTCTATTTTCACTTATATATATATATATATATATATATACTATATCTCTAATATAGATAACAGTAGATATATAATTCATTATTGAGGAGAAAGAACAACGACCAAGAAATGAAATTAATATTATTATTATTATTTTTTCTTTGCTGTTTTGCATTGACTGCTATGGTCATTGGCCATGTGTTCTGGATAGGCTTTGTTACTAACTCCATGCGCCACCTTAGGAGCAGCACTGTTAATTGGAACGCAACAGTGAATTGTGCAGGACTCACCTCAGTCATTGGTAATCCGGTTATCCGTACTATAGCTACATAATGCATTGAACCACATTACCACAATTAATACCAGATAATAATTAACAATCCTGTGAGCTATTTTGCAATACTCCGAATAATGTTGAGATTTGGCAACAATGCATTATCAGTATGGTTGACCGTTGGATATTCGGTAGATATTCTAGCAGAAAACTGTAATTTGTTTGGAAATATTATTCGCGATCACCACGGAGTGGGCGACATCTACATTTTGAAATTTGTATGTAAAACTCCGGGAAAACAAACATTTTGCCGTAAGATCTAGTGTTGATAAATTGTTGATTATTTCTTGGTTGTTCTATATTTGGTTTGATTTCTCTGATTCAATGCAAAAAGCATAGCTTTGATATGACTGGTAAGTCAAAACAATTTTGTTCAGTGCCGCAGTGCAAAAGTTATTCATCTGCAAATGTGTCCATGCTCTCTTTTCCCAGAAACCAGAAACTAGTAAAAAACATGAGGAATTGCCAATTGGTAAATAAACTAAATTTTAGAATATTTCACAACTAGTAAGAGAATTTTTGTTTGTAATTGGTGTGTTACTCCACATTTATATTTAAAAAACACTAGTTTTTGTTTAACACAACAAACTTTACATTATTTATAATTAACAATAGTAAATTGGTAACAAATAGTAAACTATAACACTTTCCGTATATTCAAAAGTACCGCTCTTTTTACCCGACTCACTATAATACTGTCCGGTTTCATTCTCATATATCCATTGAGTCATCTAGTGTTGTAACTATAACAGGTTTCCACAATTTGCTTAAATCTAATCATCTTCTACGCTCAACAGGCAAGACATTAAATCGATTGATTGAAAGGGGTCATTCCATATCAAAAAATTCCAGAAACTAGTTCATTAAGGAAACCAAGTGTATTTTTTAGACAAAGGTCAAAAATTCCTTGCTCAACATTCTCTACCTCACAAAATGAAACATGATTACTGCCTCCCGTTTGACTACTCTTTTCTCTCAACTACTGAAATATCAGCAAAATGAATGTTCACCACAGGCGGTTCTAAAGAAGCACTCGAAAGTTGAAAGTTTGAAGTAAAAATTCAATAATAGAATTCACGTCAACAACTGTCAACTCATAGATAAATGACGTTTGCTTTGTTTTCCCGGAGTTTTGGTGCGCCACCTAGTGCCAATGGTGACCGCGAATAAACGACCGCTGTCACTATGCTATGAAAAACATTAGGGTCACTGAATCTAGAAGGCCGTGCCGTTCTTACGGGTATGGCCAATGGGCGTGGTCTAGTACTTGAAATAGTTCCAGTGTTCAAACAACCCACAAAACTTGCTCTCTAATTGGTGATTTTGTGGGTTATTGGAATAATGGAACTATTTCAAGTATTGGACCACGCCCATTGGCCATACCCGTAAGGACGGCACGGCCTTCTAGATTCAGTGACCCTAAAAAACATATTTAGTCAGTGCCATCTTACAGTTCAGAAACGCGAAATATTTGATAATATCAAAACGGATGATGATCGGTACCAGTTGAATGACAATTTCCCTCATATTATACAGGCTGATTCACGGTGGATGGCACATTAGACGTTTCTGGTGAACCAGACAACGGATCACTTTGAAAATTCAATGGAGGGCATATTCGGACATTGTCTAGCCAACTAAAATATTTTCGACAATGCGGTGTTACCGCTTCTATTAGAAAGCAGTAGCAACTTTGATTTTTCAAATGGAACACTCTGTATATAATATTATTTTTGGAATCTCCAACAATTGCTTGACAACTTTTCTTGATATTTCCCTATACTTATCTGTTACCGTTTTCGAAATAAAAATTAATTTCAATTTTTTTCTTCGAAAATCATGACTTCTAAAAATGCCGATATCTTTTAGTTAAGAAGTACTATGATATCGAAATTTGGTTTGGAGTTAGGTGATACTTGGACACTTCCCACACGTCAGCCTAATCTCCGTTACTTCAATACAGGGTGGTAAAAAAATACAGTTTTTTCGTTTGCTTGAAAAAGTTGCTGAAATTTGATTATTTTAAAAAGAACACCCTGTATATTATTGAAAATTCGGAAAACTGCTGAAATTTGCTTTCTTTCTATGTATATCATACCCATACCTAACTAGTCAAGTTTCGGACTTATGAGCATTTATTTGTGAAAATGTCCCTTCAGAATGGTATTTCCATTCGGTATTTGGTAAGCAGGCCATGATTACTATTTGACAGTAGCGTTGTGACATTCTCCTAATGATATCGACATTTTTGTCACTTCAGAAGTTGCAAATACCTTCAAAACGATGGAACAAAACTATTCAAACGAAGTTCTTATGAATTTGTTTATTATTTTTGGACAGTGTGACAAAATTATCAGCAGAACATGTAGAAAGTTCAATGAAATGTATCCGAATCTACCGCCAATGAACCTCAAGAAATTTATACGAATTCAGAACAATTTCAATATGTTTGAATAAACTTTAAAAAAGCACCAAGAAACTTGAAATTGGAAATATTGGTATGAATAATTATAAAAAAGTAAAACAATCATGTGGATCATTTCAAAATATGTTCGAATCGCTGGCCGTTCACTTCCAAGCACTTTAAAATGCGGGTGTTGACTGCTTTCGTGGTGGCAGATCTGATTTCATTGGGATCCAAATCTTCAAATGTTTGGGCAATCCTTTCTAACAATTCATCTCTCGAACGCACGGGTATTTTGTAAACTTTTTCTTCAAACATTCCCCACACATAAAAATCTAATGGATTAAGATCGGGTGATCTCGCTGGCCAATTCCATGGTCCCAAGCGCCTTATCCACCGATCGTCAAAAAGTCTTTCCAGTTCTGCGCTCACTTCTCTTGTGCAATGTGCAGGAGCTGCGTCGATATTATTAGAATGTCACAACGCTACTGTCAAATAGTAATCATGGCCTGCTTACCAAATACCGAATGAAAATACCATTCTGAAGGGACATTTTCACAAATAAATGCTAATAAGTCCGAAACTTGACTAGTTAGGTATAGGTATGATGGACATAGAAAGAAAGCAAATTTCAGCAGCTTTCCGAATTTTCAATAATATACAGGGTGTTACATTTAAAATAATCAAATTTCAGCAACTTTTTCAAGCAAACGAAAAAACTGTATTTTTTTACCACCCTGTATTGAAGTAACGGAGATTAGGCTGACGTGTGGGAAGTGTCCAAGTATCACCTAACTCCAAACCAAATTTCGATATCATAGTACTTCTTAACTAAAAGATATCGGCATTTTTAGAAGTCATGATTTTCGAAGAAAAAAATTTAAATTAATTTTTATTTCGAAAACGGTAACAGATAGGTATAGAGAAATATCAAGAAAAGTTGTCGGGCAATTGTTGGAGATTCCAAAAATAATATTATATACAGAGTGTTCTATTTGAAAAATCAAAGTTGCTACTGCTTTCTAATAGAAGCGGCAACACCGCATTGTCGAAAATATTTTAGTTGGCTAGAGAATGTCCGAATATACCCTCCATTAAATTTTCATAGTGATCCGTTGTCTGATTCACCAGAAACGTCTAATGTACCATCCACCGTAAATCAGCCTGTATAAACCAACCAAATGCCATAATTTTTTTAATTCAAACCATTGAGAAAAGGACCTTTCGAAAACACTGTCTTCAGCCCGTGGTATTTTCAAATCGGTGTTTCGCTTCTTCCTTATTTATACGTTTCCATGGTAACACAATTTCTGTGAATAGAGAAACGTCAGTTTGACGGTTCAACTCTTCAACTGACATTAATGTCGCATGATGAACCGTTCCTGCAATAACCATTTGGTCCATAATAATATAATGTATTCGTGAAATTGTCTGATCGTATATCCCTTCAAAATGCAGAATTTTCAAGATACTCTCACCTTGCCAGTAGCTCAAACTGTGTTGCTGTACAAAACACCACTCGAGCAAGCTCTCGTGGTGTTTCTAAGCAACACAGTTTTCGTGAGAGCAAGGTGAAAGTATTTTTTGAAAATTCAGCATTTTGTAGGGATATCACTACTGAAAATTCAACGACTGGGGAGTATAATTCTTTGTATTGAAAATGTTTTGTTCTGCAAGCAAAAAAGTAGATTAGCAGTGATGCATAAATATTACTTCGATATTCCTTCACGTAATAATTAAAATATTTGTTTCCGAACACACAGTAAAGAGGTTCTGCTGTTTATATCCTATGAAACGATCAATTTTCACTCAAAGTATGATTTTTTGAACTGGGACACAAGATCGTCTGTAGAGGGGGTTTTCATTTTACAACCATATATAATTGGAATCTTTGCTCAAATGAGATGGAGGAATCAGGCAGGAATATATTCAAATAACGCTGTACTCACAGTTGAGGGTATTCATAATACCATTTCAATAAACAGAGCATTTATTTTAAAATTAAGTGGATGAAATTTCAGAAAGACCAAGAACTTCTGTTTTCTTATAAAACAGACTTTAGCGATGGGGAATTTCAAAAAGTTGATTCAAGAATAGGATCGGTAAGAACTCGACAAAACCACAGTGACTTTGAATTAAAACCTCTGCACGATCAATCATTACCGATAGCTGATTTGAAATATAATAATTTACTAGAACTTTTGCCTTATGTCAGTGATTACAACAAGTAATTTTTTCAAAAACTTCAACATTCGTCTACTATGAATCCAGAAGTTTTCACTGCTCCAGAAGATGAAATTTAAAGTTTTGTTAATTGTTAAAGTGTCTGAAATGTTCCTTAATTTTTTTGTATTAATATAGCTTTATAATAATATAAAATTAAGTTTCGCTTATTTTTTCAACTAAATTTTATATTTGGTTCAAATAAATTTGAGTTTACCTATTAAATAGAGACAATTTTGTGCTTCTTTTAGTTATTCTTTTACCCTACTTCATAAAAAAAGCTAAAGAAAGTGGGTATTATTTCCCATAACAATAATTAGTAAAAGGGCCAATCTCCATCTAAATCATAAAATATCTTTTTTTTTTCATCAGTAACATAATTTTTCAAAAATATACATTATTTTGAAGTGTTTTATCGATTTTTATTACTTGAAAATAATTATTCACACACTTAAAATTATAGTCATATTGCTTTTAAATCTTGCATAATTAATATCTCAGATCACTGAAAATGGAAATTGGCCATTTTAAGACTCAGGTCCAGACATATCGTTCAAATTTTTGTTTATTTATTTTGTATGAGTAGCCTCTAAAGTTGAATTTGATACTGTAATCATTGTTCAAACGAAGCTGGGCTAGTATTCCGGTTATATGAAGTGGTAAGTTGAGGTTCAGGGCTACTAGGTATTATGCGTATAAAACGTCAAGTAAGTAGATCGTGCTTGCAAAGTGAGATCTTCTTGTATCAGTTTGATCCTGAACTTCTCTAGAAGTGATTTTCTTTCTCTTTTAATTTTGAAACATATTTGCGAAACATATTCTACGTTTTCATGACCCGTAAATTTCCTTTATTTTACCGTACGTACATCAGTTATCTTACCTTACGTTTACATGAACATCCTTTTATTGTTTGTTACGTTTATATTTGATGATACTTAAAACGTTGATCGTGGATAAAGCACAGTCTTACTCAGTTAAAATGACAGGTCGCGATGCTCGTAGATCTTGCTCGCCTTCGGCTCGCACATGGAACTTTCCTCTAGCTTCAAATATCCATTGTAACCTTGTTACTACTATACTGTAATTTCCCCGATTCCCGTTGTAAGATGAACAATTTACTAACTTTCATGCAAATAGGCTTAGCCTACAGTGTCAAAAAGCTTTATTAAAAGGACTTACTTGGTCCTGAAGGAGCATCATTCCTATCCACCCTGAATCTGCTCCACCTAGCATTCACATATAAATTATTCCCATTTTCCCTCTCCTTCATATTTCTGGGGATGCTCGTGCAACGCCAACTCTCTATCAATAAAGCCGATTTGCAGGGTTGGTTAAGTTTGTGAAAGGATTAGTTTATTTTGAGGTTTGTTTGGTAATGTTTTATGAGTGATACATTATGAAGAGCAATGTGTGAGAGCTTACGGAAATTGAAAGGGGTGCTGGGAAGAAGAGTCCGAGGATGAATAGCAACGGTAAAAGTACGGGAAAAAAGATCGAGAAAAAAAGTACAGGGTGGAGACTCTAAGAGAAAAAAGACCAGATATGAAAAGGTCGAGAAAAAATTCCGTGGAAAAAATTCTGAGAAAAAAGTATAAAACTACGAATAGATAAGTCCAAAACGTAGAAAAACAGTAACAAAAGTTCTGGAAAAAGTGCATGGAAAACGATAGGAGATGAATTCAAGGGACAAAGTACACGAATAGAAAATCGATTGAAAAATATACTTGTGAAAATAATTCCGGGAAAAGAGCCTAAGGAGAAAATTTTTGGGAAAAAATGTTTTGGAAAAAAGTCCGTTGAAAAAATTCGGGAAAAAAAGCCGGTGAAAAAAGTTTTGTGAAACAAACGAAAAAGTCCAATAAAATAGTTCGGGAAAAAGTCTTGTAAAGAGTCCGGCACAAAGGAGCCTCCTGTGCAATTTATATCAAATACGGTTCACGAATTATCTCCAACTGATAGCTTGAATTATGGAATTGGTAATTTTTCAAATATAATTACAAATTAGGTGTTTTCCTTAAATTATTTGGCAACAATTCGAAGTATGCACAATTAAAAATATTCTTCTATAAACCAATTGAAGAGCGGATAGGATTATATGAAAATCAACTAGGTGCTGTATTAGATAAAAAAACAATTTTGGTATGCCATGCTTTAATGAACACAAGATACATGATGACTGAATGGAAATTATTTTGGAAACGGCCTCTAGATGCCCTTTGACAAAAAAACAAAACTTGAAATTATGATTCAAACCCGAACAACTGACCACAGAATTTAATAATAATAATAATATGTTTATTACCCACTATGTTATACAGAGAAATGTGTACATTTAAATAACAATAATCAACACAAAAATTTACCGACACACATAATATCGGAGCATAGGAATAATACAGTGAGTAGAATGCACATTGATTCAGATAACAGCTGAAATAGTCCAGTATAATAAGGGTTTGACCCAAGAAAAATTCCGAGAAGGCTGAAACTTGGCAGGATGCTTCCTAATAACATATATTTTGATTTTAAAAAAAGTTTACCAAAAAAGAGGTGGGGGAAGTCAAAGATTTTTTAACTCGAAAATTAAAAACGGTGATTTTGTCCTATATTTCCAAAACTATAAAAGTTATGAAAAAACTGTTTTGATAGCATTAAAGAGCATTCAATTTCCAACAAAAAATGTACTCACAATTATTGCCGAAATGTCACTTGGTTTCTTGTAAAATGAGATTTACGAATGTCATGCGCCGCGAGGGTTATATTTTCCCGCCGTTGCTTATCCGGACAGTTCAGTAAATTGAATTCCCTACAACTTAGTTAAAACTAATCGTATCAAGATGAAACAAAGTGGATTTTGTTCTGTGAAACTTCAAGTTCAAGTTGTCACATAACTATTTTTGGACCATGTTCACCTCAACTTTTTTCTTTCTTTATTTAACGGACCTGTTTCATGTTTCCGAGATGCCTGTCAAAAACATCAAAATTCTCGGTTTATACTGTAAAATATGATCTGAACCGAAGATCATCTGTTCCTGGATAGTTATTTGACTATTTGAAACTAGTGGAATAGTTCTTACATATCTGGGACACAAAAGAATCGGATTTCATGTTCGCCACAAATTTCCTGTCACTCATTTTTGGCGGTAGTCGCCCGAAAACGTTAAATATCTCTTCTTGTGAGGGTCGCCAAAAAAAGTTAAACCACCAATTTATTCGTTGTACTGTCAGCCTTCCAACGAGCTATTTAAGAGACCGAAAAACATATGCAAAGAGGCCAGGATTTCAAAATACTTTTAAAGTTTGAATACTGCTCTTTTTTCAAGCTAAGGAAAAATACGTCAGATTATTGCTTTCTCGGAATTTTTCTGCACTTTTGGCTGATTTCTGTCTCTGCTTACTGGACTATAACTGTTTCTGTTCTTCCATCACGGCCAAAAAAAATAAGAAAAATTGTTTAACGCGTAATGACCCATTTGATATGAACATTTGTGTTGATAAAATTGAAGGAAACAGAAAAAAAAAAGGAAAGGAGGAAAGCGAAAGAGAGAAAGATTTACAATTTAGTCATGAGTTCACTGGACATCGAATAAATATTGTTTCAATTTGAAACGGAATGCTGTTCGAGATAATTCTAGAAGTGTACGATCTAGCTTGAAAATATTATTGATACAAATTGCGACATTGTAGGAACAGTGTTTAGGAACAGTAAGCAATGTTCGTCGGCGAATGTTTAGATTATGAACGTCTGTCTTGAATTCTAATTTTTTTTGAAGATAAGGTAGTGTTTTCGATTTGTAATATAATTTGAAACATACGCACCATATGGTGACGTCGCCTATTATACATATAGACCGTCAGATAGTGACAGATTTAGGTGCCCCATTTTCACATACAAGCCTCGAATAGGGTTGAAAAGTAAGTCGATGTTGAGTAAAATTAAGGGAAATTTACGAGTGGCTCGTGGGGAAAACATATGGAAAAATCAAAAAGAATTTCCATTAAATTTTCCGACGAAAAAATCTACTTTTCCATTCACGCCACTCAAGCCATCAAATGCCTTCGAGTAGTCAAGTAGAAATAATATACTCATTTGATTTTTATCAGTCGCATCTAAGATATCGTCCAGTACATCTGAAAGGGCCGTTGCACAACTATACCCTTTTCTGAATCCCGATTGATTGGTAGGATACGACTGGTTGTCAAAGAGTTAAGAATTTGTGTTTCCATTATTCTTTCAATAATTTTAGAGCAGGTTGGCAGAATGCTAATCGAACGAAGATCACTGTATTCTATTGGTTGACTTATTTTTGGTAGTGGGGTTACCTTAGCAAACTTCCATAGATTGGAAAAGTAGTTTTTCGAAAGACATTAAATTATTATATGGGTGATATAATAGGACAGCATAGTTGAATTATTATTATATTTATGTCATCATTGCCATAGTCTCGCGATTTAATATTTCCATAGAAATATATATTATATACTTACTCTAGAATACTAATCCCGCCAATTTTCACGGCGAAAAGCATGCTGAGTATGCGACCCGTTTACGATGTGCGCATGCGCGTCATCAGTGTAGTTTGGGTAGCTCCTTGCCAAGTTTGAAAATAATTTCGTGTTCCAATTCGGAGTTTTTTTTATAAGGCAATAAAACACATGCCATTTGAAAGAGAGAAATTTGACAGCGCATTTAGAACTTTTTAAAACCGAAAAGAACCTTTTAGAGATAGATTACCCCGAATTTTAGGCGCGAAAGAAATTTATTTAAAATGTACCCTATGCTACTGTAATTATAATGACCGTGCAACAGTGCTTTTTTATCAACAGGAAGACTTGTCACTAAGATCTGTCACTCTTGTCAGAGACAGAGACGGTTTTTAGAATTTCAGATTTTCTCTGGTCATTTTTTGTGGTGTTTGTTGTCGTTGTTTATTATTTCATCTTTCGTGAATTTGCAATAATCTTGTTCCTTTAAAGACAATTTCTAATAATGAACTGTATAGTGTTGTTTAAAAGGAAAAATACCTTAAATAAATCATTTTTGGTAGATAACGAAATTTTTTATGTACCTATTTACATGCTTTGCTCAAAACAGCTTAAATATTATTTTAGCTTGACAAAAAAGGCATGATTTTTGGCGATTGTTTTTAAAAAGAGACCCCAGCAGAACATTTGAGTGAGAAAATTGTAATTTGTGGCAGACATTTTCCTCATGAAGATTCATGTGAAAACGACAATAGAATAATTTGAAACCTAGTGCAGTACCAATACTGTGTCTGCGTATGCATGCATGGCGAGTGATACATAACTTTCTACCACACCGCTATATATTATGAGTTCTAGATTCCTACAAAAAGTACTAAACATACACAGAATCGCCTCAGAAAATTAATGTCAATATGGAAGTGCTTTTCTTTGATGGTAAGGAAAATGCTTCTGGCCTCACTTTTTCATGCACCTCCATTGTGGAAATTGCACTGAGGTAATACAATCAGAAATACTCGTAGAAATAGCATGTTAATCTCTTCAAATGATTTAAATTAAATGCAGTTGCGTATTTTGACATGAATCGTTCTAGAAAAAAAACCTCGAGCATCCAAGCATCCAATTTTATAAATCCAATTTGAGTTGAAATTATTCATGATATTAGCTGAAATAAATTTCCGTAGTTTTTTTAACTTTCAATTCTTTTCCCAATCCAGTGCTTCCTTGAAATTCGCATACACGATTTGGGGTGGTTCAGTAGGTTTTTGTTGGTTAACTACAACTGAAATGTGAGTGTGATACCATAAGTCAGTCGCTTCAGAGCGGTAAATAATAATAATAACCGTGCTCTACTTTCTGATGGCCTTTGCTGAATATTCGCGATCATAAATATGTTAAAATATGTATTCAAATCGGCTAAATACAAATAAAAGTTATAAGCACAATTAGGTTTCCAACCTTATTCTACGAGATTCAGAATTAACGTTTGTTAATCTTCACAAGTAGCATAATATTTTACTAAAACCGGACCTGTTACAAAAATCACTAATGACGCGCTTGCGCATTGCGGACTAGCCGGAACTTTTTACAACACTTTTGACATGGGTAAGAGCATTCTTGAGTAAGTATATAATATATATTTCTATGAATATTTCCTATAACATCACAAATAGTTTCTTCAGAAACTTGTGTAAAAACAAACTCACTTTCAAGTCCTGTTTTAATATTATGATTATAATAATAATTTATTAATATTTTGCACATTGTTTAAAAAATTTGGGATTTCATTGTTTTTACTTTTCGTGACATTCAATTTTCTAAGTACATGCCGTTTTCTTTTTACTGTACATTTACTGAACATTGAATTCAAGTATGCTTTTTTCTCGGCTTTAATTGCATTTGTCGTATAATTTCTCAGTTGTTTATAGTAAGACCAGTGATGTGGCAGTTGACTTTTTTGAAATTTATGAAAGGCTTTATCTCTAATTTTCTGCATGGTTTTGATGGTATTTGTGATCCAAGGTTCTGGTTTCTAGGAGTGAAAGTTTTTTTGGGAGCATGAATATTGACTTGATCAAGAATATTATTATTGAATATGTCAACAATATTATCAGTTTCAAAAGTAATAATAAATAAATCACCGTCTATAAATTGTATATAAACCCAACTTGGCAATAAACAAATTCGTACTTGTATTTTTTTTGATAACCTCTGGTGCATGAGGAATGTACATTTTCAACAGAACTCATTGCAACTTGATAAGACTTTTTGGGATTAGCATGTGTGTATTTGTGACAATAATAATGATTAGATAAAAGTATAATTGTTATTGTTATTTCCGTCAACCTGTTGCACCCCTACGCGCAACCCTCAGAAGTCTTCTAGAGACTTGTGCGAGCAAGGAAAGACGAATGATTATATAGTTGAAGAATTGATTTCACCTTATTGCACATTCCTATTCTACGATTGTAGTTGTGTTGTAGCACTCAAGTATTCATATATTGACCCCATTATCGATAATTATTGTTTATCTAAATACTTAAAAGCCGACATGGATTAAAAAAAGAAAATTCAAAAAGAGTTTACCGATTATGTAGTATTGATAGTGATAACCTTGGCAACGTCTTGAGTCAATGTTTGCAAATAACTGGTGTTATTCTTTGAAAAATTACTCAATTGAATTGTTGATGATGGTCCACAATCGTATATTGCCCTATTGAGATTCGGTACTTGTTATTTCCGATTTGAAATGTTTTTTTACGTCGCAATTATTTTGAAATCCATCTCCTTATTTAGTCGGGATGAACTTTCTGGCTGATATTTGCAAATAGTTTAGTTTTAATTCACAATGAGAACAAATAGTATTTTCCCATTTACCACACAAGTATTTATTACTCACCTGTAGATGCGCATTCTGGTAATCAATTCATCTTCATCAGTAGGAATACTGAACTCACAGTATACAGGGTGTTTTTTGAGTACGTGTAGATTCCGGATGGTGTTGCTGACATCAAAATAAGAAGAAAAGTTCCCATAAACATATGTCCGCAAGTTATTCGTTTCTGAGATACAGGATGTCAAAGTTGAATTCTTATTTAAATTTTTTGGGAATAATATCAAAATAATTTTCATACTTTGGTAGAGTTTGGTATCTGGGAATATTTGTCATTTAGTTTGTGTAAAAAATATATCCTTGGTAGAGGTCACTGAGAGCAACTGTTTTCGAGTTATTGATATTTGAAATAATCGAGACGAGTGATTCTGAATGACAACATTTTTAAATTTAAAATAAATTCAATTAAAAATTAGTTATTACACAATTAACATTAAAGGACTCCGCAAACTCCTTATGGAATTTGGGTCCCGGTGGATTTTTCTGAATTTTTGGTATGATGTAGTCCATGTAATTCTCAACCAATGTTACCATTGCGCCAACCCAAAAAAATTAACAGATTTGCTGCTAGGGGGCGTTGAAATCACCCCTTGCGCAGATTAGACTATTTATTTTTGAGCCCGGTAACAATATTTTCACTTGTTCCATTGTTGCTAATGTTGCACAATATTGTGTTTTATAAAAAAATTTCTTACCTCCTCCCCTTTTTCCCCCAACTCCTATTACGAAACGCAAAAAAAGTATTTCTCGAGTGCCTTTAAATGAATCGTCGAATGTTTAAATATGCCTAAATGAGGGAAATAGCAATTTTTTATGATTATCCCCCCACCCTCCAAATGACACAAAACGAAAAAATTTCGGTGGATTTTTCTGAATTTTTGATATGAGGCAGTTTAAGTTATTTAGAATAGAAATAAATTGGGTGACAAACCCCAAAAATGCATAGTTTTCATGCTAGGGTGCGTTGAAATCTTCCTTTGCTCAAAATAGTATATTCATTATTATAGGCGGAAATAATAGCTCTACGTATTTTAGTTTAGATTATGCTGATCAATTGTGTAATTTTTTATATATTGAAAATCTAATAATTCCCCCTTACCCTCTTCACCTATTTTAAAACACGAAAAAAAAATTCCTATTGCTTGTATATACTTTATCAAAATAAATGTTTTAATCATATCAAATTGCGGAAATCGTACAGTTGTTTAATTTCAACTTTCCCTCCCTTCAGAAAAATATTGATGGAGTTCGCTGACTTCTTAGTAGGGTGTAGTTCATGTTTTTTTAATACCAATTAATTGGGAGAATATCTTGAAAATAAATAAAAATTAGACATCCACAATTTGAATTTGAGGTGGTGCCTGAATTATTTTTTTTCGTGTTCTGAAATATGGGTTGGGTGTACGGAGGAGGTTTTAGATTTTCAATTTATAAAAATTTACACAATTGTTCGGCATAAAATAAAACAAAAATACTTAGAGATATTGTTTCCGCCTATAATAATGAATAGTCTCTATTCTGAACAAAGTATGATTTCGACGCCCCCTAGCATCAAAACCATTCATTTTTAGGGTTTATCACCCGATTCATTTCTATTCAAAATAACTTGAACTGCATCATATCAAAAATTCAGAAAAATCCACCGAATTTTTTTCGTTTTGTGTCATTTGGGGGGTGGGGGGATAATCATAAAAAACTGCTATTTCCCTTATGTAGGCATATTTAAAGATTCGACGATACATTTGAAGGCACTCCAGAAATATATTTTTTGCGTTTCGTAATAGGAGTTGGGAGGAAAAGGGAAGGGGGTAAGAATTTCTTTTATAAAACAGCACAATATTGGGCAACATTAGCAACAATGAAACAAGTGAAAATATTGTTACCGGGTTCAAAAATAAATAGTCTAATCTGCGCAAGGGGTGATTTCAACGCCCCCTAGCAGCAAAACTGTTCATTTTTTGGGGTTGGCGCAATGGTAACATTGGTTGAGAATTACATGGACTACATCATACCAAAAATTCAAAAAAATCCACCGGGACCCAAATTCCATAAGGAGTTTGCGGGGTCCTTTGATTTTGTCATTGAAAAATTATCCCACATTCCAAATTTTACTCGAATATCACAAATATTTTGTAATTCATTCACAAAAAACAAATATAAGAATTAAACTTTGACACTCTTAGAAACGGATAACTTGCGAACATGTGTTTATGGAAACTTTTTTTTATTTCGACGTCAGCAACATGCTCCCAAAGTTTCTGCACGTACTTAAGAAACACCCTGTATATCCAAATCTGTCGTATACACATTGAATAATGAATATGAATTTATATCGATATGTAACTTGAGTATGATCATACCTTTGATCGAATCTAATTTTATGTTTATCGGAATGAACTCAAATAGTTTTTATTGGGTTATTATTATTTTCGAGAAGGGATTCATTCGAACTGCTCTCCTGAATAGTATTACTTCCATAACGATCTGATTTCCTGTAATTGTCAACTCGTTGTACCAATTTCAAATTTCAAGTTTCAATTTTATGGTGAGTTTCTTTTAGATGATTTGCAACATTATATTATGTTTAGCATGCGCCAAATGATTTGGATCAACGAGACAAAAATATTTTGAATGATATTAGGTACCGATACTACCTTTTGAGAGAAGATACAATACCATTACTTGACAGATGGCGCTGGGGGCACATCAACTAGAAACTTTCGAAAGACAGAGGGATCAACGTTGTGAAAATAAATGCTAAAGAAAATCAGGAAGAATATATGATTGAAAAGAAAATTGAATTCTCTTTCCAACCCTCATTATTTTTGAAATTTTAAAATTGATGTGCTTCCCAGCGCCCTCTATCAGGCAATCGTCATGGCGTCCGGTATTTAATTTCTCCTCAAATTTTCGAGTCAATTCATATAAAAATGAACAAATACAACAAATTCTCCAAATAACAATAAAAAGAGTTTCAACCATAAAATGAGTAAATATAAAAATTTGTACATTTTGTGAGTATTCGTTGGAAGTCTGATTTTGTGGAGGAAATTTGATTTTTAACATGGTCATTTGAATATTTTACCATACCACAATGTAAAAATGGAAAAAATGGACAGGTGTCGAATGAAGCATGAAGCAATTTGCTATGATAAGTTACTGAGTTATTGAGACTGTTTCTTTGAATGAAATCATAAAATTTTGATAACATATTGCATTATGAATATGCCTATTAAAAAAAAGGGGGAAATCGAAGAAGATAATATGCATATATGGTTCTACATGTTCCAGATCTTTCAATCAGCACAGATCTTGATTTTCCTTAAAGAGAGGGTGATGATATTACGGAAAAGATAAGTACAGTGCATTCATTTTAATTTACCCCACTTTTAACAGGTGGCCAAATTTTTTTTTGAGATAAAGGAATGAAAAAGGTGTCGTGATATTTTTCGTTGAGTTTTATGCTGTTCAGTCAAAAAATTTATGAATTGTCAAATGTCAAATATTCAAAAATACAAATTTTTTTCTGTTCACGAAAATATGCCACACTTGCCCTTTCTTTCCATTAGATTAGGGCAAATTGGTGTCAATATGAATGATGGTTTTTCGGGTTTTTAGGCCGACGTTTATTTAGAGAAAATCTCGACGTTTCGCCAACACGAGTGGTTGGCATTTTCAAGAGAAATGTTTACAGCTTCGATCACTGAACGATCACTGAACACTACTACGAAACAAGTAGTGTTCAGTGATCGAAGCTGTAAGCATTTCTCTTGAAAATGCCAACCACTCGTGTTGGCAAAACGTCGAGATTTTCTCTAAATAAACGTCGGCCTAGAAACCCGAAAAACCATCATTCATTCAACGATGGCCGCGAAAGCCTTTCACAATTGGTGAAGTTGGAACCTCAACAACATTTTTTACCTGGTCCTTGCGTGTTACATTTTTCCTATTTTCAGCGTTTAAAATTCGTTTTGGCACCAGTCTACAATGCTTCAAAACTAATTCAACTTTTTACAGGAGGCATGTACAGCTAGGGGGTACTCGGGTCGCTGAATTTTGGCAACGACACAGCAATACATTAGAATAACTAGCTCGATACAGGTAGAAAAGAAGGATACATCATTTCATACCAAACGGGCGGATAAGATAAGAACTAAGAATGGAAGAAGACTGAAAAATATACAGACTGAACAAACTGCCGTGTGTGTACTATGTTTAGTTATTCAGTTGGTTTTCACTTACCAAAGAAAGCCAAATATTTGTTATTAGGAGTTGATTCTTCTCGTCCTATGGTCAAACAATAAAAGGGAAACATCGGTAGTTAGTAACATAACAAGGCATGCATGAGCGCAATATAGCCATAGCCGACTTTTTTCGGACGTGACTATTAGCACTTTTTGGTTCAAGCAGACATATCTATGTTGGGTGTTCCACTCTAGACGAGCCCACGATAAATTGACCATTCGTGGCATCGTACCTTATTGAAGTCTATATTTCAAATGGTAATACTGAACGTTCTGTGGGAAATTATTTCAATATCGTATCATATTCACACCAATTAGCGTTAAAGTTATGGAAAGAAAAGGCAAGTGTGGCATATTTCCGTTATCAAAAAAAAAAAAAAAATCTTGGATTTGAAAAAAAAAGGAATTTATGTTGTCAATATAATTGATATTTGACAGTTAATAAAAATTTTGACACATAGAACTTTACAAAAACCACAATAATTTATTTTTTATTCATCCTTCAAGCTCAAAGCTCAAGTCCTTTAAAAGTAGAACAATTTTAAATTAATGTATATTTGAAATGAAGATAGTTGTGCCAAAACCATTGACGACGCCAGAATTGAGTTGTTGAGATTAGTAACGTCAGATTTGTTGTTTGAAAATAAATTTGGGTATACCGGGTGACACAGCAGACATGTAGCAGCCTGTAGTTTTTTTATTTGAAGAGATAAATATTTGAAATTTGCAGTAGTTATGTGATCAATGATAGCGCTTCATTTGTATCTAACGACAACTTTTTTCAACTACCTGTTTGATCGGCAGTAACTCCAACTTCTTTTTTTTTTAATAACACCCTGTATATTCATCTAGCCTATCTAATTTGTCTTAAAATTCACTATTCAACCGTGTATCACATAGTGGCATTCGTTTCTCAATTCGCAGATGAATTGCATTTTATTGAAAAACATCAAGTTGGCTGTTACCCGAATTCGATAATCTTTCGATGCCAAGCTTGGAAATCCAAAGAATATCAGTTAAACGATATAATTTTAGTTTTTTCCATACCTGATCACTTCCTACTGATTGTCAATAATTTCTTTAATAAAAAGAAAAACATCTGAAAATAACTCACGATATTGCGAAAACTGAGATGGGAGCATATTTTTTTCAATTTGGCTACTTGTGAAGAAACTATCTGCCTTTCTCTTTGGCCATGTAGCCATTTGGAAACATAAAATTACAATTGTTCCCCTGATCCACCAATTCACAAGTCTATTAGTCTAGATATTTGCAATAATATTTTGCCAAGTAGGCGGTGTACACAAAATATTTTGTGTTTGACAGGTAAACATCATTTGTATGCAATGATTATCTCCGTCAGTTTTATGCTGATTGAAATTGCATCGTTTAATTAGATATTAAATATGTATTCAAAGAACAAAAAGGTCGATATGTTGTTGATATTCGAAGAGTGCAAGAGAAATTTGAGACATGCTGAACAATTGTATGTCGAAAGATTTCCGGAAAGACGCCATCCACCTGATAATTATTTCGTTAGAGTAGAAGAGCAGTTCAGAGCAGTTCTTTTCAAAACTCTTCTAGCGGTCTCTCGATTCACGCCGATTTCGTCCTCAATTTGTCTCAGTGATATCGTCGGATCTGCATGTACGTTTACTTTCATTTCCTTGTCGACAATGTATTGGAGATTGTTTTGATTTTCCAGTTCTCTTCTGAACTGCTCTTCTACTCTAGCGAAATAATAATTAGGCGGATGGCGTCTTTCCGGAAATCTTTCGACTTGCAATTGTTCAGCATGTCTACAATTTTTCTTGCACTCTCAGAATATCAACAACATTTCGACCTTTTTATTCTTTCAATATATATTTAGTATCTTATTAAACGATGCAATTTTAATCAGCATAAAGCTGACGGAGATAATCAGTACAATCAAATGATGTTTACCTATCAAACACAAAACATTCTGTGTACACCGCCTACTAGACAAAATATTGCAAATATCTAGACTAATAGACTTGTGAATTGGTGGATCAGGGGAACAATTTTAATTTTATGTTTCCAAATGGAAAGATCATGATATGGCTACACGGCCAAAGAGAAAGACAGATAGTTTCTTCACAAGAAGCCAAATTGAAAAAATTATATTCCTATCTCAGTTGTTGCAATATCGTGAGTTATTTTCGGATGTTTGTCCTTTTCATTGAATAAATCATTGACAATCTGTAGAAAGTGATCAGGTATGGAAAAACTAAAATTATATCGTTTAACTGATACTCTTTGGATTTCCAAGCCTACCAAGCATCGAAGGATTATCGAATTCGGGTAACAGCCAACTTGACGTTTTTCAATAAAATGCAATTCATCTGCGAATCGAGAAACGAATGCCACTTCATGATACACGGTTGAATAGAGAATTTCAAGACAAATAAGATGGGCTGGATAATTATACAGGGTGTCATTAACAAAAAAAAGTTGGAGTTATTGCCGATCAAACAGGTAGTTGAAAAAAGTTGTCGTTAGATTCAAATGAAGCGATATCATTGATTACGTAATTTCTGCAAATTTCAAATATTCATCTCTTCAATTTAAAAATCTACAGGCTGCTATATGTCTGCTGTGTCACCCGGTATAAAGGAAAGTTTAGTGGACTGTGTACCTTTAAAAAAAGTAGCACTACTTAAGTACGTAGTTTATTAACATGAACTCGAATTTGAAGAAAATCGCAATACTTTCAGAATTATGAGCTTTCGAATCTTGAAAATCAATCATTCTCAAACACAATTTTTTCAGTAAAAAATAGAACAGAATGTCATTTTCGACACCTTTTTTCGGACACTTTTTCATTGATTTTTGCGGTGAGCTGGTTACTTGTAACATGCGTCACTTAATATTCGAATTCAAATATAAGCATTAACTTTCCCTTCAGTTATATATCATTCAACTGTTTAATTTTCGTAAATTTGAATTATATTTATTATAGAAATTCTACAATTTTTTCAATACTTACTTTGTTGTTGTAAGCATTTGCCAATCTTTTTCTTGAATCCATTTAACATTTTTCTAATTTCTGCAAAAACTTGAAATAAAAATTTCTGCTATAGAGGTCTATGAGTATGTAGAAACAAAAGTTGAAATTTTTTTTTCAGAACGTTTCAATTGCTTGAATCCGCAATCGTCTTCTGGTGAATATTGACAAAATCAGATGCTACGCGACCTTTTATAGGTCTATAATTGAAGTGTAATTACGCGCGGTCTTGTGGCGCGCGTGGTTTCGCGCTTTTTCTCCCTCCAAAACGGTCCATGAGCGGTTTCCATACGTTTTTAATTTCCACGCTTGGTTGGCTGAAGGCACCATTGGCTTCTATGTAGGTGGTTTCTATAAATTTCCGTTTGAACCAATGTTCCTCTCTATGAAGAACACTAGCTTCGTCAAAATCGGGAATTGCTGACCACGCCTGGACAAAACACCACCGAATTCTCTGGGACGAAGCTAGTGTTCTTCATAGAGAGGAACATTGGTTCAAACGGAAATTTATGGAAACCACCTACATAGAAGCCAATGGTGCCTTCAGTCAACCAAGCGTGGAAATTAAAAACGTATGGAAACCGCTCATGGACGTTTTGGACCTATAAAAGGTTGCGTAGCATCTGATTTTGTCACTATTCACCAGAAGACGATTGCGGATTCAAGCAATTGAAACGTTGTGAAAAAAAATTGAAAGAGATAGAAATCTTTCAACCATTAAGATGATGGACGTCCGAAATATAAGTAATCAAGTTACTACATCGTCTAAAACATTCAAACAAAAGTTGAAAAGTTTCCTCATACATTACCACAGGCTCAGCAAGATATTACGAATCAAAACCAACGAAGATGTCCTCAATTTGCAACTCATCACATCTGATCCTTGTATTACAAACATAAAGAAGGTGTCACAAAGAAAGGTCCTAACGTTTGAAAGTGTCAGAAGACAATGAATATTCGCGTGAAACTACTTCCAAGGGTTTCCTAGGAATGTGAAGAACAGTAATATTTTTCAAAGTAGTCTTCATGAGTTACTATCTACACTTAATAAGAAATTTCATGACAGGGATTCTTTCTGTATTTTTCAGTGTTTGTGTGGTTGAAATCTGCACAAATTCAGATTTATAGAATTCCACTGAGTATTGTCCATTTCCACGAAAGTTTGATTTATTGGAAACAAACTAGATATTATGAACTGGTTTATTCAGTTCTTCAAGACAGAGAGACTGCATCTTATCTCGAAGTGAATATGTTTACCAATTTCATTATAGATTAATTGACCCGCGTAGGATATAAACAACAATGTGGCAAACTCCGGGTTCACATCAGTTTTAACCATGAAGAGTATTGTTCGATTCGTTTTCATTTTCGCAATTGTGGCTATGGTGAGTTAAATTCTTGCTATAAATCATACTTTTTTGATGATATAGAAGGAACTTATAGACTGGTGCATACAATTTTTCTGAAAAAAAAGCAACAGCCAATTACCAGGTGGAAAACATTGTTGAGGTTCCTAATTCAAGGAAAAAAAATAAACACGAACACCCCTTAAAATGAAATGGGGATGCAGTTTAAGGGTTGAAAACGGTTTTTTGCGATTTGCAGCGAAACGTGACCTCATAGCGGAAAATATTTGATAGAAAAGTTGTAGATAACGAAAAATTCGAATACATTTGAATTCAACACTTTCCGACATAACCTCAAATTAACCGTCAAAATGGTGAATAACTGATTTTTCAGCATTACATTTCAGAGGTATAATCACAAAACTTGCCTGTCCTTTCTAATGGATTTTCAGTAAACCAATAAAAACTGTCAACAGTAGGTAATTCGATTTATTGCGATCTGGTTCAATTTGATGGGATCTCTATACATATACAAACTCCCCCATACAGATATTATTAAAAGAGACCCATTGATTCTGTCAATTTTTCAATATTCTTTGCTGTAAATGGCAAGTTTTGTTGCCGACTTTTTTGTTGACCATTTTTGTAATATTGACCAGTTGGTTGGTGGAGTAAATTTTACAGTGAAAGCACAAGAAATTAACAATCTCGCTGTTTTTTTTTTTATAATCGGTTAAGAATATATTGGTTAATATAAGAAAAGTTTTACTAGTCAATCAATTTCCAAAAGTCAAAAATAGTTTCGAAAAATATTTTTATTTTCAAAATCATAGAATATTTTGGACAGGGATACCTAGATGAGATAAAAAATACCGTCTTGTAGGAAAAGTTTTTTTCTACCATCAAGATCTTATGGCACTTTCTTTGTTGGAGTTATAGTTTGTCGGCAAAAAAATCATTTTGTCAGCCGCGTGAGGACCTATTTTTTAGAACCGGGCGTATTACATTATAATCTAATACGTACTTACAAGATCTCAAATTGGAATTTCAAATACTCTATTTTCAAGTAAGAAATCTGAACTTTCTAATGGTATAATTTATTCTTCGTTTTTAATAAAACATTGCATATAAAAAAAACGCGTATATATATATATATATATATATATATATATATATATATATATATATATATATATATATGTTCCAGTGACTGTAAAAGAGTCGAAAACAATCCTTTAGGAACTCACTATACCTTTGTATAGATTGTATGGCATATGTCCGACAGAAAACAACTACTTCTCTGGCTAATACCTCGACAGATATTGAATTATATCTGTCAGACATATGTGCAAAGATCCTTACTTTGAAGGAACAACTTTGCAAGAGCTCTCAGAGACAGACAGCAGGACACCGCCTGATCCAAACAAGGAACCAACTGCAGACCGGTTTCGGGATGAAGTCCCTCATCAGTGCAGTCCTGGTTATCCTGTTGCCGTGGTGGATCCTGTAAGCGATTGCAGTGTTCATCCCGGCAAACGATGACGGGCACCGGGCCCCCGCCTGTATACAACCGTGATAACCAGGACTGCACTGATGAGGGACTTCATCCCGAAACCGGTCTGCAGTTGGTTCCTTGTTTGGATCAGGCGGTGTCCTGCTGTCTGTCTCTGAGAGCTCTTGCAAAGTTGTTCCTTCAAAGTAAGGATCTTTGCACATATGTCTGACAGATATAATTCAATATCTGTCGAGGTATTATCCAGAGAAGTAGTTGTTTTCTGTCGGACATATGCCATACAATCTATACAAAGGTATAGTGAGTTCCTAAAAAAGGATTGTTTTCGACTGTTTTACAGTCACTGGAACATTTATTGCTCCTTGAAACAAGTATTCATCATATATATATATATATATATATTTTTATATATATATATATATATATATTTATAGAAAGTTACTTATGCCATCTACAGTCACTAGTTGAAACTTAATTTGACACGAACCAAGGAATCCAAAGTAGTGGTTTGTCTACAAATTGACAGGCAGCCAACAATTCGTTGTTCTGACCAACCCAAGGTTCAATCAAGTTTCTAGTACGTTATCAGGAACGCAAGCAGAATCTAAGTGAAAATAGAGTATTTTTCGTTTTAATTCTGAGAGTTCCAACCTTTGAAAGCTGTTTCTGATGAGTGGGTGACCACGAAACAGCTGTCAAAGGTTATAACTCTCGGAATTAAAACGAAAAATACTCTATTTTCACTTAGATTCTGCATGCGTTCCTCATTTTCCAGTCATTCTAAGCTAAAGATCATAGTGAATACCTGCATTTGTTTCTATTATATTTTTACCTGTTTTTTCACTATTGAAATGTACTATGGATACTATAAACGATAAACAGATCGCGAGAGATTGAAAATGAGTGAATACCAACCAGCAAACTTGAAACTTGTCTTCGTGGACATGGCGAGTTTTGAAAACCAGGGAATTCGACTTGGATGAAACATCAAAATGGATTATGGCAAGTTTTGAGAATAACTGGACATGACGGCATTTGTTACGTACCCGAATATGGACATAGCAACTTTTTTTTCCACATGAAATTGAACGAGTTCTGGCTGGTTTTGTGACGACTCGGCCTAACTGACATGTTTAAATGTCCCTTTTGCCATAGAATGTACTTTTATCGCATTTTTCACATAATGTGGACATGGCCAGTTTTGTTATCATACCTCTCATTTCTTCTCTTGTTTAAATGATTCAATTCAAATGAAAATTTGTACGTGTATGTCTTTTTTGGTGTCGATTGAGTATGATTTTTCTAGTTTAACTAGGTTTCGAGTTATGAACATCATTCTAAAAAATACCCATATTTTCTGCGAACAATTATTTTCTTGTTTTTGTTTGTTTTTTGTATTTGGAAGGTCTATAAGTAATCATTTCAGTTGTTGAAATGTCTACTTTCGAATGTTCTATGTAACTTGGTGGTTAAAACGCTTAAAATTGAGAAAAAAAAGTTTCTCTGAATAATGATTTTCTCCAATATTTTCAATGATTCTCGACTTTCCATTATTTTTATCAGAAAAAAAGTTGAAATTAAATTATTTATAATAATATAGTTGATTACATAATTCCACTACAAAATTCATTTATTAATATAATTGTTATTCGTTTTTGCAACTATTAAAATCATTGAAAATATTGCTAAAATTATGATTCAGAGAGACTTGTCAGTTTTTCTCAATTTTAAACGATTTAGCGATCAATATACCACAAAATTATACAGGGCAATTCAAATTCGACCCCCACCATTGGGATCTCCTAAACTACAGGAGATACGTCGAAGCTTAAATTGGGGCAAAGTTGCGTATCCTGGTGCTTAACAAAATACTGTTTTGAAACCTGGAAAATTTCTACTATTTCCGGAAATATCGGGAAAAAACTGAAAATCAGAATTTTCGTTTTTAGTTTTTTCTAACATTATTTGACAACATAGCTCAAAACCAAAAGTACATTTTTATTGATACTTTTTTTCAGCTACACGTTTTCATGTTCAGACTTACTATCCGATGTTTGGTCTTCTGCCATTCATCATCAACTTTTTTTTTCTGTTATGGGCGCCATATTGTTTTTTTATACAGAAAAATAGTGATTCTCATTCTGATTTCATTGATGCATAATTTGTTATGATTTGCACTTCTGAAACCACAGATATTAAAAAAAAAACAACTTCATCTGAGATGGTCATGACTCCATCGAAAAATTTTGTTTAAAAAACACTAGTTGTCAGAACTCATTAAACATTATAAGTTTGCACAAATACTTCAGTCGAAATGTCCTCATTCTCAAATGAAGACAAACGAGATATGTTGAAACTTTATTATAAATATATAGGAATAGTACGAAAACAACACAAATTTATTTTGAATTATATCCGGAAAAACAACAGCCGGATAGAGCATTATTCGGAAATTTGGGCAAACACTTGGCTGAGTACGGTGCGTTTCAAAAAACAAGAATGAAATAAGTAGTTTGTGTTCGAAGATGGCCTTCCTCTTGAATACATAACCGAGCTCGTCGTCTCAAATTAAGAACAGCCCTAACAATATCCCTTCTTCTGATAGACCTGAATTGCTTGGTGATATGGTCTTTAAGTTAATCTACTGTGTAATATTTTTGCTCTCCATAGATTCTGTTCTTTAAAGGTAGTATCCAAAACTGTAAGGTCAGGTGACCTCACTGGTCCAGAATTTCCTAACCACCTATTAGGAAATCTTTGGTGTAAATATTCGCAAACTGCTCTTTTATTGTGTGGAGGAGTCCCGTCATGCTGAAACCAGCAGCTGTTATAATGAACAAGGGGAAACGTATTCATATATTCTTCCAAGTATTCGGTCGTCATAAATTTCAGCCCACACATTCAAACGAAACCGAACTTGTGGTCTGACTTCTCTGAAGTGTCGTGGATTATTTTCGCTCCAAATGTGCTCATTATTTCTATTAAAAACACCACAGTTCGAAAAAGTACTTTCGTCGGTCCAAATAATGTTTTTCAAGAAGTTTGTAGGGTCTACCCTATTCGAGAGCCAGCTACAAAATTCCAACCTTCTCTCAGGATCACCTGGATGTAATTTTTGTGAAATATGTATCTTATAACATAATCAAACCACTTTTTTTTAATTCCCTCCAAACGCTCGTATGTGGCACATCCATTTCTGCCGAGACTTGATGTGTTGATTTGGAAGGATCAGCATTTATCTAAAAAAGTTCCAGAAATAAATATGCTTCTTCGAATATGGAATGAACAATTATTTTACCTTGGCTAATAAGTTACGTCTAATATTTTGTTCCATTCATCTTCCATATTTCATTCTTGGTTTTTGAAACGCACCGTACTCAGTCAAGTGTTTGTCCAAAATTCCGAATAATGTTCTATCCGGCTGTTGTCTATCCAGATATAATTCAAAATAAATTTGTGCTGTTTTAGTACTATTCCTATAAAATTTATAATACATTTTCAACATATCTCGTTTTTCTTCATTTGAGAATGAGGACATTTCGAGTGAAGTATTTGTGCAAACTTATGATGTTTAATGAGTTATGAGAACTAGTGTTTATTAAACCAAATTTTTCGATGGAGACATGACCATCTCAGATGAAGTTGTTTTTTTTATTATCTACAGATATCAATCTGTGGTTTCAGAAGTGCAAATTATAACAAATTATACATGAATGAAATCAGAAGGAGAATCACTATTTTTCTGTATAAAAAAACAATTTGGTGCCCAAAACAGAAAAAAAAGTTGATAATGAATGCCAGAAGACGAAACGTCGGATAGTAAATCTGAACATGAAAACGTGTAGCTGAAAATAAGTATCAATGACAATATATCTCCTTGCTTAACAATCCATCAGTCTATTTCAAATTTTGAAATTCAGCCAATAGAATCGGAATTACAGTGAAAATATAGCTTGTCGCTGTATTTTCACGGTGATAAACCTAGTTTTTGTTTTAATAGCTGTCAAGTGAATATAATGATTTAAATTATAAACGTCAAATCTTTGTGTTTCGACTAGTTATATTTCTTAATCAATATGAGCGATCGTTGGGGACAAATGGCTATTGGTATCATAGATGAAGCAGTGGAAAAGAGTATTCCGTTGAATACGGCCAGAAATAAAGAATCATCAATTACCAGGCAATTCAACAATTTTCAAATCGATATATTGTCGTCCTAAATTTAATTCGTGGTATGATTAATAACCTTTTATAATATCAATTTATTGGCAATTCCAACGCAAGAAAATACAACTCGTCCTGCGGACTCGTTGTATTTTCAGCATTGGGATTGCAATTCATTAATATTCCAAAAAATTATCGGTAATAATCATACCACTTATTATATTACCTCTGAAAATGTACTTTTGGTTTTGAGCTATGTTGTCAAATAACGAAACAAAAAAATAAAAACGAAAATTCCGATTTTCAGTTTTTTCCCGATATTTCCGGAAATACTCAGAATTTCCCAAGTTTCAAAACAGTATTTTGTTATGCACCAGAATACGCAACTTTGCCCCCATTTTGGTTTCGACGTATCTCCTGTAGTTTAGGAGATCCCAATGGTGGGGGTCGAATTTGAATTGCCCTGTATAGACCATTTGAGAGAAGACATTTCAATACTCAATGATCACTTAAAGACATTCGAAATACAAAAAAAAAAACACCAAGACAGTTGTTCATGGAAGATGAGGGTATTTATTTTCGAAAAATGTGATTATAGATTTTTCGCGTGCTTTTGACATGGTAAATCATGAACTTCTCATTTGCAAAATGAATAGATATTTTATTAGAGGTAGAGCCCTCGAAGTAATGAAATCTTATTTGTCAAACAGACCACAATGTGTGAAAATAAATAATGTCCAAAGCAAACAAGAGATGACAAAACAAGGAGTACCGCAGGGATCAATATTAGGGCCTCTTTTTTTCCTCATTTATGCCCATGACCTGATTTTAATGCTACATAACTTACATTTTGCCCATGTAGTATCATATTCAGATGATAGGAATATTCTTATAAAGGTCCCTGAATCGCGTGAACAACATTTAGGAATGACGGAAATGGTATACACTGAAGTAGGTGAGAGGTCTGAAAAGAACAGCCTAAAACTGAATACGCAAAAGACAACTGTAATGAAATTTAATCTCCGTGGAAAACCAGTCAATTTCATTATTTATAGTGAAGATGAAAGGAAAGTAGATCCATCTGACCATCTGCGACAACTAAGTTACTAGGAATAATTTTGGACTGTGAAGTCACTTGGGAGCCCAATATTGTTTCACTTTGTAGCAAACTACGGAAAAATTATTATGCGTTGAAATTTCTTTCGAGTCACTGTCACTTTGGAGTACTGTTAACTCTTTACTATGCAAATATACACTGACACCTGAGATATGGCATACTGAACTGGGTTATCTACTGGTTATCTACTGGTTTCAATAGATTATTTGTTCTTCAAAAATTCGCAATTGCTGGTTTGAGGTGGAAAGATTCATGTAGAAATGCTTTCACAGAGTTTTATATACTAACACTTATAAGTGTATATATCTATGAATTTTGCAAATATGATTACAAAAATCATGGTAAATTTAAGAGTAATCCACAATATAACTATAACACAAGAAATGGGAGTATATTGTACAAGATGCACATCGTACAACATCATATCAGAAATCGCATCTTTTTATGGGTTGTAAGGTGTATAATAAGATTGACAAGTATATTAAGGAAGCCTCCAATATACACATTTCCAAGTCTCGGTTGAAGAAACACCTTATTGATTAAACGTTTTACACTCTAACATCCAGAAACAAAGCAACAATCGATGGAATGGCGACACTCCGGTTCTCCAAGACCTAAAGAGTTTCGTAAAAATCTGCTGGAAATGTTCTTGCTTCAGTTTTTTGGGATTGCCATGGAGTAATCATGATTGATTTTTTGGATAAGGGTAGAACAATAACAACTTGAGATTACTATTCGACATTACTGACAACTCTACGCTAAATAATTATTGAGAAAAAACGCGGAAAGATATCCAGAGTTGTTATGTTTTTGCAGGACAACGCCCCTGCACACAAATCTCATGTTGCCATGCAAATAATTTGTGATTTAGGGTTTGAATTACTAGAACACCCCCTTATTCACCAGATTTGGCTCCGTCCGACTATGATCTCTTTCCTCGAATGAAAAAAAGTTCAAGAGGTCGTAAATTTTCTTCCAACGAGGAGGTGATGAAAGCTGTGGAGGTCTGGTTTGCAGAACAAGAAGAAACATTGTTTTTGAAAGGTCTAGAAACGTTGCAGGTTCGCTGTAATGAATGTATCCAATTAGGAGGAGAATATGTTGAGTAATAAAATATTTTGACATTGAAATTTTGTTTGGTTCTATAGTAAGTAAGTAGTAAGACTTTTTCAATATATCCTCGTATTGTGCATTTCTGTTTTTTATCTATGCTTTCTGATGACGTTTCGTTTGTTACATTTCCATTGTTTAATGTCCTGATAGTCTGTGTATGTTGAACAAAGAAATAAATTTATTATTATTATTATATTATTATTATAAGTCAAAAACTACTCGTGTACTGAAATGCGAAAAAATCATGCTCATTCACACCAAAAAGACATGTTTTAACAAATTTTCATGTAAATTAAGTCATTTGAACTCGAGAAAAGAATTAAATACTGAAAAATTGGTTTTTCTATATTTTGGCGGTATCCACAACTTTTCCATTAAACATTTTACGCTAAGAGGTCACGTATCACCGCAAATTGCAAAAAACCGATTTCATCCCCTATACTGCATCCCAATTTTACCATTTTGTGTTTTCGTATAAATTTTTTTCTTCCTCCTTTAAGTTGGAACCTCAACAATATTATATGCCTGATGGTCCTTGCATATTACTTTTTTTTCTTATTTTAAGCGTTTAAAATCCGTTTTGGCACATGAAACAGTTTTGTTTCAAACTTGGAGTTTAGGACATTCCAAATTTAATTAATTTTCCCATGCTTCAATTTTACATATAGGAAAACAGTCCATCAATTTTGAGAGCTTTTTGGATGACTTTCCACGTGCTTTTTCATTTAGTAAAAAGTTTAAAATATCCATTCGCCTTCATAAAATAGTATAGGAGCTGCTCGAAGTGTTATCTGAGAATGTGAAAATATCGGAAGTCATCCTTGCCTATCAAAAACAATCCATGACGATTCAGAGACTTTTATGTGAATATTTTGTATTATTCACCTCCTCCAGTATAAGTTTGAATTGGATTATCAGGAACAAGGACAATACAAGGTCCTGTGAACTCCAGAAACTGTAGACGTTTTGACGTTCACATCACGTTTTCATCAGGGTTAAAATTATATACAATGTTTACATGTGAGATCCAAACTTTTTTTATATAAATACACAAAAATACCACTTATTGGAATGCTATGACAGAAATTACACAAAAAAGAAATTCATGAGAAAAGAAAAATTGAAATTGAAATAGTAAATAGAATAAATAGTTTTAATTATAGACCTAGAGAAACGATGTGTATTTCCAAAGCAATATTTCATCATTCTTTTGGTAATTTATGTCTTAATAACTAAAAAAGGTAAGTCTATATTCGTATTTGGATTCATTTTTAATTTTATTTTATTCATTCATCAATTTTAACTTAAAACTGTTCATAAATGTGTTTTTTTGTTAAATGTCTGTTATAGTATTGCCAGTTTTGAAAATATTAAAAATGTACAGTAAGAGAGGATTTCGAAATTGTCAGACAAATAAGTGATCTTGATCTTGAAAATTTGGAAATGTTCATTGATATAATAATACTGACTTCGGGTCAACTTCAAAAAGATTCAACAATCAATAAAAGAAAAATAGTTTCTTATATTCAGACAGGATTGGAAGAATTCTATGAAAAGATGATTACTAGGAGTCCTCTCAACAATCCTTTATTGAAGATGTTGGTATTTTATAGCCTAAAATAATAGTGAACAAAAAAGATACAGAAAATAAGAAGCTGAAAGACTTATACTTTCCGTTACGTTATTTATTTGCGAGTGGAAATGATGTTCTCCTGATTTTTTTCGAGAAAATGTCAATACTCTCTCATAACAATGCCACAACATAGACAGAGGTTTTTCAGTAAACAATAATTGCCTTATAGAAACTTTGATAGAGGAATCCCTGGAGGTTCGAAGAATTGTGTATAATGAAATCTCCCCAAGTGGCGGAGTTGACAGGATTTTAATTACTGAGAAATTACTGAGTTATGTCAGGTATTCCAATAATTATTAAAAAGAGGCACTGAAAGAAAAGGCAAAGCAAAAACTTCTGACCTCCAAACAGAAAACAGAAAGAATTTGAAATGCAAAAATTGAAAAATTCTGGCTGAAACCAAGGAAACTATCTATGAATTTGATAATCAAATTCCTAAAGCTATAAGATCTATAGTCTTCCAAATCTGTAGAAGGTAGTATTTTAGTGTGAAAAGCTTGAACCTAGATCTCAGAAAATGTGAAATTGAACTAGTTTCTGTTTTATATCAAATACCAATAGGAACAAATAAACTTGTTTATTTTTTTCAGCAGTGTAACCCAAGAGTGTTCATTTTCTGTGCGAATTTTTTAAGTTCTCAGTTTATATTGGTCTAGCTATATTTTTTTAAATATATTCTGTCAAATTTGGAGTGAAGAGTTATTTTTCATTCTCTTGAACAAAAAATGGTGAAGCAAGTATTATCTATTCAGTCCATTTCGGAGTTGAATATTTCGATTTCGTCATGGAATTTTAGGAAAATAAGTCTGAAAAAACCCGTAAAGTCAGGAAATTCACGAATTTCTTTTTGGTCAACCTAGAAAATTCGCATTGCATAGAAGCTCAGTTGTTTCCTTTCCAGTATTTGTGTGTCCCCCAGTGAGTTTTTTGAGAGTCCTTACTAGATTTATTGGGTATCTAGGGAATATGGAAGTGTTTTCATCACTAACTCCACTCTTTCAATCAATAATTTTATTGGGGGAAGGGATTAGCATAGTGGTTAAGTACCCGTCTGGTGACCGAAAGGTCCCTGGTTCGGTTCCCAGCTGGTGCGAACTTTTTTCATACCCATATGTGAATGTCTGAATGTTTGAGTGTCGGATGGGAATAATCCACAAAGATTCACTGATGCGATAATAATCAACAGTGCTGCTCCTAAGGTGGCGTATGGAGTAAGTAACAAGGCCTATCCAAAACACATGGCTGATGACGATAGCAGTCGATGTATAAACACCAAAGAACAACAAGAAACAAATTATTTAAAAACCTATTAATAATCTTTATTCACCACAAGAAACATGAATGTTTATATTAGGGACCTAAATCTATACCTAATACAATGAACAACGAAATTTCCAGTTGAAAATGTTTGCATTCATATTTTTTCAAGTATTATTGTAATATGTATTTCTTTAAATGAATTGGAAACGATTTTTTTGTATGATTTTAAAAAAATTATTGTGTATATTCTTGAATATCAAAATTACAATTATTTGATTTTTTTCCGATGTTTGTCTTTATTCTATGCGTGATGAGACTATTTTATTGTCTAGTTTGGTGATTGTGTATGGTATCGGTCGAATGGAGAGAGAGAATATACTTTATTGTCGTAAGAAAATATCTCGTTGAATAAAATTTCAGAGATGAATGTTTCCTGTTATAACAAAATGTATGAATATACATACGAAGATATATTGAAAAATTCTTACTATAGAACCAAACAAAATTTCAATGTCAAAATATTTTATTACTCAAAATATTCTCCTCCTAATTGGATACATTTATTGCAGCGAACCTGCAACGTCTCCCAAAAAACTGAAGCAAGAACTTTTCCAGCAGATTTTTGGACACGAAACTTCTTAGGTCTTGGAGAACCGGAGTGTCGTGATTCCATCGATTGTTCCTTTGTTTCTGGATCGTAGCAATGTACCCAAGTCTCATCTATAGTAACAATTCGGTTTAAGAAGTCCACATCGTTTTCAAATTGAGCACAGATCGAACGCGGTGCTACTACCCTTTCACGCTTTTGGTCAACATTCAAACATTTGGGGATCCATTTTGCAGCAATTTTTCTCATGACCAAATTGACGTTAACTATATGATGAACGCGTTCGTATGAAATATTCAGTGCTTCAGATATCCGTTTTAGCCCAATTCGACGGTCTGTTAAAATCATGTCATGAACTGCATCGATATTTTCGGGGACTGACACAGAAACTGGCCTTCCCGATCGGTCATCATCTTCAATGAAAAATTAACCTCTTTTGAAGCTTGCAGTCCAATTTTTCACGGTCGCATACGAAGGACATTGATGACCATCGGTATTAAGCATATCTTCGTAAATCTGCTTAGTTCTTAACCCTTTTGAATACAGGATAATGGCTCGATACTCCAATTTTTCGATTTTCGGTGGATGTATTTTCTCTTTTAATTTATTGCGTAACTCTGGTTTACTTTTTTGACGTCAAACTTTACACTGACTCTTCTAATAAGTTATTGTTCGTTGCTATGGTAACGCAATATTTTGTTTATACAGGGAACTGGTCTAGGCTAACTAGATGTCAATACATCCTCGTATTTTCAATTTGTACAAAGGATTGATATCCAAAAGATTGTTTGGAGCACATGAATGAGATGTAAATTTGAAGAATCGTAAATTAAAAATTCATTCAATACTTTTGTATTGCAAAGATTTAAGTAGACGAAAGATAGTACAATTGGCAGTTTCCCATACTGATATCAAATATTGTAATTTTGAACAAATTAAACTGAAATATATCATTTTCATAAATTTTAAAGAATTGCAATATCGAATTTTCGTTAAATACCAATTACAGGAGATATTTTTGTTCGAAGATTTCCAATAAAGCTTTTCCTAGAACTATTTTCTTCAATATATATCATTCCAGAAATTTTGTGGTTTCTGAATATTTTATAATTTTTCCCTTGAAAACTAATGAATTTACGATTTGTCTGGATTTTCTTCTTGACGAAAATATAAAGGAACATTTATCAATATTCAAAGTCATCTTTCAATATTAAAAGTCATGTTATGATTGTTTAACAAAATCTAAATAATTTTTAAATCAGATTCGATTGTTTCTTTGTCATTTTTTCCAAAATAAATTAACAATGTGTCATCCGCAATTAATTTGAGCTCACCATGCACAGTAAGATTGGATATTGAATTGAAAAGGTATATAAGAAATAATGTAGGTCTAAGAATGGAACCTTGTGGTACACCACATATTATATTCAAACTTTTTCCATTCCCCATACATACATATTGTTTTCTATCAGATATATAATTTTGGAACCATTTATCTACATGACCTCTAATCCCGATATTGAATAATTTACATGATAAAATTTCGTGATCTACCGTATCAGATGCTTTCGATAGATCCAGTCACACTAAACGATATTGGAAGTTTTCATCTAGGTTTGATTGAATGTTTGTAATCAAATCCAACAGGCAGACTCAATCTTCGGAAACCATACTGTCCATTGTACAAAAAAATTATTTTATCATTATTTTGGTTCATGATTTTCTCAATAATTTTGAATAAAACAGGTAGTATTGATAATTCATGGATTTTTTATTTTACAGGCCAGTGCCCTTGACAAAGCCACAACCAGGGTAAAAAATGTTCACGAAGCTTGCCAGGCAGATCCGGCTACACACGCAGACGAATACCTGATAGAACAAGCTCGTACAGTGCCAGTGGATCCAAGAAAAGTTGGTCTCCACACTCTCTGCATGAACGTCAAATCGGGTCTCCAGAAAGAAAATGGCGACATAGACAAGGGCGATCTGAGGAGAGCTCTGAGCGAGGGAATCCCTGATTCCGCCAAAGTGGACGCCATTGTGGACGACTGTGGAGTACGAACTGGTGACACGCCTGAAGAAGCTTCTGTTAATCTCTTCAGGTGCATTTTCGGTCATGAGAATGCTTATGTGCATGAGTGGAAGCCTCCTATGATACGCGCTGTTTCGGCAGCTGATTCAGCGGCATTGTCTTTGGTCATTTCGATGTTATCGTTCTTTGTTTACTCAGTGTTGTTTTGATAGCGATAATAAATTTTCAATAAAATGGAAGTATTTTCATTGGAAAGTTTACTCGTTTTCGATAGTGGAATATTACTGGGCAGCTGTCGTGAGTTTCACTTTTGGAGTCTGTTGTAAGGGACATGACTGTGAATAAAAATCACTGTCCAAATAGTTAATTGAACATGAATTAACGAAAAATCATAAGTAATTTGTTCTTAATTCAATCCTTTCTGAGATACATTTATCCAAATAAACAAGAAATTCTGTTCAAATCAGAATACTCTCTGTTAGTGAATTTGAATGAAGAAAAGCAGTTATCAAAGCAAAAAATTGACTTTGTAAATTTCTGATGTAGTCATATTCTTGGTTCTTCATCGATGTTAGTACCAAGAAATTGGTTGTTTTCTGATAATTCAACGATTTCATCGCCCACTCCAACATGTAAATTATTAATTTTCCTATTCTACTGTTATAAAAGTGATAAAACTGAAGCAGAATAGTTCTATTCACATTCACCACCGGATAATATCAACAACATTAGTTTGTGAATTCAAGTCTCAAAATGTTTAGTTTCAATTGTTCAGTTCCTCTGGGTTATTGGCTATACTCTACAGGGTGTTTCAAATTCAATCCTCGCCATTGGGATCTCGGAAACTATGAGAGATACAAAGATGGTTAAATGAACCAAACTCGGTGAGATTTTTGATCTAATAACTTGAACATAGTTCAATGTGGTTGTCCTAACACTGTTTCTATTGTATTTGTAATAAATTTGTATCATATCTCTCTTTTCTTCAGTCGTGAAAGCCATTTTTAGCCAAAAATTCAATGACTTGTTCAATAACAAAATGTCGTTGAGTATAACAAATTGAAAGTCAAATTTAGAAACATCAAAGTCAAAGCCTATTAAGATAAGAATTAATTTTTTTCAATATCTCCAATTTTTCGAAAAAGAATGATAACTTATGATACATTAAAGGTAAAATTTGGTTCTATTCAAAACAGAAAGAATCCAATGTAGCGCCCATTAGAAAAAATAAAGTTGATGGTGGTGGCCGGAAGACGAAACGTCGGATAGTAAATCTGAAAACACCAATATGTAGCAGGGAGGAAGTGGCAATGCAAAAGTGCAACTTATTGTCGAATCCTTCGAAAAATAAAGCCAGAAAAAAATAAAAGACATTTTCCAAAATTTCTGTTTTTTTCCGGAAATCTCTGGATATACTCGGAATTTCAGAACATTCTCAACAGCATATTGTTAGTCAGGTGAATGCGCAACTTTGCCCCAATTTAACCATCTCCGTATATCACATAGTTTCCGAGATCCCAATGTTGAGGATCGAATTTGAAACACCCTGTATGTGCTTATATGAGTAGGCATATCGTTGAAAAAACGAATTAAGATAAAGGGACCCAATACTGAACCGTTAGGAACCCCAAGGTCAATGTCATACTGCTGGAACTGACAATTGTCTACTTGAAAATGTATCTTTCCGAGAGTTAGGTATGGATCTGAGACATGAAAAAAACTGATCAATGAAGTCAAGTTATTGAAGTTTTTTGAATATGACACTGGGGTCAATAACGTTGAATGCTCTCGAGAAGTCGAAGAAAAGTGCACCGAGTCGTAGACACACCGGAAAAAGTGCAAAATGCATTTTCCGTTAACATACCTGGGCAAAAACGATGCTGTTAGATATTATATCAAATCGATCTAGGAATCTGATCATGTATACATTTGGATCTTCCGATTATTTCACACAATACTGTTGGAGCTGTTACAGGCAGGCAATTTTTCTTTTTTTTTCAAAATCTGTCTCAGTAACCCAATTTTAGTTTTTTTTGGGAACTCTCCAGTTTCAATTGAAATATTTATCAAAAATATTAATGCTTCGACGATTGAATGGATGATATTCTCTATTATTTTTGTTGAAAGGCAATTAGAAATGAATTAATGTACATCACTAGAATTCACTAGGTAGAAATAAAAAATATGATCTACATACCTGCTGTCCACCGAAACTTGCTCGACTACCTAACTTTTTTGTTTTCGAAGATAATGGAATGAAATTTGGAGAATTTGTATAAGACATAAAGCTGCATATTTTGGCAAATAACTAGGTTTTTTGTAACTTCAGGTTGCACCAGAAGTGACATAAACTTTCAATCCTCAATTGGGACACCCGGTATATTCTCGCTCAGTTTGTCTCCATATGATTTACTTAAGACAATCATGTGATACTTGTCACCTTTTGTAAACGAATTCAATTTGAAATTTAATTTTCATTCTAGAGTGCCTTGGACTTCTTCAAATCACTAATTTTAGTCACAATTTAAGAATGAAACAACATAATAATTTGGGAATGATAATACTGTTTTTGATCAAAATGTATCTGCTCTGAAAAATTTTATTTCAAATTTTCTATTACTGATTGTTTTTAGATGGCAACATGGTGGCTTGTCAGATTAGGAGAAAGAGCATTTGATTACGATTAAATTGATACTTCACATTAGTAGGTTTCATACAAAGTAGCGTAAGAGAACTTTAGATTAAATTAGAAATAAGAGCTTGAAATAAGATTTGATTGAATGCATCGATTGCATAATTTAATTTTTGAAGAAGCGGAGTAAAATAAATTTAAATCTTATTTTGAAGCCAAAAGATGCTTTATTTTATGAAACATCTAATGTAATTCTTTAAGTTTCTTTAACATTCCAGTGGTGGCGCCAAAGCTTGTTGCACCAGCGGTTGCGCTGGTGTCATAGACTGAATGGGGAGGGGGTGGGATTTTCTTCAAAAAAAGTAAATGACTTTCAACAAAAGGTTCATTCATGAAAGTGTACTACAATTAGAAATTAATTTCTAATTGTAGTACACCACTGGAAGGTTAAGGAATTTGGTTCAAAACCTATAATGGTCAATTTATAAATTCAATTAAACTAAGAATTTAGAATTAACAATTAATAATTATCAATTAGCAAATAGGAAGGTGTTTATAAACTTCAACTAATAAATTAAGAATAAGGTTCGAGATTGACATCTTTTGACGTTCAGATCCGAACTAGCAGAATACAAGTGTCAAAATGGCAATAAAATGTATAATTATGCAGTCAGAAACCAAGGAGACTAAAATTTAACAAGGAGAGTTTAATCCCACTTAGACAATGGGGACACTAGTAGAAAGAGATGAAAGAATATTTGTGACGAATTGTGACGTAGTTGGACGTGTCATGGCCGCCGTTCTCTATAGACAGTGACGAACTAGCTCTTGGTATATGAGAGTTACTGCTGACAGTTTTGTTGCTTGGTTCGAGTTCGACTCTGTACTCATATCCAAGTACGTCACTATGACGCGTTGATGCTACAAGATTTTGATTAGCTAGAGCTTATTAAACCCTCCTTATTAATTTTGTCTCTTTGGTTAGGAACAACACTGCACAATGCATGCAACAGCATCTATTTAATTTTTTTGAAATGTGCTGTAATTACCATATGCACATGCATTTAATAGCTCAATTGTGATTCTCAGATGAAAAGATGTTTAGATTTGGGTAAAACTGGGTAAAACTGGGAACACCTACCATTCAATTTGTAGGACAATAGGACCATTCAATTATACTAATATTAACTAAGCAACGGTAAAAAAATCATTGTTACATGTTGGGAGTGGGGGACTCTCCAGTCCTACCATCCATTTTGAAGGACAAAAGTTTTTTCGAGTACTTCATCGAATTATCTCGAGGTTCGACTGAAAAACTAACTGTTATTAATTACTTCTTTGCACTCACCAAATCGACATGATTGACGCTTGCGCATTTTATTAGCTACCACTATCGAGAATTTTCGTAGAGGAAAAAGTTGGGAGTCTCGGCAAAATAATATCAATCTGCCTGTTATAAGCCTGTTATTAATCATTTTTGAAAATAGGCGTGGGATCCCGGTTGTTTCAGAACTGAGATATAAAAGTTAAAACATACAACACGTTTTTAATAATTAATTTTCTCAACTGATGCAACTTTATCTGCTGACCTCTAATGAGAAGCAGTGATAAGGAGTTTATGTGCGAACGTTTTACAAAATTAGTAGTTCCATATACGCAATGGTTTTTCACAATACTTCTCAGAACCAAGTTTAGTATTTATATTAGTAATCCTAGCGATAACATTTTTATTTGTCCAGTTTTCTTAGAATCAGAATTAATGAGATTCATCGTTTGATATTGTTTTAATTAGTTTACAAATCCACAAATATCACCGGAATTTATTGAATAAAATCGGGTAGCGGAATTTTTTTCGAAAACATCATTTTCGAAAACCTTCTTTCGAAAATCGTTTTTTTCGAAGAACTATTTTTCAAAAACCAGTTTTTTCGAAAAACAATTTTTCGAAAATCATTACTTTCCAAAGGTATTTTATTTTATTACGCCTCAAAATGTGGAACGTGGAACGATAAACTCTGTATATGAGTATTATTTGCACCTATTGGGATTTCAAATCAAAATTGTAGCGCTACCGACGGCGGAAGATGAAGTACTTTCTACGACATTGATTTATAACCTTACTTTTTCTTCCATATAGATTTCATTGTTTACTTTGTTTATTTCGTGTATTGAGAATTTGAAGCGTGGTTTAGTCCCTTTAAACATTGTTAAAACTGTGATTTCGATGATTTTTACCTTTTATTAATGTTCATTTA
Source organism: Chrysolina oricalcia (assembly GCA_944452925.2). Taxonomy (NCBI): domain Eukaryota; kingdom Metazoa; phylum Arthropoda; class Insecta; order Coleoptera; family Chrysomelidae; genus Chrysolina; species Chrysolina oricalcia. Next base: position 60,028,017 of record OX101814.2, read on the forward strand.
AATAAATGATTATTGGTGTAAGGATTAGTGTTGAGGTGTTAATAGTTACCTTGTTAGAAAAAAGCCAGTGATAAAATACTTCAATGGTCTTCTTATAAACAAAGACAAATGGCCCAATTATATTATATGGAAAAAATAAATGGAACTCTTCAGTGACAAAAGTGTGTGCCCTCTGTCTCCAGACAAGCGCTCTGCAATCCGAGCCTCATTAAGTGAGTGAAGAACTCAGAATTATAGACGATTATATTAAAATTATGCAAATGTAAATAAGTCAATAAAAACAAGATACCTACCTACCTTTGTTAATATAATGTTCTTGCTTAAAATAGAGCGAACACACTTTCATAAATTTGCTTATTGGTTTGGAAATCCGAACCTTTAATATCCAGGCTTCTCTTCTTGAGATTAATTCTCGTCCCATCTCCGTTTCAAAATAAACCTTTGGGTCATTTTCCTCGGGATATCTTTGAAAAGTTCATTTCTTTTGGCCTAGGAATTGCAATGTGGCACAAAATAATAACCATTGTAAGACGCCATTATAAGACCGGAAGGGTCGCTTTACTTCTCGAAAGGCAATTTCTCATCACTAAATTAAGATGAAATAAAAACGGTTCGAAGAAAGGCTCTATATTCTTAAAAAATCAGTGGTAAACAAACGATACGAAAGTGTGGTTAGAAAACAATGTCGCAGAAACTAGTTTCATTAAAGCCAACAGAGTGCGTATCGCTTAGCATGAAATGCCAATAGGCACAGATTATAGGAAGGGCTCATATGTCAGACTCTACTTCAAACGAAATAATTGTCAGTAAATTTAAACGGTCTGTCAGGTATTTGACAAATAAGTAGGTATAAGTATAGAATAATAGATATCGATAAAAATGAACGAGAACAAAGCTCTCAGGTCAATCGAAACACCTCGTGGAAAAAATAAGGCATACTTGAATGGTCATTTCTATTTTCAAGACAAAGTGGCCAACGGTTGCATATATTGGAAATGTGAAGATTTCAACAAAGGCTGCAAGGGACGGCTGAAAAGTATTGAGAACAAGAATATTGCTGAAACTGTTTCTGGAAATCACAACCATCCAGGTTAACCTGAGAAACTTGAAGAAGAAACCATTCTCAGTGATATTCGCAATATATCACGTAAGTCAATAGCGACGCCACAAAATATAATTGCTGATTCTATCGGTAATGCTAGTGTTTCAACCTTGGTGAATCTTCCATCAATTCCATCCATGAAGAGGACTATACGTAACATAAGAACTCGAGAAAGTAGTGCACTTGCACAGCCTTTAGACACACTCTGAATTTACCTGATAAATATAAAACGACGGAAAAAGGTCATAATTTTTTACTTTTTGATTCAGGTTCGGAAGATCTACAAAGAATCATAATTTTTGGCACAAATGAAAACATGACATTGTTGTTTAAATCAAGAGTATAGATGATGGATGGAACGTTTAAAACAGTACCCACTTTATTTTACCAATTGGTCACTGTTCACTGCGAAATAAGCAAGGAAATTATAGTACCTGTTATATATGCTTTGCTACCCAACAAGAAACAAGAAACATATACAAGAATACTTAACTGGATTAAGCAATGTGTAACTGTATCTGGTAATGTTTTTTTCTGTCAGGACAATTATCACTGACTTCGAAAAAGAATTAATCAATTCGATTGAAAAAGTATTCCCGAATGTCTCACGTCGCGGATGCTATTACCACTTCAGCCAAAGTATATACAGACATATGCAAAAATATGGTTTGGCAGCCAGAGCGAACAGTGACACAAATTTCAATGCGATAATCAAGATGCTGAAAGCGTTAGCTTTCGTACCGGTCCCTTTCATATCCAAAGGTTTCGACTTGGTAGTGAAAGAACATCTGTTCACGGAAGTAAATGAAGAAAACATTAATTATTTTGAAAACACATGGATAGGATAGATGGGGAGAAGAGGTAGAGATGAGCCCATGTTTTCCTATTCTCTTTGGAGCTGTTTTGAAAGTGTTCTTCAGCAATCACAGTTGACCAACAACGCTGCTGAATCATGGCATAGGGGATTTTTATCTCTTATTGACGCTCAAAAATCGTCCCTTTGGACTTTCCTGAAAAATATTAAGAAGGAACAATGCTTGATGGAACTTAAAATTGCAAAAGCCATTTCCGGAGGGGAGCCACCCAAAAAAAAGTATAAATCATTGGACCAGAGAGTACGCAATATATGTTTATCGTTTAACGAAACATGTAATGATGATGATTTAATTGCTTTTTTAAAAAATATCGCTCACGTTTTGTAATTTTCTGTTTCCTTCATTTGCAATAATTAAACATGTATTTAAAATATTGTTGTTCGAATAAAATTGTTTTTCGAAAGAGAAATTTTTCGAAAATTTGTATATTCGTAACATTGTTTTTCGAAAAAAATGATTTTCGAAAAACAAAGTTTCGAAAAAATATTTTTTGAAAATAAATATATTCGAAAAGTTGTTATTTCGAAAAATTGTATTTCGATAAATTTTCCATTCGAAATTTTGTTTTCGAAAACAAGTTTTCGAAAAAAATTCCGCGACCCTGAGCAAGCCAAGTGATGTTTCCTTCTTGTTTCCATTTTCAACCATTTCAAAGATTTGATCTTCACGAAAACGTGATCTCTCCTTGACAGGTTGAAAGTGAACCTGACGCAGCAATTCTGCACCTTCTGAATCTTTTTACTATAATAGGTCTGTCTGCTCTGGTATGAGTTAGTATCGCTATCTTCATCTTCCGTGTGCTACGTTGTTGGAGTGGGTGTGTGATAAGACTCATGTAGTCAATTTTTGATATTTATCACGTTAATGTTCTTTCACTACCAAGTCGAAACCTCTGGATATGAAAGGGACCGGTACGAAAGCTAACGCTTTCAGCATCTTGATTATCGCATTGAAATTTGCGTCACTGTTCGCTCTGGCTGCCAAACCATATTTTTGCATATGTCTGTATATACTTTGGCTGAAGTGGTAATAGCATCCGTGACGTGAGACATTCGGGAATACTTTTTCAATCGAATTGATTAATGCTTTTTCGAAGTCAGTGATAATTGTCCTGACAGAAAAAACATTACCAGATACAGTTACACATTGCTTAATCTAGTTAAGTATTCTTGTATATGTTTCTTGTTTCTTGTTGGGTAGCAAAGCATATATAACAGGTACTATAATTTCCTTGCTTATTTCGCAGTGAACAGTGACCAATTGGTAAAATAAAGTGGGTACTGTTTTAAACAATGTCATGTTTTCATTTGTGCCAAAAATTATGATTCTTTGTAGATCTTCCGAACCTGAATCAAGAAGTAAAAATGTATGACCTTTTTCCGTCGTTTTATATTTATCAGGTAAATTCAGAGTGTGTCTAAAGGCTGTGCAAGTGCACTACTTTCTCGAGTTCTTATGTTACGTATAGTCCTCTTCATGGATGGAATTGATGGAAAGGATGAAACACTAGCATTACCGATAGAATCAGCAATTATATTTTGTGGCGTCGCTATTAACTTATGTGATATATTGCGAATATCACTGAGAATGGTTTCTACCTCAAGTTTCTCAGGTTTACCTGGATGGTTCTGATTTCCAGAAACAGTTTCAGCAATATTCTTGTTCTCAATACTTTTCAGCCGTCCCTTGCAGCCCTTGTTGAAATCTTCACATTTCCAATATATGCAACCGTTGGCCACTTTGTCTTGAAAATAGAAATAACCATTCAAGTATGCCTTAATTTTTTCTTGAGGTGTTTCGATTAACCTGAGAGCTTTGTTCTCGTTCATCTTTATCGATATCTATTATTCTATATACCTACTTATTTGTCAAATACCTTACAGACCGTTTAAATTTACTGACAGTTATTTCGTTTGAAGTAGAGCCGTTCCTATAATCTGTGCCTATAGGTGCAAATATTACTCATATACAGAGTTTCTCGTTCCACGTTCCACATTTTGAGACGTCGCTATTTACTTACTTGAATGATGTAGTTAGTTTGTTGGTGGATTAGATGGGTAGGTAAGTAGGTAGATTGTTTTCGAAAAAACACCTTTTCGAAATGAATGTTATCGAGAAAAGAAACCTTTCGAAAAGATGTTTTTAGAAAAAAATACCTTTCGAAAATTATGATTTTCGAAAAATTGTTTTTCGAAGAAAATGGTTTTTGAAAAATTGTTTTTCGAAAAAAAGGTTTTCGAAAATGATGTTTTCGAAAAAAATTTCGCGACCCGCTTGCTCAATTCCAAATGACATTAACGAGATATCGCTAGTAGTATTGAAGATTCCTTACAAAAAGTGCCAGCTTGATATGCAGTAAGTACCAAATATTTTGCTAATTTGTTTTACTGAGTTATGCTCAATGCGATGTTCCAATTTTGATACTCTGAAAAAAGAGGGAAAATGACACTAAGGTAAACACGATTAAATTTCCACAGATTTATTGTCTCCAGCCAGTAGTATCATTCGTAACAGCACCATCAGTTAAGTAATCAAGAAAGTTAATACATTTAATAACAAACTATTCTAAATTTGTACCGAAATTCAGCCTTAAAAATTCTTATGATTTGATAAATAAAATCCCTAGTATACCTCCTCAAGATACCGTAGTCCTGGTTGAAGGTTTACTAGATAGAAATCATGTCAACCCAGTTATTAAACAAGAGATATTAGACCTTTTGTCGATATGTCTTGAACAAAATTACTTTCAATTTGACAATAAAATATATTCTTCATCTGAAGGCTTGATCATGGGAAATCCGCTGAGTCCGCTACTGGCAGATATCTTCATGGACAACCTTGAAGGAATAATCCACAAGCACCCACTCTCGCAACAGTTTTTGTATTGGTACAGATATGTGGATGACATTATAGTTTGTTTTAAAGGTACCAACAGACAGTTAGACACCTTTCATAAATATATTAACACTATTCACCCAAACATTAAATTCACAATAGAAATAGAAGTAGAAAAATCATTAAATTTTTTAGATCTGACAATAGGTAAAACCAACAACAAACACCATTTTTCTATTTTTCATAAACCTTCCCATACTGACATCACCATTCATAATAATTCGATACATCCATATATACATAAAATATCAGCATACCATAGTATGATACATAGATTAGTTAATATTCCTCTTTCTAAAGAAAACTTCTGCAAAGAATTAAATATTATAAAACAGATAGCAGTTAACAATGGATATCAAGTCAAATTAATAGAGAATATTCTTGCTAAAAAATTACATAGAAAGGCTATCCAAGAAGTGTACCCCACTATGAGGAACCTTGACAATAATTACAGAACATTAACTTATTCAGGGCCCGTTTCAGAAAAAATAGCGTCATTTTTGAAACAACAAAATTTAAGAGTAGCATTCAGAACAGATAACACGTTGGGAAGGTTTATTAAAAATAATAAAGATAAAACACAAAAATCTAAAAAATCAGGAGTTTATAAATTGAATTGTGGTTCTTGTTCCAAAGTATATGTAGGCCAGACTGGTAGACCATTCAAAAGCCGTGTACGTGAGCACCGTATGAATTATGTAAATAATAAAACACATTCAACATATGCCAATCATATTTTGGAAGAAGACCATGACTTCGATGAAAACTTTGAAATCCTTCATGTTGAAAATAAAGGTATTAGACTTAATTATTTAGAATTCTTGGAAATTAATAAATTGAAAAATTCGAATTGTTTACTAAATGATCAATTGGACCTTAATAGTTCCCCTTTGTTGAACCTTTTCAACTAATTAAGTAGTAGATATGTTTTGAGATTTCCAGGTATCTACCTACATTGTATTGTCAATTTTATTTTTATCATAGGTAGCTAATTACTTCAATTGTTAAGAAGGGTATTTAAGTAATGTTCAAGGTAGAATAATTTAATGTATTACATTCGCTTGAAAAAGATACAGTGTATCGAAACATGTCGCGAAGACAATAAATCTGTGGAAATTTAATCGTGTTTACCTTAGTGTCATATACTATGAATTTCCATCAAGTAAAGGCCACGTCAATCCAAAAAAAAAAAGAGGGAAAAGGTAGAAAAATATGTGATAACCAAGACACTTCATTCTTTTTTTTCTTTTTCCCTTGGTTGAGTGGAAGAGCAGTAACTGACTGAACTCCGCCTTGAACAAATACACTTTATTATTATCATAAACGTGCTTCGGCTGAATGAGCCATTTTTATCAGATAATACTGAAATTGATAGAATATTGCAATTACCTAAAGTAACTGCTGTTATGAATATACTCTTGATCTCATTCTTATTTTGTGACACACTGAATTGTTTATTAGCTGAAGATTTTCTCTTTTGAATGATGTATCGAACAAATGAGATATTTTTTGCAGAAAGTCATCTGAAAATTTGCTCCATTTTGAATTAAAATTTTGATTGAACGAATGCACAGTAACCGACATGGTTTTTTCCAAAATATGAGAAATATCACCACTAGTAATTTTTTGTGGAAAATGAGGATGGGGAAAGGCAGTGACAACACAATTGATAAAATCGTCTTTATTATACTTTGACACTAAAAGACATCTATTCAAATATGTACAAAATTTGAACCGACCTTACAACTACTAGAATTTTTTCACAATATTTACAAGAGAAAAATCGTTGCTTACGTAACATCTCATTATTGATATGTACAAATATATTTTTATCAGAAAACTTGCGTAATCACATGGATCAGTTGAACAAATATACTCACTAAACAAAATGCTTAGGTGGGCAGTTCGGGAAAATTTGCTTCACATTTCATTCTACAACTAATATGAGCCTAAAATAAAAATTTAATATTTTTTTGAAAATCTGTTTTGTCGCTTTCCCGAATTTTTTTCCATAGTAGTGCTACTCTGTTATGACATAATCTAAAAGTAGACGCTTCAACGCAAAAAATGGCGGTATGGCGAGCTTGAAAAAGACGAATTTTAACGGTGAAACTTTTCTGTTGAATAATATGTATTTTGCTATAAATAAATTACATCTCACTTGAAACATGATAAATCATTTCTTCAACAAATTTCGTAAAAAAACATTGATTTTTACGTGAGAAAAGAATAAAAAACTGAAAAATCGGTTTTTCTGATTTTCCCGGGAAAATTTGACGTGATATGGAAAAATATTAGGTAGAAAAGTTGTAGATCTTTTCATCATCAGCAGCTATGCTATTCAACTTTTTTAATAGAAGTTCAACTCTTGTTCCAATTCTGCGAAAAAATATGTAATACCAGTTTCAATCCCTAAAAGTTCAACCTGTTCCACTCTTCTCCATTTGGTCGATTCCACATTATTTTTCCTGTAATACGAATAATATTTTGCACCTCTTCCTTTTGCCTGTAGGTTTCATGGTGTTAATTTTTTTCTTATCTCAAAAATGCATCAGTACTGGTCATAAATGAGTGGAGCTATTCAATATACATAACTTTATGGCGTTAGAAATATGTTTCAACAAAAGAAATATACTGTAGATTGGTAAATTCGGTTATCTGAGTTATGTGAATTTTTGGAAGTATCGTATAAAAACGGACTATCGAGTTTCCTAATTTAAATGCATTGTTGATATACACTAAGTTATTCAGTGAATTATTATTTTCGCTGATTATTCAACTTCATACATTCTTACAACCAGCAAAGTGTTTCAAATTAGAAAACCAAAATAACAGTGGTGCAAGTTGGATATCTCCAACTCCTTCTGTTTTTCTAGAAGATGAACTTAGTCGGAGAAGTAGTTGTTTTCTGTAAGATATTACAAAAATTAGCGTCTTTTCGATTTTACTGAAAATATGAACAGGATGTTCATAAAGTCAGTTGTGGAATCATCTGCTACTGAAAGTTGGAATTTAGTCGCTATTTTCCATCTTACAAGATAATCTCACTTGCAAGGGATTCATGTTTTAAAGAGAAACATTCTCAATTGAAAATTGAATCAATACATAACTCCTCTGGCTTTAGCCGGGGAAGTAGTTGTTTTCTGTTAGATATTACAAAAAAGTAACTTCAATTTTATCGTAGGGTTTTTCCATTTCCAGAGGAGGCATGTATTGATTCAATTTTCAATTGAGAATGTTTCTCTTTAAAATAGCTTCTTTTCATTTCAACAATCTGAATGAAAATGAAAATTTTCACTTTCAGATTTTTCCTTTCAAGTTATATAGGGTCTTTCCACACTATCTATCAGATGTAGTTCAATGTCCAGCATGGCTTTAGCCGAAGAGGTAGTTGTTTTCTGTGAAATATTACAAAAAAGTAACTTCATTTTCATCGAAGGTTTTTTCCATTTTCAGAGGAGTCATGTTTTGTTCAATTTTCAATTGAGAATGTTTCCGTTTCCAACTTGAAATTTATATTTATTATTATTTTATAGACATACGATTCATTCCCAGAGACTCAACGCTGGGTTGTCAATGACTTTTACTATTAAAAGTTTGTTCTGGTTTCAAGGAAAACAAGCCTTGGAACGTCAGGACCATGCGCAGTTTAGAAAAATTAAAATAATGTGAATCTACAGTAAACAGGTTCCATCAACTACGCATAATCCTAAAAAAAACTAAAATTAATCGTACAAAATATGTGGACAGGTAAGTTATGTTCCCATGGAGATGTAAAAGTGTTTTAGATGATTTGGTTGAAAAATGGCTTCCATTTCTCCTTTCCTTTGAAGTATCATATGTTAAAACATAAAAAGCAAACTACATTTCGAAGAATTTTTTAATATAACATAATTTTAATATTTCAACCTACGACCAAATTAACTTTTTCTTAGTGTAGTTCAATGGCGTTTATCCCATTTACTTTTCTCAGTGTGACTGTAATTGATATTCAATGACATTGATTTTTGATCATTAAACATCAAAGTCATTCTCTTCTGGGTAGGAATACAGTGTTTCATTTCTCATAGAAAAACCATTGTATCTTTCGTAAATTTCTATATAGAACCGTGAAATTTCAAGGATCTATAGATACATCAGACTTGAACAAGCAGACTTGAAATTTGGCCCAAAATTCCTTCGGATTCGTTTTCAGCATGCCCAAATTACCAATAATACACCTGTCTACTGAAAAATTTTTCGTTTCGAAAAATACCAATTTGTTTCACTTCTCATGGAATCATAGAATAGAATAGAATTTATTTGATCTAGTTACAATTATGTTTTTGGCAAGTCGAACAGGAACAAAACGTTAATTAAAAGTCATTTAAAAATAAACCTAAAATATTACAAACATAACAATATTTAAAATCGAAACAAGAACATACAGACTTATTTTGGAAAGTAGAGTCAGGACACAAAAATGAGAAGTGGGGGCGCTCTCAGATATTCGTCGATAGAGTAAAAACAGTGGAACAGTAAGTGTTGTTTTAGTTTTAATTTGAAACAAAACTGTAATTGAGCATCTTGAACTCTTGAGGCAAAAAATTGTAGAGTCTAACATTCAGAGAATTCATCTGAGATTTGTTGAGCCTATATCGGGAAGGTCTTATGTCGTGCGCTGCATGAGTTTGATAATCGTGAAAATCAGAATTGGAACAAAAATTATTTTTATTTCTGTGAATTTCTAGAAGAGTATTATAAATAAATAAGGAAGGAACAGGCATAATAGCGAGATCTTTGAAGAATTGATGACAATGGTCCCTGTAACAAGCACCAGCAATGATTCTTATTGCTCTTTTCTGTATTTTAAAGATTTCACATGAGTGAACAGAGTTTCCCCATAACAGTATGCCGTGATTAATATGTGTGTAGAAGAAAGAGAAATAACACGACCGTACAGTGTTGTCGCAGAGTTGATTCTTCAAATTGCGCAAAAGAAATATTGAATTTGATAATTTATGACATAACTGTTCTATATGTGATGACCATGATAGTCTATCATCAATAAGTACTCCGAGATGCTTGACACTCTTTTCATTGCCCGCAATGCCTTTATTGAAAATCGGTTTTTGCGTTTTATTGTTGTTTAATTTGAAGTTATTTGCATTAAACCAGTTCTGTGTCCTATTCAAAGAATCAGCCATGTTGTTTAAAAGACTATCTGCATGAGTAGAAGTATTGATGTCGTGTCATCGGCGTAAGCAATGCATTTATTAGGGTACATGAAGTGAAAGAGATCGTTCACACAGATAATGAAGAGTGACGGGCCAAGGACTGATCCCTGAGGTACCCCATGTGAAATAGTTTGAGAGTCTCATTTATATATACTGCTTATTTTCTGTCACTCAGGTAGGACTGTATCAAATCGAGATATACACCTCTGACGCCATAAAACCGCAGTTTATCAATTAGAGTGGAGTGAGAGACACAGTCGAAGGCCCTTGATAGATCACATAGAGTAATAGAAGTATTCTTGCCTTCTTCCAAGCCTTCGACTATTTCAATCACGATTTTGAAAACAGCATGTGTGGTGCTGCATTTTGTTCTAAAACCAAATTGACAGCAGTTGAGAAATTTATTAGATTCAAAATATTTCATAATTCTCTGCTTCAGTATTATCTCAAAAACTTTGGAAAAAATGGGAATTCGCTATTTTCCGAAAACTCCAAAATCGAAATGAATTTTATTTTTTGAAACTGTTTTGCATTAGCTCACCACCTTGTGAAAGATTCAACTCAACATTCAGCTATAAAAAAATTAGAGCCTTTGAAACACAGAAAAAATTAGAATATGTATACTCTTGTGACGTAGAATGTCTTCACTAGATTCTAGTATTTTTTGTTGATCTAAGTTGATGGTACTGATATGGATCTGACAACAATGGAACCGCTGACATATGCTGACATTGATTATGTCGTTCTTGTCGTGAAGTTGTTTTAGGAAGATTACTTTTACAATTTGTGAAAATGGAGAAAAACTTTTTCAAAACTAGCAGTGAAAATTTGCCACCCGTAAATTATATAATGATTCACGCATTTTTATCTCGCAATCCAAACTATTCGAGAGTGGAAATGAATGGTACAAAAAAGGTGGGAAAGTTCTGGTTATTCGGAATTCATTCTGATGGCATGAATATCCTTTATAGGGCTGCTTGATTAGGCTATGATGATGATGCTGTGGGCTATATGCACCTGAAAAGGTAGGGTTCTATTTGTATCAAGTGCCGAATAGTTCCTGAGCACAAAGTACGAAGCACAAAAACTATGGTGTCCCACTGTAGTTTTTGAACTTCGCCTTTGTATTTTTTATCCTCAATAAAGACCCTCTTATTATTAAGCAAACCATACTTTGCTGTAGCTACTATTGACGACAGTAGTGATGAAATAAAAAATTGTGACTTGAATGTTGTGTAGCATCCCAGGCAAGTTTCGGATTATTACCGTTTTCGAGCATATAACATAGATTTTTGTATTTTCTGCTGCCACTTTTTTATACTGGTTGCTCCGTCGAACCGATAAAAAGAGTCCCATATCGGTGAACGGTTATTCAAGAATCTATATTAAATATAATATCAGCAATGGCGTTTTCATCAACAGTACGAGCTCTGACAGATCATACGTAAATGACATTAGTGACTTGACAATAGTCAATCGGCAAATGCCTCCATGATTCCAACGTTGTCGGATTGTGTCAGGGACGTAGAATGTCTGTGGGAGAACACTTCTGAAATCCTTATTTTCATAACTTAATACAGGCAAAAAACGATATGTGAAAATTAAACAAATATATATTTCGATATATTTGAGATATGAAGATTTCAATGACACACATTTTGAAATTTAGGAAATCAGCGAATTATAGATATTGGGCGGTAGTTTGATAGTTGTGAAGCATCCCCTTTTTTGAATATCGGTATTACTTTCGCAACTTTTAATAGATCAGGAAATTCTCCATTTGAAATGCATGCATTGAAAAGAGTAACAAGCGGATCGATAATCAGGTCCAAAGTTTGTTTCAGAAGTTCACTGTTCATCCCATATACGTCAGTACACTTCGAATTCTTCAAGTTACGTACTGCATCAATGATTTCGTAACTTGTCACCGGCTCTAGAAAAAAGGATGAACACGGTGTAGGCAGACCCTGTAGAAAATCGTTTGTATCAACGTCATCCTTATTGATTGTGTCGAACAGGTTTTCTGCGATGGTACAAAAATAATCATTGAAGGCATTTGTCGGTATAGCAGGGTCAGGTGTACATTTCTTAGATGTATTCCTTCCAAAATTGACAAGTCTCCAACTGTCACGAACCTTCTTATCTGATTCGCAGATGAAGTTATCGTGGGCTAGTTTTTTATAATGAGTTAATTTTAATTGATAGTGCCTTCTCAGAATATTAAAATTACTGTAGTCCCTGGTAAAGTTACAGATAGACTTTACTTCGGATAATGTGTTTCTTAGCGTTCTCAATTCATCGTTAAACCACTGAACAGGGGGTTTTGTGATAGTTGAACATTCTTTCAATGGAAAATGTTTTGCAATCAAAGATCTGTATAAATAAACCAAAAAATCTGCAATAAATGAGCAGTCCCAGTCGCGCAACCTAATATTCTCCCAATCGATCTCGATAAGGGAAGCCCTGAGGTTTATGATACCTTGTTCTGAAATTTTCCTCCTCATATTTACCTTGCGCTTTTCCTCTGTCATATTATTATTCAGATATATCAACTGAGCTAAATGGTCCGATAAGCAAGGATCGAGAAAGTCTGTAGTATAATCGATTCCATTCAAATTTGTAACGATGTTGTCAATGCATGTTGCTGAGTGAGCAGTTATTCTAGTGTGATCCCAAATTGTAATTTCGATCCCGAATAATTCTAACAAATGCGCGAGGTCAGTGAGGGCAGAGGATTTGCCACGTAAGTTCAAATTGAAGTCACCGGTAATAATGATGCTCGTTCGAATTGCAAGGCAAAGTACCATAATCAACATCTCATCAAAACCCCTGACTCAAGTAGAGGAGACCCTGCTAGAAAAAGGATTTAACTTCGCAGTTGCACCAAAAATGATACCTATCCTGGACATCGTGAGCTCGGTAGAGTCAACAAGCAACAGAATGAACCCTGTCGTCCAGGCAGAAGAATTTAGATGGAAAGTGAAAGAGGTTTTGGAGAAGAAGCGAATCCCTCGAAAAAACATCAACACTGGAGAACAGAAGGCCCTGAAAACCCTGCAAATGGACTCCACCATTAAAATTCTCCCTGCAGATAAAGGAAATGCCACAGTCATCATGGACACCCAGACGTATGATAACAAGTTAGAAGCAGTACTCGAAACAGGAAACTATAAACTCTTACAGAAGGATCCAACATCTTCAATAGAAAGGAAAATCTACCGTACTCTGTCAAAGTACAAAACCTTTATTCCAGACAAAGAACAGACACATTTGACGCCACATTACAGTAAACCTCCTCATCTCTATGGTCTTCCGAAAATTCACAAACCCGACATGCCATTAAGACCAATCACCAGCTCCCGTAACTCACCGACCTATAACCTGGCGAAATACCTCCTACCGATACTACAACCCTTACAGGGTACTAGCAGTTCGTACGTCAAGAATTCTAAACACTTCGTGGACATTATCAAAGATGTTGAACTAGGGCCTGAAGATCGTTTCATCAGCTTTGACGTGGAGAGCCTTTACACCAATGTCCCCATAGAAGAATCCCTTAACATCATCAAGAGGAAACTGGAAGAAGACATCCAGCTTCATGAAAGGACTGACCTCCCCGTACAAGCGATATTGGAACTACTGCAGTGCTGCCTACACAACTCATACTTTCCAGAAAAGAGCAGTTTCTTCTCCCAAGTTGATGGACTGCCGATGGGATCTCCTCTCTCTCCAGTAATCGCCAACATATACATGGAGTGGTTCGAGGAATTGGCTATCAGAGAGGCAAAATACGAACCAAAACTATGGCTAAGATACGTGGATGACACCTTTATCATTTGGAACCATGGAGATGAACACCTTGGGGAATTCTTCGCCAGAATGAATAACATGAGGGATTCAATCAAATTCACAATGGAAAAGGAAAATAACAGTACCCTATCGTTTCTCGATGTGAAAGCTAAAAGAACAGACACTGGAATCCTCACCTCTGTTTACAGGAAGAAGACACACACAGGACAGTATTCTCATTCTTCCCTATATCAGGGGTATCTCCGAGAAGATCAGAAGGATCGGAAATAAATACAACATCAAGAGTTGCTTTCAATCCGGCAGTACCTTACGAAGCTTCCTCACCAAGACGAAACCAGAGAACACAACAGAATCCAGCAAAAACGGTATTTACATAGTCCCATGTGAATGTGGAGATTCCTATATCGGAGAGACCAAGAGGCCATTATCAGTAAGAATAGCCGAACACAAAAAGTGGACTCAACGAGGGGAAACATCAAAATCGGGAATTGCTGACCACGCCTGGACAAAACACCACCGAATTCTCTGGGACGAAGCTAGTGTTCTTCATAGAGAGGAACATTGGTTCAAACGGAAATTTATGGAAACCAACTACATAGAAGCCAATGGTGCCTTTAGTCAACCAAGCATGGAAATTAAAAACGAATGGAAACCGCTCATGGACCGTTTTGGAGGGAGAAAAAGCGCGAAACCACGCGCGCCACAATACCGCGCGTAATTACACTTTAATTATTGACCTATAAAAGGTCGCGTAGCATCTGATTTTGTCACTATTCACCAGAAGGCGATTGCGGATTCAAGCTATTGAAACGTTGTGAAAAAATTTGAAAGAGATAGAAATCTTTCAACCATTAAGATGATGGACGTCCGAAATATAAGTAATCATAGAATATTGAGTTTATTTTTGTCAGTATACATATTGATTGAGTTTAATTTGTTTGATATGCATTGAATGTTTACATGAAAAATTCTTACCGAGTAATGATTATTTTTAACACAAACTGAGTTTAACTTTGAATCCTTTGATGAAGTATTGGTTTCACTTGGGGAAATAATTTTCACTTCACCGCATTTCTGTTCCCCCTCATCCTTGTATCTTCCGTAATTTTCTACGTAGAACATACTAAGAATAAACTCAAAGGAGTCGTTCTTCGTGATATACACTTTACGCCAGTGGCGATGAAAAATGGGGGTTCCGTGGATGCTGTCGTGCAGTGTATATCACGCAAATGACCCGTAGTGTATCTATCGATCCTGAAAATTTCATGGTTCTATGTCAAAAATTACGGAAGAAACGGAGGCGATTCCATGAGAAGTGAAACAAATTAGAATTTTTTAGTATTGAAAATTTTTCAGGAAACACGAATCCAAAGAAATATCGGGCAAATTTTGCCTCCTAATATAACTTTTCGAAAAAATGGTTGATTTTATCGTTGCTGGCGTGCAGTGTATATCACGTAAAATGAAGATTCAAGGGTGTTTTCATGAGAAGTGAAACACACTGTATATTCTGTGGTTTGGGTAAATGTTGGTATGAAGTGAAATCAATTTTGTTGTGATCGTGAAGGCATAATTTGGTCTAGTTTCAATTGAAAACTCTTCGGCTTGTTTCGGTGCTTCTCCCAAACTCCAGGTGAATAACTTATAATCAAACATCCTGTATAAACATCACCATCCATCATTCTCGCACGGTAGATGATCTGAGGAGTTGTTTAAAGTCGAATATAAATTTCTGCTCGGCTCAAGTGCCTCCATAAATAATCACATCGCTCAGGAACATTTATCTTTTCGAAAACAAATTCAATTTAAGTGAAAGAAAAAGCAGAAATAAACTTCCATAAATCCGCTTCATGGTGTTTCCATTGTGAAGTCAGGCTGAATAACGAGCTGAAAATTTAACATAAAATCAGGCAATGGTGATGAAAAATCCTCGTTGAAGACGCAATTATTGTTTCGAACAGAAAAGGTCTTCGAAAGCTGTGTATTCAATAATTAGTTATGTATTTTTGGATTTCGAGATGGATCTGGATCGAATATAGGCTCTCTTGGCTACCGCTTGACGTTGATCCATCGGCATGCCGATATACCTGAAGATGATTGCACTTGAGAGATGGAGTGAAATAGAGTGAGAAAGGAACTCACTGCTTGATATGAAAATTATAGTTATATTATATGAAATACACTAAAAACGTAAGTCTTCCCTCTTCATTTTTTGAAGAAACAAGCTATAGAGGTTGGGTAAAATTCAGATAAAAAGGTACCAGTTTTGCTACTTTTTGAAATAAAAATTATTGTGGTCTCGTGGCTTAATGTCAAATTTAAAGGGGTGTTACGAAACTTTTGGTTTTAGAGACCTTCCTATTCTCCTTCCAAAGGCGGCCTTCCATACCAGCTCTTTGCTTCAGGTTTAAAAAAAAATGTGATGCTTTTTCTATATTACCAGAAAAAACGCTGGATTTGACTTTAACTTCTGTTTCGGTTGAGTTAATATTGTAATAAAGATTTTAGGAAACATAAACAATCAGTAGGCTGTTGGATAAATATAATTTGATATCATTCCGGAGATGGAGTTAGAAGTAGAGGTAGTTTCAAGAAAAATATTAGAGCAAAGGTCAGTATTATTTAGAGACTCGATTTTGGGTACACCCATTTGAATATTTAAGACGTATGCAATAGGACCATTTAAATTTATTACCTACAAGAGATGCGACTGGCGGACATAAATACTACAATCATTTGAAAATGACACCAAAGATTTATATGAAACATTGATTTTCCTAGTAGGTCTAATCTACTGTAATATTTCTGAGGCCGGACCTGTCGCCTTTACACATGAGCGAGCTTAATATCCGAAGGAATGTTCGACATCTCGATCGTGCGACATCTAGATGCGAATAGTCTCGTCGGGTATAAAAGCCTCTATGCGTCGCAGCGAGGGACAGTACTAGAGAGTTAGACAGTCAGTAAACCAGATAGACAGTTCAGTTTCAAATAAAATAGGAGTTATATAAATTACCCAATTTGTATGTTAAATGAATGAATTAGAAACTATTTAGACTTTGAGTATACAACACTATGCAGTGAGGATGTAAAAAGTAGTCCCCCTCCTTTTACTTTTGAACGGAAGAAGCTATCAAGATCGGGTAAGAATCTGGTAAAGAAGTACCACTTTTACTACTTTGTGGCAAAAAAAATGATTGTGGTCACGTGGCCTATTATCAAGAGGGCACTATCAACATTTTTTTCAAATGTAAAGAAGGGTCACGTGGCACCTGGTTTTGAAGGTCTTCCGATTCTATATCCAACACTTCTTTGTTTGTGAAAATCGGCCAAGCCGTTTCATACTGACGAGCGTTTGAAATTTGCTTCAAATATTTAACAAATAATTTATTTTAACTATTAATTGTAGCAGAATTTTAACTCCGTTACTGATTCTGGCCGAAAAGCCAATCTTTTGTGGTGAAACAGGTGCACATATTATTGGTATTTTACACTGTGGTTTTTGTTTCAGTTTTTTATACCGTAGTAATTTTGCTGGAGACTCCAAATAGCATTTCATTTCAAGCTCAGTCTAATATTGACGTTAATCATATCAACACTTTTGACAGTTTTCATAGATTTCAGCATTTCTTTATAATTGTCAAATGCCTCGTCCTCGTCCTTTAGAAGAAAAAACCGAAGCAATTTTAATTTACGCTGAAGCTGGGCGTAATTACCATGAAGCAGAAAGAATATTTAATGATCCAATATCTCGTACCTACTTGAGGGAATTGGTCAATAAATTTCAAAGAACTGGTTACGTAACGAGGGAAAAAGGATCTGGAAGAAAATCCATTTCAGAAGATCAGCAAATCGACGTTCTGACAGCTGTTGTTAATAATCCGCAACAAACAACGAAAATGGTAGCCACGGCTTGTGACATATCTACGACCACTGTGAAAAAATATCTTAAAAACCACAAATTTCACCAATATAAATTAAAAATTCTGCATCAATTAACAGAAGATGACCCAGAAAGAAGAATGCAGTTTTTTCTAAATGGAACAGTAAATAGACAAAATGTGCGTTATTGGTCAGACGTAAATCCGCACGTTTTTAGAGAGGTTCAAACTCAAACTCCAGAGAAGATCAACGTATGGGCTGGTATTTTGGGTGACCATATCATAGGTCCAATATTTATGAATGAAAATTTAACTTGTCATCTGTATTTAAATATACCTCAAAATCAGATCCATCACAGTATTCAAGAAGTAGTTGGGGCAAACCCAAATGAATTTACCATGGAATTTACCTTTCAACAAGATGGTGCACCACCTCACTACTACAGACCTGTCCGAGAATAGGCTGACGTGACCCCATTGAATGGCCAGCTAGGTCACCTGATATGACCCCTATGGACTTTTTTCTGTGGGGGTACATAAAATCTAAGGTGTACATCACGCAGCCACAGTCACTTTAGGAACTTATGAACCGAATAACAAATGTGTGTTACGGTATTACCCCGGAAACATTTAATAACGTTCGGAATGAATTCCACAACCGACTTTTTTTCTGTCAAGAAGTGGATGGTGAACATTTTGAGCACTTGTTGAATTAGTTGCAATTGTTACTTGAAATTTTGTTGAAATTAAGAGATATTTAGGTTTATAATTTATTTGTAAAATATTTGGAGCAAATTTCAAACGCTTGTCAGTTTGAAACGGCTTGGTCGATTTTCACAAACAAAGAAGTGTTGGATAGAGAATAGGAAGACCTTCAAAACCAGGAGACACGTGACCCACTTTTACATTTGAAAAAAAAGTTGATGGTTGATGGTGGTCTCTTGACACTAGGCCACGTGACCACAATCATTTTTATGCCACAAAGTGGTGAAAGTGGTACCTTTTTACCTGAATTTCACCCGATCTCGAGAGTTCAAAAGTTAAGGGGGGGGGACTTTCTACGTCCTCACTGTATATCCACAGAGAACTACTATCACCGTCAGCATGTTTGAAATTGTCATTAACTACAAAATGAGATCAATACTGACAACGGAATGTAAATAGTGTCATTTACATGCCTAGGGTAATAATGACTTTGACAAGAAATACCTTCCGCTTCAATTATACTAATTTTTAGGTTGTGAGACTTTTTGAATATTATTGTTGTCTGCTTATTTGGTAACTTAGTTACGCGCACAAGCAACTTAGAATGAAATAGTGGAACGAATAATCATGAAGGAAGGGTAAGAAAACAAACTTCAATCCAGGCAAATTTTGAGAAATGTCAACAAGCAGCGGGATGTATTACAGAATGAGAAAAATAACTTTTGTCTAATGTCCACTAAGACTTTATATATTACGACTGGTTTTAGCTTTTGCATCATTCTCAAATAACTATCAAGTAATTACAGGTTACAATAGTTCGTGATTAGGTGCAATATGTCCCAAAAATAATGCAACAAATATAAAACTTTTTTATCATTGACATCACAAAAAAAGTATTTGTTATAAAAGTTAATGCTTATCGAGAACCTGATTATCAAAAAGTTATGTTCAGTTAGTGAAAAATAATTTTTTTTTTGAAAAGTCACTAGGAGTAAGTACTTTTATCTTTCAAAATACAGAAAAACTGGGAATATTTCATCACGATGTTATGAACCACTAACAGTAAAATTTTCATCATTGTACTTCAATGTTTAGATGTGCTAGAACGTAGGTGAGTACATAAAAAAAATCATGAAAAAATCAAAAGCAATCTTTCAATAACTAAAGGATATCTCAACGAAAATAATTTGAATGATGAGACGACCACGTTGGGATTTAAATTTAAAAAAATATGAAAAATCAATTACGGGGAAAGTTCACAAGATGGCATCGAAATATTCCCTATGTTTTTTGCTGTCCTTTCAAAAATAGAGGGAACTTTATTCCTCATAACTTGCAAATCGCAAATAACCGTATTCCACCCATAAACTGCATCCCCTTCCCACCATTTTGAGTGTTTGCGTGTTTTTTTTTCTTTAACCCTTTGTTGACTGATGTTCCCAAATTCAATAATGAATGTTGTCATGTAATAAAAACTGATATGTAATGCATCTGAAATGAAGTCATAGTTAAAAAAATTTAATATGTTGGTTGACATTGACAGGAATAGTTGGTTTCATAGAGACACCACCAGGCAAGAACTCTTTTATTCTTTTAGCCAATTTACTTTTTATGGTACATTGCAAAACAATTTTTTTGTCTGATAAACATAATCCCACGTCACATCTAAAAGAAAAAACACGCGTTATTCAATAAAAACATAGTTTTTTCCATAATTGCCTTGTGCACATCCACCTAGTGCGGTGGGGATGTTCCTTGGTGCTACACAATAAACACCTTCTTGACGAACCGTGCAATGGCATATGTGTGCATGAATCGCGTATCTGAAAAATATATACAGGGTGTTTCTTAAGTACGTGTAGAAACTTTAGGAGCATGTTGCTGACGACGAAATAAGAAAAAAAGTTTCCATAAACACATGTGCGCAAGTTATTCGTTTCTAAGATACAGAGTGTCAAAGTTTAATTATCATATTTGTTTTTTGTGAATAAATGCCAAAATATTTGTGATATTCGAGTAAAGTTTAGTATCTGGGAAGATTTTTCAATGACAAAATCAAATTTTGTGTTAATTGTGAAAAAGCTAATTTCTAATTGAATTTATTTTGAATTAAAATATCTTGTCATTCAAAATCACTTGCATCGATTATTTCAAATCTCAATAACTCGAAAACAGTTGCTCGCAGTGACCTCTACCAAGAATAAATTTTTCATACAAACTTAATGATAAATATTCCCAGATACCAAACTTTACCCAAATATCAGAATTATTTGGAAATTATTCACAAAAAATAAAAATAAGAATTCAACTTTGACACTCTGTATCTCAGAAACGATTAACTTGTGGACATATGTTTATTGAAACTTTTCATCTTATTTTGATGTTAGCAATACGCTCCTAAATTTTCTACACGTACTTAAGAAACACCCTGTATATTACCTACTCATTGGCTGCCTGTCAATGAGTAGGTAATCATCTAACGTTGGATTCCTTGGTTCGTTTCAAATTGAGTTTCAACGAGTGACTATAGATTATTGCCATATTATTTATGTCAAAATTTTGGTATCCTGAACTGGGATCATCATTCAATTCAGCTCTTTTTTCATTTTCACCTTCAACCCCATCATCTATTTCTGATTCGACATCTGAAGGAATTTCATCCAGTAAGGTATATAAGTTCTCAGATGACATGTTTTCCAATTCGTCAAAGAAAATTCTACGTTGATTACCTAAATACAAAATACGGTCAGGACTAGTGGTTTCACAGTGAAACCTCACACTTTTAGAAGCAAAATAATATGTTTTTCTCCAAATTTTGAATCATTTTAGATCATATTATGATTATAACATTCTCCTAAAATCTAATAAAACGAATACTTACCAGCCATGTTACGAATTGTTCAACAATATCACGATGTCAATATAACCTATAAGAACCATACCGTTGTTATCACGTAAATGCTATGAAATCACCGAATCCGCTGGGAACCGCGCGAAAATCCGTTATTGGTTGCAGAGTGGGGGTAGTCGAACTCCTTTACTGCGTGTGGTTTCAACGTAAATACACCAGGCAGACGGAGTATAATTTATTAGTTTAATGGTTTCATCTTGAAACCACTAGTCAACAAAGGGTTAAAGTTGGAACATCAACATTCTCCACCTGGTCCTTGCCTATAACTTTCTTTCTTATGGTGGATTTATTCAGCAGTCATAAGTCATAAGTTTTAAGTCATAAGGAAGAATATTCGTCAGTGATTGGTTGAACCATTTATTCCAACCAATCAGTGGCGAATATTCTTCCTTATGACTTAAAACTTATGACTTATGACTGCTGCATAAATCCACCATTATTTCTAGCGCTTAACATTCTTTTTGTCACCAGCCTATTAATTGACCTGTGCGTAACTGCAAGTTTCAAATCTATCCAAACTAATTCCCGGTTAATTTGTAACTGATCCATGTGATTACGTCCCTCTATCCGAAAGTAATTACGCGTTGTAAATTGGGTTCATCAATTAATCTGACACGCAGTTTGTCATGGGTCTGTCATACGAGATATTAAATCACCGGCGCCGGATCTGGATTACGGTTGGGTTCAAAAAGACGTGCCAATTACCAGGTGTACAGGGTCGAGCGTTACTGCTCCATTCTCGGATGTATTGATGATGGAAGAAAACCAGAAGATACTCAAATTTAATTTGCAGTGTGACCAGAAAAGTCCGCGTCATATGGATTTTTTTATTGATAGCTTTATTCGAAATATGATCGAGATAAAAGTAACCAAAGAAATGCTGCCATCTTTAGCCAAAACGCAGTATTTCCATAGGAGTCAAAATTGAGTAGGAATAGTTTTTGTTTAGATGTCTGACCGTTTTAAAAGAACCCCGCACCATTCTTATGGAAAATAGGTCCTAGTGAAATTTGATGAATTTTTGATATGATGTAGCTCAAGTCAAGCTGATCGTAAGTGCCAATGGGCCGAACCCAATCTTATAGCTAGTTTTTGAGGGTGTCAAAGTGGCCATTTCTTTGAAGTAATATTGCTTTCAAGATAACATCTTAAATAAATAGTATATTGTGCAACAAGTGCAGAAAAGTGCTAATTTCTCACGAGTTTGAAAAAGTTGCGGCACGAGAGCAAGCGAGTGCTGCAATTCAAACTAGTGAGAAATTGCATTTCTGCTCGTGTTACACACTATACTTTTTCTACAACACCCTTTTTGCTAAAAATAATACTATACTATAAGACGGAATGAAATGTCAGTGACTCATTCTTATATTTTCCTCTTGATGTTGAAGGTAGTAAATTCAATGACAATGAATTAACTTATTCTCTTAGTTCTGGCGGAGTATTTTCAATTTCAGAACTGTCGCTATCCATTTTAGTTCAATCTCATTTAAAACTGACGGGACAAGAATATTTTACGAATATTTTATGCTTGACGTTTGTTGACATTCAAATGATTCGATAGATGTTGCTCCGTTGCCTAGCAATGGATAGTGTGTATGTGGGTATTTGAGACAGCAGTAGTGATGTCTATGATTTTTGTTCAGAATATTATGAATTTGTACGACAACTTTCCTCATATTATATTAATAGACTTTGTCTATTCATTCTTGAAGTTGCCTGATCGAATATCCCTTCGAAATGCAGAATTTTCAAAATATACTTTCACCTTGCTGTCACGAAAACTGTATTGCTTAGAAGTTAGGTACTGAAAAATTTTGGCACAGAAATGTCACTTTGTGGCACACAAATGTCACTTTGCGGCACACTAATGTCAAATTTCAATTATTGTGAGAAATAATCATGTTTGCGAACGTAAAACTATGCAGAAAAGCATGTTTTGTAGTGTGGTTGTAGAAAAAATATTTTGTGCGACTAATATTGCTTGCTCATAAGGCAATACTTTTGAACTGGATGAAATGAAATTCTCAATCACCATATGACGTGAAGATGTGACCAAACCAAGTGACACACTGATATAATCATCGTTTGAATAGGTATGTCAAAATTGATAAATTCAACATTTTGTACTGGGTGAGTCCAGAAGAAACAGTTTTTCTGCCATTTTGTATATGTTTTTATCTTATATTTTGAGCTTTAGGGATACTTGACTACGAACCATTCAGCATACTGCTTGTCCAAAATTGATATAGAGTGTGACACAAACGCTAGATGCTGACAAATTTTGCGAAAAGGTGCTCAGTTCATAATTGACCCCGTAATTGAAAATTCCAAACGTGAAATTTTTTAATTTTTTGTCATTTCTCTAGTTTGAGTATACTATTATAATGTCATACAGTACTGGCTTTGCTATGACCAGGTTTTGAGATACACAGGGCAATACATTTAGAGATGCAACCGGCTATATATCCGTTAAAACAAAAGTAGTCGAAAAATTGAAAGCAATGAAAATGTCATACAGGGTTACGGTAACTCATTGTTATTTCGTCATAATACAATGGAAGACATTGTATTCAGTATTAAAAAAAGAAAATAAAACTCTTCATTTATTGATATTAATATATTTTATTGGCGGCTTAATCAGCAGTTGCTAATTTGTTTTGTATTTTAACCTACTATTGTTCTTGTTTATCAATTGTTCCTTGATTGTTGTTTGTTTTAATTTCCTGTGTCCCATGGATTAGGTCTATTGGGGAAACCATATGAACCATATGAACCATCAAAATATTATCGTGTGTATCTCAAAAACTAGTCGTAGCAAAGCCAATACTGTTTGACATTATAAAAGTGAACTCAAACTTAGAGTAATGATGAACAATTGGAAAATTTCAGGGACGAAATTTTTAATTACAGGGTGAATTACGAATTGAACTCTTTTTTGCAAGTTTTGTCATCACCTAGCGTTTGTGTAACACTGTATATCAATTTTATACAAGCAGTATGAATGTTTCGTAGTTAAGTATCCTTAAAGCTCAAAATATAAAATAAAAACACAAAATCTTAGCAGAAAAACTGTAACTTCTTGATTCACCCTGTACAAAATGTTGAATTTATCAATTTTGACATATTCAAAATGATGAGCTTATCAGTGTTACTTGGTTTGGTCACATTTTCACTTCATAGGGTAGAATGAGAATTTCATTTTGAATAATGCTGGACTTACCCTGTATCCAACAATATTTCTTCAAAAAACCAGTCTGAAAGTATTGCCTTATGGGCAAGCATTATTAGTAGCGCGAAACATTTTTGTTTAAAATGTTTTCCTGAGAAAAATATTAAAAATGTCCACTTACCAACTCTGACATTCTGTATCTCAAAAACTAGCCAGAGCAAGTATACCTTTTTACAGCTTGACTTGAACTACATCATAATATCGAAAATTCATCGAATTTCACTAGGACCCATTTTCCATAAGAATGGTGCGGGGTGCGGGGTTCATTAT
The DNA here is from genome assembly GCA_944452925.2 of Chrysolina oricalcia. Classification (NCBI taxonomy): domain Eukaryota; kingdom Metazoa; phylum Arthropoda; class Insecta; order Coleoptera; family Chrysomelidae; genus Chrysolina; species Chrysolina oricalcia. The sequence continues at coordinate 60,052,911 of OX101814.2, forward strand.
TTTTTCACTCGCTCTTTCAACTCTAGTTCTGTGAAAAAAACATATCCAATTCTATTTTGCCCATGTTCCACAATATCTAGGCACAAAATTAATTGGACTTCTTTACGATCTTCAATTGGATTGTGAGGCGTTTTGGAAGAACTTTCCATCAAATCAGAAGATTTGAATTTGGCCATTATCCTACTCACAGTAGATTGTTGCAAATTGAAAATATTGGCTGCTACACGATGATATAATGAATCATTTTCTGTGAAGTAATTATTTTTTCCAATATGCTGTATTATTCAAAAGCGACTATGCAAGGGATTGTCTATCTTTTTTATTTCAATTGTTAAAAGGTCAACTTATGTTTTTGGTGCATCATCGTGAGGTACAATTCTAATACATATTTTTGTAAACTGCTCTTGAATAATAAACAGATTTGTTTTCTTCATAACACATTTCAATAAAGGTGTTTTGGATTAAATCGTTGAAACTAGATAAACTTTTCGTAAAGTTACACGTGAATTTATTTTCCACTTAATGCAGACTTTTCAGATGACAATATGTACTTGCTTGTCTTCATTATAATGTTATAGTTTTAGACAAAAACTTCCTTTTCGAAAATATATATTTGTTATGAAGTAACGTGACACAGGGTCAACCACAAATTTAAATTTGCATCTCGTGACCAAATTCTTAAAGCATAATGCGGAATTTGTAGAAAAATACACATTTAAAATGGCGCTACTTAAAAAAAAGTTTCTGGAATAACACAGTTTTGTTAAAACTAAGAAATTTCATGTGGGTTGCATTGAGTTTTAGTTTGGAGAGGTGCAATTTACATAGAATCGAAAATATCAAAATTATCTTAAGCAGATGAAATTTTGCAAATGGGCTAAATATTGCATTTTAAATTTTTTTCAAACAACTCTTTTCGATATTTTGGGAAATAACCCCACACTCGGATTTTTTAAAAATTAATTAAAATTTGACAGATAATGCGAATCACGAGACTATTACATTTTTGTTATTTTTCATCTTGAATCGAAGCAGAAAATATGTCAGATTCAAATTTAGAATAAAGCTAAAAAAATATCCCATATGATGTACACTATAAATGAATGTATACCTAATTATATAAATTGTGTGATTCATCGGAAAAAACGAAGCTGAGGCCATTCATACCCCGCTTGAATCACTGTGTCAAAATTCACGCAGGAATAGTATATTGTGTATCTAGTAGTAAAAGCAATACATTCCCGGACGACAATGTAAATTGTTGGCCGAGGCGAAGCCGAGGCCAACAAGCATTGAAGTCAGGGAATGTGCTTTTACTACGAGGTACACATACTATTTTTCTGAAATCGCAATCAGCATTATCATAAATTGAGGATTTGAAATTACATGCTTTCCTGAAACGTCAAAGTGACAACTATAAACCAAAGACCGATTTTGACGGCCTAGGCTGGCTAAGTCCTTTCCCGTATCGTTTTCGATACGGGAAAGTATTAAACGGTCCGGGAAAGTTCGTTGCTTAGCAACGGACTAAAATACTGGATTAGCGTATTTTGAGGCCTGCAGTTGCTCCGAGAAAGTGGGCATTCTTGAACGATTTCAGAAAAATATATTTCTTCACAGAACATACGCAAAATGACGACTAAAGAATGACAATGTTCTACACAATACAAAAATTTCTTATATAGAATTTATTGTTGATAATTATACTATATTATTCTGGAGATTGGCAAGTATTTTTGATTTTATTGTTAACTCTTCAAACATTTTTTAATAAATCCCAACTTGTGGCCCCCCTTATTTTGGTAACATAAGTAATATTTACATAGCGAACAAGACAAAACGTCACTGTCTTTTCGTGCCTATGAAATTATTTAATTACTTTTTCTAAATCCGTCATTGGCAATTCATCTATGAGGGTATTGTTGCGACAAGTCCTTCTCACAGTTCAATTCATGATTCTGTAGTTACAGTGCCCTGAAAGTTTTATTAAGAAAAAATATTCAATTAATTTAATTTTCAAATAAGTAGATAGAATTCCAATTCATTTAAGAAGTACCTACTAGGGAGTAGGGTATTGCTGAAACCATTATGTCTTCACATTACTCTGGAAAATGACAAGTTGACAGACACTTTCCCACGAGTTCTACAGAAACGGAAGGAATCATAAAATGGTTGAATTAGAATGAAATTGTTGAAATTCATAGAAATACATAAACAAATTGAAAGCCGGAATGCCAATATTCTTAAGCATTTGTTTTTCTTTAAAATTATCGTTCCCGCAATATTTAAATGAAAGTAAAATGCTTTCCTGGCATATTGTAATATATTTTCTGTATTCGCTGTATGTTCATTGGCCGCTAATCTTTTCTAGAGAAAGGACCACGTACCGTTTCACTGGGAAATTGGCTATCGGTAAATTGGCTCGAATTGTTCATGTGTTGTAGAACTCGTCATGCTGATCAAATGTCCCCATTGCGCTAAAGCTCTAAATTCAGCGGTCCACATCATACATGATGTTGAAGTTGTTAATTTACCACCTGAAGATTTGGTGATGGAGATGAAGATCCCGATTTATTGATTTTAGATAGATAGATAGATATTTTTTATTGACTACGTTACATTATGATTGTAATGTTTGTAGCAAGTCATAAACAATTTAAAATGAACATGATATCAAAGTGCATTAAAAATAACAAACAAGTACGACAATGAATAATATCACTCACAAATAACATAAGTGAATATTTAAATATAACACATATAGATAAAACTACAAAAAATAGCTTCACTAACTACATAAAAGCTGAGTTAAAAGAAGGAGAGGGGTGCGTATGCTACCACATTATTCATTTGTTGTGACTAAAGTAGTTTGGGTGTACTCCTCAATCGAATAAAAACAGTTTCTCAATAGTAGTTCTTTGAATTCGTATTTAAATTTGGTAAATGACAAGTTCTTCATGGGCTTCGGTAATATATTGTAAAGGTGGATGTTTAACGAATTGTTTTTTGATTTATTCAGTCTGTATCGATTTGGGCGTACATTGTCAGCATACCTAGTGTCGTATGAATGTATGTAGCTCTGTTTTGTCAACGAAGTTGACCTCTTGTGAATCTCGAGAACCGTCTGGTATATAAAAATTGTCGGTAGGGGCATTATTTTCAAAAGAATGAATAGCGGTTTACAGTGCTCATGGAAACCTGCGTTACTTATGATACGGATGGCTTTTTTTTGTAATCGAAATATTGTAATAGACTCTGAGCTATTACCCCATAGATACGTGCCATAAGATACATGAGAATGGAATAAGGAAAAGTAAGCTGTTATTAACACGTCCTTAGAGCAAATCGGCCGCAATTGGCGTAGTACGAAAAGAGTGCTAGCCAACCTACTTTTGAGAGTATTAATGTGGTTGCACCAAGTCAGAGTACTGTCCAGAGTAACTCCAAGCAGTTTAGCAGTCCCTTCATTGGACGTTGTGTTACGTGAGGAAAACGATAATTTTTGGGTTTTGCTGTGATTGAGTTTGAGTTTATTTTGGGTAAACCAGTTTTCGGCTTGGCTTAGTACCTCTCCCGATATTTGTAAGATCTCATTATTATTTGCTCTAGAACAAATCAATGTTGTATCATCTGCGAACATGTGTGTGAGGATATAAATGTTTATTGAGATCGTTGATATATACAATGAACAATAGGGGGGCGAGGACTGATCCTTGGGGCACTCCATGTTTGACTTATTTCACATCAGATTTGGTGTTATTAATAGAGACGAACTGAGAACGGTTTACTAAGTATGACTGTATTAAGCTTAACGGGATACCTCGTATGCCGTAGTGGTGTAACTTTTGTAATAAAATGTCGTGAGAAACACAATCGAAAGCCTTTGTGAGGTCGCACAGAGTTATTGCAACTTGACGTCCGTCTTCGAGGCTCTCGACTATGTTGCTCACTACACCATATAGGGCATTTATTGTAGACAAACCCTGACGGAAACCGAACTGCGATTCATTTAGGAATTTTTTTTTTCGAAATACAAATAGAGCCTTTTTTTCAGAATTATTTCGATTATTTTGCAGAAAATTGATATTATGGATATTGGGCGATAGTTGTCTGGAAGAGAACTATCTCCTTTTTTGAATATCGGGATAACCCTAGAAAGTTTAAAAGCTTCTGGAAATGTACCAGTAGTAAATATTAAATTTACCAGGTACACCAGAGGCTGAGAAATGATGTCTATTGTGCTCTTTATGATCTGGCTGTTTAGTTCGTGAGCATCAAGACATTTTTTATTTTTTAACGATTCGACAGCCTCGAAGGTGTCATGATGCGTTACCGGTTCTAGAAAAAAGGATTGAGCTGGGTCTGGAAAATTCCTAAAATTCAGTATGTCGGTATCAGGTATTTGAGGGAGCGATCTTATTACGTTTTCTGCTACAGAAACAAAGAAATCGTTGAAAACTTGCGGTGGTATACTACAGATTTGTTCTTTTGCTATTTCTTTCGAAATTTATCAACTTCCAGCAAGCTTTAGCTTTATCATCTGCTGAAGTGATGAAATTATCATATGCTGTTCGTTTGGACTTCTTCAATTGCTCAGAGTATTTTTTATTATAAGTCTTATATGCCGCCAAACATACAGGATCTCTAGTACTATCTGCAATCAACTTGATACTACATAAACTGTTTCTCATTGCCTTTAGGTTACTCCCGAACCAACAAGTAGGAGAAAACGCTTTGTTAGAATGTGCCCTGATTGGGAAGTAATTTTGGACCGGCTTATTAAAGATTTCCACTAGATGAGATGCCAGGTAGTTTACGTTATTGCTGCTAACATTTGTTCAATATATAATAATATAGAAAGGATAGTCGTTGCTGACTAGTTAGAAATAAAACCAGTTAATATTGGGGATTGCAGCAAAGTCAAAAGTGTACTCTTTCATAGAGTTTATTCCAAGCTTTCGTAAATTTTATTTACATATTCAGGGAACTACAAAGAATTATTCATGTCAATTTTACATTTTGATGTTATTCAATTTTACTTACAACTATAGTGAGTTTGGTTGACATGTTCTTAATTCGTTCAATAGTGACATTACAGTTCAAAATTGTAAATAATATATGAAAAAAGGCTTTACGAATATAAATAAACAGAAAATTTTGAAATTTCAGTCGAAAAACAAAAGACTTGTTGATTGTATCTAAGGGATATACATCAGGTGTCAATAGAATAGAAATCTGTAATTTTCAAGTCAATATTACCAACTGTAATCTTGTACCAACTGTTGAAAATTGATATATACGACTGTTGTTTTGTAAGTTAGGAAAAAATTACATTTCCAATTGAGTAGTTATGGAAATATTATTGTTCATAGGGATAGTGTGGTCTAACGACAGTAAGAAGGAATAAATCTCACTCAAATGATTTATATCAGTTCTTTTATTCATACAGTTTTTATCTTGAGATATGAAGGCCATTTCCAAAAAAGAGACAGATGACTAAGAGAACTTTTTTGGAAATGGCCTTCATATCTCAATATAAATCATTTGAGTGAGATTTATTCCTTCTTACTGTCGTCAGACCACACTATCCCAATGAACAATAATATTTCCATAACTACTCAATTGAAAATGTATTTTTTTCCTAACTTACAAAACAACAGTCGTATATACCAATTTTCAACAGTTGGTACAAGATTGCAGTTGGTAACATTGTCTTGAAAATTACAGATTTCTTTTCTATTGACACCTGATGTATATCCCTTAGATACAATCAACAAATCTTTTGTTTTTCGACTGAAATTTCAAAATTTTCTGTTTATTTATATTCGTAAAGCTTTTTTTCATATATTATTTACAATTTTATACTGTAATGTCACTATTGAACGAATTAAGAACATGTCAACCAACCTCACTATAGTTGTAAGTAAAATTGAATAACATCAAAATGTAAAATTGACATGAATAATTCTTTGTAGTTCCCTGAAGATGTAAATAAATTTACGAAAGCTTGAAATTAACTCTAATTTTGCTGCAATCCCCAATATTAACTGGTTTTATTTTTATAATAATGGATTATTGGTCCTGTTCGAAATATCTGGAATTTATTTGAATTTCACCTCTAATTTTTTTAGAAGTAACTAAAAAACATGCTAGCTTTGAACTCACCCTGTATATCCTGGGTATGTTCAGGAATTATTATACTTTTGTTTGAAAGAGGTTGGCAATGTTTCATTTTGAGTAAGGTTATTCTGGACTTTCATTGTCTAAAAAAGAACAAAGAAAAATTCAATTCTCTGCAATTTTTTATAACGACGTTTCAACTGTTAAAATCTACAAATAACGACTGTAGATTTTAACAGTTGAAACGTTGTGATTAAAAATTGCAGAGAATTGAATTATTCTTTGTTCTTTTTTGGACAATGAAAGTCCAGAATAACCTTACTCAATTATTATACTCTTTAGTGGAGTTAAATGGGTGCTATAAATGATCAATGCATAGTTGATTTGGTTTATGTATTCAAAAAAATGTCTTCACAATGGCCATTCGAAGTTTTGGAAAAGTTAACTTCAGCCCCTGTATAACCTGAACCGTTGAATTTAGGGCGTTGGCGTAAGGGAGACATTTGATTAGCATTATGAGTTCTACAATACTTTATGATAAATTCGAGCAAAGTTTTTGATAGCAAATCCGATTTTCTACTGAAACGGTTTGAGGCCTTTTTATCAAAACTGGAAACTTCCTCATAATATGATTGATTTTTCAGACTGAAAATTATTTATTATTTTCGATGATCCGATAAATCGTCATCGAATCTAATTTTTAAATTGCAAATATGTCGAATTCAAGGAAATAAAACTGGTGAAATCAAGAAGAATTCCATCAGGCCATAATTAAAAAATTCAGATTGACGTTTCCAATAAAGATAAAGGTTGACATTCATAAAGTGTTCTTTGTATCAATCTGATATTCTTTTTGACATCAAAGTACCTGGATAATGATATTGTAGTATCATAATCATTTCTTTCTTTCATTTATCTCGAGAATGTCGTGAGTTGAATCGTTTCAGTTTATGACATTTTAATAGAGTCTCATTTGCATTATTTTCCACCTGGCTCTAACTTGCAAATTGAGAGTATTTATTTTCGAATTGAAGCCTTCTCGGAAAATATACTACGGAAATTAGCGACGAAATCAATACCCAAAACTAGACTTTGAAAACGGCAGTGACGTTTCTCTTTCTGATGACGTATATATAAAAATTTCTGGACCATTATAAAACTATGTAACAAAACTGTTTAAATCACATTATGTTCTTTCCTAGTCTGGTAGTCGGAGAGTCTGCTACGTGGGAGGACGAATAATCAGCAAGATGACAAGACTCAGCAAGAGTGTGAAGTGTGAGAATCTTGTCAGAGATCCATGTCCATGGTGCATCGCAGCAGGATGCTCACCTGCAACAAAATCAATTATTATTTTATCAAGTCGAGATTATTTCATATGCAATTATCAACTAACGCAATAAGTAATTACTTTTGGTAGTTGTAATTGGATATTTTCAAATAGCGGTGTCTGATATTAAATTTTTCTCATTTGCCTTGAAAGGCTTTCTTTTCCCTTCTACTCGATATTTTCACCACAGCTTCTTCCAGTGTATTTTTTCATTTTGTTGAATTCAATAACATTTGCGGTTTGATTAAGAATGAACCGAACTTTATTAGTACTTAATACTTTATTGGCAGTTTGAATGAAATTTCAGCTGAGAACAATATAGACCGGGGGATAGTGACAGATTTTGAGACACGATTTTATTCAGTATGCCTTTTGTACGACAGTATTGTCCGAATGTCCTCATGATAATAATGCATGAATCAAAGAGTCGTCGTGGGTTCTTCATCTTAAAATATAATAATAATAATTTTAATTATTATTATTATTCGGGTACGATTTTAATCAGACTGCCATGTGTTTCGTGATGAAATAATAAAACTAAAATACTCGAAAAACGATTGGCAGGCCGTTAGGTTGGGTCCGAATGGCTGGTATGGTCACGTGAAATTGTATTTGGAAAAAGGAATTCTCCGCCCATCCTGATGGTATGCCAATGGTTTTTCGAGTATTTTACGTCTATTACTTTATTACAAAACACATGGCAACCTGATTGGAATCGTACCGAAACACATAATTTTTCGCAAGTATTATTATAATTTTTCAATATGAAGAACCTACGACGACTCTTTGATTCATGCATTATTATCACGAGGATATACGGACAGTACTGCCCTCCAAAAGGCATACTGAGTAAAATCGTGTCCCAAAATCTGTCACTATCCCCCGGTCTAATAGCATCTGCTGCAAAATGTGTGAATGACCTTTAATTCGAACTAGTATCTAGAATCTCGCTATCCAGAAAAATTTGTGAAATAAAATAAATATAAAAAGTTTTTTCACAAACAAGCTCTCATTTATACGAAAGCGTCTAGGGAACACAAAAATAAAATTAAATTACTTTCATGAAAGAATCCAATATTGCATTTCTTTTCAGTATACATTGTATTTTTTAAATTGTTCAAGTTATAGCAACAGTGTGATGCTACATTTCATTCGTACTTTTCTATCGAGAAAAAACCGTTTCATGGCAAAATTGATTGTAAGCCATAACTTGAAAATATCACAATAAGGAATTTTGTATGAGACTGGGACGCAGATAACATTTTAACCCTGCGTTACATACGTGGGGTGTGATGGACCCCAGCCGCCGAAAATCGCTTTGAAAATATGCCAAATGTAAACTTATGCGTACGCCCCTCCTAATAGCTTCCAAAATATGTCCGCATCATCGAATTCAGGCATTTTCGCAGTATCTTGTAGACACTGAGTGAAGTTATAGGGAACTTAAGTGCTCTGGGGTGTGATTACTTGCCAAAATTGCATGGCTCAGACAGTGATTAATTTTTTTCCTTTCTGTTTTTCAATCTGCAATTATTTTCTTTGTATTTCATCATAATCAAATTTTAGTTTCCGAATGTTCATTCCGGGGTGAGATGTTCATTTATCTCACATGATTTTTTTGTCGCGGTGTGTTTTTTGGTACATGCAAAACTAGCCTTTTTCAGTTTATATCAGATTTCTTGAAATAAAGCCTATTCGATTATTCCTTGCGTGTTTTTATTGTTCCGAAATGATCCCGTGATACTATGGAACAACGTAATATCAGAAAAAGAACAAGATAAAAAATTGAGATTTTTCAGGAAATGGGGTTTGTCACACCCCACGTATGTACTGATGCAACAATTATCCACGTATGTAACGCAGGGTTAACTAGAATAGGTTCCTCATCTACAGGATGAATCTACAGTATTCTCTTAACGTAACGAATAGTTTCGACGAAGCCGAAATATTCTCCTCTCCACACATTTCAACTAAGTGGGAAAGCATTCCTTCCGCATCTTCCCAGAAATACAGTTCAAATGGCAGTATTATACGGAAACATGAGATAAAAACTATTTTTATACGAGGATGTCTAGTTAGCCTAGACCAGTTTCCTGCATTAACAAAATATTGCGTTACCATAGCAACGAACAATAACTCATTAGAAGTGTCAGTGCAAAGTTTGACGTCAAAAATGTAAACCACGGTTACGCAATAAATTAAAAGAAAAAATAAGTCCACCGAAATTGTGAAAATCGAAAAATTGGAGTATCGAGCCATCATCAAGTACCTGTATTTAAAAGGGTTAAAAGGTAAGCAGATTTACGAGGATATGCTTAATACCCTTGGTGATCAATGTCCTTCGTATGCGACTGTGAAAAATTGGACTGCAAGCTTTAAAAGAGGTAAATTTTCCATTGAAGATGATGACCGATCGGGAAGGTCAGTTTCTGTGTCAGTCCCCGAAAATATCGATGCAGTTCATGACATGATTTTAACAGATCGTCGAATTGGGCTAAAACGGATATCTGAAGCACTGAATATCTCATACGAACGCGTTCATCATATAGTTCACGTCAATTTGGACATGAGAAAAATTGCTGCAAAATGAATCCCCAAATGTTTGAATGTTGACCAAAAGCGTGCAAGGGTAGTAGCATCGCGTTCGATCTGTGCTCGATTTGAAAACGATGTAGACTTCTTAAACCGAATTGTTGCTATGGATGAGACTTGGGTACATTTCTAAGATCCAGAAACAAAGCAACAATCGATGGAATGGCGACACTCCGGTTCTCCAAGACCTAAGAAGTGTCGTGTCCAAAAATCTGCTGGAAAAGTTCATGCTTCAGTTTTTTGGGATTGCCATGGAGTAATCGTGATTGAATTTTTGGATAAGGGTAGAACAATAACTGGAGATTACTAATCGACATCACTGACCACTCTACGGAAAAAATTAAAGAGAAAAGACGCGGAAAGCTATCCAAAGGTGTTTTGTTTTTGCAGGACAACGCCCCTGCACACAAATCTCATGTGGCCATGCAAAAAATTCGTTAGGGTTTGAATTACTAGAACACCCCCCTTTTCACCAGATTTGGTTCCGTCCGACTACCATCTCTATCCTTAACTGAAAAAAAGTTTAAAAGGTCGTGAATTTTCTTTCAACGGGGAGGTAATAAAAGCAGTGGAGGTCTGGTTTGCAGAGCAAGGAGAAACCTTTTTTTGAAAGGTCTAGAGACGTTGCAGGTTCGCTGTAATTAATGTATCCAATTAAGAGGAGAATATGTTGAGTAATAAAATATTTTGACATTGAAATTTTGTTTGGTTCTATAGTAGGCAAAGAATATTTCAAAATATCCTCGTACCTTCGAAAAACCTGAAAGATCATTTGAGATCAGCGAAAGACAGATGAAGCGTGCTAAGCTCTTCTGGGGTACTCCGCATTGCATGCTATTGTAAGAGCGTTTATATCGGAAACAAAAAATGTTCCGTTAATAGAAGAATCACAGTACAGTTTTCGGTTAGGATACACGGAAAAATCCAGTGTCGCAGAACATATTCTCAACAACGACCATCAGACAGTGAAACTTGAAGAAACCCAAGTCATCTCTACAACATCTGACACGCTCAGGAAGCAATTTGAATACTAAAAGACCACAATAATTCCAACTGGACAGAAGTTCTCAAAAATACCAAACTGGCTCCTTACCCATTTAATAACGGTGCTATCATGTTACCTATAGCGCAATAGACCAATCAAAAGAACGCCAAATCACAGCGAATGTCAGTCAGTCGACAGAGGGCACGTTTTTATTTGGTTCGAAAACTTTTTGATCAATAGAGAATAATATGTATGCATTGGAGAAAATGTGAATTATGGTGTACCACAGGGATCTGTGTAAGGACCTGTGCTATTCCTGATTTAAATCAATTCCATTTCTTTTTTGAAATTGAAAGGTGCCCTCAAATTATTTGCAGATGAAACAACAATTATTTAATTCTGAACCAGATCTAAAATTCATTGAAAGTGATATAAAGTACGATATTTCTAGAATACTCTCATGGTTATAACTTCATAAATCAACACTGTTTTTTTCTAAAACCACATTCATATTCATATCGACGAAAATAATTAGAAATACCTTTCCACCTATAGAATTTGAAAATAATCATATAATATACAAAAATTGCCTAACATTTCTGGGTCTTTATATTGTTGAAATCCTCAGTTGGCAAAAACACATGGAAATGATCCGTAAAAAAAATGTCACCCATAATTGGCATTCTTTACAAGATTTTGTTGAACAATACTTTCAGTTTCATACATTCTAAATTGCAGTATTTAGTTTCCATATGGGGATCTGCTGAAGCTTCTGTATTGAAACCAGTCAGAAAACTTCAGAACAGATCAATCAAATGTATATACAAATTACCTCATCTAGAACCTACTGAAAATTATATAGAAAAATTTACCAATATGGATTCTCTTTATAAATTGGAAGTCTGTTCATTTATTCATCTTAGCAGTATGAAAAATAGATATACAAGTGTAGATCTTCATGACCACATTCCAATTCATTATCATGAAACAAGAAACATTCATGAATTGCAGAATGTTATATTCAGGACTGAAATTGGAAGAAAAGGTATAAAGCATAATGGTATCTCATTTATAATAAACTACCAAGCACATTGAAAAACATGAAATGTTCCTTAAAATTCAAGTATAAATTGAAACAGTGTTTTAAAAATGAATTTGATTTGACAATTTAGTATATTATTACTTTTTCTTAATTTGTTCATCTATTTACTATTTTTCATTTTGAAAATTTCCCTAGTATAAGCAGACTATGTTTCTTGGGAATAATAATGAATTAAGTATTTGTAAACATGTCAATAACTGTCTTGAGAATGCCACCAACTCATGTTGGTGAAACATCAAGAATATATCGTATTGAACGTATGCATAAAAACCTGGAAAATCATCATGTATCTTACTGTTTGTTACCATGGTAACGAGATAATTCATTATTTCTTAGCTAGAAATCAAAACACCCTTTTAATGGATATGAAAATTTATGATGTAAAACAATTTCCTGACGGCAATAATAAACCTCTTTATAAGAATTAAAACAATTTTGCTCAAACTTAAAATTCCGGAGGGCCTTGTTGAGTGAATAATTGCTTTCTCTCGAGTTGAAAAAGCTGTTACCGAATATTCCTTGTATAATTCGCGTAACATTTTGAAAGAAATTGTATCGGGAAAGTCTCGAGTGAAAGAGTGTACTGAAAAGTTTAATGAGCTACAATCAACTCACTGGGATAGAAACCACATTCTTTCAGTGCTCTAAACAATATTGCGGAAGTGCTTGAGGCACCCTTCATTCTCTAACAAACCGCTTGTTTGAAGAACGAATGTGTTGTTGTATCCGGTTCATTATGAATTCATTCAATATCACAACTCTTCAACTAGATATGTTTGAATACAGTATTCGTACAAAGCAGTTTTTCATTCCATCTAATATATTTCTTATGGTCATTGGAAACAATTCCAGTAATGACCAGTTCTGAAACAATTTTTTTTCACAGAGGTTTTTTTTTTTGTTTCGGTTTTTGTGGATGAGAAGATTTTGGTTACCAGAGGAAATGTGTTGAGAAGCTATAGGCTCAAATAACAAACAATCATGAATAGATTATTGGTTAAAAAAAAAATATTTTCATAGTGTAAGGTTTTTCTCGATACAACGAAATAAATTCATCCGACAACTAACGAAAGTGGATTTTTGAATAGACTGATTCATATGATAGGTTTCGTTTTTGTTGAAAATTTGTTCTTTCCGTCAACCATTACAAGCAACCCTCAGTAATACAAAGTGTCTCAAACCTCCTCAATTGGCTAAGTTTGCTCTTTCCAGCCGGACTTTAGATTCAAAAAATAAACCATGCAAAAGATATCGTAATGATCAAACAATCTTATGAAAAGAAAATCAATTCAAAACTAAGCGACCTGATGCCAGGCGCGTGCCTAGGGTGATTCCATGTGGAGGGGGTGGTAATCACCCATTTCAGGCCCAATATTTACAAAGTTTTGAAATTTAAAACCTCAGTAACACTACTGGTTGATTTATAAACTCAACTAAACTAAGGATTGAATTAACACCTAACAATTAAAAAATATGAATACAAGGAAACACCATCGGGAATTTATAAAGTTTCATCTGGCAATTAAATTAAAATTAGCAACTAGAAGGCGGTCATCTTTCATCTTTTCAACTAAGAATTGTAATTAAGTTATTGAACGCGTGTGCACACGGTATTTGAGTACATTTCAAAAAAAAATTATCAGATTATGTTGTGTGCATTGTGCAGTGTTGTTCCTGGTTGCACTATTGTACATTTTATCATCATTTTTGACACTTGTCTTCTGCTAGTTCTGGTTTGAACGTCGAAAGCATATCAAGTCCGAACGTAATTCTTGATTTTTAGTCAAATTGTTAATTCTATGTCGGGGCGAGGCACAGTGGTTAGAGCGTCCAACTCTGAGTCGAAATGTCCGGAGTTCGAGCCCCAGTTGCGGCTTGGATTTTTTAATTTAAATTGACCATTTAAATTATTTAAATTTCGTGGCTGGACTGGGGTGAGTCCTGCACGATTCACTGTTGCGTTCCAATTAACAGTGCTGCTTCTTAGGTGGCGCATGGAGTTAATAACAAGGCCTATCAAGAACACGTGGCTGAAGAGCATAGCAGTTGATGCCAAAACACCAGAGAAAAAAATAGTTAATTCTAAGTTCTTAGTTTGAATGAGTTTCAAATCCACATAAGGCATCGACTGCTATGGTCATTATAGCCACGTGTTCTGGATAGGCCTTGTTACTAACTCCATGCGCCACCTTAGGAGCAGCACTGTTAATTGGAACGCAACAGTGAATCGTGCAGGACTCACCCCAGTCCAGCCATGAAATTTAAATAATTTAATTGGTCAAATTAAATTAAAAAATCCCAGCCGCAACTGGGGTTCGAACTCCGGACCTTTCGACTCAGAGTCGGACGCTCTAACCACTGCGCCACGCCCCGACATAGAATTAACAATTCAACTAAAAATTAAGAATTACGTTCGGGCTTGATAGGTTTTCGACGTTCAAATCAGAACTAGCAGAAGACAAGTGTCAAAAATGACAATAAAATGTACAAAAGTGCAGCCAGGAACAACACTGCACAATGCACACAACATAATATGTTAAATTTTTTTTGAAATGTACTCAAATACCTTGTGCACATGCGTTCAATAGCTTAATTACAATTCTTAGTTGAAAAGATGAAGACGAGCCTTCTAGTTGCTAATTTTAATTTAATTGCCAGATGAAACTTTATAAATTCCCAATGGTGTTTCCTTGTATTCATATTTTTTAAATGTTAGGTGTTAATTCAATCCTTAGTTTAGTTGAGTTTATAAATCAACCAGTAGTGTTACTGAGGTTTTAAATTTCAAAACTTTGTAAATATTGGGCCTGAAATGGGTGATTACCACCCCCCCCCCCCACATGGAATCACCCTAGGCACGCGCCAGGCATCAGGTCGCTTAATTTTGAATTGATTTTCTTTTCATAAGATTGTTTGGTCATTACGATATCTTTTGCATGGTTTATTTTTTGAATCTAAAGTCCGGCTGGGAAGAGCAAACTTGGCCAATTGAGGTGGTTTGAGACACTTTGTATTATTGAGGGTTGCTTGTAATGGTTGACGGAAAGAACAAATTTTCAACAAAAACGAAACCTATCATGAATCAATATATTCAAAAATCCACTTTCGTTAGTTGTCGGAGAATTTATTTCGTTGTATCGAGAAAAACCTTACACTATGAAAATAATTTTTTTTAACCAATAATCTATTCATAATTGTTTGTTATTTGAGCCTATAGCTTCTCAACACTTTTCCTCTGGTAACCAAAAACTTCTCATCCACACAAACCGAAACGAAAAAAACCTCTGTGAAAAAAAATTTGTTTCAGAACTGGTTATTACTGGAATTGTTTCCAATGACCAAAAGAAATATATTAGATGGAATGAACAACTGCTTTGTACGAATACTGTATTCAAACGTATCTAGTTGAAGAGTTGTGAAATTGAATGAATTCATAATGAACCGGATACAACAACACATTCGTTCTTCAAACAAGCGGTTTGTTAGAGAATGAAGTGTGCCTCAAGCACATCCGCAATATTGTTTAGAGCACTGAAAGAATGTGGTTTCTATCCCAGTGAGTTGATTGCAGCTCATTAAACTTTTCAGTACACGCTTTCACTCGAGACTTTCCCGATACAATTTCTTTCAAAATGTTACGCGAATTATACAAGGAATATTCGGTAACAGCTTTTTCAACTCGAGAGAAAGCAAGTATTCACTCAACAAGGCCCTCCGGAATTTTAATTTTGAGCAAAATTGTTTTAATTCTTATAAAGAGGTTTATTATTGCCGTCAGGAAATTGTTTTACATCATAAATTTTCATATCCATTAAAAGGGTGTTTTGATTTCTAGCTAGCCTGGGCCAGTTCCAAGAAATAATGAATTATCGCGTTACCATGGTAACATACAGTAAGATACATGATGCTTTTCCAGGTTTTTATGCATACGTTTAATACGATATATTCTTGATATAGAGGCTAAGTAAAACTCGAAGTCGTCTCCACAATATATCTTCATGTTACACCAACATGTGTTGGTGGCATTCTCAAGACAGTTATTGACATGTTTACAAATACTTTATTAATAATGACTTTATTATTCCCAAGAAACATAGGCTGCTTATACTAGGGAAATATTCAAAATGAAAAAGAAAAAGTAATAATATAATGAATTGTCAAATCAAATTCATTTTTTAAAACACTGTTTCAATTTATACTTGAATTTTAAGGAACATTTCATGTTTTTCAATGTGCTTGGTAGTTTATTATAAATGAGATACCATTATGCATTATACATTTTCTTCCAATTTCAGTCCTGATTCTATCATTCTGCAATTCATGAATGTTTCTTGTTGGATGATTATGAATTGAAATGTGATCATGAAGATCTAAACTTGTATATTTATTTTTTATACTGCTATATAAGATGAATAAATGAACATACTCCCAATTTATAAAGAGAATCCATATTGACAAATTTTTTGGTCTATATAAATTTTCAGTAGGTTCTACATGAGGTAATTTGTATATACATTTGATTGATCTGTTCTGAAGTTTTTTGAGTGGTTTCAATACAGAAGCTTTAGCAGATCCCCATATGAAGACTAAATACTGCAATCTGGAATATATGAAACTGAAATAAATGTTCATCAAAATTTTTTTTCTAGGTACCCTATATTTTGTGAAGAATGCCAATTATGGGTGATATTTTTTTTACGAATCATTTCCATGTGTTTTTGCCAACTGAGGATTTCATCAATATAAAGACCCAGAAATGTTATACAATTTTTGTATATTATAGGATTATTCTCAAAATTCTATAGGTGGAAAGGTATTTCTCATTATTTTTGTCGATATGGATATATACATATATATATATATATATATATATATATATATATATATATATATATATATATATATATATATATATATATATATATATATATATATATATATATATATATATATATATATATATATATATATATATATATGTATATATCCATATCGACAAAAATATATATATATATATATATATATATATATATATATATATATATATATATATATATATATATATATATATATATATATATATAGTTGTGAAGGTTAGACGACTGTCTAAGTTAAAGAAGAATCCTTTAAATTCGGGTATGCAGTCAACAAGGGTATGGAAAAAAAAGTGTACTCTTTTTTCTATTCAAGCTTTCGAGTCATTTATTGGCTCTTCATCAGGAACTGAAAGTGAGGTTATGAATCCCTTTCACTCGCCGTACTATATGAAATATCATGTCACAACGGACAACACTCTTGATACAATATTAAAATGACAAAACTTTTTTAAAATATGATTAAAAATGATCATGGTAGATTAAAATAATTGCGAAACAACATTTAAAATTACACAAGGGCTCTTATGGAGGCCATGATGAATTAATTTTTTTCATCATGGCCTCCATAAGAGCCCTTGTGTAATTTTAAATGTTGTTTCGCAATTATTTTAATCTACCATGATCATTTTTAATCATATTTTAAAAAAGTTTTGTCATTTTAATATTGTATCAAGAGTGTTGTCCGTTGTGACATGATATTTCATATAGTACGGCGAGTGAAAGGGATTCATAACCTCACTTTCAGTTCCTGATGAAGAGCCAATAAATGACTCGAAAGCTTGAATAGAAAAAAGAGTACACTTTTTTTTCCATACCCTTGTTGACTGCATACCCGAATTTAAAGGATTCTTCTTATATATATATATATATATATATATATATATATATATATATATATATGTGGTTTTAGAAAAATACAGTGTTAATTTATGAAGTTATAACCATGAGATTATCCTAGAAATATCGTACTTTATATCACTTTCATTGAATTTTAGATCTGGTCCAGAATTAATTAATTGTTGTTTCATCAGCAAATAATTTGAGAGCAGCTTTCAATTTCAAAAAAGAAATGGAATTGATATAAATCATGAATAGCACAGGTCCTAACACAGATCCCTGTGGTACACCTTAATTCACATTTTTATGCCGATTCTCATTTTCTCCAATGCACATAAAAAATTTGCTTCAAATTCTAGGTCGTCGTCATCTAATATTGTACGTGACATTTTGTTTCAAACCTGATACAATCAGATACCCACAAAAATATAATCACATCAGCAAAATCAAGAAAAAGTTCTCAAAATACTTTGAACATTGAGAAAATAGGAAAATATTTCTTGTAGGAAAAGTGAGGTTAAGTCGTTAAGTGGAACCTTAGCCTGGAGAATCTGAGGCTCATCTTAACTAAGGCTTATGTTGTCCTCAAATAGCGGTGCAAACCAAAATCGCAATGTAAGGTCCACTTAAGTCGTAAGGTACCCTAATAGCACACTATGTCCCAGGCATGTCCCTATTTGGTACAAATCATGTCCGAATGTCCGGGACTTAAAATCATTGTCCATGGGACGTCCGATTCAGTGCATTTTCATGAATTTCCCTAAAGGACTTCCTATGGATGTCCCAATCGGTACATCGTATAAAACGTCTCTGCGAGGACGTCTTTGGGATATCCTGGGTCGGATATATTTTGTAATGTTTACTAGGACATCCATCGGACGTCCTTGTTAGTAAGTATTCTGGCATGTCTTTGAAAGGACATCCCATGGTTGTCCTGGTACAGGACATTTAGGAACATCCCGCATGAATGAATATTGGACGTCCCAATTGGTTAATCTTAGAATATCTCCCTGCGAGGACTTCCTTGGGATGTCCTGGTTCGGATATATTTTGTAGAATTTTCTAGGATATCCATTGGATGTCCTGGTTGGCATGTATTTGGCATGTCTTCGAAAGGACTTCCTATGGTGGTCCTGGTACGGGTACAATCTGGAACGTCCTTGATGGATGTACATCGGACGTCATCCCAATCAGTGAATTTCAGAAAATGTCCCAGCGAGGACTTCCTTGGGATGTCCTGGATTGAACATTTTTCGGAATGTTTCCTAGGTGCATCCATCCAAAGAATACATCCCAGCTAGTGGTTTTACAGAAGAGGTATAAAATGGATCGCATATTTACAATAGGGCTAAACATTACAGCGAAAACCACCCATCTGAAATAAAACCCTTTTCACTATCATTGAGGTAATCAGGGGCCATATTCTCGAGTTTGTGCTTATGCCAATAAGATTCACTGTTTCACAACAATGAAAATAAAAAATTTATGTTTGTCTCTTTAGTTCGTATACGGATTGAAACCGAACAATTCCTCTTTGTATGGATTCCGTGCATAAAGTTGTTTTCTGTGTTTTGTGTTCTGTGTTCAAGTGAAGTGTTGACGAATTGACAGACAATTGTTGAGTATTTACCAGCTATGGCGGCTTTTCTATCGTCTTTTGTGATTAATTAGTTTAGTGACTGTTCTGTAAGTTATTTTGTGTTCATTCAGTGTAGTTAAATCTTTAAATGAAAATAAAAGTTTTGTTATACTATTCAATAGTTATTACTAACCTATTCAACACTGTTTTGAAAAAGATGTTTCCGTAAGACAAGTAGAGTTGTGTGTATCCTTTAAACATGTACAAAACCGAATTGAATGAGTCTGGGAGAGTGCTGAGCTTACCTAGTAAGTAAATCTGGTTCCATCCAAATTGTTATCTCCAGTAATCCACAACAATATCATAATCTTAGTCCTGAAAAAGATGTAGGAACAAACACATGTGATAATTCTGCACACCCTAAGGACGTCCCAGATGTACTTTCGATTGATGTAATTCGGGGACGTTCAATGAACATCCCAGGTGGATGTCGATTGAATATCCTCATAGAACGTCCAATTTTGGTGAGAAGTCGAAACATTGGTACTTCCCACGGATGTCCAATGGACGTCCGCGGTACCAATACTGCACGTCCTAAGGACGTACCAATATTGCACGTCCTAAGGACGTCCAAGATGTCCTTTCGATTGATGTAATTTGGGGACGTCCGATTAACATCCCAGGTGTATGTCCATTGGATATCCTTATAGAACGTCCAATTTTGGTGAGAAGTCGAAACATTGGTACTTCCCACGGATGTCCAATGGACGTCCGCGGTACCAATACTGCACGTCCTAAGGACGTACCAATATTGCACGTCCTAAGGACGTCCAAGATGTACTTTCGATTGATGTAAATCGGGGACGTCCGATTAACATCCCAGGTGGATGTCCATTGGATATCCTTATAGAACGTCCAATTTTGGTGAGAAGTCGAGACATTGGTGCTTCCCACGGATGTCCAATGGACGTCCGCGGTACCAATTTTGTACATCCTAAGGACGTCCCGAATGTCCTGAGAGGATGTCCTATGGATTACCATCGGACTTCATGGTGCTATTAGGGTAACCTTAAGTGGAACCGGTGCAAATAGCTGTGATCCTTACTGCAAACTTCCTGGATAACTTTGTTGATTAATAGTTTGAAATTATTCTAAATATGACAATTATTAGTGAAGTATCACGGATACTATTTCTCAATTTTGGCTCATGACGGTTTTTAAAAAGAAATATACGTATAATTTACCGCATACAACATATCATACAATAACATTATACAATTCAAAGCCAGCGTAGCTGAGGGCCTGTTTCTCCAGAGCCTTATTCAATTCGTCCCTGAAGGGGATTTATATTGGCTACGATTTGGCGATGGCTTGATGGTACAAGACTTTCATTTATTCCAAATCAATTTAATTTTGCTGGTGTTTATTTATTCAAATTCTATATTCAACTTTTCCCCAGTTCCATAAGACTTATTCAATGAAGTGTTTTTCACCTCAGAGTATTGATTGTGGGTGATTTGATATCCCCGAATCAATTTCAAAATACCATCTAAAACTACAGTCCCTAGTTCGTGTGTACCATAACCCCATATATGACAATATCGTGACTTCATCCAGCATTGTAGACATACCCTAATTTCAAATAAAGTCGTATATATCAACCCCGATTAGCATGCAACCTGAATTTCTCATTTCATATCCTTCAAACCGAGTTTAATATTACAGACATGAAACCTCAGCATTATTCAATGCAACATGAGATTTTAGCACGTTTCGCTTATACTTCCTTTTCTGTTCGTGAATTTAATAACGATTTGTTCTGTCTTGAATACTGTGCACGGCGGAGAATAGGCCATTTCTCGTGGTTTTTATCGGTCTTTTCCAACTCTTGTAGAGCAGGAAAACAGCATGTAGCCGTTAGGGGGAAGGAGTTTAATCGTAACTTTCAGAAGCGTGCGAAATGGTTGAACAATGCGTAGAAAGGCAAAGCCGTTTGATGTCGTTCTAGCTATGTTGATGTGAAGTTAGTCGTGGATATAGTAGGAGAGAGGGTCAACAATAAAAATTACTAATAAAATTTATTGAATACTTCACAATCATAAAAATTATAGGTATAGGATACATTTAACAACAAAATACATACCTACCTTCTTACAGTCTATATATTTATACTTAAAAACATAAAAAGTCCACAAAAACATGAAAATTTAACGATTCCACTGAACCATAAAAATATATATCTATAAAATGAATATAAATACAGTGTCATGCACATGAATTTCGCAACATTTGGAAGTTTTTTATTAATAGATACTGTCAAAAATAGACTGAACGCACGTATATTGAAATATTTTATTAGAATTCAGTACGTGAGCAAAGATATTATATTTTGAAACACAACTCATTCTCAACTGTCACATAAAGAGAAAACAAGAGTTTTCAAAAAAAAAATAATAATAAATAAATAAATTTATTCACACACATTACAATTTACAATCCGACATTTCAATACAATGATATATAATACAGCATACAATAAACACGAACAACGACGGACTATTGAAACAATGTATTTTGAAACACAACTCATTCTCAACTGTAACATAAAGAGAAAACAAGAGTTTTCAAAAAAAAATAATAATAAATAAATAAATTTACTCACACACATTACAATTTACAATCCGACATTTCAATACAATGATATATAATACAGCATACAATAAACACGAACAACGACGGACTATTGAAACAATGTATTTTGAAACACAACTCATTCTCAACTGTAACATAAAGAGAAAACAAGAGTTTTCAAAAAAAAATAATAATAAATAAATAAATTTACTCACACACATTACAATTTACAATCCGACATTTCAATACAATGATATATAATACAGCATACAATAAACACGAATAACGACGGACTATTGAAACAATGTATTTTGAAACACAACTCATTCTCAACTGTAACATAAAGAGAAAACAAGAGTTTTCAAAAAAAAATAATAATAAATAAATAAATTTACTCACACACATTACAATTTACAATCCGACATTTCAATACAATGATATATAATACAGCATACAATAAACACGAATAACGACGGACTATTGAAACAATGTATTTTGAAACACAACTCATTCTCAACTGTAACATAAAGAGAAAACAAGAGTTTTCAAAAAAAAATAATAATAAATAAATAAATTTACTCACACACATTACAATTTACAATCCGACATTTCAATACAATGATATATAATACAGCATACAATAAACACGAACAACGACGGACTATTGAAACAATGTAACATTATAATAAATAGATTGGGATAAATATAAATGCAATAGGGTGAATAAATATACTCGGTAAGTGGATACTTGTTCCGAGAAAATATAAAAATATAAGATATGTTACAAAATCATGTTAAAATATAAAATAATACATAGAGTAAGATTTTCAATGTTAAATATTGGTAATTAATAGTAGACAATAGGATTATTAATGATCATACAATTCTGTAGATTAAAATATACTATAGTTCCATCACTAAAGCATAGCTTGAAGGTTACGAAAAAAAAACAAAGTTCAATGATAAATAAGATATTGTGGTGCCGAAAGTGGCAACCGATGAAGATATAGTTATGAACTAAAACGGTTTTGAGTAATAATAGTATGTAATGTAATATAACGTGTATTTATGAATATAGCAAGTTGTGCAGATCAGAGCGCGGTTTGAATTTGGGATTGTTTCATTTTTAGCTTTAAGCTGACATATTCGTGAATCTTTTGTCCGATGACCTTGTTCATCATAGGTACTCTGATGGTATGTTCCCTATTTCTGGTGTAATAATCATGGTCCATTTTTTGTAGTTTGTGCCTTGTTTTATGTTTTCTGATTTAGCTGGTATGGACATATAGTTGTACTGGATCGAGGAGTTGGTTTGTTTTTTCTTGAAAATAACCTTAATCAAGCGTTTTTGTGTTATAGTCAATTTATTCATATAATTGTCCGACCTACAGATCCCCATGCTGCAATTCCGTAGGAAATATGCGACTGAATTAGAGCAGCGTACAATATTTTCAACGATTTTTCGTCTAATATGTCCCTTAATAATTAGAAATCCACTGATAGTTTGATCAAGTAGTCGAATTTAGAGTTTTTCCGTATCCACAGCTAGTGAGGGCTATGAGGGGAGTTCCTAAAATGTGTAAGCCAGAATTTATTGTAGAATAATTTCTTCAAACCCGAGACGTCCAATCGAAGTCCATTTCAGGTCTCATCGTTCGGGACCTATTGGGGAAGTTTTTAGGATATCCATTTTGGGATGTTCCCGAAACGTACATAAATGGACGTCCCCGGGACGTCCAATCAAGTCCATTTCAGGTTTTAACGGCCGGGGTCTATTGAAGACGTTTTTAGGATGTCCATTTTGGGACGTTTCCGAAACGTACATAAATGGACGTCCCCGGGACGTCCAATCAAGTCCATTTCAGGTTTTAACGGCCGGGGTCTATTGAAGACGTTTTTAGGATGTCCATTTTGGGACGTTTCCGAAACGTACATAAATGGACGTCCCCGGGACGTCCAATCAAGTCCATTTCAGGTTTCAACGGCCGGGGTCTATTGAAGACGTTTTTAGGATGTCCATTTTGGGACGTTTCCGAAACGTACAAGACGAACATTTCAGGTCTGAACAAAATATTCACAATTTTGGAAATCTACCCTTATACGAATTGATTAAAAAAATGAGAGAAAATGTCAATAATAATCAAAATCAAAAAGTCATTTGAATTTTCTTCATTATAATGATTCTTAGGTTAGGTACTTACGTAATCACGTTGAACTCATCGAATGAAATATCAATGGATGCATTGTTCTTGGTAATACACATACCGACATCCGAAAATCGATCTTATTAGTCGAATTCGACAATAGTAGGTATACGAGTAAACGACACGTGTCATGTGTTGCTAATTATTTGGTCCTGTCTTCATTTTATCTCAGGAAGTTTTGAAAATACAATTATTGTTCAAAGTAGACACAAAAACCTATCGAGCTCTTTTCGCAATTGACTGAATTTCTACGAATGCACAGCAATACTTTTACTTAGAATTGTAACGACTAGTTCGTTCAGTAGACAAAATTATTGCCTTTTTGACTTCCTTGTTCATCTCATGGCCACATGCGTAAGCTGTCATGGCCACCACTAACCACGAGTACCTCTCCCGCCACCAGCAGTCGCCACCCAAAGAAGTCATTCAGTGTTGCCACTAGTAACAGAATTATCGGATTGTAACATAATTTTTCCTTAAATGTATGATCAACAATATCGTGTATCATAATCGAAAATTTTGACATATTTCCCAATCTCTCGACACGATTATGCGATTCTTGATTTCACGGGCTCACGGCCCTGATTGTATACAACCCCAGTTTACTACTAATAAACTTGGAACAGAATTTGTAACATAATTTTTAGGAAAAATCGATCATTCTAGTAACACTGTACCATAATTCCTTCATCGACAGGTGGAGTCGCTTCACTCGCTTCTGAAGCCATCAGCCGTTAGTTATTTGGTTCGGATTGTTATTTCCCACACAGCACTGTACGTCTTAAAGACGTCCAATTTATGTCCATATAATGCCTGAACGTCCAGAGGCATAAAATGGACGTCTTACAGACGTCTGTTTCGGGATGTCTTAGAGACGTATCTTTACGGACGTCGTCAATATAATCAAAGTATTGGTACAGAGTGTTGATTTTTTTCCAAATAAGTATTTTCCACCTTTGCATAGGTGGAATTTGACAAGTGTCAGTTTTGTACCAATCATAAAATTGAAAAAGATTTTGCATTTGATTCGTTGGGCGTCGGAACTCCTCGTCCTTTTTCGACCTCACTCACCAACGATTTCAACAGTTTTTAATTGTTGCGCCGTTCTGTGATGTGTTTCATGGTTTCGTCGAGTCTGGCAAATGTGTTATCAACTTATTATTTGTTACTGTGTTATATTTCAACTCGATGTAAGTCTATTTCATACGTCATGGCGATACAGAAATATTGTATGCGTGCCAAAAGGCATGACAATATTCGTCCATGTTGACGAAGGCAGTTCAACCAAAATCGTGATGGCGGATAGCGTGGGAAGTATTGCAAACACAATGTCACCCCTTGAAAATATCAGAGTATGAGTGAAGATGAATTGACGGGTGCAGAAGGCGCAAATGATGTTTTTTTTTATTGTAAATAATGATGTGACAGGTATGGACAGTGAAAATTATTATATTTCCAATGATTCATCAAGCTTTCTGATTCTTCACATTTTTTTGAGAAAATAAGTTTTTTTAATGAGAAAGAAAACTTACTAACTCAGTTATTGGTTTTCTAAAAATTGATAGGAAAAAATTTTGGAGCCAAAATTGCTCATAAATGTG
The DNA here is from genome assembly GCA_944452925.2 of Chrysolina oricalcia. Lineage (NCBI taxonomy): Eukaryota > Metazoa > Arthropoda > Insecta > Coleoptera > Chrysomelidae > Chrysolina > Chrysolina oricalcia. The sequence goes on from OX101814.2 coordinate 60,078,769, forward strand.
GTTATAAAGAATGTTCTGATCAATTCATCTTCACTCATACTCTGATATTTTCAAGGGGTGACATTCTGTTTGCAATACTTCCCACGCTATCCGCCATAACGACTTCGGTTGAAATGCCTTCGCCAACATGGACGAAAATTGTCATGTCTTTAGGCACGCATATAATATTGTTGGTTTTATTATGATTCCACCTGTATTTATTGGTTATGTACATCCTACCAGCAAAAAAACTTATCCAACTGCAAAACTGTTATCAACGATAGGTGATACAGTTTTTTTTGTTGAGAGATTAATTTTGTCAAAATCTGAAAAACTAAAAACTATATTTTTTTTAAAATTTATCAATGTCTATTATTGTTCTAGGTGTCAGTGAGATGACAAAAGTTTTAAACGATCGGAAGGAAATTGAGAGAAACATTTTCAGTCGTGGCTGAGGAGAGCAGGAGATCGTAGAATGTAGAGTAAAAACAAAAAGTTATAGAATATAGTTTAATAAAATTCCTACAATTTTGTTTTTTCAATTTCATTTCATACCTGCAATATACTGAATATTAAATAAAGTCTTTTTAATGTCCAGAAAAGGGTCCATTCATGCCCAAATTAGACATAAACTAGACATTCGAGAGATGTCTGTAATACGACATGATTATGTCCACATGGACATCTTGAAGACGTGTTTAAGACGTCCCGTTTTGTAACATTGTACGTTTTAACGACGTCTTCTGGACGCCTTTAAGATTTCACTGGACGTCTTGGACACCTCCCGAACATCTTAGGGTGGACGTCATTAAGACGTCTTTAAGATGACTTCATGGTGTGTGGGTTGTTTTGGTGTTTACGTTGAATGTGAGTTTAGAAAACAAAACGCAGTGGAATAGTAGCAGTTCTAATCAAAGGTGAGTAGTACCTATAGTTCTTTTGAAGTATTCGAATAGTGTGAACATATTTTTTGTATGCTAACATCGAGAAGGGGAAGAAAAACGTGTGTACCAGTCATGCCTCACCTTCAAAAACATCATATGCGCGCCAAAAGACGATGTATTTTTCTGTGTAATTGGAACAAACTAGTATATTTCGCGATATATCATTGTTTGGTTTAAACACTAAAATTCAGTGGGAAAATACAAACAATTTTCATTTGTTTTTTTAAAGGTGCTGTGCAAAAATCTGGCGTTCAAAGGATCACAAATCCATACAGAGCTAATTGAAGAGATCTTCTGAGAGGATGAGTGCTTCATCGAAAAAAAAATGAAGTTTAAAAAATTGATGTCAAATTCTATTGATATATTCTAACTCTAGAAATGTTTATGTTTGACTACTTCCTAGGTTCAGACCTGGGATCGACCTGAATCTTATGTCCTAGAGACGTCCTAATGACGTTCGTCGTACCTAAAGCGAACATACGATGTACGTCCTCGAAAGTCCCCAAATGGTCCTAAACAGACCCGAAACGGACCTAAATCGTATGTACCAGGGACCTCCGATTTTGTATAATCGTACGTCCCACAAACGTCCTAAAGACGTTTGCCGTACATAAAACGACAGTACGATGTACGTCCTCAGAACGTCCCCAAATGGTCCAGAACAGACCTGAAAAGGACTCAAATAGTATGTCCTAAGGACGCCAAAATGTCCTGGAGAGGTCCGCCGTACTTGAAATGGACGTCTTCTGGACGTTCGAAATATCTGACGCAAACGGCTTCAGGACTTCCTTGGGACGTATTAGTGCTGTCTGGGACAATAACCAGCCTAGGAGAGATTCATTAATTCGTTAATTCAATAATTCAATTGTCTTAATCTCATATTTGTACATAGTAAAATAAATGTTTTTTGTTGTTATAAATCTATGAAAGATCAGCATCCACCTAGTTAGTCGTGAATAAACCCCAATTCACGACAATATGATGAAAATTTGACTTCGCAGTTACTTTGAGCTTGAAAAAGAATCGATAAACAGCCTCTTCCTTTTTGTCATGTGCTACTCTAAACATATCAAATTTGCCATTTTTTTCGAAAATCCTCTAAAAATCAGGTTTTTTTGGAAATTTCAAAAAATACCAATGAAAAAAGTTTTCCAGTTTCCAATTTTGAACCTTTACTCCAAATTAAGACTCTCTACATTTTTATTTTCTGGAAACAGGCCAATGTTGATATTTTCTGGGCAAGATATGACATTGAAGTCCCGTATTCATCAAAATTATGAAATTTAAATCATGTTTTGTTCGAATCGGTAGAGCGATAGATCCGAAAATTAAAAAAATTAGACAAAAGTCTAACAGCCGTATGCATAGTCAATTCCAGCGACTCGCCAGACTTTCGCCGCTCACTACACAAGAACTATAATGCACAGTCTAGCTCCAAAAAAGTTGTACATCGCCAGTGTTTCTCCAAAATGTGACTTATCGCGTAGATATCACTTTTTTGGAGCTCGACTGTGCATTATAATCCTTGTGTAGCGAACGGCAAAACTCTGGCGAGTCGCTGGCGATTGACTATGCATACGGCTGTAAGTGACACTAGATGCTCCAAATTTAGAATTGGAAACTGGGCAACTTCTTATTTTGGCATTTTTTTAAATGTCCAAAAAACGGAATTTTGAGGATTTTCGAAAAAAATATCAAATTTGACTGGTAACAAAATTAGAGAGGCTGTTTTCAACTAATTTTTCAAGCATAAACTCAGTGAGAAGTCAAATGTTCATTATATGCATCAATAAAAAAACTTCCATATGTTGCGAACTTTATGTGAGACACTGTATAAGGTAAAAGGTCCAATAGATTACACCAGTTAGGTGGCTGAAGTGGTGAAATCTTCGGTAAAACCATTTACTTTGTTCTTTGTGTATACAAAAAAATACTGTGTCAAGTATAATGTATCTAGTTCTGATCCATGTCTTAATTTTCATTATACATATGTTTTGAAGTCTATAGAAAAATGTTTTGTAATATTCCCCAATCTAACCAATACATGACACCCTTAAAATGGACCGGACCAGTAGATGACATACTTTCAGACCAATACATGAAACCTTCGAAACGACCCGAACCAGTGGATGACATGGTTTCAGACCAATACATGACACCCTTAAAATGGCCAAAACCAATAGATGACTCACGTTCAGACCAATACATGACACTATGATACCATGTTATTCACATATTTATAAATGGGTAATTAAAAGAAAATTAGACAATGATTATTTTATTAGTCAAATTATTAAGGGAAACAAACATTCTTAGTACTTGAATATATTTTCCTCTTAGAGCTACAATTACAATTCTTCAAATGGTAAAGTATGTGTAAATACATAACTTATTCTTTCTCCTCTGCAATTGAATTGAGGTTGCCCTACTTTTCCAATAATTTGGTCCATGTTGATTATAGGAAGATAATTTTTTCTTAATATGAACTCTGCAAAAAAAGAGTAAAGAGTTCAGTGGTCACAATGACTTGAAAATTATTTGCCTAGAATCAATATGAAATGAGTATGAAAACTGAAAGTAAAATAAGCAAAAATAATCCCATATCCCATATCTGACACACTGCATTTTTACAACCCAATAGCTGACACCCCAATCGACCTCTGAAATAAGAAAGTTATAATAATATTTTCTAATGCAAACTAGTTATAAAATGTTCTTCCTAAGACCTTACCTTTTAAACTACTACTAATTTCAATGACAAAAAATATAATGTGAAATATTTTTCAACTTACCTTAACACTTTAGTTACAAAATGTCTCAAGATCCAATTGAAACTGCAGCAGAAAACGTTCGTGGTATGACAAGAAATAATCTATAACTGGTTGTGTATATGTCTGCTTGTAGAGTAGGTAATGAACATTGTTTCCGAAGTAGTTAAATTACAAAAAATGGCAGATCTACATCTTAATATTTGAACTCTTGTAAGAGGATGTCATTTATTGGTATTGATAAATATGGGTGTCACCTATTAGTCCTGTTACCTTACACCATTGACTGAAATACTCATCAAAACCATAAGAACAATCGGTAATCAAATTTTTTTAAATATTCTTTTCAAAAAGTTTTCTCTGTCTAGATTTTTCAAATTATCATCAGGTGAATTATGAAATTTAGCTCCCTTACAAGATGGAGAAACAGTATAGAAACAAATTGAATCTTTTCGAAGCCGTACAAACTTTTTTTCATCAAGTGAGTCATAGGCAGAAACCATACCAATACTCTTGAAACTGTTATAAGACGATGAATTTATTTGCATTTATGGTAGGTATCGTTATTATTATTCGTCTTCTAGTGACTGGTTGAACATATCAACAAAAATATTTTATTTTGTTTGGTCCCCATATTATTGTTATAATCATCACTGAATACAATCCCAAACTTTCAATTAATGTAAAAATGTAAATAGTCTTTATACGTGCAGTTTACACCATACACATGACCATACCATTCACCCCCTTGATACATAATATAACTACTAAAAAGCATTGCTATTTCTTTCACATCGCAATCAACAAGTTGTAAGTTATCCCAAGCCCTGGAATCAGGATCATTATTTCTTGTTGTTTGTATTTCAACCACTTCGTGAAATATGCAAAAACTAATTGGTAGTATTCACAAAGATAATTAATGTTTTCATTGTAGATCAGTTCAAAGTGACACTTTTACTCCGCTAAAGGGACAGCTTCAAAGTTTCAAAGACCAAAGTTTGTTGAATTGGAAAAGTTATGAAGTTTCCCAGCGAAAATTTCAAACGTAAACATTAAAGTCTTCCTCCATTTCTGGAATATTCAAATGAATTTTCCAACTTCAGCTGATACTTAAAAGAAAATGTTGGGGAAATAGTTATATATATATTTCAGATAGAATATAATATTATCCCTATCATATTCGACCAGTCTCATGGAAACCGGCCATTTATTAAACTAGCTGAAACATAATTTTGTTGTTTATGGGTGTAATTTACAGTACTGAGTTATAATTTGAAATAAAGATCAAATTGTGATATTCAAAGACCGTATTTTCGCACTCATAACATTCCAGCACCTCCATTTTTCAAATCCGTATCACAATGGATGCTTTGAGATACTGGGTATTCTATTAAAAACTTCATTCTGGTTCGCCATTCTCCGAAGGAACCTAGATGAAAATAACTCTACAACATGATTCTGACATGTTTCCAAGCCAATGCTGTTACAGCAAGCCATATGATGATAGTTTATTTAATCTCAACTATCTGGACAGTGATTTGGTCTACTGTCGATTCTTCTGATCTCTCTTCTGTGTTGTATTCACCTCTGAATGTCCCTTTCACTGTATCCTTTCGGAAGAAGACCGTTTTTCTGATTAAAAATAATCGATTAATGTCTTAGCCATATCGATAACATACACCCAAATATTCAATTCATCATAGAAATCGAAAATGAAAAGGAAATGGCTCTCTTAGACGTTGTCATTTCTTGAAAAGAAGGAGGTCTGGAGCATACGGAATATAGAGAACCAACACATAGACAAGATTTAATTAAGATATTAGTAGTCAAGCCAGAAGAATATGCGAACCTTAACACCTAGAGGCAGAAATTAAACACACAAAATGCTCTTCTACAGAGAAATGGACATTGAGATGTGTATGCAACACAGAAGAAATATTAATGGCGGAGGAATCGACAGTAGACCGAATGACTATTCAGATAGTGAACCCAGTAGCAATCGAACTGACAATATAGAAAAGCATTCCTACCGCATGTTCCCAGAGCTTCAGATCGTGTTGGCCATACTCTTCGAAAACATGGGATTAGAAAAAACTCAAAAATTATTTGAGTTCAACGAAGGACAAAGGTGACGTGAAAGCGTATATATCTTAAATTCAAAACCTTTCTTAAATAAAATAACTGAAGAGCATGAGGCCCGTTGTCGGTTAGGTCTGCTGTCGCAGAACATACTGTCAACGACGATAACTACAAAGTGAAATTCACAGAAACTCAGGTCAGCCCTACAATATCTGAATATTACCCAAGAATCTCCTGGGAAGCAAATGACATCCAGAAATACTTCAACTACTTCAACAGATCCGAAGAAGGATTACAACTAAACAAAGCCTGGATACCAGTTATCAAAAATCACTCATGATACCTGACGCAATGGAACATTCAGATATAATAACGTCAGATTGTGGCTGGCTCCAGTGAGTCAAGGAAGGCATGAATCTTAGGCAGAAATCGGCAAGAACTACGCCTCCATATAGCAATAGTAGACCTTCACCGAGCTGATAATAGAATGAAACTCATTTTATAATAAATTTCGTATATTAGAAAATATATTAAAAATGGGTTGTCTAAAAAAATCCTGTCAATTATTGTTTGAAAAACGATTTTTCATAAAATTTTGCAACATCAAGATAATAAGAAAATTTTATACTGGACTTAAAGTATGAAACATGTAGAATGTGCAGACATAGGGTTGTCTATCATTTACCTGGACGAACGACTGGGTTGCCAGGTATAAACACGTATGTCGATACCAGTTACTTTCACTTGATGTGATAATAGAAAAAAAATTATATCTGCATAAGCGCTGTTTTATTGTGAACACGTTGATATAGTGTTGTCTGCGAAAAATTTGGTCCTAATAGAGGTTTGCGAATTTTAAAGATTTAAATTTCAACGGAAATGAGTGACACAGCGATCCGAGGTAAGTATACCGTGTAATAATAAAGGAACGAACATCGCAGCCGTGTCTGATGGGACCCTGAATGTAAGAGTGCGCATGCTTGGTACGTTAACTATGGACACAGCTTACTTACAGCTTCCCAACTCTTGTGGCGGGAAGGGTTTGCGCCGATCTGCTGGCGCAGCGCTTATGCCCCGCCTCTTGGGCTAGAAGACTGCTGTGACGTGCGGTCGGGTAATAGGCGTTATTATTATTCGTTGAGCGATCATAGTCGTGCGTTGATAATTTTTATAGTTTGGTTGGGTTTTCTAACGTTTTGACTTTTGATAGTGAAATGAGTGAGAAAAAGCGGGCCATGTGTGTGCAGTGAAAAACTGTTTTATTAAAGGGTACAACTCTAAGAAGAAATTCTATCGTTTTCCCAAGGATCCTAATCGGTGAGTATATAGTACCATAAAATTTCAATTAATATTGTACCTACCCACGAAAGTCTATATGAAAAAAAATCCTACTGGTAAAAATATAAATCGAGTCCCGGGTTTCAATATAAGGTACGTTAATTGAGTCCCAGTTTCCAAAATAAGGTAAGTAAATTGAGTTCCAGAATATTGTTACAGATGAATCAGAATTACCTGTAACTACATGTAACAAAATATTATTTGATTAACCTTCTACGTAAGGTTTTAGTTCGTTGGGTTCTCTATACTAAACTACGTATATTCAACTTTGGTGCCAAACAAAATATAATTTCATTCTATATATTCTACGTGAGAGTGTTAGAATGACAACTTGGTACATTTGAGGCCAATAAAAAAATGGGACAATTCTCATAGTAGAGTTTTGTCAATAGACCGTCAGAGATTTTGCTGGCTCATTTTCCATTTTCAGAAAAAAAATGTTTTAAATTTAAAATGTTTTTATTTTCTCGCTTATGGCATTTTAAAACGTTAACAGGTATCTAATAGTGAAAAACCAAAGCCATAAGATTTGAACGTGCTTAAAGGGTTGAAATGAATTTGTGTTATGAATATGTCATATATGGTATTTAACACTGGATATCTGTCAAAAATTCCAAACAAAACAGTGGTCATTCCGCATATGAATGCAGTGACGAAAGGTGGAATAATCGCAAAAACAACTGTCTCATTTTTGGACGCAAGAGTACATACGGAACTCAGCACCCGGGGATAAATTTACCTGCACATAAACGCAAATAATAGTTGTCGAACTCAATTTATGTGGATGACCCTTTCCAATGGGCAAAATTCCCCGTGATTATTTTATTATACCTAATAATGTTCTATTGCTTTCAAAAAAAGGTATACCTACTATGATTCAAGAATAACGTGGAGTAAATTCTCAGAAAACAAACAATTTGGTATGCAGAATTAATCTACCTTTTATTGAAATGTACTATAGTCTCATTATTTATAAATGGGTTTGTTGTGATATGGGTATTCACAGTTTTTATTGATATTTAATAGGCGTCTTTTTAGTCTACGACGATTAATTTTAAACAAAATGAATCATTTATAAATAGATATTTTTATTTACTTGTTCATCTTTTATTTTTACAGAGCTAGGATATGGGCAATGAAAGTCAATCGTGAAGACCTTTTAGAAAAAGTGAATTATCTATATAATGGCTACCGGCTATGCGAAAACCATTTTGCAGAAAAAATTTTTACGAATCACCTTCATACACAATTGGTAGCCACTGCATTGCCAACCCTATTTCCGTCTCTTGAAAGCAGTTCTAGATCTGCGAAGGATGACCATTCATATAGTTCACCACCGCTAATTTGTGCGAAGATACGAGTTCTTAATGACAGAACAGTAGTTCCAGCTATTGCAGAAACTGACTCAGGATTCATCTTTTTATTGTTTTTTAAAGGCATACGAAAATAACAATAGAGAAACATTTGGAAATCTGCAAATGCCAATTGATAAGTTTGTCGAGGTCATTTGTAAAATTGAAATTATATTTCAAGAAAGCTTTGAAAAATTCGCAAAAACAAATATTTGTAGCGCACTTTCAAATTTAAGCAATGCATTACCTTTTAGTCATCCTCGTAAATATTTCCCGAAATAATTTTTACTCAGATTATATTTAAGAGTAAGAATAATTTATTACACTTTGAAAACAATAAATGGCAATTTTAAAAATATTAACAGAAATAAAATGATAATATGGAGAAATCTGTAGAAGTACTCACTGTATATGTAATGTAAAAATATATTCTGTTACTTGTCCATCTTTTATTTTTCAATTGTGCATTAAAGTTTATTAGAATTCTAAACACGTAATTTTATTATTTAAACTAATTCTTCTCATAAATTCAAGTAAAAAACCCTATTATTTCCAACCTATGTCGGGTACCTACCTAATTTCATTGTTATAATAGGAAATACTGTAATACAATTTTTGACTTTCATGTTGAAATATTCTACTACGGTACTGTACTGTCAGGCCGAACGCCGAAACTAAATATCTTAATCCGGCCCCGACTTCTAACCCAAGTGAGACAAAGACCGCGCCATTCCATCTCGCTTGGTTCCCGATCGCCAGATCAAAGGCGCCGCTCGGAATTGTGGAGCTGAGTGGTATATAAGCTGTGCTATGGAGAGTAGTGCTATAGAGAGTAGAGGTACCCCTACTACTCTCCATATTGTAAACAGTACGGCGTTAATTTGGAGTAGCTAATGATTTATAATATTATATTTCATCGAAAACACGTGTTAATTTTTATTTTTGTGATAAAAAGTGGATAAATGGTTTTTGTGTGGCTCGGACGATTCTTTAAGTGATTTTACTGATGAAACTTTTAAAAATTGTTCGTTAAAGCTGGTTTTTCGTAAAAAAAAGAAATTTGAATATCATGAAGCTGAACTAACTGAAGCAGCACTCGATTTTGTTGGTTACCATACCACGTGTTACAAAAAAGTAACTGTTTTAGGAAATGAAAACAATAAAGAATAAAAAATTCTCCACACGCGTTTCTACACGCGAAAGTAACTGGTATCGACATACCTGGTTATATCTGGCAACCCAGTAGTTCGTCTAGCTAAATAATAGACAACTCTATGTCTGCACAATCTGATGCTGCAAAATTTTATTAAAAATTGTTTTTCAAATAAAATATTCTGTGTAGGATTTTTTCAGACAACCCATGTAATATACGAAATGTATTATAAAATGAGTTTGATTCTATTATTATCGGTGAAGGTCGATTGAGGTTCGGATCTTAGACTATAACAGGAAATAACAAAGTAGGAAAACACCTGTCACTAATAGACATAGAAAACAGCCCAGCCAAATTTGCCGTAAATGTGAAGAAGATGAAGAAACTTCGTACCACTTCCTTGGCGAGTGCAAGTCGTATGGGAGATTTATTTATTTAGATGAGTGGAGAACACGGTATGGCAATGAGGGTTCTTGGTGGCAGTTGCAGGTTCCTGCCCACAATTATCACTAATACTAAACCTATTCCCATTGTTGGGAAACAAAAAATTCAAGTTCCACACATAAGATTCAATGTGTCCATTTTCATCCATTTCATAGAATATTGAACGGTAACTAAAATAATCGGTAGCAACCTTTCAACAGCAATTTGAGATATTTCACTTGAACAAATAATTTTGAAACTGTTTTATTGGTTGTACAATAAATCGAAATAACTGCTGTAGAAGATTCGAGTAAGAAATCATGACATAATAAATTCGAAGTTTTCTAGTACATAACGAATTTCATTTGAGGGACCATCTGTTTCTGCAATTGTGAAATGAAACCACATGCCGCAGTCTTTAAGCTGTTCCGTCTACAAGAAACTCATTCCGACGAAAACTGCAGCTGTAAGCCACTTATGATTCTCAAACTTTTCCCTGTCTAGCAATTTTCCGACAAAAGCTCCAGTGTTTTGTGCTTCATATTGCTTTGTCGCAACAGATAATACCCTAACTCGATTTTATTTGAGTTTTGTTTCTTTCATTTCATGGAAATGTTTGATGTAGTCGAATATCAGTGCACAAACATGATTAGGAGTTGTCTCAAGTGTTTTGTATCTCTAAATTATTTTCAAATCGGTATGAAAAGTTGTGGAGAATGATATGTGATATCGGATGACAAAGGAAAGAATCTGATGGAATCACTTCTTGAAATTTTGAGTTTAGTTATATCAGTATTGTTCAGGTAAAAACTTTATCATATAGTTGACATGTTTCTCCCTAACTCCCTCCCTAACTCCCTCCCTAACTCATTTTGTATAATTTTCGCTCTTACTATTATTTTTAAATTGTAATATTGTCATATTTATGCACACTGTCATGTTGATAGTTATGTGTAAGTTTTTGTGTAAAAAGCACATTAGTAGGTACATAAAGGATTTCCTAAACTCGATGGTCTAGAAAACGGGACATAGGATAATTTTGAAAATTTTGTTTCTAGGGTAATTGGTGCTCAACTATCCATCCAAAATATTTTCAAAGCTGCGGTGTTCCGCTTACATTGAACACTCTTTGTATTATCGAATATTCTGAAAGACAATTGAAATTCTTTTCAAATGATGCATCATGGTCCTACACGTAAATAGAGTATAGTAGTAAATAGAGTAAATTAGAGTTTTCTATAAAAACTTGATTATTTTGCCATGTTTTGTATTAGGTAACTATGAAATGTCGCGGAACGTTTCTGTATTGTTTGTATTCCACGATGAGAGATTGCGATCTAGCCCTCAAAATTATTTTCACTGCTGCATTTTTGCCACATCTACTTGTAACTAATATAACGACTTTCTAATTTTAAATAGGAAACATCAAGTATTTCATTCCGTACTTGAATTCTACTGATAAATGCCTGTTCCATTTTTGGAATATTACTTGTTTGTTATTTTTTGTAACTATCAAAATGTGTCCAAATCAATATGGAATATCTCCTGATACAGTACATATAGAGGACTTGATAAATAGAGGATTCATGTGGAAGAGTTTTCCTAAACTCAAATAAATCGACAATATTTTATAGAAGGTGTCTGAAGAAGATCTTTTATCAATTCTTCGAAACGATATGACTCTTTTATTATACTCCACAATTTGATTAATTTTTGTTGAATATGTTCCATATTTCTAACTAATCCAGGACCTGGACTAGGTGCTGTGGGAAAATTCGAGTATGGAGAAATTTTTCTCAGAAGTGCTTGGTGGGAGTCCAAGCAAGTGGTTTGGATGTGGCTGGACATACATAACCTATAGTACGTTTTCAAGATATGACGTCATTGAATATGGCGGATGTTCGATCATAGAACTGCTCAAATCTCAGGCAAAACTTGACCTACTTGCATGCAATTCGGATCAATTTGTTGGTATTACTATTGGTAAGATGAACAGCAATGTGGTTTAACTGTCACTACACACAAACAAATGAAATTTTTAACCTATTGTCATTTTCATTTCCACATGAATACACATCAAATGAGTATGGTTATCATAGCTAGAAATACACAATATCAAGAATTGAAAAAGTATCAATGGCAATATGTTTAAACGAGTATTCAACAATGATTTTTACATTTTGACTCTTTACTGCCACGATTGCAAATAGTGCAATATTTAACTTCTTTTTTCCTACAAATGCAAAAGAATTTGGCGCATGTTGAACAGTTGCAAGCACCATTTAAATCAGTAAGATATTTTTGTAAGTTTTTGTCAGGCATAACATCATCTTCTATTAGTTTAAAACCGAAATCACTTAGGTCTGAGCCAACAAGCACATTGTCAATACAATGTTGATGAATATATGTGTTGAACAACAACAAATGTCCCCTAACACTTCTGCTTGTTGGCGGCAAATCTTCATTGTCATTATTCTTGGCAGCAACATTTAACTTCATTTTTCCTACAAATGCAGAAGAATTTGGCGCATGTTGAACAGTTGCAAGCACCATTTAAATCAGTAAGATATTTTTGTAAGTTTTTGTCAGGCATAACATCATCTTCTATTAGTTTAAAACCGAAATCACTTAGGTCTGAACCAACAAGCACATCATCAATACAATGTTGCTGAAGATATGTATTGAACAACAACAAATGATCCCTAACACTTCTGCTTGTTGGCGGCAAATCTTTTTTGTCCATATTCTTGGCATGGTTATACAACCACAATCTGAGGTCGTCTAAGGACTTACAAGATGACCCTTTTCGTAATACTAGCACTAGGTATTCTTCTGCAGATTTGAGGCTTTGTTCAATGCCTTCCCAGACAGATGATACGCCAAAGATGCATTATTGGGAGCTGCTTTCTTGATGCCAAATTCATTCCTATAATCTGATCCAGATATAGTGCGTGGATGGCTGGAAGCAAAGAGCATAGGTTTTGTTCAAATTGTTTGTGAATCAGGCAAATGACGCGTGGAACACCAACTCCAACAACAAAACAACAACAACAACAATGTGCACCCAAAGTTCCTCAACACTAAGTTCACGAAGAGTGACCCAGTGAAACAAACCCAACACCATTATGCCAGTGTCAGCACTAACGAGAACGACTTTATTGAACCCACTCAGACATGCCTGTTTTGAATGAATCAGCATTCTGAAGTCTGCTTCTTCTACCGACATACAATTTAATTCTGGATGGTTCACTTGCCTTCCACCTTGTACAGATGTGAAATTGAAGATGACTTCATCTTCTTCATCACCCTATGAAGCACTAAAAGTGTAGTTGGTATCAAATGGTGTTTCAGTTGAAAAAGCTATCAATGTATTGGCAATAAACAACAATTGTAAATTCAGCTTGCTCTGCGAAGACTCCCAGAAACTGCTAAGTTGTACAGGCATTGGAACATTTTCAGATATTTGGGCGATATGTATGACAATAACGCTACCTTGACTTCGCGTTCTCTCAGGTTTCTCTTAGTTCTTTGTTGTGCCCCCAATATATACGACAAAAAAGCAGAAACTGCTTCGTCAAATGTTTTCTTTTCAATTCTCATAACTTTTCATATAGAATTCATCATTTCTACTATAAAACAGTTCTTGTCATCTGACTTGAACAATTTGTCGTCACTGGAGATGTATCTAGCACTTTCGATAATGCACTTTTTATCATTAACCTCTGATCATTAAGCAACAAACAGTTATCAGATAGATCATATCGAAAGAGCTCTTGAATGTCATATTCACGAGCTGGGGCTATTTGTATCATGCGATGGGATGAAATAGACTCTGTTTCAGTGCTATGAAACGCTGGAAGCCTGACTTTGTGGATGGGACTGAGATCCTTACAATTTTGTTTTCCTAGCGCGTAGAATACAATGTAGAGTACTAATCATCACCGATTTTAAATACGTTTAGTATCTCCTCTTTTGTGTCACGTGAAACCAGTGCTCTCGTCAGTAGATTTTATAATGGATTATGAAGCATGACAAAGGGGATATCTTTCTGTAAAATATATTCCAACATTGATTTTACCTGTGCCTCGCTACTTATATTCATGAGTGACAAATACGTATAAAAGTTGACAGTTTCATGCAAGACGATCAACTATTGCATGAGATATTAGCAGTTCCATAGGTGCGTTTCAATTTAACGTCTGTCGTCCGGTAACGGACGATGTATGACGTCATAGTTGTTTCGTCGGTCGATATCTGTCGGATTGAATTTTGAAACGCTCTCCTAAATCGTGGGGTAAATAGTTGACGGTCGGACGTTCCACTCAAGAATTTTGAAAAGATGGAATGAAGTTGTCGGACAAGACGTTCTAATATCGAAACGCTTCATAAGAAAAGTTATACGCCGGACGCACGTCGGACGTAATATTGAAACGCACCTCATGATCGAACTGCCGCCATCTTCGATGACGTCATAGCTAGAAAATGTACCAGGTGGCGGATGTCCACCCTTGGCCAAAATACATTCTCCATACTTGAATTTTCCCACTGGACCCTAGTCCAGGTTCAGGAATAAACTGTCCGATGGATATTGATATTTTGTATTTTTTTCACACCATAGTCTTTGAATTTATAATAATGCAATGCTTTTTCATCCTCCATGTTGAAGTGCGGGTCATACCTGAATCCCCAGTGGTTACTCTTAAAATTTCATTCAAGTCGTCTCCAGTTATCTGCTTGATTCGATTCCTTGGCGCTTGAACTTTGCCAAACACAGCATAATTCCGTTCAATCCTTCTGAAGTGTGTTCTATTCATTTGCAGTAAAGTATAAATTCTATTGAATTTTCTGGAACAATTCATTGGCATATAATAAAAATAACTTTCTGCACCTGAATATGCATTTAAATCAATTCTAAAATTTTTTATGGATACCCCACGAAAATCACAGCTTGTCAAACTGAAAGTTTGTATTGCTCTTATCTGTTCACGGCATACTACAGAATATTTCTATTGAGAGATATTTTCTATTTCGAATCGTTTTACTGGGTACTTAAAATAATAGTTCAAATTTACGTAGAAAAAGCGAAAATATTTCATTATTCATTGATTGTAGAATTTTCATAATGACATGTTTTCTGTCATTTAAAAGCTAACTAAAACAAAATACGGCTGCATAATCCAGTTATAGAAACTTGTTTAATTTCGGGAACCCTACTATTCAAGTATAAGAACATGATTATATCAATAATTGGAAGAAACTTTAATTTTCTTTCAGGATATTGTATAATATACAGGATGTTCCATTTGAAAAAATGCACTTTTCACTCTATCGGTAAAATCAAAAATTTTGAACGACCCTGAGAAACGGAGAACGAATTCCGTCAGACATAACTATAATACACAGGACAGTGTCAAACGAAATAAAAAATTTCAGCATTTTGCGAAAACAAATACTGCAGTAATACACATTCAATACAGATAGCCGGAGAGAAAAGACGAAGACGTGCTGGGGAAGGATATTCTTCAAGTATTCGTACAATGTGCAAAAAGTGTGATAATTGCATATATGTGGAATGTTACTACATATTCAATAACATATTGTTTCTTTACTTTTTTCAATTTTGTATACGGTATCTGGTAGCGTTACCATTAATATGGTAACATCCTTTCCTTAATATCTTTCTATTAAATAAAAATTTATTTTGATACTCAATACGTATTTAACCTTCCAGTAGTCGCTTGCGGAGTATCACTCCGCACGCATCTAAATCGTGGATTTTTTCGAAAACACCCCACTCTTCCATTCCGCTGCAATTAGTACCTTCCTAAAATGACGTCCTCAGTACGGATCAAGTATTACTGCTGTGCAGTATTGCTTCGTTTCAGTGTTACGGTGTAGTGCGGAGTAGTACTCCGCAGCGACCTTAGACGTCCAAGTTATATTGCATACTACGAAGTCACTCTCCGGGGCTATTTTGAGAATTTCAGACAAAACTGAATTCATATTTCATTTCAAGTAATCACGCCAGGGGTAAGTTATCAAAATACGTTTTTATGTTCTGACTACACAACATATTTTTTTACTAGAATGGCAGAATATGAAAAGAACAACAAAGGTTACAACAGTTGATGGAAGAGTGTTTGAACGAGAATGAAGGAGGAGAAACTATGAATTTTGATGATGAGGCAGAAGAGGGCGAAGAGGATTCTCCTGAACAGGCAGATCTGATGGATTCCGACACGGAAGAGGATATTTCGGAAAAGAAGGTAATTCAGACAATCCAGGCAATCCAGAAGGATCCAGAGAACCTCATTTCTTGGGCAAGGATGAAGCTACCAAGTGGAGTAAGCATAAACCGACGCAAAATATCAGAACAAGAGCAGAAAATTTGATAAGGCAGTTGCCAGGTGTCAAAGCGGCTGTGAAAGATTTGAAAAAATCAAAAGACATTTTCACTGGAGAGATGCTGAGTACTATTGTCGATTGTACAAATCAACACATTCGATCAGTTCAAGCAGAATATATGCGTGAGAGAGATGCCAAATAAACAGATGTATTGGAAATACAAGCTTTGTCCGGATTATTGTTACTTTTCAGGAGATCTCAAAGCAGGTCGTTTGAATTCTGAAGAACTTTGAAAATCTGATGCCACCGGTACCCAAGTAGCACACCTATATTGGTAAAATATTGGAACAATATTGTGAACATATTGGCAAAATATTTTAAATGCAATATTGGCGAGAAAAAAAATGTGAACATTCGGCGATATTGGTCCAATATTACTTGAATAATTTTGGCGAAATATTCTAGAACTGATATTGGCCTCAAAATGTTCGGCGATATTGGTACAATATCGCTGATACAACATTCTGACAATATTGGAACAATATTCAAAAGTTATATTGTCGAGAAGTAAAATATGAACATTTTGCGATATGGTCGAATATTGTTTGAATATTTTAGAAATAGTTTTGGTGGAATATTCTTGAAGCAATAATGGCCTCAAAATATTTATCGATATTGGTACAATATTAAACGATATTGGTACAATATCATTTGGATATATTGGAGGATGTCAATATACCTTGGTAAATTATTAAATGCCTTCAGTTGATGAAGGTGACACCAGAGTCTCTCTTTTGATCGCCATAACCACTGAGTGAGCTGTCTTGAAACAAGTTATGGGAAGTAGGTATTTAATATACTTTCGTAGGTTTTAGAAGACGTTTTATATGTAAAGCTACCTAGCGGATCTTTATCCAAGTTTGATCATGACATAATTTCAATATGTTTAATTGAATATTCTGTCAATATTCAAATTTCATCTCAATCTAGATGAAGGAAACAATATGAAAACAATATTGTTTTAACGATATCGATAAATATTATTGAACCAATATTGACCCAATATTAATTAATAAGATTTGTTGAATATTGGCGAAATGATATTCAACCAATGTGTAATCACACTTAGAGATACAATATAGTTTTTATTCCTAGAATCGATATTAGGGGAATATTGGGATTGCGATATTTATTCTAGATGATAAAAACGATGTGAAGACAATATTGTTTTATAGATATTGGTAAATATCATTTAACCAATATTGACTTAATATGAGTTATTACAATTTGTCAAATAAAGTGGAAATGATAATCAACCAATATTCTAACAAACTTGGAAATACAATATAGTTTTTTCTCCCTATAATCGATATGAATGGAATATTTGGATTGCAACATTTATTCTAGATGTGGAAAACAATATATAACCAATATTGTATTATAGATATTGGTAGAAATTATTCAAACAATATTGACCCAATATTTCGTGTGATAATTTACATTCAAAACTAGTTCAATCAATATTCCACCAATATTATTAATATAATATTGTTTTTTGAATATTTACCCATATTGGACCAATATTGATTTTTCATTTACAATAAATCTATATTGGCCCAATATGGAACCAAGATTCAGCCGATGTGATGTGCTACCTGGGATCGAGATTTTTCGACTAACAATGTCCCACAGGAGGTTCAGATTTCTTCTGAGTCATCTGAGATTTGATGATATGACTACTCCTGACATCAGACTAGAACTAGATAAATTACCTCCAGAACGGAATATTTTATGACATGCTCAAGAGTTATGTAAGGTTCAATTTTTGATTTTTTTTTGAAAAATAAATATGTTTTTAATGCGATTATGATATTTTACTTCGTAGGCATATTCATTTTTTGAGCCATACTGATGATCTCGTTGGTGAATTTCAAATCGTTATGTTTGAATCCTCCCAAATTCTCCATTGCGGAGTCAGACTCCGCAGCGACCAACAATGTCTTGAATAAGGTGCGACTACTGGAAGGTTAAGAAATGTTTATTAGTAAAATTACTTGAAGGATTAAAACAAGCGATTTCATGAAACAGACAGAAACGAAATATCTGACTTCCAAAAACGTCAAAATTGCATTCAAAATTTGACATATCTTAGATGGGTCCATTAACCTCTACTTTACTCCACTGTAATGACATCAGTGTGGAACATGAAGTCCTGACATGTTACTTGTACTAAGTCCAATAGACCGGGGGATGGTGACAGATTTTGAGACACGATTTTACTCAGTATGCCTTTTGGAGGAGAGCATTGTATGTATTTCCTCATGATAATAAGGCAGGAATAGAAGAGTCGTCCTGGGTTCTTCCTAAAAAAAAATATTAATCATTTGATCGAAAAATATGTGTTTCGCTACGATTTTAATCAGGCTGCTATATGTTTTGTAATGAAATAACGAAAATAAAATACTCAGAAAACCATTGGTATACCGTTAGGGTGGGTCTGAAGGGTTGGTATAGTCACGTGAATTTGTATGAGAATAAGGAAATTTTCCGTGTTTTTAAACAGGCTGCCACTGATGAGTATACAAGTTATTGTTCTGAAACTGCTTGAAAAAAAGATGGCACACTGAATGCGTATGCCTAAGTACAGTTAACTCTGCAAAAATTGTGAACAGGTATGGAATAACATTCCGTGACTTTAATCAGCACAAAATTTGTTGTCTCCTGAATTGTTGATATGTAACATGGCATACGAGTTGTGCGAGAAAGTTGAAATGAAGTTGCAAAATAGATTAAAATTCCATGTTTTTAAGCGGTATGCCTGTCTGTTTTCATTATAGCCATGGTATATGGAGATGAAATAAGAAATGGCATACAAGTTGTGCGAGTTTTCTATATAAAAAATTGTAAAAAAAGTTGCAAAATTATGAAAAAAAAACGTGTGTTTTTAATCAGTATGCCTCTTGGTTTATGAAAAAAGTTAGTGATTCACTTCGTTAAAATGAAAATTACATACAAGTAGCCCGGGTTTATCACATTAAAAAGATGCAATAAACTTTCTTACTATTTCGATTTTCCGACATTGCCATGTTGGTTCCCTATCGCGGGACCGTTATATGCGGCTCCCTTTTCATTTGTATATTTTTGTACAGTATAGTTTGTCTACGACTTAGTTTTTGAATTAAATTGAACGTAATCTGTTTTTTCTCTTAACAGCTTTTATCATAAACTCATATGCCACCACGAGTTTGAACGTTGCGAGTGCTCTGAAGGCACTTCTTCACCACGTGCATCATACGCTATTTTTATTATGCCCCAATCGTGACTTCAGAAATAATGCTGGAACTGAATTTTTCACCGACTACATGAGAAAGTAAAGCATATCGCACTGTACAGTCTCACAGAAAGTATTTTCCGCACTCCTGCGAAAATGCTGTCAAATACATAATTTGTTTAGATGTACCGCGGTAAAGCTGACAAAAATATAATTCCTATTCAGATTTACCAAAGGAACATATATCTGAGGAAAAACTATTTGAAATGTAATTTTTTTTTAAGTTGATCTCACTTGTAATCATCGATCCCACGTACCTACTACGGACATAATAAATAAAAATAATTGAAATTTTTTTCCTATAAATTCATAATTCTGAAAACGATATTTTATTGAAGAAACAAACTTCTGCTCTAGTCTCAGCTTCTCCCGGTAATGGATAGGAAGGAATGAGAGGGAAGGACTGCAGGTTTCATCTTTCGAGACCTGCACAATGCTTAGATAGTGCCAAGGCTCCCCGTGAGAGCAACTCCGCCGTGGATCGAAAACGTCGTACTTCAATAGAATAACAGCGGTAACGGAAATAGGTCCGCCTCCTGCATTGCCTATGCATGTGTTGTCATCTCATTCAGTACAAACAACTGAAACCTCATAGTTTCTGAAGCACGATGTTCTGGTGCTGTCCCAGAAAAGTGTATAAGCAAATAAAACCGGAAGTACTGCGCATTGCAAATTCAACACTACCAACTGTGCTATCTGATCGCATATATTTCTTTGTAACATACGTGTATCTCATAAGTGAATATTTTTTATTTCTAATATTTATTAAAAAAACTGTGTTTCAAACTTAAAACACAAGAATTTTTATGTTTCTCTCACATCGGTTTCCTCTATATTTGCATCCTTTTTTAATATTTTCCGAACTCTTGGACTTTACATATTGGTATGTCATATGTTATTCCACCTACATATACCATGATTATAATAAAAACAGAAAGGTGTCATGCTTAAAAAGACAAAAATTTTCACGTTTCTCTCACACATCAGGTTATCTCTATTTTGAATCACTTTTTATATTTTTGACAAGCTTGGACCTTATCGATAAGTATGCCTTTTGTTATTCCAACTACATGCACCATGTACATCATATAAACAGAAAGGCATACTGCTTAAAATGGCGGAAGTTTTTGCTTATATTTTGCAATTTTTTTTGCGTATGCCTGTAATTTTTACGCTCTCAAACCATATGCCAATTTCATATACATCTTACATTACCAATAACTTAATGAAAATGGAATGGCATACTGACTAAAATCACGGAATGTTATTACATACCTGTTCAAATTTTTTACAGAGTCAACAGTACTTAGGCATACGCATTCAGTATGCCATCTTTTTATTAAGCAGTTTCAGAACAATAACTTGTATACTTATCAGTTGCAGCCTGTTTAAAAACACGGAAAATTTGCTTATTCTCATACAAATTCACGTGACCATACCAACCCTTCGGACCCTTCCTAACGGTATGCCAATGGTTTTCTGAGTATTTTATTTTCGTTATTTCATTACAAAACACATAGCAGCCTGATTAAAATCGTAGCGAAACACATATTTTTCGAACAAATGATTATTAAATTTTTTTTAAGAAGACACCCAGGATGACTCTTTTATTCCTGCCTTATTATCATGAGGAAATACAGACAATACTGTCCTCCAAAAGGCATACTGAGTAAAATCGTGTCTCAAAATCTGTCACCGTCCCCCGGTCTACAAGGCTGGCTCTGGCAAGCCCTACATTTTTTGAAAGTATTCGAAATGCTTGAATAGGGACCGTCTAGACACGACCTGGAGGAGGTAAAATAAGGGAAAATCCAACATTTCACTCACCGTTAAGTATATGAACACGAACGCTGGCGGTATTCGCATTGGACGGCGTGCAAGTGTAAAGGCCGGAATCGCCCTGTCCGGCTTTCTGGATTAAAAGACGGCTCGTCGTGATAAATCCCTTCTCCGTGACAAGACTGATCCCTCCCCGGGGAGAATCGAAATTGATCACTTCGGAATTCTGCGACCAGATGATATTGGGCGGCGGTTCCGGTGCGTATTGTACTATGCAGGTCAGGTTGATGGTGGAGCCCATGTTGATGAACAGCTCCGGACTGCCAAGGATTTCGGTTATTGGTTCTGGAACAAAAGATAGAGAAATAAAGGATGCTGCTGAATTTCAAAGTTATTCGAATTCAGATAGAGCAATGTAATACATTATATCCAATAAAAAATCCTACGCTATTTATTATAATATTAACATTATAATATTATTGGATATTTTAATGAATCGAACATATTTTCAAAAATAGATGGAACGCACTGTATATTAAAACATTTTATCATTAGTTGAGTTTAGAGTTCTGCCGTGCCCACAGCTAGTGAGGGCTGTGAGGAGAGCTTCGAAGAATAGAGATCAGATTCATCGAAAATGTTCCTAAAATGTATATTCCAGTATTTATTGTAAGTATATATAAATAAAGTCTTTTTAGAATGATTTGTTAAAACAGTAACTGGTCTAGGTGAGATGGAGAGATTCATTAATCCTTTAATTCATTAATTTCTTCATTAAATTCAACCGTCTCAATCTCATATTTATACATAGATAATAAAATAAAAGTTTTTATATTTCTCGAAAGTGTTTTAAATCTATAAAAGATCAGTATCTACCTAGTTGGGTCCTCTGCTGTTCAATTTAAATATAATTGAATTATTCCATTTGAACAGCTTTGGAAAAATTATTGGTTATGCAGACGATACCGCAATATTCTATGAGGCAGACACTTGGCTCGACTTGAAAAATAAAGTGGAAGCAGATTTCCATATGCTTAAAAAATGGTTTGACCAGAGGCTCCTAACAGTGAATCCGGAAAAAACTAACTTTCTTCCTTTCAGCTGCAATTCATTCAGTGATTGTCCATCTGAAACTCTTGAAGTCGGCGAAGAAGGAAACTAAAAATAGAGTCTTTGAGAGAAATCAAATACCTGGGCGTATACATAGATAGAAATTTAAGGTGGGACTTTCAAATAAAATATACAACAAAAAAGCTTCAGACAATCCTTTACAATTTCCGTGTCCTAAAAAATTGCCTACCTTTCAGGGAACTTACACAATTATATGATGCCCTAGTGGAAAGCCATCTGAGATATGCTATTACGGCATGGGGAGCAGCCCTGCGTGTACACCTCGCTCCCTTAGAGGTATTACAAAAGAGGTTCATGAAATTGATAATGTTTAAAAATTCGCGTTTTTCGTCGGAGCTTCTGTACAAGGAATGTAAAGTTATGGACATGAGGCAATTATATTATTTTTGCGCAAACGTAAAGTATCATTTCAGTAAAACTAAAGCAACACCACGAAACCACCAATACAACACACGACATCACGACAAACTTATCTACCCAACTGTGAGAAAGTCAATTTCACAAAGAGCATACTCGTTCATGTCAATAAAGCTATACAACACTGTACCTGAACAATTAAAAAATCTTCAATCGAAACCAATATTCAAAAAGCAAATAAAGAAATTTATTCTCGAAAAAGACAGGCACTTCGTTAAAACTCTCTTAGAGTAACATTATTATTGAATTGACATGTCTATATCTTTATTTTATTTTATCCATGAACTCTTTTCGATTTTTTACTGTATTGTACATATATATCTTATTTTTAGTCACAGTTGCCTAAGGTTTTATATATTTCCACTGATTGTTAGTCTAGTCATATTAGTTTGTCCAAAATTTTATCTATTACCTTTGTTCAGTATTTGATCTAACTAACTTTTTTCTACTATAATGTATATAGCATAATTTTATTCATATTTGTCTAAGATTGTATTTACCTGTACATCATTAATTTACTTTTATAATATGTTATATTATTTGTTTAAGGTTTTATCTATCACAATATTTCGTCTACTGCTATTATTATTATTATTATCTAACTCATTTCCAGTTATCACTTTTTGCGAAACAAGAGCTGTGCTCTTATTGCTGAACCACTTTGTTCAGATATTTTGTTTTATTCATGCCCAATATCTGTATATTTTTGTGAATGAAGTTATTATTATTATCATTATTATTATTATTATTTTTATTTATTTTTTTTTTTCGTTGGGAATGTACCAGTCAGGCCCTGTCTCCGGTGCTCCGATACATCCGGAGGGCGCGCTGGTGTCGTTAACCCCAATAACCACTCCCTACGTCCGTAGGGTGAGTGACTATTGGGTCCGAGAATCATGTGCCCTGAGTAGACGGAGCGAACCAAGGATGACGGCCTTCTGCATTCGCGCTGCTAAGATTTCTGCCATAT
The DNA here is from genome assembly GCA_944452925.2 of Chrysolina oricalcia. Classification (NCBI taxonomy): domain Eukaryota; kingdom Metazoa; phylum Arthropoda; class Insecta; order Coleoptera; family Chrysomelidae; genus Chrysolina; species Chrysolina oricalcia. The sequence continues at coordinate 60,102,778 of OX101814.2, forward strand.
TACGGCAAGCAGGTATTATCTTCAAGTTGGAGAGCAGTGTGTCCATCATTCCACCAAGGACTCCTATGATCAGAACCACCATTTTGACAGAATGGTCCGGATATAACCTGCGGAGTTCAAAGAGAAGATCTCGATATTTAGTCCGTTTTTCCTCCTCTTTTCGAACGATATTCATTTCGCCTGGAGCGGAAAACTCCATGACGAATATCGTTCTACTTTGGTGGTCGAGGAGGACAACATCAGGCTTATTAGCTTGTATTTGCTTGAGGGTGGGGAATGAGTAGTTCCAATAGATCCGGCACCTCTCATTCTCCACCACGGACTCAATATCCCCCGGAACATAAGGCAACACCGGTGTCTCGTCTATACCGTACGAGTGTCGTAGATGGTAGTATAACACTCGTAGCGCCGCGTTATGCCTGTGGATATAGGCTGAGACCGCATAAGATGGGCATGCTGATAGCAAATGCATTACGGTCTCAGGTGCCCCACGACATGCCCTGCATCGGGTGTCAGGGACGTCTATACCCATCACGCGACTACGGTAGACGAGGGTGTTGAAGACACCATCCTGGCAGGCCATTATGAATCCCTCGGTCTCCGACTTTAGCTCACTCGACCTGAGGAAGGCAAAGGTCAAGCTTTTGGATAAGCCAAGGTCTTCGATGTTGTGAAAGAAGACACCATGCATTGGCTTATCCATATGTAGCTGTAGCAGGACCTCTGTCTCCGCAGCTTTGATGTGAGCTTTTTGCTGAACGGGTCCCAACTCGGTGACAGAGTTTGGATTAGCCCGTTCAGTGTCGAATACGAGACCGAGTTCATCGGCCGCACGGGTTGCTGCCTTAAAAAGAAATGCTCCAGTCGCGGACCATGCAGAGAAGGGGATCTGAACTCCTGATGACTTTACAGGCCCCATCCAGAACCATTCTGTTATGCATACACTCCAAACTCAAAAGTCCACGGCCTCCCCGTTGTCTGGGAAAGTATAACCGTGGAACGGACGATTTAGGATGCAAGCACCTATTAAGATGCATCACTTTGCGAGTTTTAACGTCGAGTTGTCGCAGCTCTTCCTTAGTCCACTTCATTACTCCGAAAGAGTAGTGAAGGATCGGAACGGCAAGCATATTGGTTGCAGCAACTTTGTTCTTCCCCGACAGTTCTGATGACCAGATCTGTCGGAGTTTATGCTGATACTTGCCGCGGAGAGAGTTCTTAACTGTGAATACCTCTTGGGAGTGGCGTTGCTCCACCCCTAGGTAAGTATACGTCTCTCCGGCATCCAGATGATGTAGGATGCTTCCGTCTACGAGCTGGACATCCTCTCCGTATTCCACGCATCGTCCTCTTTTGAGATGAACCGTGGCACATTTGTCGATCCCAAATTCCATTCCGATAGCATGCGTGTACTCTTCCACCACCCTAAGGGACTGATGTAGGTCCCTTTCTCCAGAGGCATATAATTTGAGGTCATCCATGTAAAACAGATGGGTGACTTTATGCCTCCGGTTGCTGGGGGTGCCGCAGTTGTACCCACGGGTATTCCTGAGTACAACGGACAATGGCAATAGTGAGATGCAGAAGAGAAGAGGGCTGAGGGAGTCTCCCTGAAACACGCCTCTTCTAATGATGACCTGCTCTGTTTGGACTATGTCTCTACCACATCTTATGGTGAAGCGAGTCCTCCAGAGTGGCATCAGTTGTCCAATGCATCCCACTATTTGATTGGGTACCTCAAGACATCTGAGCAAATGCATGATTAACTCATGCGATGTTGTATCAAATGCCTTGCGGTAATCAATCCAGGCCATCGAAAGGTTACGCTTATACTGCACGGAGTCCTGCGTGATACATCTATCGATGAGCAGGTTCTCCTTGCAGCCGGCGACCCCTTTCTTTGACCCTCTTTGCTCATATATCCGTTCATACACCGGATCAACTGCGGAGAGAATGCGCGTGTATAAGATGCGCGTAAACAACTTATAGCACGCATTCAAGCATGTTATCGGCATGTAATTCCTTGGATCAGACAAATCTCCGTTCTTGGGGATGAGCACGGTTCGCCCCTCGACAAACCACTCCGGAATCTGCTGCTCCCCATCTAGCCATGAGTTAAAAACTCTTGCCAGATGGCGGTGGGTTGTTGGAAACTTTTTCCACCAATAATTATTCAACCCATCAGGGCCTGGAGCAGCAAAGTTCTTTGAGCCTTTGAGGGCCCCTCGAACTTCTTCCGTGGTTATCGGATTGCGCAGATCATTGTGCTCAGGCTGCCGAAGCGTCCTGCAGTAAGCTTCGAACTGCGCTAGGGCTGGAGTGTCTACATTGAGTGGTTGCGGAAACTCATAGATGTTCTTCCAGAAGGTTTCTACCCGATCAGCAGCCGGCGGGTTATCGACAACACGTGGAGGCTCTTGGAATAAGCGAGAAGGTTTATCGCGGAACTTTATGTTTTCCGCGATACTTCTCGCCCGCCTCACTAGTGACTTCTTCGCAGCCACTAGCATTCGTATCCTATCAAGACAGTGCTGTTTTATGGTAAACAGCACGCCTTGATTCAATGTGTGATGAGCTCGTCTTAGCTTTGCAGCAATTCGCCGCACTGCCGGCGTGAAAGGCCTATTGGCCGACATGTAGTGCACCACACACTGGATACGAGACGCGTGTTGTCTCGCCGACTTGATCTTAGCTTCCATCTTGTGAACGCGTCGCTCATGCCTCCCAACAAGAGCGGTGGTTTCCCTCCTCTCCGTCTGGGATAGAGCACGAGCGGCGTCGTATACGACAGGATTGATCTGCCAGATGGTAGCCTCTTCTGAAAGAACATCGCCAATCTCTGCATCCACTCGTGCCAGTTCTTGCGGCTTCAAGTGCTTCATATTGTGAAGCGCCCTGCGGGTTCTGATGTCCTCCATTGGTGGTATGATGCGAGCCTCCTCTACAGCCAGACCGACACGTGGCATATCTGCCACTTCTGCCACTTCGTTAATCGGCTGAGGAGGAGCTCTAACATAGCCTTGAGCCCGGAGATAGGAAACATAATCCCTGAGATTTTGGGAGGAAACGGCGGCATGCTCTGGGTGTCTTTCACACCAGAGAGCATGCATCCTTGCCATGTATCCTCTCCGGGCGGGCTCACTGCTCTCGTAGATATACAGAAGTCCGTCTCTCAATTCATTCGTCCACTCAAAGCGTCCGTTGTCATTGCGGTTGTCATTTGGCAAATCATCGTTGTTGGCCCCACCACCTTGCCTTTGACCCCTAATCCGAGGGGGTCGGTTGTGGGGGCCTCTTTCCCGATTGTTTGGAACCGAGTATTAGGGTTTACTGGGGGGTTAACCCAGTAAACCCACGGCCGACACCGGAGGGAAAGATGCCTTTTAATTATTATTATTATTATTATTATTATTATTATTATTATTATTATTATTATTATTATTATTATTATTATTATTATTATTATTATTATTATTATTATTATTATTATTATTATTATTATTATTATTATTATTATTATTATTATTATTATTATTATTATTATTATTATTATTATTATTATTATTATTATTATTATTATTATTATTATTATTATTATTATTATTATTATTATTATTATTATTATTATTATTATTATTGTTATTATTGTTATTATTATTATTATTATTATTATTATTATTAGTTAGTCGTGAACAAACCCCAATTAACGACAATATATCAACACCTCATATCATGAAGAAAGAAAACAAGTAAGTCAGACGTACAGGAAGCATCACAGAAACCTTTTCGCTAATTTCAAAAGCCTCCACATGTTTGGAGTTAGCCGCCTGGCGCTGATCGGACGAAAAAAATCTTGTATCCGCAACCACTCAACGTTCAACTCATGCCCTATCGCAGTTGGAAAGTTTCTGCAATACTATGAGGGACTGAACCAATTTCTGAGAGAATCTGGTGAAAAAAATTCAATTACACACTTTCATTCAAATCCCAGGCAGCAGACTGACGTCATAATGACGTCTCTTTTTGGTATTTATTGGTCCAGAACGTCATATTACCAAAAAATGCCGTGAAAAATGACGTCATGTTTTTAACGTGCTATAGACGGCATGATCGTGACGTTAGTTTGACGACATTTTTGCGTCATTATAAAACGTCGACTCATATGTGTTTATTTTTTGCATTTTTATGATTATCCCAATCATCCTTATATGGGAACTTGGTACCTATACCAAGTTTCAACGAAATGCAAAAGTTAAACGATATTTTACTATGGACATTGTGTCTTATCTTGTTACAAATAGATGTAGAACGGAATTGAATTTCTCTTTAGTCGAATGAACTGACGCAGTATAGGTATCATTATTATCATCTCGTACAGTGACAGTTTGAATTTGGCGCTTCAAAACAGAATGAACTTCATTTGTTTGGCGTTCGGCAATCGTGTACCGAGCAACAGAGTTATCGGAAAAGTTCGGTTACCCCACACAGCATACCTACGCCATTGTCGCCATTATTGTTTCTAATTTTCGAAGACATCTTAGGTTCGAAGTTATTGAATTCAGGTTGATTACGAGCGTGGGTTGTTGGGAATCGTGATGTCATAGTGATTTGCGATTTATAGGCCACCACTATGGTTTTCGTTAATGGTGCTTTGTAACGTAAGTTTAATTTCTGGTCTAGTGCATGTATTGGGTGCACTTCCACAGTATCCAGTATCATAACCTTACTTATAATCGTAGTTTAGTATTTTTCTATACCCATATCATGAGGCTACATTATTTTATATGATTTTTGTGAAAATCTTGGATTTTGTTATGGTACTGAGAGAATTTAATGAAAAATCAAGAAATTATTATTGACATTCAAGCAATCTTGTAAAAAATGCATTCAGTGTTCCTTCAGCCCTTGGTAGATCATATAAACATGATGTAACATCAGTCAAAACAACTCCAAATAGAACAATAAGTACTGTCAGTACAAATAATCAAGGTAAATGATGCATTAATTATAAGTTATAAGTAGAACTTTTTTTTCATGATATGATAATGCCTTCTCATTAAACAATTTTGGAGAGATTTATTCACCTAAAAATTATATAACTTCTTTAGACGTTGAAAATTTGTAAAAAGTACCCACCTACTCAATTTGTATTTTATATTTCTTGTAGGATTGGACCACAATGTAATTATCTCTCTTCTTCATCAAATAAGGAAACATAATGATCAAATACTAAATCATTTGAATGAAAAACATCAAGAAGTAGGATTTCTGTTGCCAAGCAGGCAACATCCTTTATAGTTAGGGAGGCGAGGTAGCTAAATGGCGTAATTCAACGGCGCCGTCGAGACCTATCACAATCGAAAGATAAAATAATTTCGAAAAGAAAAGCTCGTATGGTAAAAACCATTTTAAAGGTGGGTTTCGCGTGTACGGTTTTTCAAAAATGTTAAAACAAACCGTTACTTGGACATTCTCGAGCACGTCAGATATTCATACTACGTATGCCCCAAGTGCCTCTGATAACAACGGTATACTAATCTGCCGGTTTGCGTGGTGGGGGTAGGCATATAAAGTAGTCAAAAATGCAAAAAAAAAATTTACCCGAGCGCGTCAGATTTTCGGAAGGGGTGTTAAGTAGGCCCCAAGGAAGCTCCCTTTAAACAAACTGACGATTTCGGCGTGACCATAAGTTACAATGAATTTTTGAAAATGCAAAAAAAAAAGTTTTTTTGAAATACTCGAGCGCGTCAGATTTTCATAGGGGAGGTTTATCTCGGTATCCTGAAAGCATATTTTCTTAATCTGACAAAAATGTTGGTGGGTTCTCTTAATCTGACCGGCAAGGTTTTTTGGTTTCTTTTTTTCTTTTCTTTCTCCTTGATAAAACGGGGAATTTAAGAATGACAAAGCGATAGTTATAACCAACGTAAATGAAGATGAAATGTAGTACGAATTGTGTTATTTATTGTTAATGTATCGTTCGCGACTTATATGCCGCAACGCGTTTTTCGGAAGACGAAATGGCTCCTCCACACTTCCGGTCACGCGGAAACCGGCAGATTTTGTATTTTTAGTAAGTTTTCGATTATATTCTTCAAAAAAAAAAAAAAAAACGCGCTCGAGAATGCCGGATTAACGTTTTTTTTTACAAGTTCGCGACCCTATAACTCGGTGGCGTCAATCACTTATCGTCAGATTAGTTAAATTTAGTCTTAGAACACTAAAATCAACCCCCAATATCTTAATCTGACGCGCTCGAGTATTTCAGACTATCGATTTTTTTTTACTAATCTGATCGTCTATCCTAGGCGCGCGTCACTACATATAGAGCTAAATACTTTACAAGGCTGTTCTATTAGGTCCAAGGTATCTCTCATATCTTAAACTGCCACGCTCGAGTATTACCGAAAATTCCCCTATTCGCCTCCCTAACTATTAATCTCAGAGGAAAACGACAAAAGAGAACACTGTGAACTTTCTTTGAGTGATTGTATAATGAGTGTGAGTATTAATTTTTTCATACAAAAATTGGTTGTTTAATTGAATCTGTTATGCAGGAGCAGTAACAAAAAAACTGGACTCTCAACCAATGACAAGTGGAAAATATCGTAAAAGTCTGGCTCAAGCATGCTCCACAACGTAGGACAAAGAAAAACAAAACTCATCGAAGGCTAGCTTCTTAAGAATTATATTTCATTATAAAATGAAATTTATTGCAATTAAAATAAAACGTTATAGGCAAAAGACAAATTTCTCAAAATGTTAGTATATATTATATATTTCATTATTATTTTCTTATTCATACAGATTTTCTTTCACAAATTGTGATTTTATTCACTGACCTTTCACATGAAAGCACCATATATAGGATATTGATATTTGTATTTTGTTGAAAATGTACTAATATCCACATAATATTGGTCATTAAACACTAACAAGTAAAACAACATAGTTTGGAACTATCATAAGTGTTAAAATAATACAACTTTTTCACTGGCGATGACTTCAGAATTTTTTTTTAAATTATAATATGAATGTTCTTTATTGGTAACAAAATCAAACTGTCGATGACCATTTGGTTTTATTGCCAGTAAAGAACATTTACTATTATCAATATTGTTCTGAATGGAGCCATACGTCATTATGTTGAGTCAAATGAGCGTTCTTTAATGGTGATCATATCGTCAATATTACGTCTTCTTTTGGACAATACGACGTCTTCATTATGGTCAATAGTACGTCTTCGTTTGGTTCAATATGACGTCATCATTTAGGTAAATATGACGTCAGTAACAGCGCTTCAACGTCGAAAGATAACGTCATAATGGCGTTACAAAATGACGTCTTTGGGCTGTGACATAATCACGTCATCCTACCGTCTTCATGACGTAATTTTTTTCGTCAGCGGTACGTCTGGGGTGTCGAAAAAATAACGTGGAAATGACGTCAGCTTGCTGCCTGGGATGTACTTGAGAGAGAAAAGTAATTTTTTAGATGTGTGACGGGAGTTCAAACGTTTGCTGCACAAAATATTCAGTTTGAGTACAAACGCAACAAGCTTTTTAATCTGTTACTCACAGAATAATCTACGTCACACATCTAAAGAAATAATTTTTTACTTTTCAGTAGGTACATTTGAATTTTTTTAACCTAGTTAAATTTTTAAATTTTTAGTTCACAAGCAAATTGCCTAGGAGCCGTTATTTCCGATGTTTACAATTGTAGCAAATCCATACTGTGTTTGTCATATTTACTTTAATTTGTCGTAGAATTTCTCACCGTTGCAATAATTTCGACCTATATGATATAATTGTAAATTATCTTTACCTACGGACATCTGTGAGCGTTTCCGACAAGTTCCGTTGGTACCTATTTCTCGCTTAGCAGGATACTATGCGGATTGCTGCGGGGCTTATCTGTTAGGCCAGATGAGGTCGTTATCTGTCCATGAGCCTTTAGAATTGTTTTTGCGCGCTGAACTTGGAATGCGGTTTTTTCGAATGCTGGTTTTATTTTCTACAGATTTCGAGTTAGATTGAAGATTGACTTCTCAAGCTTGACTGGACAGTGCTAAATTAATGATTGCTAGGGGTTCAGAGCCCGAGAATTCCTCGTCAACTTGCACCCGCAATTTTATATTTTAGGTGAGTTAATCAGTTGTATTTAATCTTTTACAAATATCGTTTTTCTGAAGTTCGCTTCACGTTTTTATAATCCAATATTTCAAAACGTGTTGTTAGGCTATAGTTTTGCATTTTATATTTTTGCACTGAATGCTCATAACCCAGCCACCGGTACAAATTATATTGGGAAACACAAACAATATACAGATCTGCTGCATCCAATCGGTTGACGTTATTTTTTTCCAAACCATATCCTACCACGCTACCTTCCTGGCGCACCCAACCCTGAACGAAAATGAGAATCACCGCACAATGTAATCATAATATTCATATACAAATTTTTAATAAGCTAATTTTCAAAACTCGTCCTCCGTTTTGATATCATGAGTTTTGAAAAAAAATTATAATTATAAAAATTAATAATTCCAAAAATAGCCACATAGCCAATTTAAATAGTATCAGACCATACTCACAAAACTCATACACCACAGTGGAGCCGGAAATTAGACATTTTGAAAAAAATATCATAATCTCGGTCCGCGAACACCCTCACAAACCAATTTTGAATCGATTCAGACCAAGATCACAAAACTCAGTTAATAGCAGACCATGTGTGGAAAAAACAGCACCAAATTCAATGGAAGAATGAGGAGAACACTGATTCAGAAGGAAACTCTAACAGCCGTATGCATAGTCAATTCCAGCGACTCGCCAGAGTTTCGCCGCTCGCTACACAAGAACTATAATGCATAGTCGAGCTCCAAAAAAGTGGTACATCGCCAGCGTTTTGCCAAAATATGACTTATCGCGTGGTTGTCACTTTTGTGGAGCTCGACTGAGCATTATAATCCTTGTGTAGCGAACGGCGAAACTCTGGCGAGTCGCTGGCGATTGACTATGCATACGGCTGTAAGAGACTTGTTGCATAGGAAGGCTGTCACAACCCCTATCAAGCCATTCTTTTCAGTATAGAAATTTTTAGATCCAAATTTTTTCAATTAAAATAATAAAATGACTTCATTGTTACTAATTCGTCTATATTATGAAAGCTATCTACTATATAATTTTCACCCCTAGTTACTGACAGTTTTAAATTGAACAAACTGAAAATATCAAACAGAGCCTTCAAACATATTAAAAATTAGTACGTAATGAGAAACATTCTCGTCCCAGTGAAGAATCCCATTATTCAACAATTCTTTCTTCTTCGGCCTCATCTTCCGCTCATTTCCCATCTTCAGTCATCTTGGTCTCCACCTCGGCTTCTACTGGTAGCTTACAAATCTTCGATAAAGATCTGATGTGAATATTCTTCTTTGTCTATATGTCTGCTACTCGTACTCCCTCATCTGGGTCTTGGTATACCTTTTCGACTTTTCCCATTTTTAAGTGTTTCATGTGTTTTCAGTTACGTTTCATCTACAATTTCCCCAGGTTTAATAGGTTCTTGATTGTCTGTCCACTTTCTTCGTAGGTTCCAGGTAGGTAAATATTCTTTCAACTATCTTTTCCAAAATGAATTGGAAATCAGTTGAGACTTTCTCCATTCTTTTTTCAAACATCTCCCTGATTCAAAATCTCCTGCTTGACCTTTTGTGTGTGCGTACCTTATAAAAAAATTCTGATTTAGAGGTTCGGGGTCTTTTGGTTCAACTGATACATGTGCCAGTGGTGTGGAATTTACAATACATCCAGCCCTGGTGAATAAAGTAGCCAGTATCTCTCATTTCAATTAATGTGCATAGACAATGATTCAAAATGCATTTTTCACACATCCAACTAATATCTCTCATGCACCTTCCATGTGAGGAGCTCCTGGTGGAATGAAACTCAACTCGATTTCTTTCTTTCAAAAATATCATACAGGGCATTTAAACACAGTATGAAGTACATAATAAGAAACAAGTCCAAGCCAATCGGGGAGCCTTTAATCAGCCCGGCGCGGAGATCAAAACCGCTTGGAAACCGCGCATTGATGGTGATGACAAGAATCGGAGGGGTAAATGTAATCCTAATTACAATCATTGTTTATATAGAAGATAGTTAGTCAACATTATGGGATTATAATTGGATCAAAATGGATGCGACATGTAGATGGCGATAGTGAGCTCGCAACCAAGTCATGTCGTAACTTCAGTGATCTGGCCTACAAGTCATGTCGTAACTTGATTGAAACAATGGAACAGCATTAAAATCAGGGTTTTTTGAAGAAATCTGCATCAAAATGACGTGAAATATTCATGTTTGTAACTAATCACGCTAGATGACACTCGCGTTTGCGTCCAGTACCTTTTCCACAGGCATTGACTAACTATCTTCTATTTAAACAATGTTACAATGGTCAGGTAGGTAAAAAAAACTGGAAACAAGTAATTGGGAATAACAGAACTCATTAACTAGTAATTAGGATAACCATAGTTTTCAAACGATTGTGAGCCTTTGGAAACTCACCTGAAGATGACTGTGAATACAAGCAGTTTCAAAAGCAGTAAACAACACAAATCATAAAACGATGGAAGTTCGAAATGAATGTTCTCAAATATAAAGTTTTCTCGCTTAAGTTTCGATTTCGATCGTTCGATACCAACACCGAATCCGTTTAGAATGTAAATTCCACCGATTTCAATTTTATTCCAAGTGAACGTTCAATAAAATCTGAGTATATAATCAGATAATTCAATAAAACGATAACTGAATTGGAATATCAAGAATCACCATCCGAATACGGAAAAGTTTCTCCATTTCTCCTCTGAAAAAACTCAATCTGATATCGAATCAGTAGACACTTCTCTCGAAGTTTAAATAGCTGATGAAATTCAATCATGATGAAATGGCAAATACTTAACCGGTTGTCCCTGACATTTCCTTATGCTGAGAACATGAACAACTCGTTTTTCATCTACTTTCCTTGTTCCTTGGTATCAAATGACAAAAAACATACAAACATCTGGCTTATATTTCCGATTCTTTTCAAAGGCCAATTTCCTGGAAAGACGTCTCGTGGGCACGTTTTGAGACTGAAATCTGTTGAGTCCTGTGGGAAATAAATGAACCCGCGAAAAGCCAAACTGGTCTGTTATTATCGGACCTGTTGTAGCGGAATTCTTATTGTTTGGGAATCAGATAGTAAGATCTGTATCAAATAGGAATCTTGATATACAAATTCATTACAATATAATATATAGTAAATAAATAATACAATCATGATACTTATTAAAAAAAAAATTGTTATTTCCGCCAACCGATTGCACCCCTACGCGCAACCCTCGGAAGTCTTCGAGAGACTTGTGTGAGATAGGGAAGAGGCAGCTCTTACCTTTAAACGTGTGATGCCATGCACGAGACCGATGACCATGCTAGGCTTTGAACCCTCGACCCTTCGCTCCAAAGGCGAACGCTCTACCACCGCAGCCACCACGGCCCACTATAACTATACTATTTATAAGGAACTTGTTTTTATCGGGGATACGGTCAGAGGTGAAAAAAGAAGTATCCCCGATAGAAACATGTTTCTTATTACAACCCGGTCGATATACTTATCTTTCTATACTTATTTATGCTAGATGATCAATATAAACCCAATGAAAATAGAGCAAATATTCATTAAATGAGAATTTAACATTTTAAATGAAAAATGTTGAAAATTAAATATTAGAAAAAAAATTTAACTGGCCAATAAGAGTCTATTCACATCGGATTTTTTATGTGTCCTAATAGTTTGCTTTAGAAAACATTCAGGGAGGGGATACATTTCATTTCATTCGGTAATTTATTGTATTGGTCGGAACATTAAAAAAACAAAGAATTCATGCCGTTTTTCTGGTTTGCTTTGCAAATGTACAGATTGTTGCTGTTGCGAATATTATAAGCATAACATATATATGATAGATAAGATAAGATATTTTTATTTAACTACGTACATATACAATGTATATTTGTAGCAGGTCCAGGAAAAAAACGTTCAAAATTAAATTAAAATTAGAAAAAACATTGTCACATAAACATGTATACAACGTGAATCTACTATTACAGCCCGAGTGACAGCCTTAAACCCAGCCTACTGCGATCCCGCGAAAAGGGCAAATTCTCGATATTTTGCGTCGCGTTGGAGATACCGAAAAAAGTTATTCGAAAAAGTTGCTTAGAAATCGATTTTGACCATACATACCGAATTTCAAAATTCGAATTTTGAATTTTTTTGTAATTTTCATATTGATTTTCAATTAATGGTTCTGAATAAAAAGCTACGAAAACAATAAATTCGACATGATGTAGGAATAAGAATGAAAAACCTAATATTCATTATGAAAAAATTCAAATTTTGTTTATTAGTTGTTACTAAATCGGAATTTAATATGAAAATTTCAAAAAAATTCAAAATTCGAATTTTGCGTTGAAATTCGGTATGTAGGGTCGATTTCTAAGCAACTTTTTCAAATAACTTTTTTCGGTATCTCCATATATATATATATATATATATATATATATATATATATATATATATATATATATATATATATTCATTAAAATAAAATGAAATTATTGACTGTAGTAACTTCACATATCACTGACCGGTGAATTGAATATGTATTGCTAAAAGTAAGAAGCTCCCAAGTTTCATGGTTAAATAAAACAATCTTTGAGAAACAGATTGCCATTGCAAATTATCTAACATTGTATTAATGGAAGGATATCTGTTGCATCTCAAGATTATTCTCATGCCACGATTTTGAACTTTATGAAGTTTGAACAGCTTGTTAAGATTACATAAATATAAAACAGTTGATCAGTAATCAAAATAAGGTTGAACTATAGACTTATGAACAGTAATCTTTGTCTCATGTGATAAATTATTGGAAATTCTACAGAAAAATATATTTCTTGCAATTTCCTTAAATATATATTCGAAATGTGCATCATCTATTATACAGGGTGTCCGGTAAACCTTGTGCAATATTGAAACTGGTGATAGACCAGGTCATGACTGTTCAGAATATCGGAATTTCACCTTAGTAAAAATCTCACCGTTTTCGAGATAATGAGCATTTTTCAAATTTCTGGAAAATTACTACCTCACCTTGGATTTTTGAGTGCCATGTCTACAAATTGAGACCAATTCAAATATATTTGCTGCTGAAGATTACTGATGAGTGATGCTTTCAGACGTACAAAACAGTTTTTCAGAAAACGATACAATTTTTCAAGAAATGACGGTAAAATGCCAGATTTGAGTTTCACCAATTTTTTTAACATCAGTTTGACATTATTGTTTGAAACAAAACATAACCAAGTGGAAGTGGATACTCATTACAAAAAAATGCCCATTTTGTAGAGACTCTACCATGGTATGAAACATACGATAATTATTTTTGGAAGGAGTAGAATTTCGATTATATTAGAGTGTGATGTTATTTCGATCCAAAATCAACTCCATTAGACTTTGTCAGTAATGTCTTTTATTTTTATTCTATCAGGATGAAATGATTAAATAATGATGACTAATAACGAATCAACTGCTTAGAAGCATTCAACGAGATCTAAAGAAGTGAATACTAATTCAACGTTTTTTTTTTATTCAACATACACAATAAACCACAATAACAATTACTCAACATCGCACTGAATAATATTACAAAAATATTATTTTTTATCCACTCGTACGCAGAAACATCTTTTCAAGAAGAGCCTTTTCAAATGCGTTATACGTTATTGCCCCCAAATCAGCAATTCTCTGAGCGGCATTGTACAATCGTATATCGTTCTGCATAAAGCGCTGCTGCAGCAGGAACACTACCTCCACATTTACCATAAATGTAGTGCATATGCGCATAATCTCGAGGAGTATAACGTGTGTACGGCATGACAAAGAATTAAATACCACTGAATGAAATAAGCGGAATAATTTCAAAAAACTACGACAGAAGTCACAAGTTGTTCAAACAAAATGTGACAGGCACCTCCTAGATTTTTTCAATTCTATTTACGGAAGATCCGTTCATGCACAATGCTGTATTTTATTTTTTCATTAGGAAACACAACACAGGATTTAGAAAAGTTTTTAATTTTTGGCAAGGATTCACCTCCTAAAAAATTTTGCATTTATTTGGTTACACCCTGTATATCTGTTGGTCTCTGAAACTTCTTTGGAATCTGGATGTTGGACAATTGCGACATTTATCACAAGAATTTGTTTTAATCGGTGCCATGTCGGATAATCGAAATTTCATTTCGATAATTTTATCAGGCTTAATTACATCAAAAGTTAATTTTATTGACATGCTATTCAATGTTACCAAGCTGTCTATTCTTTATTATTGATAATTATTTCTACATTTTATCTTGATAAAATCGAAATAAAATAATTTTTTAGCGTATAAGTATAAAAGTTGAAGGAAGCCTAGAATAAAACCACGCCTACCTAATTCAATGGAAATCACTTCCTACAAAATTAATTATAGTTTGTTTTATACCATGGTAGAGTCTGGATAAAATGAAAGTTTTCTTGAAATGGATGTCCACTTCCAATTGGTTATGTTTCTTCCAGACAATATTGTCAAACTTTTTTTATAAAATTGAGGAAACTAAAATCTGTCATATTACCCTCATTTCTTGAAACTTTTTTTCACTTTCTGAAAAACTGTTTTGTACATCTAAAAGCATCACTCATCAGTAATCTTCAGCAGCGAAGATATTTGAATACGTCAAAAATCCAAGGTTAGGTGGCGATTTTCCAGAAATTTTTAAAATGCCCGTTATCTCGAAAACGGTGATATTTTTAGTGAGGTGAAATTCTGATATTCTGAACAGTAATGACCTGGTCTATCTCCAGTTTCAATATTGTACAAGGTTTACCGGACACCCTGTATATGTGATATTATATTATCCAATTGAAATCCAAGATAATTAGTTGTGTTTACTATTTCAATTTGTATATTATGGAATGGTAAGAATGAAGTTATTGTAATTCATGCTGTTGTATTTGTATTTTGTTGTAATTGTTATGGCTTTGGTTCTTAACGAATCCAATTTTAATTTATTCATTTTTGAGTGTTTGTTGAAACCGAATAGAACTGTTTTCATTTTCTGTATGGCAGTATCCAATTTATAATCACTCAGAGGAGTATCATCAGCAAACAACTTTATAAATTCACAATCCACAAACCACTGTATATGTTTAGAATAAAAGAGGACCCAGTCCACTGCCCTGAGGAACACCAACGTTACAATCAATTTTACAAAAGAGTACATCGTTTACTATAGTTTGCTGTTCTCTGTTAGTAACAGAATTTTATATTCATGAACTTTGCCTTCAATAACATACCGATTTAATTTTGATAATAATATTCTCCTGTCAATGGATTCAAATGCATTGTAATGTAATGTATGAAATAAATTTATCGTTTCTGAATATAAACATATTTTGGAACATTCCTTGAACACTTTGATTTTCTTTGCCGATTGGCCAATGTTTGAACCCCACCCTAAATATATAGTGTTATCTGCATTCGAGTAAAGATTAATTTAGTGATATTTGCAAATGGGACACCAAGTGTATTTTTCCATATTTGGTTAGGGATCGTCATTACAAATCCAGTGATACCAGGTTTGATAGGATTATGTCAAGCGGCTGCGGAGATATGGGCAAAAAACTTCCTCGTCCAATGAGTATGACTGAGACTCCACACGATTTGGAACGTCGCACTCATCGGGCATAAGTTTTTTGCTAATATCTCCGCAGCCGTTTGAAATAATCCCATCAAACCTGGTATCACTAGATTTGTAATGACGATCCCTAACCAAATACGGAAAAATAGACTGGATGTCCCATTTAAAAATAACACTAAAGTGATTTTACCCGAAAGCGGATAACCCTATATATTTTGGGTGGGGTTAAAAAATTGGCCAATCAGAAAAAAATCGACGTGTTCGAGGAATTTTCAAAAACATGTTTGTATTCAGAAAAAATTAATTTATTCCATACTGTTGCATCGTACTGTATATTAAAAAGTTCAGGTGGTTCACAAATATTCCGACATAATTCAAGAAATTAGCATTATGTGATCATTGCACATAGGGAATTACCTCGCAACTCAGGACGTATCTTCAATTTTTCTCAATTATTTCAGAAACCTCTGGGTAAAATTTTCTATTCACTTGTCCAAATGTCCAAAGAAAATATAAGGGAAAATGTAGCCATATGCCATCGTTACTACGCCACTGGTTTACGGATATCAAAAATTATAGCTTCGTATTATCACGTTGATAATCCTTGATTAGTGTAAAAATTAAAAAAAAAATCTTCAGCAGTTTTGGAGAATAATATTATCATAATTTCTTTTCCTACTCTTGACAACCTGTATGTTCTGACTCACCTTGTAGTATGGAATATTTGACCACTGATTCCCATCTTGTCTTTTGTAATTGGCGCATTGCTTTGTGTATTTGTTCTGGATGTTTTTAATTTTGTTCATCTTTTGATATTCTGCCCACTAATTTGCTTTTTAGCTCATAACTGTTTGTGTGGGATCTGAAATTCCTAGGATTATATTTGCTGTATAAACATCGAATGGTAGATGAAGTTGTGCCCATCCTTGTTTGTTTCGTGATGTAGGCGTTTATTTGAGTTGGCCACTCCATGCTTTAGTGACGTCATTTATTTGGGAAGGTTTTGATTTTGTTGGTTTGAGAGCACGGAGGAATATTCATAATAAATTTGCTTGCTTCTCAGTTTCCATGACCTATTAATTGTGTTGTTATTTCCTTCAGGATCCGTTGCCAATAATAATTTTTATAAATCATTTCTACAGGAAGAAATTACATTCGATATATTTCATCCTTCGTGGGCGAAGACAGACAAACCTAATACGAGTTTCATGTAATTGAAAAAAAGATGGCAAGTTCCTTTCCAGATAACACACACCTGAAATTTGTCACCAAAATCTTGATGGAGAAAATTACTACATTCAATATTTGCGCCATAACCGTTGCAGATCAGTTCCTTCAGTAACATTCCAAGGAAGTTAAGGATTGTGTCTAGGTTAGAATGATGTGGATGAGGTGTTACACTTCAAAGAACTTACAGACTATGTTATAGAGACAATATCATTTAAAATATATCCTTTATTTTGATGTGTCCATATTTGACAAGGTGGAAAAAATTTTCACTATACAATTCGTTGGTGCTTTCCCATTTTACACATTGTTCTACAGTTCTATATCCATTCTACTGAAACCAAACTCCAAAATAGAGCAATGCGCATAATTATGAATTTCAGAAGACTAACACCAATAAAAGACATGTTGAAGCAGCTGGAATGGTAACCAAGTGAATCATTTTTCCTGTAACAAACACTGATTCAGATTTTCGAAATAAAAGATGAAAATTATCCTACCTATTTACATGAAAGAGTTAAGAAAAATGATTAAATTCATGGACACAATACTAGATCTAGAACTGACTTGTATCTATAACAAGTCACGTTGACACGTACTCAAAATTATGTATTATTCAAGGAGCTTGATAGTTTCAATAATCGGCTAGAAGAGATGAAACGATTAACATTTTTAACATCCCACAAAACAAAATTGGAATCATTTTTCCTCAATCAATAAAAAACCTAGAGGCCACTACCAAATTGTGATCATTAATTCAGTACTTTAGAAGTATTTTTGGTATTTTTTAAATAGTTTTTGAATTTGTATGTATATGTATGTGTATATGTTCACTTGGGACAATGCTACGAACGCCCCAACAGTATACAGGGTGTCAATTTGAAAACTTCCCACCCTTAATATCTTCCTTCCAGTAAACAATATGAGTAATCGAAAAAACAGGTCAATTTTATTGTCAAGGGGGACACTTTCACGGACTATTTGTAGCCCTCGTGGTTCAACCCCCTAGGAGGGGTAGATGTTACCCTTAGAATTTTAAATGGGAAGGGGGGTCAAGTGGCACATCATTTTGATGGGCGTTCAATTCTTGTTCCAATGGTACCCTGACTTATTATTTTGTGATGAGCATTTTCCGAAAAATTGCGTTCTAAACTAACAGAAGTAATTATTAGAACGCCTATACTGAGATGCATGGTTTGGCCAGAACTGGTTAGAATATTAGGTGGTACCGTTCCAACCCTGTATTAGGGGTAACATTAGCCATTAGCTCCAAACACTTTACATAAAAAAGTAATCTAATAGTAAAACGTAGATGGTAGTAAAGTTGTGTTTATTAAATGCTGAATTTTTAAGTGTCATCGCAGAAATTGTACAGATAGCCTTCCTTTTTTGCTACTTCTGCTGTAAAAAGTTTCTGTTTTCCGGCAAAAAATTAGTTAGCAAATTTGAACTATGTGGTAGTATTGTGAATACCGTTGTACCTGTTGGGCTGTTTAGGAATTACTTTAATAAGTGTATAAAAGTGTTTATATTCTTCAAGACAGAATTGAAATGATTGTAATTTATGGAGAAGTTGGAAAGTGCGCACGAAGGGCGGCATGTCTTTTTAACGAAAGACATCCAAATTGTAATGTAAGTCACCGGTATGTGCTTGATTTGGTGAATAAGTTTTACGAAACTGGTTCAGTGACAAATAAAAAACGAAATAACCCCAGAGTACTAAATGAAGCAGCTCAAATTGAAGTTTTGGGAACATTTGCTGCAGAGCCCACGAGCTCCTTACGATCAGTATCAGAACAGACGGGAATCTCACGCGAGACTATAAGAAAAGCATTGAAAATGCATAAATTTCATCCATATAAAATGCAGATTCTTCAAGAGCTCCACGAGGATGATTATGATAGAAGAATAGAGTTTTGTGAAATCATGTCTCATCGAGTCAATACCATCCCTAATCTTCTGTTAAACATCTGTTTCAGCGATGAGTGTTCATTTTTTCTGAATGGCAATGTTAATAGACAAAATTGTCGCTATTGGAGTGACGAAAACCCACATATTCTTCGGGAAGGGCATACACAACACCCACAAAAAGTTAATGTTTGGGCTGGTATTCTTGGAAATGCCATTCTTGGTCCATTATTTCTGGAAGAAAACTTGACTGGCAATCTGTACCTTGATTTGCTTGAAGAGACTATCGATCCTCTTATAACTCACGAGCTAGAAACTCAAATTGATGCAGAAGGTAATGAACTTTTGCAGGAGGATCTGTTACATTACCAGCAGGACGGTGCTCCACCTCATTATTTTCTTCCCGTCCGACAGTGGTTAAACGAGAGATTTCCGGGTAGATGGATTGGCAGAAGGGGAGCAGTTGAATGGCCTCCGAGATCACCGGATTTAACACCCTTAGATTTCTTTCTTTGGGGGCATCTTAAATCCGTTGTTTATAAAACACAACCTTCTGATATTGACGAACTTAAAAGACGAATTACAGCAGCATGCCAGTCAATAATTCCTAGTGAAGTTTTCCGTAATGTTAGAGGGGAGTTCGAAAACAGACTGTATTACTGTTTAGAGCAAAATGGACAACATTTCGAACAGCTAATAAGATAAGCGTAAGTAGATTTTATGTTGGAAATGTCTTTCTCACAAATTAAATTTTATTGTGTAGGAGGAAAATAACCACCAAATAAAAAATCCCATGCGTAATAAATTTATTCCTGTCATTCAAGGGTTGGAGTGGTGCCACCTGCTCTTCTAACCATTTTTATTAAAGGGAGTCAATACAATAATGCATCTCAGTATAGGCGTTCTAATAATTACTTCTGTTAGTTTGGAACGCAATTTTTCGGAAAATGCTCATCACAAAATAATAAGTCAGGGTACCATTGGGAAAAGAATTGAACGCCCATCAAAATGATGTGCCACTTGACCCCCCTTCCCATTTAAAATTCTAAGGGTAACATCTATCCCTCCTAGGGGGTTGAACCACGAGGGCTACAAATAGTCCGTGAAAGTGTCCCCCTTGACAATAAAATTGACCTGTTTTTTCGATTACTCATATTGTTTACTGGAAGGAAGATATTAAGGGTGGGAAGTTTTCAAATTGACACCCTGTATGTGAGGATGTGTACTTCATAAAGTAGTTTATCTGATTTTTTACCCAACCAATGACTTGAAAAATGTAAATTAGCCAATGACTGACTAGAGGATTGAGCTTTGAATATTATCAATTATGACTTACTTACACTAATACTACAGTACAATGTATTTTCCGACAGTGCTTCTATCCTGCTCGAAGATTATCTCAAAGGTCGACAACATCAGGTACCAGTGGTACTAGTTACGATTATTCATCGTTGAGATATGATGTACCACAGGGATTCTTCTTGGACCATTATTGTTCCCCATATATACTTCTCATATTCTTGTCAAAATGAAAAAATGCGATATTCGTGTTCACGCTGATGACAGTCAGAAGTACGAGGATGTATTGATATCTAGTTAGCCTAGACCAGTTCCCTGTATAAAAAGAAATATTGCATTACCATGGCAATGAACAATAACTTATTAGAAGTGTCAGTGTAAAGTTTGACGTCAAAAAAGTGAACCAGAGTTACGCAATAAATTGAAAAAAAAAATATGTCCACCCCAATTGTGAAAATCGCAAAATTGGAGTATCGAGCCATCATCAAGTACCTGTGTTTGAAAGGGTTAAGAGGTAAGCAGATTTACGAAGATAAGCTTAATACTCTTGGTGATCAATGTCCTTCGTATGCGACCGTGAGAAATTGGACTGCAAGCTTCAAAAGTGGTAAATTTTCCATTGAAGATGATGACCGATCGGGAAGGCCAGTTTCTGTATCAGTCCCCGAAAATATCGATGCAGTTCAACATGATTTTAACAGACCGTCGAATTGGGCTAAAACGGATATCTGAAGCACTGAATATTTCATACGAACGCGTTCATCATATAATTCACGTCAATTTGGATATGAGAAAAATTGCTGCAAAATGGATCCCCAAATGTTTTGATGTTGACCAAAAGCATGCAAGGGTAGTAGCATCGCGTTAGATCTGTGCTCGATTTGAAAACGATGTAGACTTCTTAAACCGAATTGTTACTATGGATGAGACTTGAGTACATTTCTACGATCTAGAAACAAAGCAACAATCGATGGAATGGCGACACTCCGGTTCTCCAAGACCTAAGAAGTTTCGTCTGCTGGAAAAGTTCTTGCTTCAGTTTTCTGGGATTGCCATGGAGTAATCATGATTAATTTTTGGATAAGGGTAGAACAATTACTGGAGATTACTATTCGACATTACTGACCACTCTACGGGAAAAAAATAGAGAGAAAAGACACGGAAAGCTATCAAAAGGTGTTTTGTTTTTACAGGACAACGCCCCTGCACACAAATCTCATGTTGCCATGCAAAAAATTCGTGATTTAGGGTTTGAATTAATAGAACACCCCCCTTATTCACCAGATTTGGCCCTGTCCGACTATCATCTCTTTCCTCAACTGAAAAAAAGTTTGAAAGGTCGTAAATTTTCTTCGAAAGAGGAGGTAATAAAAGCTGTGGAGATCTGGTTTGCAGAACAAGGAGAAACATTTTTTTGAAAGGTCTAGAGACATTGCAGGTTCGCTGTAATAAATGTATCCAATTAAGAGGAGAATATGTTGAGTAATAAAATATTTTGACATTGAAATTTTGTTTGGTTCTATAGTAGGCTAGGAATTTTTCAATATATCCTCGTATTATACAATACGTATACGATACGTATCTATACGATTGCGGAATTTGAGGAGTTTTTGCATAATTCAACCTGAGTGTAAGGATATTTATCTTCTATAATGACTTCTTCCCAACTGTGGTGTTTGACATTTTTAATTGTATTGTATCTATATTCTTTTTAAATATTTCTTTTATTTTTTTTTGTAACGACGAACCTTACATTTGTAAAATTGGCATGAAAGGTAATGAAGATATCTGTTTATCTATCTATCATTAGAAAAGTTATTGGTTATAGCCCTCAAATTGTTGTGCAACCGTAGACACGTGTTTCGAGCTTAAGCTCTCATCAGTACGGTAAAATCAAGTGCGAAGATGTACAACACTTGGATGTAAAAATAGAAACAAAGGAAGTCAACAACAGGAAGCCAACCACACATTTGTGGCTTCGGTAAGAAGACCTTGAGCTTTCAAGGTAACAACTAACGTCGCCACGGAGGCAGATATAGCTACCAGCGTGACAATCCTACTCAGGAGAATACAAATCAAGATGGATTTATCGAGGGGCAATATATAAAAATATAATTAGAAAAGTTATTGGGTATAGCCCTCAAATTGTTGTGCAACCGTAGACACGTGTTTTGAACTTAAACTCTCATCAGTACGGTAAAATCAAGTGCGAAGATGTACAACACTTGGGTGTAAAAGTAGAAACAAAGGAAGTGTTGTACATCTTCGCACTTGATTTTACCGTACTGATGAGAGCTCAAGCTCGAAACACGTGTCTACGGTTGCACAACAATTTGAGGGCTATACCCAATAACTTTTCTAATTATATTTTTATATATTGCCCCTCGATAAATCCATCTTGATTTGTATTCTCCTGGGTAGGATTGTCACGCTGGTAGCTATATCTGCCTCCGTGGCGTCGATAGTTGTTGCCTTGAAAGCTCAAGGTATTCTAACCGAAGCCATAAATGTGTGGTTGGCTTCCTGTTGTTGACTTCCTTTGTTTCTATTTTTACATCCAAGTGTTGTCCATCTTCGCACTTGATTTTACCGTACTCAGGCCCGGATTACCCATAAGGCCAACCTAGGCCATGGCCTAGGGCGCACGCTTGTGGGGGGCGCAGCGCAGGATACGGGAAAATCCTAATAGCGAGAGTCCGAGCACCGGGTGACTCATCCGACGAAGCCGATCACGTGACTAACGCCGTCTCTCCAAAATTAGATGAGAACAAGGAATACTTTGGGACAATACAAAATTGGCTGTCAAAAGAAGACGAAAATAACCAAAACAAAACAAATGACTGCTTATTTTTAGACTGCAGTACTCCTAGTACTAGTCCTAGCACCACTGTTCATATGATGCAGTCTTTTACTTCAGGAGCAGAGTCGGAACCAGACACAAAAATTGAATCTGAACCATAGGATGACACTGAGAGCCCCTCCAATAGCATTGATTATTTTTCGAGATATCTTGCAACCAATAAAAACCATCAATTTAAAGCTATGATGTACTTTCAAACCAATCACAACATTATTATAGTGGGAGTTTTCTACTTAGATTATCGCCTCTGGAATATTCGTGGTATGTTGTTTTTATTGTGTGACAACAACTGATACTTCTGATTTGACGTCTGTCATCAGTTTGCAAGCAAATTGAAAAATTAATTTAGATAACAGTAATGAATAAAAATGTTATATAGAGAATGTGTCTATGATTGGGGCATCAAAAAATAATCTATCGAATACCACGCGAGAGTTCGATAAAGTAGAAAATAATTCTCCACATTTTTTCTCAAACTTGTTGCCATTTGGCATTACAACTGAAAATCCAACTCCAATTCAACAGAGTTTAGAACGTGAACCTGAAACATTTAGTTTTGATCCCGTCAATCCCGATCCACCGGGTTGTGAATGATGAACTAGGTGGTTACGTATCCATATATGGGTTAATTCTTCAAAGGCAAAGAAGGATTGTGGTAACAGTTTTTGAAGTTTTTCAGGTACTAATTTTTATAGATATTTAGCAAATGGGAAAAAGCAAGACAGGGCATGGCTTGTGTACTCTGAAACTCAATGTGCAGTTATTTGTGGTCCTTGTCGTCTATTTTATTCGGAAACACAATCGGAATCATATTTTGTGAAAAATGGTTTTAGTGACTGGAAAAATGTTACATCAAGGCTCAAAGAACATGAAAACTCCCTTTCACATAAAACAACACCATCACTTTAAAAGAGAGATGAGAGAAATTGGGCAAGGTTAATTCCCAACTAACTAAAATGATAGAGATATCGAGAAATTAGCTACTGGCAAATGTTATTGCAAAGAGTTGTAGCGGTGAGAAAAAGCTCTAGCTTCTCGAGGATCACCATTTAAGGCATTTCTTGATTTAACTGAGTACCGACTTTTGGCATACCCTGTAAAGTTGTAGGGTTAAAAACATTTGAGATAGAACGCACATGATCAATTATGACAGCATACTGAATTTCAAGTTTCTAGTCCAACTGCAAGTTGAAATACTTCTAATGCACGGCCTACGTGAATCACGCTGTAAACAGTGCTGTTTATTAAACAGTGTGAGTGTGTTTTATTTCTAAACATGTTTCTTTAGTCAATATTTGCCATACATTTTGGAATTTTAATCACTGTTATTGCGCGATTGGTACAAATTATTTTCTTGGAAAACAGTTAAAAATGTATTCAAAGGGACTAAAAATAAAAATGTTTCAATAGCTCAAATAACCCCAAAGAAGCTCTAGAACGAGGTTTACAGTTAAATATGCCAAAAAAAATCCACACTCCCCAGACCTCCTGGAAGGGGGAGTAATTTAGAACTTTGGCCTAGGGCGTAAATAGCTGCTAATCCGGGCCTGACCGTACTGATGAGAGCTTAAGCTCGAAACACAACAATTTGAGGGCTATACCCAATAACTTTTCTAATTATATTATTATATATTGCCCCTCGATAAGTCCATCTTGATTTTTATCTATCTATCTATGGCTCCAAACCTACAGAAATGAAAAATGCTTGTGCGTCAATGCTGATTTGAATATTTTTTTGATATGCCTCTGATCACTGTCTGTTCATCAATTCAATAAAATCTCAAGTCATGTTGTATCGTGAACACCATAAACAAAACTTTACTCTAAGCATCAATAATGAAGAACTGCCGTTGGAAAATGTAGCAAAAAATTTAGGCTAAGTATTGAATTCTTACTTAAGGTTTGAGAACCATATCACTACAATCAGGTAATGTACCTGCTATAAAGGTAATAATGATCTTGGTGGGGTCTCTCTCAGGTCATCAGTGTTGATTAATGTGATACAAAGACCTTTTTCTGGGTGTTATTATTGATGACTGGTCTTGACATAGAGTTTTTATTGAAATCTCAATCGATCCAGCTAATAAGTGATAAATGGCTTCCACTCATTCCGAATCTCTATGCTCGGCTGACTAAACACGTCAATATTCTGAATATAAGCCGACTCTATAAACTTTCTCTTATACCAATGTTGTTCTTTGTGGATAACTCCGGCTTCAGACCATGCGATGCTTTGCTGATAAGTCCATACGAGATCTGCTATTCCCGACTTCAATGTTTCTCCTCGCTGAGTATTTTTCTTGTGTTCACCGATTCTCACATTTAGTGGCCTCTTAGTTTTTCCAACATAATCCATCCACATTCACACGGAACACGGTAAATGCAGTTTTTGAGTGACAATTTTCGTTGGGTGGTCTCGTTTTTGTGAGTTGGCTACGAATGGTAATACTTGATCTGAAGCATATTCCAATTCGCCTTATCTTATCCGACATACCTTTCACATAGGGAAAACTAGGGTAGGCTGTGTTTGTCGAAGTACCCATTCCGTCGCAGATCTTTCTTGATGTTATTCAATTATTTGGTCGGACTTACATCGGTGTTGCAGAGAGTGAAGGCCCGGTCAACCAACGAGCGGATAATTCCTCTCTTCGTCGCTCCATGATGGTTCGACTCAAAATGCAGGTATTGTCCGGTGTGAGTTGGTTTTCTGTACACTGACGTTTGAAACTTGCTATTCGTTCTTTGGATTTTCACATCAAGAAAGGGTAACCCCTCCTGGGTTTCCTTTACCATTGTGAAAATTATGGACGGTCTAATGTTGTGTAGGAGCTACAGAAAGGCCTCGAGTTATTTTCATTTGTTTCAAATGTCACCAATCTTTCCTTCACTAATTTTTCTATGATCATTGAAATTGTGGACACCACTAAAAACAATGAGATATTTTTTTGTAACTGGAGATGTTTTGATATAATCCTTCGAAAACTCCAAACGTGTTTTTTCATAAAAGAGAAGAGTTTCGAAGTTCGAAGGACGGGTCTATCAGTTTCCATCAAGCTGATCAGAATAATGTGGTACTGCAGGATTTAACGAGGTTTCCTGCTGCTTTGAAACCAAAAACGCCACTGTTTACAAATTTTACCCTATAATTTTTTGGTCCTTTTATTACCTCCCTGAATGCATCACATTGACTTGTTTCCGAATTCGAGTTCAGGAGAAAAATACTCAATTGAATATTTTGTGGTAACTGAATGACTACTCAAATTCGTGAAATGAAAAGCTTTCATTCACTTTGAAACTCTCTGGTTCACTCTGCGGGATTTATCTGAGCTATCTATTGTTAATGCATAGAAAAGAGAACTCGAAACCTCAACTCAACTCCACAATTTTCCTGTTACAATAGAGTCGTTCTCAATTCGTCTTATGTTTCGTGCAATTTCAAATTTTCCGTCTCCAACTCCAGACAGAAAGAACAACTCCGTTCTCATTAAAAACAGAAAAGATGCGACTACAACTTCATTTCAAAAACAATACGAAGTACGTAACACAGCTCCGAAAAATAACTTAATCAAGTTGTTTAATTGTGAACAAGTCTGCCATCTCGTAAAGGATTTCGTAACTTCGTTTAAGATTTTAAGAAGATTATTTTGCTGTTGCAGTTTGGTGGAAAGAAAGTACAATATAGGGAATATTTTTCTGCTTGGACGAATTTCGCCACAGGGGATGGTGCAAAATCACTCTTGTGTGAAATATCACGCTGTTACTCCAACATGCAGTTCCCAGAATGAGATTTTGCTTTACCCATAAATCGCGTGTAGGTCGCAATTCCTCAATAACAAGTTTTATTGATTATAAATTGCAATTTTGAAATATACTTTCCAGATTTTATGGATGGAATTTGTCTGCGGTTTCGATAACTATGCAAAGGTGGGTGAATTTGGAACGTTTATCGAAAATATTCCCATTAGGGAAGGGACCCTTTGATCAAAATTTGTAGAACAAATATTTTTTTGAATAATTTAGGTAGGTATCTTGAGATTCAACAAGAAGAAATAGTAATAAATTTTTGAGAATCGTCAAATTGACATATTTTAACCCTGCTACCCCTGTTATATATATATATATATATATATATATATATATATATATATATATATATATATATATATATATATATATATATATATATATAGTTTTTTTTTTATATTGTTATATTGTTTTATATTTTTATATATGATATTGTTTTATATAATTTAAGTGATTTAATGAAATTGTGATTGAGAATAATTGTAATTGTACCTTATTACCTTTCAGTTTGATGCTCAGTCGGTGCGCCACTGTAGAGATGATCCCCTTTTATCTCAAGGAGGGTTCAGTTTGGGCTTTTTCTTCTGATCTTGAAGTTGGTATGATTGTAATCGTAACAAATGCTGTCTTTATAATTAAATAGAGCATTATCACAACTGATTCGACCGAGCGGAGTCGTTAAAACATAATAATAATTGGGAACGTTGGGCTCTAATTTTCTAGGAACCAGGAATCATACCTCACAGCATTTAAGATTTTAACTCACCTTACTTTTTCATCAGATGATCCCGACTTTCTATTCTAGATGCTGGATTGAGAACTCGTTGCGGAACTCACTTTAGCACTCAAATTTACTTACTCTGTTCAACTCTACTAATTAAAATATTTTTCTCTCAAATCAAAAGGAATTTCGTAAACTGGAATGTGAACTTTTGAGAATAAATAGCCAGAATGCATAACACTTATATCTATTAACAAAAAAATAAAGAATAACAACAAAAGATGTTTGGGACATTTCTCAAATTAATTGATAAAGCAACTTCTGATTTTAACTGATAATATACTTTTAACCGGAAAAAGGTGAATGAGGCCAGATGATTTACTAATAACATAACAAGATAAAACGTAAAAGACTCGAAATAATTCAAATACAACAAATACTAAGAGTTGATTAGAAGAATCAACTTTTTAGAGACAAGTGGAAAAGATCGACTTTATATTATATATATATATATATTCAAAGAATGAAAATTAACGATAGTACCCAGATTGAATATTATGTTGAACAGAGTTGAAATATGACAATTACAATAACTGGAGTAAACTAATAAAACTGCGCAACCACATGTTGACTTGAACTAATGAAACGAAAGACTCACTTTCGAAATTGTGTCCAATTTCAAAGTTCGATCATCTATCCTCTCTGCAAAGTGATTTCTGGGTGGCCTATCATAAAAATATGTGCCTCTCAACAAAAATAACATATGCAAACTATTGGGATATTGAAAGGTTCTCTGGTACTCTGAAATGCCCTATTTGGAAATATTATTACAAGACTCTTAAAAGTAATATGATACACTCGTTTTAAAGATGTTCCTTCGTAACCAATGTATTTCTGAGAATCTTTGTTAGGATAACGTTATTTCTACACAAGTGTTCGACGGTTTCTTGACCTGAGAGGATAAACTAGGGGTTGGGTAAATTCTTATGTCCGGTCATAAAATACGTCCTGTTACATAATAAAATATAAATTGTACACACTGAATGTCAAAATAAATGACACTTGAAATTGGTACTCTTGCACCAAATTGCATGCAGGCTGGCCAATATGTGATATTTATTATTGAAGACAGTTGGTATTCTTGATGTGTAAAATTATGAATTTGGAATAAATGTCAAATAAATGAATTTTTATTTTATTGAACTGGTTGATATCAAAACAAGAAATATTTGCTCAAATATCGAAAACTACCTATCCTAACCGAAAACTATCTTATTCTAGATATTGTTCTCATGAACTTTTTAATCTATTACTAAAATTTACTGTCATTTAGTTTGATTTACTTTAATGGTCCATGGTCCTGAGAAATTTCAACCGTATTATTATACCTACCTACCTATATTACCTATATATTTATACCTACCTATATTTATACTCTATAAACTCTATATTGAACTCCCTAATATACAGATCAATTCAGCTTACCGACAACCAGAACAGACAACAAGAATTAGACAAACTGAAATCCGCTTTACTCCAAAATGGTTACAACAATTCCCAAATCGACAAGTCCATCCGCAATCAACTGACCCGCTCTCCCAAAACGGATGATCAAGCACACAATATTCAGCCTCACAAAGCTTTCCTACCCTACATCAAAGGTGTGACAGACAAAATCAGCTATATCTTGAGAAAACACGAGATAAAAACAATTTTCACAGCCAACAACCAAATATCCAAATTCCTGAGAACTCCAAAGGACACAATACCAAATGAATCCCAAGGCATATATGAAATACCATGTTCAGAGTGTCCCAGAACTTACATTGGCCAAACTAACAGACGAATAACATCTATAGTCTATGAACATGAACTCGCAGTCCGACAAACATCATCCACATCCGCACTTTATAAACATCGTGAAGACACAGGCCACAAAATAGACATCAAAAACACCAAAACAATTGCCACCGAGAAAACTCTGCAAACCAGGATCATACGCGAAGCCCCTGAGGAGTAGGCAGACTGAGACCTCAGTGTAGAATCACGTTTCCTCACTATACCTATCCTTCTTATTCTTGAAAATGGCTCCAAAATCGGAGCCGAAACGTCGAATTTCAACAAATTCCAGACGCGGTTCAACACGAACTTCTAGTTTTCATATATATATATATATATATATATATATATATATATATATATATATATAAATAAGGATGTATTTAGCGAGGGGCAATATATGAAAATATAAGTAGACACGTGTTTCGAGCTTAAGCTCTCATCAGTACGGTAAAATCAAGTGCGAAGATGTACAACACTTGGATGTAAAAATAGAAACAAAGGGAGTCAACAACAGGAAGCCAACCACACATTTGTGGCTTCGGTTAGAAGACCTTGTGCTTACAAGGCAACAACTAACGTCGCCACGGAGGCAGCTATAGCTACCAGCGTGACAATCCTACCCAGGAAAATACAAATAAGGATATATAACTTTATTCAGAATAATATAATACAATAACAAATCGAATGACTACATGCTAGAGGGAATAAAGTGGTGTAGGGATAAGTGCAAAGCACAAGTTTTATTGGTTTGGATGATTATTCAGTTATTCGAATATTTCAATTTTCAACAATAAGTCATCGGAAAATAAATTTTAATTGCTCAATACTTGTTCGATGATTTAATTATATAATTATAACTGCTTTCCTTTTACTATTACAACAGTCCTATATTTATAAAGAAGGTTTCGAAGCAACTTATACATATATTTTCAAAAAAATTCTAAGTGTCATTAACATATCTATATTTTTCCGTCAAATTATCACCATTGATACTATTATCAATACTAACAAATTATTCTTGAACATAATTCATTCAATAAACCTACAGTTTATATGTTCGAAGAACCCAACCTATCAACGATATCAATGTTCTAGCACAAATTCGAATAAATCCAGGACTTGGGTCGATGACTATTGCCTGAATGTGATTAATCAAAAAGTGCTGTAAATAAGATAATCAAGAGACACGGTTACCATGACCACAAATACCAAGCGGTACAAAAACTATATCGTAAAGACCCTGAAAGAAGATTGCGATTTTGTAATTGGTTCCAAGAGAAGGTAAGAAGAAATAACAACTTTGCACAAAATATCATTTGGAGAGATCAAACAACATTTAAGAATTCTGGTGAGATCAAACAACATTTACGAATTCTGGTATGTTCAATCGAAGAAACAAACATTTTTATGCCACGGAAAATCCTCACTTAATCCAAGAAGTGAGATATCAATATCTTTTCTCTTTGAATATGCGGTATGGTTTGTTAGATAATAAATTACTGGGACCGTATTTTATTGATGGAAACCTGACTGCAGTTAAATATTTAGATATAATGCGGGACATGTTGGATTTTCCCTATGGAGTATCGTCCTAACGAAATCTGGTTTCAACAAGATCATAGTTCAAGAATGGTCACAGATTAGTTAGTTCAGACTTTTCCCAATTCATGGATTGGAACTAGAGGTCCATTGGCGTTGCCTGCCAGAACATATTTTTATTTATGGGGGCATCTCAAAAATGAGTTGTATGATACGACGCATGAAACTATTGAGATTTTTCGTGAAAAAATTGAAGATGCATTGAAAGATATTCAAGGAGAAGCAATAATCGTATATAACACTCTGGATATGGACAACGCAATCAAAATTTTCAAAAATAAACTACAAAAGTTTATGACATATTCTACTAAAGTAGTGAAAATTGATAGAAATATGATTAAAAGGAAAGATTGGATAACTAGTGGGCTGGTAAAATCAACTGAGAAAAAAAACGATTTGTACAAAAAAATTAAGAAGTACCCTAATAACCAATTTCTGAAACAAGAACTCAAAGAATACAATGAGCGATTAAATTATTTGAAAGACACTGCCAAAAATAATTACTACAAAAACAAAATAGAAAAAAACCCCAATAGCTCTACCCATTTATGGAAAACCATTGAAGAACTAGGAACCGCGAAAAAGAAAATGAACGTCAATCGAATAAAAAATTCTAAAAATGAAATTTTTACTGATTCATCCAAAATAGCTGATGTCTTAGCAGATCACTTTTCTAGTGTAGGAGAGAACTTGGCAAAAAAGATCAGGAAGTCCCACCATAAATTTCCAAATTCAAGATTACCAAATTCAATAGTAATTCTTTCAACGACAGAGCTAGAAGTAAAAGATGTATTAAAAAAATTAAGAAATAATAAAGCACCTGGAATTGACCATCTTACAGCAGAAATACTGAAGGAGACTGTGGAGTTCATCACAACTCCCCTATGTTATATCATAAATACATGCATAGACAATGGATATTTTCCAACCGCAGTAAAAGAGGCGGTCATAAAACCGGTGCATAAATCGGGAGACAAGCTAGACCCGAGTAATTATAGACATATATCACTGTTATCTGTTTTGTCCAAAATCTTTGAAAAAAATATTAAAACAAGAATAACAACATTTCTTGATCGTTACAATATAATGTCTGATAAGCAATATGGATTTAGAAAAGGCAGATCAACACAAGATGCGATTGCATATCTAACAGCAAAAATATGTATAGCTATAGATGAAAAATATCCTGCAATTTGTATATTTGTCGATCTGGCTAAAGCTTTCGACACCGTAAGCCATCCGGATCTACTTGTCACACTTGAGGAAATTGGTATAAGAGGAAAAGGACTAGAATTAATGCAAAGCTACTTAGAAAACAGAGTTTAGTACGTTAAGGTGGATGAAAAGTTGAGTCAACCAAAAAATGTGAATTATGGGGTTCCGCAAGGAACAATTTTAGGGCCTATGTTATTCTCAATATATATATATATATATATGTTCGGAAAGGTTTCCGCGGTCAGAAATATGTACATTACTAAGTTCATGGGTTGAACCGCGTTGAGAGTTTATAACTCGACGTTTCGGCTCCTGCTTTGGAGCCATTTTCAAGAGTGTGACTGCGAGGCCTCTATCTGCCTACTCCTCGAGTCGTGGTCTTGAGAGATATCAAGGTCTCAACCTGCCTACTCCTTGATCTCAAAAGACGATCCGAAGTTGGTTGGCTACCTGGAGGTGGGCGGGTCTTACGGGTTTTCTCGTTTGTCTTGTCTGCTGGTGCCTGCTGTGTAGTTGGAGTTAATGGGATAATAATTGATTGCGGATAAGTTTCACGTGGCCTGGTAATTACGGTTGGAAGAAGGGGCTTCCAAATGGGGTTCAATTTACGGCTATCATCTTTAATGTTCAGGCAATCAGGCCGTTTTTCGATTTCGATGGCTTCTCTGATAAAACGAGAAGTTCTTGAACGTACTGGGGCGATGGTTTTCGTTTTCTCGAAATCTATGGGGTGACCCCATAGATTTCGAGAAAACGAAAACCATCGCCCCAGTACGTTCAAGAACTTCTCGTTTTATCAGAGAAGCCATCGAAATCGAAAAACGGCCTGATTGCCTGAACATTAAAGATGATAGCCGTAAATTGAACCCCATTTGGAAGCCCCTTCTTCCAACCGTAATTACCAGGCCACGTGAAACTTATCCGCAATCAATTATTATCCCATTAACTCCAACTACACAGCAGGCACCAGCAGACAAGACAAACGAGAAAACCCGTAAGACCCGCCCACCTCCAGGTAGCCAACCACCTATAAATACTACAGTGCAACCAACATCGGATCGTCTTTTGAGATCAAGGAGTAGGCAGGTTGAGACCTTCATATCTCTCAAGACCACGACTCGAGGAGTAGGCAGATAGAGGCCTCGCAGTCACACTCTTGAAAATGGCTCCAAAGCAGGAGCCGAAACGTCGAGTTATAAACTCTCAACGCGGTTCAACCCATGAACTTAGTAATGTACATATATATATATATATATATATATATATATATATATATATATATATATATATATATATATATATATATATATATCAATAAACTCTTCAATTTACCTACGTGCGGGGATATAATCAGCTTTGCTGATGATACCGCGGTATTTTATGAGGATAGCTCTTGGGGATCCCTGAAAAAAAAATTGAAACAGATTTTGGTACAATTCTAAATTTTTTCAATAACAAAATTCTCACTATAAATGAATCAAAAACACACTTTTTACCGTTTTGGGATTGCCTTTATTTCAAAATCTCAACATACCCATTACCATCAGCTTCATGGAAATCACATCAAAGGAAACCCGGAGCTCAAACAGTGTTCAGCGAACAAGAGGAATAATATATTTTAGAATCGGCCGCTACATGTGCAGAATGGGGATTTCCCCTTTCAATTCTAGATTTACGCATGTTCGCGAAATCGTTATTGGACAAGCTAGGAAGGACAGTTGCGAAATTTCAAAATAACCTACCTGGCATTGACTGGGCGTACTCAATACTAAAAGGACATAAAAACAAGTATTCACAACGTGTAGCTACTAATATAAAACGAGCTAGAGCATCTTTATCACCCGAAGTGATTGGTGCATATTTTGAAAATTTGGAGATAACTGTAAAGGACATACCTCCCACTCACTTGTTCAATTACGATGAGTCTAATTTGAGGGACGACCCCGGAAAAAAATAGGGATAGAAGAGGGGTTAAATATCCCGAGAAAGCTATGAATTTCTCAAAAAGTGCTACTTCCATTATGATTTGCGGCTCAGCAGATGGTCTTCTTTTGCCTCCATATATAATACAAAATTCAAAATCTTTATTATACGTGGAAGGAAAGAGCACCCAGAGGACTGCCATGCTGTGACAAACCATGATGTACTCAAGGATCTAGATTTAATATAACAGTCAGTGGATGGATCGACACAGTAACATTCAGAGACTGGTTAAAACCTTGTTCTTACCACATACTAAAAGGTTACCAGGCAAAACAGCTTTGATTGGGGACAACCTTTCTTCCCATTTGGATCACGAGTTTCTAAGACTGGGTCGAGAAAACGATATAGAATTCGTTTGCTTGGTTCCCAATTCCACACATCTCACTCAACCTCTAGATGTAGCTTTTTTTCTACCAATGAAATCAGCGTGGCGTCAAAGAATAACTTCGTGGAAGATACAAAACCAAAGGCTGACAACTGTGCCTAAAGATACCTTCCCGTATCTTCTATCAAAGTCCATTGATAAAATGGACAAAGTGTCACCAAAGTCCAACCAGCCATACAAAGACATCGATTCCGGGATGAATAGAATTTATCCTTTGAATAGAAATAAAGTTTTGAATCGATCGCCAAAAGAAAACGACGTTGTTAGTGCTCAAGATGTTGAGAGTACACTCACAAATTTTCTGAATGAACAGCGGTTTGCGGTCACTTCAGGGCAGCCTGCAAGAAAAAAGCATCTTGATGTAGCTTCAGGATTGAGTATTGCTACAGAACAAGAAAATCAGGTTGTTAATGATGAATTGGAATTATCAGGAAGAAGAGTGTGAATCTGACAATGATGAAGAGGCACCATTCGTGATGGAAGATAATGATGGGACTGAAATTGATAGATTTATTTTAGCCAAATTCTATTCCGCACGCAGAAAACAGACTTATAAGTATGTGTGCCGAATAATTGAAGTTGATCTTGTCGAGGGTTTTGAAAGAGTTTCGGTTGAAAATAAAAATAAATTCAAATGAATTCCTGATGATGTTTCTGAAATCGATCAGAATGATGTTATTGCATATTTACCAAATCCACTTGAATCAAAGGATTATTTCGTATTTTTCTATGACGTTAATATTCACGAATTGTGATTTTTTTTTGGCTTGTTTCTATGCTCAATGAACAACAATAATTGAACTTGATTAGGTCTGATCTTGCTTGATTTTTTTTATTTGTATGAGACTGTGAATTAGGTACTATAAGAGTTAATAAAGTTCATTTTTGCTGTGTCAAAGTAACCCCAAAATCACATACTACTCTATTTATTCTGAACCTATGAAAGGATTTTTTTTATTTTTTCATTATTTTGTTTCAAAACGGGGGTTACTTTCGACAGGTTGAATGGAAGAGCATGGTCTGATTGCGTTACTCATGTGACAAGATCAGAGCATGAATTCTGCCTTTAGTTTTTTTCTCCTTAACGCAAACGAATAAAAATGTTTTACTTGGCAAGTCGAAAGACCAACAAAAACCGATATTGTAGTATATTCTTTTTTATTATAGAAAATAAATTAGAGAAAATAAGAGATTTTGAATTTTCAAATTGATCAAATTAACCCCATTCTACGGTAATGAATTGTAAAAATGTTCGTTGGATCCTTGACTATAAAGACATAATTTTGCTTCCACAACATATTTGTACATACAATTCCATTTTTCTTCATATTTCTCCCCTACAGATCTAGAGGACCTTGTATTCGATTTCTTGTATACGGACAGCAGCAATTTATGAATGCATTTTAATAATTTTTCTCGTGACTTTTCATTTTGTACTACTTCACCGAGTCCATTTCCGAGAACGAAGATAGTCTTTGAGGAATTGAGATTTATAACTCGACTAATTGATAGAAGGAAACTTTATTCCTTACTTCAGGCTGTGCTATTTAGATATCTCAATATTACTCAACTGAATACGGCATACTTGATTATGAAATTAAAACTCTTCCGGTTCGCTCGGAGGATGCTCATTAATTTGTTGGGTTTAGTAGGTTGCTATTCATTTAACAAGCGAGAAATCCTGGAGTGATTTTTCTTTTTTTTCTAGTCAGCAGAGACTTGAACTGTTCAGCAGCTTTTCTGATCGTTGTACATTTAAAAAAATAACGATCTCTGCAGTAACTTGAATAAAATCTGCTGGTATAAGGAAGAATTACAAACTTGTTTGAAAGTTGTAGACGATGTAGTTAGTAACTTGATTAGTGGCGAAGTGGGTGGATAGATTTGTATTTCTGATAAGGAGGAATACGGCCACCACGAACCAATGACGAAGAAATATAAACTACCGTAGTCAACATTTCGTCTAAATCCCTGATAGAAAACTGTTAGGTTTACCGTTAGATTGTAGTCTCAACTGGTCCAAACATATTGTGTTGACATGTTGTGGTAGATTAGCTAGAACATGTTATGCACTGAATACAAAATCCAAATCTTGCAGTTTAACAATCTTGAGGCAGTTGTATTTTGGATCATTTTGTTCCATTCTTAAAAATGGAATTGTGTATTGGGTGCAAGTAGTTAGCTGCTTGCACTAAAGCCCAGAATATTTTCATTATCCAAAAGAGTTCTATTCCGATTCTGAGTAACTCAATACAATATAGTGGATGTTACAGGTCAAATGATTGAGTATATTGACTATGACATTCATGAGTTACTGTATTATGCTTTTGAAAATAAAGACACGATTTTTCAAATTCGAACTCGACATCACCATAACATTAGATTTAAAAATACACTATCAATTTCGAAACATAACATGAGCCTATATACCAAAAAAGTCTACATTTCAATGCGTGCAAATGTTTACAATCTACCAGATGAAATATAGTATATTACATTACTAGTGCGGAAAGTGACATTTTTCACACGAGTGGGAAATCACACGAGTGTGAAAAATCACTTTCGCACGAGTAATGTACACTATTTTTCCTACGACCACATAATAATTTTACCAAATAATGTATAAAAATATTATAACTAAAGACGACATAGTTTATTTTACTATTATTAGGAACAAGAACTTTTTCTACTTAAAAAATATTAGGCTAAAAATTCAAATTATTTGGTTGCATTATTATATAAATTAAAAGTGAAATTGTTATTGCTGCAGTTTGTAAATTGAAGTGGTGTGTATGAAAGGTTAGATTCTATATTTTCTCGGGTGTTATGAGAAAAGCTATTGCTTGTAATCATGTTTGACGTGGATGGTTGTGGATTTATTTGTGATATTGCTGACTGGATAGTTTCTTCAGATGTTTCACGCACTGCACCTACAATTTTAGATGCATTTTTCATCCTGTTTGTGGTTGAGTCACTGATATACCCCTCAGGGGACTTCCATCCTCCGTGTCTCTTAAGAGTAGTAATATCTCCTCCTGTATCTACCAGGATTGTAGCTGATGATCTGCGGAAACAATGTCTTGTATATGTTTATGGATGATCAAGTTTCAAAAATTTTGCAATTGAGCTAGGTACAGAACCTACTTTGTTTATTCCTACTACTTACTTGGTGCATTTATTATTTCTGTAGTTGAGAAAAAATCTCTTTTCATGTGTAGCAGGTTTTATTTTTGCATATTCTTTAAATTTCTGGTAAAATAAATCTGTAATATTGAATTTTCTATCAATCTTATTTTTTGTATTACTAATCTTAATTATAGCAGCATAGCCCAGATCTTCTATATCATCCACAGTAATACTCACTAATTCTTGTTTGCGACATGCTCCCGAAATTCCGAAAATTAAAACAACCTAAAAATTAATATGTACCTATTAGTAAAGTACCTAAGTAAGAAATTGTTTCAAACTCACCTTAGTTAACAGAAACTGATCATCAGGAGCATTTATTATGAATTCGTTAATTTGGTGGGCGTTCAAAACGTTCGACTTTTTTGGTTTATACCCATCGTTTTTTCTTTTTAAAAATGCCTTCAGTTTCAGATACTTAGCAACATCTACATTGTGATTCACGTACAAAGTAGTTCGCAGCATGGAGTAGTGTGACCACAATGTATTTGGTCTTACTTTGTTGGATAAATCATCCAAGTATGCAAGGAGAACGTTTTCTGAAAATGAATGTTTAATTTCTTTTCTTTTTCTCCAATTAAGAAATTCTTCATAAGCTCGTTCGTATCTGGCTTTTGATTTTTCTGGTAAGATTTTTAGCGAGGATATGTTGGCTGCCTCCTTGATTTCGGGTGGAGTACACCCCATACTGCTATCACTACCAGTATCCATGATATTATTATATACAATATACAGGGTGTCAATTTGAAAACTTCCCACCCTTAATATCTTCCTTCCAGTAAACAATATGAGTAATCGAAAAAACAGGTCAATTTTATTGTCAGGGGGGACACTTTCACGGACTATTTGTAGCCCTCGTGGTTCAACCCCCTAGGAGGGGT
The DNA here is from genome assembly GCA_944452925.2 of Chrysolina oricalcia. Lineage (NCBI taxonomy): Eukaryota > Metazoa > Arthropoda > Insecta > Coleoptera > Chrysomelidae > Chrysolina > Chrysolina oricalcia. The sequence continues at coordinate 60,141,476 of OX101814.2, forward strand.
AGATGTTACCCTTAGAATTTTAAATGGGAAGGGGGGTCAAGTGGCACATCATTTTGATGGGCGTTCAATTCTTGTTCCAATGGTACCCTGACTTATTATTTTGTGATGAGCATTTTCCGAAAAATTGCGTTCTAAACTAACAGAAGTAATTATTAGAACGCCTATACTGAGATGCATTATTGTATTGACTCCCTTTAATAAAAATGGTTAGAAGAGTAGGTGGCACCGCTCCAACCCTTGAATGACAGGAATAAATTTATTACGCATGGGATTTTTTATTTGGTGGTTATTTTCCTTCTACACAATAAAATTTAATTTGCGAGAAAGACATTTCCAACATGAAATCTACTTACGCTTATCTTATTAGCTGTTCGAAATGTTGTCCATTTTGCTCTAAACAGTTATACAATCTGTTTTCGAACTCCCCTCTAACATTACGAAAAACTTCACTAGGAATTGACTGGCATGCTGCTGTAATTCGTCTTTTAAGTTCGTCAATATCAGAAGGTTGTGTTTTATAAACAACGGATTTAAGATGCCCCCAAAGAAAGAAATCTAAGGGTGTTAAATCCGGTGATCTCGGAGGCCATTCAACTGCTCCCCTTCTGCCAATCCATCTACCCGGAAATCTCTCGTTTAACCACTGTCGGACGGGAAGAAAATAATGAGGTGGAGCACCGTCCTGCTGGTAATGTAACAGATCCTCCTGCAAAAGTTCATTACCTTCTGCATCAATTTGAGTTTCTAGCTCGTGAGTTATAAGAGGATCGATAGTCTCTTCAAGCATATCAAGGTACAGATTGCCAGTCAAGTTTTCTTCCAGAAATAATGTACCAAGAATGGCATTTCCAAGAATACCAGCCCAAACAGTAACTTTTTGTGGGTATTGTGTATGCCCTTCCCGAAAAATATGTGGGTTTTCGTCACTCCAATAGCGACAATTTTGTCTATTAACATTGCCATTCAGAAAAAATGAACACTCATCGCTGAAACAGATATTTAACAGAAGATCAGGGATGGTATTGACTCGATGAGACATGATTTCACAAAACTCTATTCTTATATCATAATCTTCCTCGTAGAGCTCTTGAAGAATCTGCATTTTATATGGATGAAATTTATGCATTTTCAATGCTTTTCTTATAGTCTCGCGTGACATTCCCGTCTGTTCTGATACTGATCGTAAGGAGCTCGTGGGCTCTGCAGCAAATGTTCCCAAAACTTCAATTTGAGCTGCTTCATTCAGTACTCTGGGGTTATTTCTTTTTTTATTTGTCACTGAACCAGTTTCGTAAAACTTATTCACCAAATCAAGCACATACCGGTGACTTACATTACAATTTGGATGTCTTTCGTTAAAAAGACATGCCGCCCTTCGTGCGCACTTTCCAACTTCTCCATAAATTACAATCATTTCAATTCTGTCTTGAAGAATGTAAACCATTTTTACACTTTTATACACTTATTAAAGTAATTCCTAAACAGCCCAACAGGTACAACGGTATTCACAATACTACCACATAGTTCAAATTTGCTAACCAATTTTTTGCAGGAAAACAGAAACTTTTTACAGCAGAAGTAGCAAAAATGGAAGGCTATCTGTACAATTTCTGCGATGACACTTAAAAATTCAGCATTTAATAAACACAACTTTACTACCATCTACGTTTTACTATTAGACTACTTTTTTATGTAAAGTGTTTGGAGCTAATGGCTAATGTTACCCCTAATACAGGGTTGGAACGGTACCACCTAATATTCTAACCAGTTCTGGCCAAACCATGCATCTCAGTATAGGCGTTCTAATAATTACTTCTGTTAGTTTAGAACGCAATTTTTCGGAAAATGCTCATCAAAAAATAATAAATCAGGGTACCATTAGAACAAGAATATAACGCCCATCAAAATGATGTGCCACTTGACCCCCTTTCCCATTTAAAATTCGAAGGGTAACATCTACCCCTCCTAGGGGGTTGAACCACGAGGGCTACAAATAGTCCTTGAAAGTGTCCTTCTTGACAATAAAATTGACCTGTTTTTTCGATTACTCATATTGTTTACTGGAAGGAAGATATTAAGGGTGGGAAGTTTTCAAATTGACACCCTGTATAAACTGACCTCACAATGAATCCACCTAACATTCACTAAGTATATACTTAAAATAACTTTTGACGTTTTACACAATTTTTTCAAAGCCTGCATCTTATATACAGTGAATAGCTAACAAAATGATTACAAGATTGCCTGACTAAAGTAGGGATTTGATATAATTATGAAACTATTTAACGAAAATAAACATGAATTTTGAAAATTTCTTTTTTTATTTAGACGATCAGAATGCTTTTAAATGGATATTTGTTTAAATCAAACTCCAAGAAATATAGATGATATTGACATGTGCCGATAGAAATCATAATATATTATAATATACAGGGTGGGTCACGGTCGATGGTACCTTAGACGATTAAGAAGAACGGGACATAGGATCGTTCTGAAAATTTAGTATCTAAAGTAGTTGCTCTTGGTCTATCGATCTAAAATATTTTCAGCAATGCAGCGTTGCCGCTTATACCAGAAAGTAGCAACATCCTTGTTATGTCAAATGGGTCACCCTGTATCTTACCGCATTTTTAAACTTGTCATTATTTTCTGATTATTTCTGGCTTATACTCCCCTATGCCTATCTCTAACGGTTTTTGAGATATTGGTTATTTTCCATATTTTTTATCCAAAACATAGCTCGAATTGAATGTTTATTTCTGCGGTATTTGGATTCTTAGGAAGTTGCAATTTTGTGTTTAGTTCATCAAGATCTTGTACATTGATTCTGTATAGAGAAGTTTGTTCTGCGTTATACAGGGTCGTTCAAAATTCATGATCTTACTGCTAGATACAAAAAGGGTTGAAAGTGCGTTTTTTTAAATGGAACATCCTGTATATTATTAAATATCCTGAAAGATGACTAAATTCCCTTAGAATTGGTGTATCATGTTCCTATACCTAAATAGCCAGAATTCCGAGATAATAGCAATTTTCACTTGTAATCTCTCAAGTGCTTGAATTATTGCCGGAAATTTTTCGAGTACATGCATTTTCTTTGAAATTTTCTTTGAAAATTCATGTATGAGATAAATTTACGGCAATTGATTCAAGCACGAGGGGGATTCGGTAAGATAATTTCACACCGAGAAATGAAAATCATCCAACAATTCATAAGAAATAACTAACGATGGTTTCACATGAACTATTTATAACCACTGAAATATTGATATGTAAAATACTTAACAAAATTTTCATCAATAAATGTGTTTAAATTTGGAACAAAAAAAATAAAAAAGTTATGTTCAATCAATCAATCAATCAATCAATGTATTAGTTACAGAAGTGTTCAATTACAATACAGTAGCCTACATTATAATACTAACTTAGGTAACACGTCAGATGAGCTAAAAAACAGATAATGAACATAACATTAAAACTAAAGAAGTTGCAGACAGACAAGCTAAAAACAGTATTTGTAAATAGAAAAAAATGTAATCACAACAATAAAAAACTATCACTGTACTTAACAAGACATATTAAAAGCAAATATTTTTGAAAACAATCGTAAAAAAATCATTTCTGGAGAAATTCATCAATGGAGTAGTGTGCTTTCAACACAAGATGGTTTTTCAGACTAGCTTTAAAGCAATGCAAGCTAGGAGCGGATTTGATACTTTCATCAAGAGCATTATAAAGCTTAACACCAATCGATCCCGGGTGATTCTGCGCCACTGATACTCTAGTGAGTGGTTGTTGTATTTTATATTTATTTCTCGTTGGATAGTCATGAGACAGGCCACACGTAGGAATGTTACTAATATTTTTTCTTACATACACAATACAGTGATATATAAACAAACATGGTAGAGTCATTATGCCAATTTTCACAAAAAGTGGTTTGCAGTGCTCTCTCAGACCTACTGCCATCATCAACCTTACTGCTTTCCTGGATTGAACCATCGACCTAGCGACTCAGGCCGCAATAATCGTGGAGAAAATATTTTCAAACACATTCCAAATATCTAGTAAATACATAATTTTCTCCTTTTATATGAAAACTAGACCTCCATTTGTACATTAAAGCAAAATATCAACTTGTCACATGTCAAATGTCACATGTCACATGTCAAACATTTATTGATGAAAATGTTGTTAAGTATTTTACATATTAATATTTCAGTTGTTATAAATAGTTGAGGTGAAACCATCGTTAGTTATTTCATATAAATTGTTGGATGATTTTCATTTCTCGGTGTGAATATTTCTTACCGAATCCTCCTCGTGCTTGAATTAATTGCCGTAAATTTACCTCGTACATGAATTTTCAAAGAAAATTTCAAAGAAAATGCATGTACTCGAAAAATTTCCGGCAATAATTCAAGCACTTGGGAGATTACAAGTGAAAATTGCTATTATCTCGGAATTCTGGCTATTTAGGTATAGGAACATGATATTTCAATTCGAAGGGAATTCAGTAATCTTTCAGGATATTTCATAATATACAGGATGTTCCATTGAAAAAAAACGCACTTTCAACCCTTTTCGTATCTAGCAGTAAGATCATGAATTTTGAACGACCCTGTATAACGCAGAACAAACTCCTCTCTACAGAATCAATGTACATGATCCTGATGAACTAAACACAAAATTGCAACTTCCTAAGAATTCAAATACCGCAGAAATAAACATTCAATTCGAGCTATGTTTTGGATAAAAAATATGGAAAAAAACCAATATCTCAAAAACCGTTAGAGATAGGTATAGGGGAGTATCAGGCAGAAATGATCAGAAAGGAATGAAAAGTTCAAAAATGCGGTAATATACAGGGTGACCCATTTGAAATAACAAAGATGCTGCTACTTTCTGGTATAAGCGGCAACGCTGCATTGCTGAAAATATTTTAGATCGATAGACCAAGAGCAACTATTTGAGAAACCAAATTTTCAGAATGATCCTATTTCCCGTTCTCCGTAAACGTCTAAGGTACCATCGACCGTGACCCACCCTGTATATCTATGCATGTGTCCAAGAAAATCGAATGAATAGTCCGACTGAGAACCATTCTGACTTCATTTATTTTTAATAATTAGTTCAAATACAAAATATTCTCTTTATGATATAATACCGACGAGATCAAAATCATAATTAGACATCTTTTATTTTTGATAATAATTACTAATCAAGATACACTCTTATACAATATATTTTCTTGTCATAATATGTGTCCAATACCTCAGTTGGTAAGCAGCGGGACTCGACGTGACTTCTGACGAAGAGTACCCGGGTTCGATCTTCGTCCGCGGAAACTTTTTTTTAAGAAGATGAAAAAAATTACACTTCTCAAATAGATTACTTCAAGATTTTGTTGGTAGGAATTTAGATGGTATATATACTGATTTTTAGATAGTATCAGTTGGTAGAGTTTCGGCCTTCTGAATGAAAAAAATCTCTTCAAATAGATTTCTTCAAATTTACATATTAAAGAAGTAAATCTAAATTGAAATTATATATTTGACAACTTGACTTCGGTAAATCTTAATAGAAATTATGCATTTGACAACTTATCCGCAAGCGTGCGAAATACTTTCCGCATGCGTGCGGAAAGTAACTTTCCGCACGCTTGCGGAAAGTATTTCGCACGTTTGTAGATATGAGCCACTTTCCACGGGACTGTACGGTGCGATATACGTTACTTTCCTATGTGGTCGTAGGAAAAAAAACATATTATCACCATAACATCAGATGTAAAATTACACTATCAACTTCGAAACATAACATAAGCTTATAAACCAAAAAAGTCTATATTTCAATGCGTACAGATGTTTACAATCTACCAGATGAAATAAAGAACCTATCATCAACATAGTCCTTCAAGGAACATGTCAGGGATACACTTGTTAACAAAAGTTGTTATGTTATGGATGACTTTTTGGATAATTTTTTTTGACAAAATTTAAATTTGTCTCCATCAATAGTGTTCGTGATGTTATCGTTGTATGTGGTTTAATTACCTTGTGTGTGGTAGGTTACTCATTATATTGATAAGTTTCTTAACGATATTTGGAAATTTCAATACATTATCCCAATATGTTTTTGCTATGTTGAGTAACAATAACAAAGTAACAGCAAACAAAAAATAAAAAAATAGTTGGCGCTCCGGGGTGGCTTAAGTTAATTCGGTGGTGCATTCGCTTTTACAGCTGCAGGGAAACCCGTAAAAACCTACAACACCACATCATCTGAAGAGTTGGTTAAATGATAACTTCTAGAAAAGTCCATCGAATTTTGAATATCTGTCTTCCTGTGAAACAGGATGTATGGGGTCTCCAAAAACAGGATGAATGGGGTCTCCAAAAGGTCCAATTCGAAAGAAAACTATTATCAAATTTATACCAGTCCGTTCTGTCCTTGGCCAAGGTATAGTAGTGTCCAGAATCAATTACAGAACCACTGTGGACGATGACTGCTTGTAGTTACATTTTTCATGTTACTTGTTGATATGTGTATTTGTGCGTGTTTGTCTCAATCATTTTGAGTCATTGACAATATATTTTTAACGCTGTTCAATCTTATCTTTTTACAATGTTTTTCAAAATGAATGGAAAATCAGTTACCTATAGAAGTATATAATATAAATAATTTGCTCAAACAACTTGGATGGGGCTCACATAAACGATACTTTATAATAATCAGAAAACACGATTTTTGGACTGCAATATCATCAGTATAGTTCTGGAATTCTGTTATAACTAGTAAATACGAACCTATGTAATGATTTAGTTCTATCTGGAATAGGAGAATGAGAAAGATCTGTCATTTTTATCGGAATACAAACATTCCACTGCAGTCAAACTAATCAGTAGAAGAAAATTCTGAACAGATCAGCTTTTTAAATAAAATTTTTCGATATTTTACTATCTTACTTTTCTTTTTGCCACTTCCTGGTACCTTTTTTTTCAATTTGACTCCAAACTAGTGACAACGTAACATGTCGGAAATGCACAATCTATAACTATTGTAATAAGTATACTAATGATATACTTAATTTATTTTCCACACTTTTACTTGTGGTTATATTGTAATGGCATATTAATTGTAGGTAAATAAAAAGATAATGTTAGGCTATGATACCAATTCTTCCACAGACCCCTTTTTTACTCTATACCCTACCTACTCTAAGAATAAACTTATTTTCCATATGTTACATACCTCTTATTTTATATTTTCATTTTGAATTTAGGCTTGTGCCAAAGCGAATTTTAAACGCTTAAAATAAGAAAAAAATAGCAGGCAAATCCAGGTGGAGAATGTTGTTGAGGTTCCAATTCTGTGGAAAAAACAAAATTAAACAAACAAAATGGTGAAATGGGGATGCAGTTCAGGGGTTGAAAATGGTTTTTTGCAATTTTCCGCGAAAGATGACCTCTTAGTAAAAAATGTTTGATTGAAAAGATGTAGATAATAAAAAAATAAAAAAACTTTTGCTTAGAACACTTTCCGACAAAACCCAAAGTCTGCTTTAACTGAGGCAAACCAGGAGTCACCAATCACAATACGACCAGAACCACTTATCTAGTTAATCTAAGTGTTGAAGCGGTTCCGGTACCTAATTCTTTTTGCTTCTGCTTGCTCTCCATATCCTGCTTCCCTTCATTTATCTCTAACCCTATCATTATGCCAGACTGCACATCGGCAATGGTTTTGCATTCGCAGCCAACGCCTTTTGGCTTTCTTTTAATTTGTATAACTGCTGGCATACCATCCTTCTCATTGTGAGAGAACTAATCTTCGTCGTGCTTCCATCAATGTACCACTCGACACTTGCCAGATTTTTCGATTTAAATACTTTTTTTATTATTCCGAAATACCTGGCGGTATTCCAGTCTTCGCCAAACTGCGATGTACTCCACGAATGGTCATTTTTCGTATCAAAAGCCGTTGCTGGCGTGGAAATACGCGTGCCTGGATTCATAATTTCAGAGTAACTGACTGACAAGTTCAAGCAAGCATAACTTTGGAACCGATAAAGATAGCGCCCTCGGACAAAAATGCGATTATAGAACATTTCATTGGCTTCTGAAATGAGTACAAATTGTCCTTCATAGTCCTAATATTAAGCGATTTCTAGCGTACTCAAATGAGGTGTTTTCGTACTGCCGGCAGGACTCTGTACGTTGTATCATTTTGATTGAGTGTACAGAGCTTTGTCCTGCTGGAAGCGCTTCCAGAATGACTTTTGTACAGAGAGCCCTGTCCTACTAGCAGGACATTATTCCGCTCATAAAGTTAACCTGCATGCAGGACGTAACGTACTACCAGCTGTACATTCAGCAAAATGTGAATAAAATATAACTTCCATAAATCGATGTCCTGCTGGCAGGACTCACTTCAATCTCAAATTGTGCTGCCAGAAGTACCTCCATCGCCTCAAACGGAAAGATATTTTTAGTTATGTAATTGAAATAATTTGATATGAATTCAAATATTTTTATTAATACAAATAAATTTGTATTCTATTTGAAGTAGCAAGATAAAATTTAAAAAAAAGTTATTTTTGAATTTAAAACTAGAGGAGAAAACGAAATCAAACGTTACAAAAATACAGTTTCAGTCCTTTCGGCTGGGATACCATGCTGAATATGGTAGGTGAAACAATTTCTTCCTGTTGTTGGGAAACACATGACAGCACGTACGCCACAAGCACTGCACCTATAACTGGACTTTTGTTGTAAATGTCTTATTCGACTACAAATAATACACTTTCTCTGCACTCTTTGACGAACATATTCACTGCTTAGAGCGATAAATGTGTGTACTCCCGGTAACCAATCTTGCCTAGGAGGTATATTCTCCTGTTCATGCAGAACTGAAGGATTTTCTGATATAAACTACTCAACACTAATTTCGTCGCACCCCAAATTTTTGACCCTATTAAAATCTGAATAACTTTTTTCTGCATTGAACAATTTGAATTCTGTAAATACTGTTCCCCAGTCCTTCAGCTATAATCTCGTACTTCTTCAAAACATAAGGTTTTCCGCATAAAATCGCTACAGGGTATTATCAGAAACTGTGCAAAATTTCAGAATTTTCAAAGGGAATTTTTTTTCAAATTTGACAGCAGTGGCATGAAGATGAACTCATTACCTCAAGATATTTTTCGAATTGTCTTATTATCTGTTTTGTTTACAGGGTGATCTCAAAAAATTAACTTTTTGGTTTTGCAGTCATAACTTTTCCGGCTCATTTTGAAGCTGAAACTTTAGATGAAGAGATATGAAGATCAGAATAGACTCAAGATGAAAATTGAAGATCAAGGGTTTCCTCAAAGGTGACCTAAATCTAAAACACCCTCAAAAACCTGTTTTCGGAATGATCATCCATTCTGAATACGTCCAGATCTTTCTTGCTGTCAGTAGTCAAGAATTGTGCATGAAAAAACCCAATTGTAACGGCAGGATTTTGAAAAAAAAAATAAAATCAAGCCATTGTTTGCCTGAAATGCATGGCCCGTAACCAAGGTAACAAGAATCACAATCAATGACTGACAAGCTAGGTTAGACGTCAATTGTGATTCGTTTGCAAAAAAAATTATCATATCGATGCCGCATCTAACGCCCGACCAGCTGGAACTGATTCCACGAATGACGGAACAAGGATTATCTACCCTCCAAATTGCCAATCTGCTTGGAACAACAGTTAGATCCGTCCAAAGGGCCCACGTCCGAGCTAACAATGGGGATATTCAGTATCGACCTAGGGGGCCAAGAAGGGGTACAAGAAGAAGAACAACTCCCGCTCAAGACCGCCTTATTGGAAGATTTGTACGGCGGACTCGGACTTCAACCGCCCCCAATATTCGTCGTGAATTGATCGATGCTACGGGAATTCAGGTTTTAAGTCAGACAATCCGACACGACGCCAGATCCACGATCTTGGATTACACGCAAGAAGACGAGCTGCCTGCCCCTTACTGAAACCTGTACATCGAGCAGCAAGACGATTATGGGGGGAAGAACATCAAAACTGGGGAATAGCAGAGTGGAATAGGTGTATGTTTACAGATGAGAGTAGGTTCAACTTGTTTCGAAAGGATGGTCGTGTGTTGGTTTGGAGAGGGAGGAATGAAAGGTTTTTGGAAGGAAATATGGAGGCGAGGGTGGCTTTTGGAGGTGGAGGAGTGACTGTGTGGGGTGGAATATCGATGAATGGGAGGAGTGAATTGGTGATTCTGAGAGGAGAGAGTATGAACGGTGAGAGGTATAGAGATTTATGTATGAGAGAAATCGTGGTCCCTTACGCCGCAAATATCGGCAACAACTTTCTTCTCGTTGATGACAATGCGAGACCGCATAGGGCTCACATTGTCAACGAGTTTCTGAGGGATCACGGTATTGAGCGAATGAACTGGCCGCCTTTCTCTCCGGATATGAATCCGATGGAACTTGTCTGGAGTACTATGAAATTGAAAGAAAGGGAAGGGCGAATGGAAAATTTGGATGACTTGGTGAATGCGGTACAGCAAGAATGGACAGCTGTACCACATGAATTCATTGATAGTCTGATAGACAGCATGCCGGAAAGGTTCAATGAAGTAATTACCAAAAGGAGGGGAGGGCACTAAATACTGAATATCATAAATATTTTTCAATTCTAATGTTATCCAAGTTATTTTCTCTTTGTTGTTGTTCAATAAAAACTCAATAAAACTTGTTTTCTTGTTCTTGCTTACTAACACGATTAATGCTTCACGATTGAGAAAAAAACCGCTATTGTGGAATGAGTCTCAGCTGGTCAGGCTTGTCAGTCACTGAATGTGATTCTTGTTACCTTGGTTACGGGCCATGCATTTCAGGCGAACAATGGGTTGATTTTATTTTTTTTTTCAAAATCCTGCCGTTACAATTGGGTTTTTTCATGCACAATTCTTGACTACTGACAGCAAGAAAGATCTGGGCGTATTCAGAATAGATGATCATTCCGAATACAAGTTTATTTTCATTTAATTCTCCTCCCAACCGGATTTTGAGGGTGTTTCAGATTTAGGTCACCTTTGAGGAAACCCTTGATCTTCAATCTTCATCTTGAGTCTATTCTGATCTTCTTATCTCTTCATATAAAGTTTCAGCTTCAAAATGAGCCGGAGATTTTGAAAATCGGTTGACGAGAAAAAAAGTTGCAAAACCAAAAAGTTAATATTTTGAGATCACCCTGTAAACAAAAGAGATAATAAGACAATCCGAAAAATGTCTTGAGGTAATGAGTTCATCTTCATGCCACTGCTGTCAAATTTGAAACAATTTTCTTCATTTGGGATTCTTTTGAAAATTCAGAAATTTTGCATAGTTTCAGATAATACCCTGTAGCGATTTTATGCGGAAAATGTCATGTTTTAAAGGAGTACGAGATTATAGCTGAAGGACTGGGCTAGCGAACAGTGTTTACAGAATTTAAATTGTTCAATGCAGAAAAAAGTTATTCAGATTTTAATATGGTCAAAATTTTGGGGTGCGACGAAATTAGTGTTGAGTAGTTTAGTTAGTGTCTGCCCTTTGATTATTTATCAATTTAAAGAGATATAGTGAAACCTCGACACTTGCCAGATTTTTCGATTTAAATACCTTTTTTATTACTCCGAAACACCTGGCGGTATTCCAGTCTCCGCCAAATTGCGATATACTATATACTCCACGAATGGTCATTTTTCGTATCAAAAGCAGTTGCCGACGCGTGCCTGGCTTCATCATTTCAGACTGACAAGTTCAAGCACAGATAACTTTGGAACTAATAAAGATATCGCCCTCGGACAAAAATGCGCTTATAGAGCATTTCATTGGCTTCTGAAATGAGTACAAAATGTCCTACAGGTAGGTTTCATAGTCCTAATATTAAACGATTTCTAGCGTACTCAAATGAGGCATTTTCGTACTGCCGGCAGGACTCTGTACGTTGTATCATTAAATTAACAGTCAAAATAGCGAAAAACCGATTTCTCAGTATTTAATTTTTTCTCGCCTATACATGACTTGATTCACATGAAAACTTGTTAGCATATGTCTCTTTTGATGTTGAATGAGCATGATTTTCTCGCAATTCGGAAGACGACTAGTTTTTGAGTTATCTACATTTTTCTAAAAAAATACTCTCATGTCCCACGAACAATTGTTCTGGCGTTTTTTGTATTTCGAAGGTCTATAAGTGAACATTTTGATGTTGAGATGTTTACTATAGAACGGTTTATGTAGCTTGGTGGCTCAATGATCATTAAACCGACTAAAATTGAGAATAACCGACAACAAGTCTCTCTGAATCATAATTTTCTCGATATTTTCAATGATTGTCAATAGTTGTAAAAAAGAATTAAAATCATATCAATAAATTAACTTCGTAGTGTGAATATGAATTCAAATATTATGGAATAAGGAATTTAATATAAACTACTTTTTGTTATAAAAATAATGAAGAATGTCAAAAATCATTGAAAATATTGAGAAAATAATGATTCTGAGAGACTTTTTTTCTCAATTTTAAGCGGTTCAGCGACTCTGATTAACCCTCAAGTCACATGAACCGTTTGCCATTTTGACGGTTTTTTATTCTTTTATTATCTAAAACTTTTATTACACATTTGCCGCAAATCACAAAAAAAAAATTTCAATCCCTGAACTGCATCCCCATTTCACCATTTTGAGTGTTTTCGTGTTCAATAATTTTTTTCTGAAAGTTGAAATCTCAACAACATTTTCTTCCTGATCCTTGCCTGTTGCTTTTATCGACAGCTATGAAAATATTGAGAGAATCATGATTCATAGAGATTTGTCGATAAACCCCCAAGTCACATAGACCATTTGAAACTAGACATTGCAACAATTGAAAAGATCACTTTTAGACCATCGAAATACAAAAAAAAACACCAGAACAATTGTTCGTGAAATATAAGGGTATATTTTTCAAAAATGTAATCACTCAAAAACTAGGAGTCTTCTGAATTGCGAAAAAATCATGTTCATTTAACACCAAAAAAGACAGCAGTTTACAAATTTTCATGTAAATTAAAGAATTTGAACGAGAGAAAAAAAATTAAATACAGAAAAATCGGTTTTTCACCATTTTGACAGTTAATTTGAGGTTATGTCGAAAATATTTGATGCAAAAGTTTTTGATTTTTTTATTACCTATCTACAACTCTGTCCAAATCGCAGAAAAAATTTTCAACCCCTAAACTGCATCCCCATTTTGGTTTCGTGTTCAATTACTTATAAACTTATCTCACTCATTAGCTAATTTTTTTAAGTTTAAACTCCGATTAGTTCGAAGATAATGTTAAATCCTACCTTATTTATTTTATTTTCCATAACTTTTTCTAGTACTACAGTATTATATCCTTGTTCTGTAGACCGGAAGATGATGAAAGTCATACGGACGAACTCTGACTAATTCTGAGCAAACCCAAACATTTTTTTTACAAAAAAAGTAATTTCATTCCTGCAATACCAACTTCTCCTTTTTCGCATTATGATTGCTTCGCAACTTTCACTGAATTCGCTGGGAAGTCTACCGAGATCATTTCAGTTCTGAAGTGTGGGAATATGAAAATAAAAATTCCGTACGGAACTTCTCCCGTTCATCTCAAATTTCGCGTTCCTTTATTAATTTACGTTCTTTAATATAAATTGCTTAATATTTTTCTCTCGTAGGAATAAATTTGCGCACAATACTCGTACAATGCTTGCTGCCGAGTACAAAAGTCGAATTAAATGGACTAGAAGATTACAGGAGATATAGAGAAATGCTGTTCTCAACACAAGGCAACGGTTTTATAATAGGCCAGACAGGGTGTCAAATATGCGATTTTTGCTATTAGGGTATCATAGACAAATATTTGATTTTACTGCTCTAAGTACTTAGAGATGATCTTTATTAGAAATGAACCCATTACGTCCATGTTGTAATATAAAGACAAATCTCACAACCGGTGTTACATACATTACAGCGTTAAAACTGGAAAACGAACTGCTAGAAATAGCCAATTTTTTGAAAAAGTATGTGAATTCATTAACACAGTGAGGACAATTGCATGTCCAATAGTATAGAATTTTCTATAGATTATTTCATTGAAATTGGAAAAATCAATACAAAACATGTAAATTATTTTTTTATGAACACTTCTATGGGAGTTAGTTCCAAAAAAAAGTGATCGATGGAACTGAATTTGCAACGGGCTCAGATGTCAAGTGGGTTCTATTGAATGAAGTAGGAAAACCAATGCCTTTCATAATTTCAAAACAACGTTTAATGAAAACATCAAAGGTGGCAATTAATGTCTAACTCTAACTTAAAAAGAATAATTAGTCCCGAATTTCGATAAAACGAACAAGTCCAGAGCTCTTACTATAGAAAACGTGTACACAATAGCACTTTGGTGCAAAACGGAATAGTTTTTCGTTTCTCAAGACAGCGTCAGTCAAGTGAAGGCATTTAAATCAAATGGTTGGATCCTACCTTGGATTGTTCACTCGTTCTCCGCCTCAAATACTTCCCTTCTTTCGTTCGTTGCCTTGATAGGTTCAACTGGTTTTCCAGTTGAAGGAAATAATAATCATTTACCTAGTAGGTATTCAACTCGAAGCTCTGATGGTCCAAAAACCATCAAATCATAACTTTTTATTCTTCAACGCCTCAACCGCCTCTCCGTCAACGTCTTTTCCTAAACAACTTGTTGCCCCTCGCAACGGATTGTTGTCCCGTACTCGCGCACAATAAAAACAAAATACTAACTATATGACATAATTTTCTCCTACGCCAGTGGCGTGAACGTTTTAAGGGTAACGAATCTGAACCAAGAAGCAATTATTGAACAAATATAGCATGCTAATATGAACAGGCGCGGCACAAATTTAGAAAGTATTTCTTGGATTTGAAGAATTGCTCCTGTCTATCAACCACCTTTGCATGTACAGTATATCCCCAACAGAATGATATTCATGATGAATCTCTTTTCTTGGTCCGCCATTACCAAAATATAATCAATACCACATAAGAGCATTTTCCACAAGCCATTCAATCTTGTTTCACATTCAGGGGGGTTTCAATTGAAATCATTGAAGTGAGGGTGGATGAAAATCAGAGGGGGTGATGGGTGTAGATTACTCATGAGTCATTTCAGATTTCGTTCCATATCCTAGAAACGGATAGGAATACTTCGTTTATTAGACTAGATCATTTCGTTTATGAGCTACAGGAGTTGGAATCATTGAAATTGTCGCCCTGTATACGGAAAACTCGATACTGCTAGGTGATCATGTGAATTTACATCTTGTTGATGGAAACCAACATATTCTCAAACATTTGGCAAATTCTAGCCTGTTTTCAGATTTAACAAATTAGGTGAAAATCAAATCGATTGTGTTATTAATATTTTTCTTTTTCTATGAACATTGAAATGCAACATCCTTTATAATAGATTAATCATTGTTCAATCGAATGAAGGTTTTCATGAGCTACATTTTCAACGACAATAATTCAATTGAAAAATTGAATAATTTCAAATCAAGGAATTAAATTCTATGCATAATACTCTGAACGACATAAATCTAATTTTTGACACCGTATAGCTGAAAAACTCGGAATTCAACTTGTTAATAATGAGCTGGTATCTACTCCATAACAAAAAAAATTGCCAAATTCCGTTTTACATAAAAAATGTCGGAATCCTTTCATAAAGCGTGCCTCGCCTATATAGTTATTGTGATAAATGTAATATAATATGTATATTAATAAGTAGAAAGCCTCACAAATATAATAAGTATTACGGTCCTGAAATCTAATGCAAAAGAAACTGTAGCAGAATAATTGTATCATTGTTTAAATAGAACATAGTTAGTCAATGCCTGTGGAAAAGGTATTGGACACAAACGCGAGTGTCATCTAGCGTGATTAGTTACAAACATGAATATTTGACGTTATTTTAATGCAGGTTTCTTCAAAAAGCCCTGATTTTAATGCTTTTCCATTGTTTTAATCAAGTTGCGACATGACTTGGATGCGAGCTCACTATCGCCATCTACATGTCGCATCCATTTTGATCCAATTATAATCCCATAAGGTTGACTAACTATCTTCTATATAAACAATGATTGTATGGTGTTCCTGCTGCTAGTAACTCCACGGCGATGAGGAGAGACATAATTAAATAAAATGGGACGTGAAACAGCTACAATTTAAAATCATCCAATTGAATGATTTCTGGAAACTGCTGACGACCGGGCTAAGAATCCCGGTCCAGAATTTCACGTTGCTAGTAAAGGGAACTCAGAATTAAGCCGCACGTAACTGGCCAAATCCATGCTCGACTTGTTGTGTACCTCCCTGGGGCTCAGGATAATCTGTTTTGCGACATTTACAAGTCTGCGCAGGGGGCGGAAGATTTGTTGAAGGCATAAATGTAATAGCGACAAGAGGATGGAGTTGATGTGCCGTGCGAGACGGCATTGAAGTGATTCGCCAAAATGTGTGAACGCAACATTGGCCATTCATTTACAAGGTCGTCGGGAGAGCTGCAAACGATTTTTCTCACCTGTAGCTACTCTTAAAGCGTATCGTTGTAAAACTCGTCCAAATTGTAGTAGGTATGCTTTATCCAACAGTAACTCTTTGACGCTTTTCCTGATCTGTATTTCTGAAGTTAGATTTTTGATGTTCTAAAGTAGATGATTGACATTTTTTTTTCAGTTATAAATCAGTGAATTCCTAACTTGAGAAGTGTTGGGCTTAAGGAGATCAATATTACAGGTCTGTCTAGTCGGAAAACAAGAATTTCTTATGGAGTTATTGTTTAACTTATGTTTTTTAAACATCAAACACAGTCTCAAGATTACTTATATTTCAGACGTCCATCATCTTGATTGGTTGAAAGATTCCTATCTCTTTCAAATTTTTCACAACGTTTCAATTGCTTGAATCCGCAATCTGATGAATAATGACAAAATCAGATGCTACGCGACCTTTTATAGGTCTATAAATAAAGTGTAATTACGGTGTAATTACGAGCGGTCTTGTGGCGCGCGTTTTCTCCCTCCAAGACGGTCCTTGAGCGGTTTCCATACGTTTTTAATTTCCACGCTTGGTTGACTCTAGGCACTATTGGCTTCTATATAAGTGGTTTCCATAAATTTCCGTTTGAACCAATGTTCCTCTCTATGAAGAACACTAGCTTCTCCCAAGTTGATGGACTGCCGATGGGATCTTCTCTCTCTCCAGTAATCGCCAACATATACATGGAGTGGTTCGAGAAATTGGCTATCAGAGAGGCAAAATACAAACCAAAACTATGGCTAAGATACGTAGACGACACCTTTATAATTTGGATCCATGGAGATGAACACCTTGGGGTATTCTTCGCCAGAATGAATAACATGAGGGATTTAATCAAATTCACGATGGAAAAGGAAACTAATAGTACCCTATCGTTTCTCGATGTGAAAGCTGAAAGATCAGACACTGGAATCCTCACCTCTGTTTACAGGAAGAAGACCCAAACTCCACATGGAGGGGAATCGTAATAACGTTGGTGGACAGAACAATGTCTATTTGCAACAACCAGGAGTCATTGGAGTCGGAAATTAACTACATCAAAAAGGACCTAAGTCGAAACGGATACTTCGAGAAACTCCTAGGAGAAGTTCGGAAACAATTCGAAAATACCAAGACAACCGAAGAAAGACCACAAAACCCCGTTTTCACTCTTCCCTATATCAGGGGTATCTCCGAGAAGATCAGAAGGATCGGAAATAAATACAACATCAAGAGTTGCTTTCAATCCGGCAGTACCTTACGAAGCTTCCTCACCAAGACGAAACCAGAGAACAAAACAGAATCCAGCAAAAACTGTATTTACAAAGTCCCATGTGAATGTGGAGATTCCTATATCGGAGAGACCAAGAGGCCATTATCAGAAAGAATAGCCGAACACAAAAAGTGGACTCAACGAGGGGAAACATCAAAATCTGGAATTGCTGACCAAGCCTGGACAAAACACCACCGAATTCTTTGGGGCGAAGCTATTGTTCTTCAGAGAGAGGAACATTGGTTCAAACGGAAATTTATGGAAACCACCTATATAGAAGCCAATAGTGCCTTCAGTCAACCAATCGTGGAAATTAAAAACGTATGGAAACCGCTCATGGACTGTTTTGGAGGGAGAAAAAGCGCGAGACCATGCGCGCCACAAGACCGCGCGTAATTACACCGTAATTACACTTTAATTATAGACCTATAAAAAGTCGCGTATCATCTGATTTTGTCATCATTCACCAGAAGACGATTGCGGATTCAAGCATTTGAAACGTTGTGAAAAATTTGAAAGAGATAGAAATATTTCAACCATTAAGATGATGGACATCCGAAATATAAGTAATCAAGTTACTACATCGTCTAAAACATTCAAACACACAGTCTCAAGTATTAATATGGAGGTAAGGGTCATTATTCTGTATGGTTTGAATAGGGGCCAACATGAATCTCTAAAGCCATCACTGCAAACATACCGTCTATACATACCGTCTTAAGTGTTGCTTTGTCGGAGTTCCCCCAGTAGCAGATTTCATATCTCAGCTGGGACTCTATAACTGCAAAATATGTAGTTCTTGCCATGGTCGGGTCGAGTTCTTTTGATATGACTCTAAGTGCATAACAGCCTTTAGCTAGTTTAGTACATAGACTTGAAATATGTTCCTTGAACGTCAACTTATTATCAATGTATACCCTCAGAAATTTGCCAAGGAGGATTGGTGTATACGTTTATCACCTATTGTAATCAGGTTTAGCAAACATTTGAAGGTGAGAATGTGGGTTTTATTTACATTGAAGGACAACAGATTGGAGTCGCACCACTTCTTAACTTTGAGAATGTCGTATTCTACTATTGAATTCAATTGATGAGTGTATTTGTTATTCCATAGAATGGTGGTATCATCTGCAAATAGGGTGAATCTACCCGCAAAATCTAGTAGTGCGAGATCATTCACATAAATCAGGAATGATACGGGGCCTTAGTCAGAGCCCTGTGGTACTCCACAATCCACCAAACACTCTTGAGAGATTAGACCGTTAGGGTAGACCACCTGTCTACGTTTAGAGCAAGATACATAGAAACCCTGGTGTGATCTCTTATAGCTGTGAAACCGACATACAAAAGTGTTAAGGTACGGCCTACTTGAATCGTGATATTTTTACTGCGTTGATACCGTTTCACCTCTTTAGCACACAGATGGCGGCAAAATTACAGATTCATGATGACGCTTGGACAAGTGTCATGTTATGTAATTTTCAACATTGAATTTTATTTGTTGTGATATTCATTAACCATAATTTGTAAACATTCAAATTTCAATCAAATAATTATAACTCAGTACTTCGGAATGTTGAAAACTCTGCTATTTTTGAATTATACGCCATCCATCGACGAATGAAGCCAACGGCATCAGTGCAATTACAGTCTCAACAACTTTGTTGAAACAAAAGCGAATCAGTGATAACACCATGGTTTCTATGCATCTTGGTTTAGAGAGATAAGACTCGAACCATTTCAGAGACATATCACAGGAGCCATATCTTTCTAACTTTCTCAATAGTATTCTGTGATTAACACAGTCGAAAGCCTTTGATAAGTCGCAGAACACCACTGCCGTGGCTTCATTGTCATTAAGCTTTGGGTAAAGATGCTCTAGAAGTTCGAAATAGGCATCAGAGGTGGATATGTTACATTGAAAACCAAATTGGGTTGTTGATATTATATTTTTTTTATTCATGAATGATAGAATTCTTCTTTTAAAAAGTCATTCAATAATTGTGGAGAGAGTGGGTAGGAGATAGATAAGTAAAAAGTTACGGGGGTCATTATGATAGCCCCCTTTATATACTGGAATAATGACAGCACGGGAACGTGCCGTTCTCAAAAGATATGTTAATTGCCTCCGCTAGAGCATCCAATGCACTAATAGGTAGTTGTTCTAGAATTTTCATAGATATTTTATCCCCTTTTTTGTTTTTTATTTCAGTGAATACTTCTTTCAATTCATGGCGGTCTGGTCTGTGGGAGTAAAAAAGAAGGTGTCATGGACATTTCCCATAAATTTTAATGGGGTCTTCCGTGACTGCTATGTTTTTTTATAGATTCGGACGACTGTACTATAAAACTTATTTAACTCATTACAAGACGGACTCAAGAATTGATGAGATCGTAAAGAGTTGTGAATTTCACCATGAATCAATGAATCAGTGACTATTATCTTCCACCATTGTGGATACATGAATACGATCATTTTCGGTGAAGGAAGGGGTGCAATATGGAGATTTTGGAGGACACTCAATACGTCCTTTCCTTTCAATCCGACGATTGGTTTAATGGTATTTGAAAGAGTGTTTCACAGTTCTGTAATAGTACGGAGGAGTACCATTTTATTGATAATGAAGCTGATCTTCATTAAGTAGTATACAACAGATTGAGGTACATTCCTCCGTATTGATTGTTATATCTATTTATGGTAACTTTATTGAGAAACCATTAAGGCAACAACACTGCTTGAGAAAGTTTTACAATAAATCCTTCTTTTCAACATATATTCTTCAATTGCCATTCCCTTTAAACTTCATCAGTTTCAGGAAAAAAACAGTTTCTTTGTGATTTTTTAAATCGAGTAACAGACAAAGGAGCTTTTTTTAACATTAATGACCCCTGTTGATTTTCGTCAAGGAATCAGCCCTCAAACACTTTTGCACTAATTTGGCATCATCTTGTACCCATAGACCCATAAATTTGCTAAATAACCTTGTAACTTTTTGCCTTTGATGAATAGAGCAAGCCGTCTGCAACCAATTTTTTAATATTGGATTGTCGACATACACAATTACATTCAAAATGTCCCTAAAATAAATAAATATATTGAACTATATAATTTAATTAAAAACATTAAAAAGGACGCAGTCAACACAACTATACTCCATTCAATATTTCCTATTGTAGGACCAATCTAGAACAAAAAATAGTTCATATGAAAAAAGTATTCAATACACACTGCCAAGATCCCAATTCATCTCTCGACATTTTCTCGATGTCTCGTTTCAAAATTGAGTTGAAAACAATGTTCCTCAGGTCAGATCAATAGGTCAAAATTTTTTTTTTTCAGTGTGTTGAATGCTTATGACAAATCGAAGAACAGTCCAATTGTTGATTATTTTTTCTCTAGTTTTTCATTTAATAATTGTATAAAACAAACTATTGCCGTTTCAGTGGAATGCCTTTCTCTAGATCCATGTTGGTTTTTAATCAGTTCTTCAAACCAACCTTACTTATTGTTTGGTACTTTTTTTACTGAACTTGGTCTATAATTCGTAAATGACAGTATGTCTCCTTTTTTTGTGAATAGGTGATATTTTTGGGCGCCTACCCGGTGAACATTTTTTAAATTGTTACATATGTGGAACATAAACTTAACGTCTTATGAATGATGGTCAACATCATCAATATGTAGGTATCCATTAAACGTATTTTCTGAGGCGATAAGTCCCAATTTTCAGCATTGGATCAACGTCATAGTTCAATGATCATATTTTCATTATCAAAATGACGTATCATGATCATTGTCCAAATAGGATATTATAACATATGTCAAGTAACTGATTCAAAACTTATGTTTCCAATACGACGGTCTTTTCTGAGGCGATAAGTCCCATGTTTCAGCGTTGTATCAACGTCATATTTCATTGATCTCATTTTCATCATCAAAATGACGTATTATGCACAATGTCCAAAGAACATATCATAATATATATCAAGTAAGTGATTAAAAAGTCATGTTCCCTAGACTACGGTCCTTTCTGAGGCGATATGTCTTAAGTTTCAGCGTTGAATCGACGTCATACTTCATTGATCATATTTTCATTATCAAAATGTAGGTACAAGCTAAGCAGCCTATTAGGCCTTTTGTGCATGCTATCATCGTGATCCAAGAGGTCCAATAACTAATGGACAATTCACAAAAGCTTTTGTTAGTATTCATATACTGTTACTGAGGTTGAGATGATGCTTCGTAACTTCAATAGCAGCGACACCTATCGTTAGGTAGAACACTTTATATTGATTATATTGATCAATATCTGAACATATTTTTTAAGGTATTTAACTTACGTCAGGCAAAGTATGCAAAATAATACGTAGTTATTTGGTCTTACTATTGATTATGTTGACGAAGATGTTTATACGATTATATTTAAAAAAGTTAGATATTTTCATATCTATCTTGATGTATGCAAATTATTGAAGAGACAATATTTGAAAAAGTACATAAAAAATATGTTTATATGCAATCTTCAAAGTTATCATCATTCAAATGATACATTCGTGATTAAGCAGTATTGATCGTTTAATTTGATAAAAATGCAACATAATTGAAATGTGTTAAAACGAACGTTCGACGTGAAATGGTTTAATTATGGTATATCATATAGTCATGAGTATGACCGATTTTTGAAGTACGTGTATCGGTTAAGTTCATTCAAAATAACGCATGAGACATCTGATGAAAACCATTATTATGACTTATAATTATTGTAAAGTTTTGTGTTCACCGGGTAGGGAGTTGTCCTAATTCAACAATTTTTTGCAGAATAAAAGCTGATTATGGTGCTATGGTTTCATTTTTGTATAATTTCTTCTATGTTGACAAAATTGTCCAAATATTTCTTTCAGGCGATATTATTTCCTATTCGTGATTTTCCCATAAGTGATTGAGTTGACTCTTTCCTTGTTCAGACGTGAATTTACTTTATTCCAAATTGCTTTCTTTTTTGCTAGAGTTTTCTATAAGAGATGTGATTAGTATTGTTTCGCTTTCCTTACGATTGATTGTGAATTTTTTTTAATGTTTAATTCAGTTTGATGATCGATATTATTTGCATTTTTCTTTCGTAAATTGTTGAAATTTTGTATATATCCTGATTCAGATTTGAGTTGATAGGTATACCAAGGGGCAGTTGTCCGAAATGATTTCTAATTTATCAATACTTGTGTAATATAATGGTTCAATTATTCTTACAATAACTTTCACGCTTATTCATCAATCATCAACGTTAATCGCTACACTGAGTGATTAAACTAACTCATCTCTACTAGTTACCTCTTCCATTTGGATGATTGCACTGACGTAAATGAAGAAACACTGAAATAATATTCTTGCAGAACATTTCTCATTTCCTCGGAGTACATTTCGTACTTGTTACTGAGTTTATTCTGGTAATTCGGAACTCAAAGTGTTGCAGCAAACGGCAACTATACAATTTCTTAGTGCTAAAATAAAGCACGCTCTCGCGGTGATAATCTCGATAGCCCAAATAAGAAAGTGGGAGTAAACTCTCGAATCGGTGCAACCATAATCGCTGCAACTCGTTAAACGCGAAATGACTCAACTTTCGTACTCTTTCACTTGTTTTCGTACATGCTCGAAATGGCAATTCCACATTATAGGCCAGGCAAAATAGATTGTCAATTCACAATCATTACAAACTTTTTTTAGCTATGCCATATGTAAAAACTTTATATAAAAATTTGCCCAATCATTCGATGACCAGAAATTGGCTAATTTGAATAGAACACTAATAGACTGATGCCCATAATTTTTGTGAAAAAGAAAAGAGTAACAGGAAGGGCCAGGTGAAAAATATTGTAGAGGTTCTTACTTCAAGGAATAGAAATAATCAAATACGAAAACACTCAAAATCGTGAAATGGGGATGCAGTTTAGGGGTTAAAAACGGGTTTTTGCGATTTGTGACGAAACGTAACCTTTTAGCGGAAAATGTTCAATAGAAAAGTTGTAGATAAAGAAGAAATCAAAGACTTTCGTACCGAACAATTTTCTGTTATAATAGTGAAAAACCAATTTTTCAGAATTTAATTTTTTCTCGCGAATAAATGAATTAATTCAGATGGAATTTTTTTGAAATATGTCTCTTTTGGTGACGAATAAGCATGAGTTCTTCATCATTCAGAAGACGAATGGTTTTCGAGTTAGGTACATTTTTAGAAAAAAAATGCCCTTAACTTCCACGAACAATTGTCCTGGTGCTTTTTTGTATTTTTAAAGTCTATGAGTAATCATTTTATTTTTGAAATGTCTACTTCCAAATGGTCTATGTAACTAGGTGATTTATTGATCGTTTAACCGCCTAAAATTGAGAATGGGTGGGATGATTAAAAAGAGTATTTGCTTGTACTTCAAGTTAATGCTCCATGTAGTAGTTTTCACTTAAAAAAATCGAAGCATTTACTCCACATAATTCTCGAAGCAACATTTAAGTAAGTACTAGTAGCAATTACTCTATACTCTGCTTTAATTACTTCGATATATAGAAGTTAATACTACATTAATTATTAATGTTGTCAAGTATTTCCTCCATTTGGAAGTGTTTGGTGTGGTATTTGAGAAGCTACTCATAGACTAACTTCATATCTATAATTTTTTATGAATCATAATAGGAAAAAGAGGGAAATGTGTGAACGTAGAACGCATAGGGAGGGACAATATAGAATTTTTTTTCGGTAAGTCAATTATTTTAGCTAGATTGCTCCTATTAAACTCTGTACTTTTTGGTTCAATAAAAAATGTTGAATGGATAGCTAGAGAGTTCTTATGAAATCATATTGAGGTGAGGGGAGCAGCTTTATCAAATTTAACGAAAATTGAGGTATTTTTAAGAGCTCTAAGTGATCCGGGGTTTCAACAAGAAGTGGGTGTAGATATCGGGGTACATCAAACAACTGCATCAAAAGTAATCGAGGAAGTTTCACAAAAAACTGTGTACTCCCACATCTTCAGCTATCTCGTCACTTGGTTCAACACTATCATTATTCTCACTCATGTTTATTAACCTTCCAGTGGTGACGCCAAAGCTTGTTGCACCAGTGGTTGCGCTGGTGTCACACACCGAATGGGGAGGGGGTGGGATTTTCCCCAAAAAAATTAAATTACTTTCAACAAAAGGTTCATTCAAGAAAGTGTACTACAATTAGAAATTATTTTTTTCTAATTTACAAGTCAAAATTTTTTTTTTGTTTGTTGAATGTCATTTAATATTTTTTGAAGAAAATTCCACCCCCTCCCCATTCAGTCTGTGATACCAGCGCAACCACTGGTGCAACAAGCTTAGGCGCCACCACTGGAAGGTTAAGTACCACAGAACAAACAACAAAACAATCGAAACAATTTGAAGTAAATCACGCACTAGTGTTTACTAGTAGTTTATACTTCTGACCTAAGTTAACACTTATCATCAAAGAATTTCCTTTATGTAAGAAAACATTATACTTCACAAAATACTAGGAAGTAAAAGCTCTTACTTGAAGTACAGCAAATACTCTTTTTAATCATACCACCCATTGATTTTCATTAGTTGTAGAAATGAATAAAAATTATATTATAAAATTCATGTTGTAGTATCATTATGTATTTTTTTTGTGCTCTTTTACGTACCACCATTCAGCAATTTTTATTAGTAAAAATAAATATAATAAATAAATAAATAATCATCCTGTGATTAAAAAAAAAACAAATAACAGTCAATGGTGGAAATTTGTGTCCACCTGCTCGTAAAAGAGCACGTACGCATCGCCACTCACAGGGGTCCTCGATGATGCCCGAGAAACACGAGAGTCATTGTATTCGTGCCATGTGCCGGAGTACGGATGTCTGCAGTAAGAGGTGTAGTGGCCACTGTACATGGTGCCTCTGTGATTGAAGATCGCATATAGATTGTAGCGACAAGGAGAGACGTTGTCAGCGACGTAGTTGCTCAAATCTAATCCCACGAGCGGAAAGTCTATGATGGCGTTGAGTTTGTCTGGGGATCGTTCTGACGACATAGGACGTTTCAGATGAATAATCAACACCTTCGGAAACTTGTAAATTGGCAAAGATTTTGTACATTTCCTACGCTTTTTACATTTTGAACAAGTCGGCTTTTCATCTCCGTCCAAAATCTCCTCACACGTAAAAGAGTCCATTCACTGTGATAGCCTCATATGATCGGTGCTTTGCGTGAAGGGCAAGGACAAATCCCAAAAGGAATCGAAGGTGTCCGAGCAGTGGCCGCAGTAAGTACATTTCAGGGTCGATTTTAACTGACCGACGAAAATATCTACTATTTTCGAATTGATCCTCTAACACTCTATTCACATCTTCATGCAAACCTTCCAGCAAGTACCGTAGGAATTCTTGTGCATCCTGTTGGTCGTAACCCAAGAAACGTGGCTGGAACCGTTGGATTTGGTTCTTTAATAAGACAGCGTCAACGATCCTAGGTGAAGAATCATCGAACCACAGATCTTCAATGACATCAGCGAAGCTTTCATCAAATTACCCTTCATGATGGAAAGACTGACGTTTATGTCTTTCACATACTCGTCCTTCGTCACATATTCTAGAATACATCTCGTATTGGAAAGACATTGGATAACGCTATTCATGTAACAAGTGTTCTCGATGTTCATGAGCCCATTAAGACCTAGAGTTCTGACGGCACCGACGTGTGTGACCGTTGCAGACTTGAAGGTGTTTTCTCCATTGGAGCTGTATTCGCCATGGCAAATGTCATCCGAAAAATTTGTGTTCTGGCATTGCCTTTGACTATCGCACGAAAGACGTGCCAGCGAATTCGAAATCTGGCTGCTAGCTAACTTACTGGATGAAAAAAAAGCAGACGTTGTCAATTGCGGAGGTGGCGATGGATCTTTGCCGCAAACTCCACCTGAGATGTTTTTCGCAAACTCCTTATTAAATACTGAATTTTGCGAACGATGAAATTTTGAAGTAGGATTCATGAATAGCTCATCAAAAGACTTGAGAAAGGGAATCGAACCATAAAAGGAAGCTGCATTGCCTCTTTGAATTGCGAGACTGATTTTTTTAAATAAAAAGGAAGTTGCCCTTGGTTCATTGGTTTCTTTGGAAATTTTGTAGCCAATTTCCCTGATAAATTTCGAAGCTTGTGGCCCAAAAGCTCCAAAAGTTTCAATTCCAATAGGGTAAAAAATATAATTATCTCCCAAGTACTCATATTTTCTGATCTTCGATTTTTCTGCAGCTGCAGCTGCTGATCCGGGGGTAACTGAAGTACTAGGAACATGTGACGGTGCCAAAGTGTCTACACACGTGATATCCCACACAACTGGTCTACCGCGCTGCCATGGGATGAGTGTCATTCCATCTGGTCTCTTACCATCATCGTTCGAGGTACCGCTTGGTTCCAAAACAGCAGAGAGACCTTTACCCAATTTTAAGTAGTTTACGATCAATAAACCACATTGAAGTAGACATTTCAACATTTGGAATGGTCACTTACAGACCTTCGAAATACGAAAAATTATGAAGACAATTGTTCGTGGAAGTTCGTGGGGTAGTTTTTTCGAAAAATATAAATGACTCGGAAACTAGAAGTCTTGTTATTTGTGAAAAAATCATTCTCGTTTGAGTGATGAATGAAATGTACAGTTTACATATCACGATGAAAGAAGTCTTCATCATGAAAAAGATGCACCTTTTCCAAGTTTGACGATTGGCCATTCACGTGATACGAATGCAAACTAAAATTATTAATGTCTCACCCTAATTCAAATAAAGCTCCATAAGCCCCATATTTGATTGCTCTAATATTGGACTCCAGCCAGCTTTGATGAGCTGATATGCATTATTCCTCTATATAAATGAGATCGGGATTTATTAGCCTTCAAACAGATTGACCACAGAGTTACAACAAATTAATGGCTCCGCGTCTTTCGCATACTGAGCGAGTGCGAGTCCCTGAGGGGTTTGATCTGAACCAAAGGGCCATCCCGCTTCGTTACCAAGTCTTGATGGCGATGTGAGTTGAACTCTGAATACACAATTGACGCACTAGTCAGTGGCGTGCTGAATGCTTTCACTGTATGGATAATGAGTCATATTAGAAGCTGGTGTGTTCGTTTGTCATGCTTATTTAATATTTCCAAGTATCATTCTTTACCACTGACTTCACTTTAATAGCTGTTACCGCTCTAATAGAGTCGAACTAGTTATTTCAGCACAATCCCGATTAATTTCTCGCTGCTTCCTCGTCTAAGGGGATACACTCACTGACTCTACTTTTTCATGGTTTGAAGTCCCTGAATCCGGTTCTTGGTCGTACTAGACCCTTAATATAACCCAATGAGGCTGCTATCACCACTCTTGTGGTTAGAAATAAGTTGTTAAATATTTGCCAGGCAGGAGATACCAACAAAAACCCCTTTTGTGGCTCTACTCAGATTCAGCTTCTCCGAAAGGGATGTTCGGTTCGTGCTACCCACACGAAGGGGTAGACTCAAGTAAAATTGAGTCAACTAATGAATTTTTGTTTGGTAATAATAATGTTTATTTACGTAAATGCAGGGACAACGTTACAATTGTATAAATAAAATTGTAAATAAATAAACAGAGTATGACAGAAGCAAAAGGTGCTTGTTAGTGATTTATGTAAAACAGAATAATATGACTACATATATAAATATAAAATTAGTAATAGTTAAATAAATTTAAAATAATGAAAGTGACTTACAAATAACATTTTAAAATTTGAAGACATCAAGAATAAAGACATACACATACATACAATAAAGATATACACAATATTTATAAATTTCCTTCTAATTCTGAATGGTAGTTGAAACTTGGATAGATAAAAATGTATATTATATTCAATTATGATTCGAAGAGTTGGGAAAACAGTTTTCTCTCATTTTCATATATAAATTTTTTTATTTTCCTTTTGAAATTGATTATATTGGAATATTTTTTTATTTCTTCAGGCAACGTATTATAAATTTTTATTGAGATATAAGAATAAGCTCTTTGTGTTATTGATTTTGTAACATGTGGGAGAATGTGCTTATTTCGATTGCGTGTGTTGTACTCATGATTAGGAATCTCAGATTTAGTTTCATTTTTCTGGGAGTGGTATCTCGTATTAACACAAAGGTAGAATAGTTGCATTACATCCATAACTTTTAGTTCTTTGTAGAGGCTGTCGGAATTATATCTGGGATTTTTTTGCAGAATTAGTTTCAAAAATCGTCTTTGTAATACTTCTAATCGGTTGAGATGTGTTATAAGCGTACCCCCCAAGCTGTAATACCATAGCGGATATGACTTTCTACGAGTGAGAAGTATATTATTCTCATCTCTGGGAGAGGTCCCAAGTAGCACACCTATATTGGTAAAATATTGATCCAATATTGTGAACATATTGGCGAAATATTTGAAATGCAATATTGGCGAGAAAAAAATTTTGAACATTCGGCGATATTGGTCCAATATTACTTGAATAATATTGGCGAAATATCCTTGAACTGATATTGGCCTCAAAATGTTCGGCGATATTGGTACAATATCGCTGATACAATATTCTGACAATATTGGCACAATATTCAAAAGTTATATTGTCGAGAAGTAAAATGTGAACATATTGCGATATTGGTCGAATATTGTTTGAATAATTTAGAAATAGTTTTGGCCCCAAAATATTTATCGATATTGGTACAATATTTATCGATATTGGTACAATATCATTTGGATATATTGGTGGATGTCAATATACCTTGGTAAATTATTAAATGTCTTTTAGTTGATGGAGGTGACACCAGAGTCTGCCTTTTCATCGCCATAACCACTGAGTGAGCTGTCTTGAAACAAGTTGTGAGAAGTATTTAATATACTTTCGTAGGTTTTAGAAGACGTTCCATATGTAGAGCCACCTGGCGGATTTTTATCTAGGTTTGATCATGATATAATTTCGATATGTTTTATTGAATATTCGGCCAGTATTCAAATTTCATCTCAATCTAGATGTATAAAACAATATGAAGACAATATTAATTGTTTTAACGATATCGATAAATATTATTGAACCAATATTGACCCAATATTGATTAATAAGATTTGTTGAATATTGGCGAAATGATATTCAACCAATGTGTAATCACACTGGGAGATACAATATAGTTTTCATTCCTAGAATCGATATTAGGGGAATATTGGGATTGCGATATTTATTCTAGATGTTATAAACGATGTGAAGACAATATTGTTTTATCGATATTGGTAAATATCAGTCAACCAATATTGACTCAATATGAGTTATTACATTTTGTCAAATAAAGTGGAAATGATATTCAACCAATATTCTAACAAACTTGGAAATACAATATAGTTTTTTTCCCCTATAATCGATATGACTGGAATATTTGGATTGCAATATTTATTCTAGATTTGGAAAACAATATATAACCAATATTGTATTATCGATATTGGTAGAAATTATTCAACCAATATTGACCCAATACTTCGTGTGATAATCTACATTCAAAACTAGTTCAACCAATATCCCACCAATATTATTAATATAATATTGTTTTTTGAATATTCATCCATATTGGACTAATATTGATTTTACATTTACAATATATCTATATTGGCCCAATATGGAACCAAGATTCAGCCGATATGATGTGCTACCTGGGGTAGGTACTTGTTCAAGTATTTAAATTTATATAATATGGTTTGGAGTTTTCTGGTAACATATTTGATATGGTTGTCCCATTTAAGGTGTGTCTAAATATATTCCTAAGTATTTGGTTACAGATACAGTGTCTAACTTCAGCATTTTTCCATCTATATTTATTTCGAGATGTTTGAATGAAGGGACGCCTGATTTATTACAGCTGAAAGGTAAAAAATTAGTTTTTTCAAAATT
This sequence comes from Chrysolina oricalcia, assembly GCA_944452925.2. Classification (NCBI taxonomy): domain Eukaryota; kingdom Metazoa; phylum Arthropoda; class Insecta; order Coleoptera; family Chrysomelidae; genus Chrysolina; species Chrysolina oricalcia. The sequence continues at coordinate 60,172,333 of OX101814.2, forward strand.
CACCGGTAACAATCTGTCATCAAACCAATCTTTAATAAATTTAAAATCTTGTTCTGCGTTTTTTTTAGTTCCTGCCATGTTTGAGCCTGATAAAAAATAGCAGTATCATCAGCATATCCTATGATGTCACCTTTACTCTCAATTGAAAACAAGTCATTTACATATAGGTTAAACAACACTGGACCTAGAACTGTACCTTGGGGTATTCCATACTCTATAGTTAGTGAACTACTTGACGCATCACCTATTTTCACTATCTGAGTCCTATCATTTAAATAGCTCTTCATGAGCTTGTTACAATTTCCCCTTATTCCTATTCTTTCAAGTGTTTCTAAGAGTAGCTGATGACTGACAGTATCGAATGCCTTCCTCAGGTCAATGAATAGACATAAACAAGGGTTTCCTATTTCAAGAGCTTGGTGAATATTTTCTGTTATATATAGGATTGCATCTTCTGTGGTAATTTTTTCTCGGAAGCCAAATTGTTTGGGAGAGAAAAGTCTAAATTTATTTATGAAAGATAAAAGTCTTTTTTTCAGTTTCAGTTTTTCGAATACTTTGGATAGATTTGTAATCAGTGAAATGGGTCTATAATTGGTGTTAGTGAAATGCCCAAATCAAACACAGACATTGGATAAATATTATATGTATTGAATAAAAAATAATAAAATTTGGAATGAAACAACAGTATCTAAATAGATAGGAACATTTTGCAAATAAAAATAAATACAGTTACTAAATCGATAAAAAGAAAAACAAAACAGTTTCTCCAAAACTTCCCGAAGGAGGAACTTACGTTATACGACTACAACAAAAATATTTGTCTTCAGGGTGTCTGCCTACTGGAGCCAATTTCTAAATAATATTCACTTGGTGCTTCGTTCTGGGAATGTTTTGATATAGTAAAATGGAAAAATTTAATATGACTAACGGTTCTCGAATCAGAGGTTGTGTATAGATAGTTACAACATTTGATATATTTATTACTCTCTAGAAGAGGGTGTCGCCTGGGAATCACTCTCAACACCGATTTTCCACTAGTTCGACAACTATAATGACTGATTTTTATAATCAATTTTGATGTCACCCCGTAAATTAAAATACAAAAATCTTACAACCCGACCTCCAACCTCAAACCTAATACCGTCCTCTTTGACCTCACGAGTCTAACTCCCGAGCGTTCGTTTTTCGTCAAGCATCTTTCCCAGCAAAACAAAGTTATTTTTTTGTCTGGTCAGATCTTGGACCTCTGTTCTCATTAAAATCGCTGACAAATTTATTCAGTCGACACAGTCGTTGTTTAGTCAACACTACTTCCGTCGATTAGCAATGCCTGTCTAGTAGTTGTAGAAGTAGTTGTTTCTATTAGATATTACATCTTTTAGAACCAACATACATAACCTCAACTTGAGATATTGGAATCATTTGTCAGCACCCAAACACAGAACTTTTTTTTCCGCGGCTCTTTCTTGTATCAGATTGTTTGCTTGTACAACCGGTTAGCGACTGAAATCAAGTTGGTATTGGTAATGGTAATGGGTGGGGGACGCAAGCGTCAGTGACTTAGGCCCCAGTGGGCCCATTTCGCAACTGAAATCAAGTAACTTCCACTCTAAAACTTCAAGAGAAAACTGAAGCAATATTTAGTCGAAAACAATTTCTCGAATATTGAAATATGAAATGAACTAAAAATGTCATACCCCTTTATTTTAGATCTTATCATGTACCACTTTCGAGAGTGGAACAAAAATGTTTCAGGGTCTTTTGAATATTTCATAATATAATTTATGCTTAGTTTTGAAGTTTTGGTATATTCTTATATCTTTTTTTCTTGAAATACCGTACCTTGTCCAGTTCTATTAAATTTGAAATGATTCATGTCTTTTTGTTATTTTCATTAATGTGTCAAAATTAGGAATTATCCTTGAATCCTGTCTTTTGGCTAGGTTAGGTTGGTTATCTGTACCCAGTATCCTAATATTGAAAGCATTTAGTATCATCTATTGTCTGTTAGAGTTCAAAAATTTTTTCATTTCAAGCACTGATTTTATTTTCGAAGCCGTTATAGAAAAAAATTGAACCACAACAGATTTACGAATCTGTATAAATTTTATTGCTTGCTTCATTTTACGGTTGAAAGGAATAACTCTGTACCTAGGTATGTTTCCGGACTGTCAGCTTTGGCATTACTATGATGATCTAAAAACAGTGTAAATCGCGGTAAACGAATCTCCTTATCAACAACAGCAAATGAAAGTTTGGATGTTGAAAAAATGAATAGAAAAATCATATTCAACGTTGTTTCGCAAATTTTCAAAACTGGTTCTAACCCTTCAACCCTGGTTGTGGACAATAACTTTCGACACATTCAAATCAAATCGAATCGAATCAAATCAAAATATACTTTATTGTCTCAAGAAAGTTATTCTTATTGCCAAAGTGTTAGAATTGGTCAATTCCACACACATATAATCGGTGAATGAAATACTGTGGGTGTATTTGTAAAGACACTTTGAAGCGACTCAAGTTCAGTAAATATTTAAAAAAAATTGTGATATTATAGTTTATACTTTCTTATAATTGTAAATGTGAATATATACGAGGATGTATTGATATCTAGTTAGCCTAGACCAGTTTCCTGCATAAACAAAATATTGCGTTACCATAGCAACGAACAATAACTTATTAGAAGTGTCCGTGTAAAGTTTGACGTCAAAAAAGTAAACCAGGGTTACGCAATAAATTAAAAGAAAAGATATATCCACCGAAATTGTGAAAATCGAAAAATTGGAGTATCGAGCCATCAAGTACCTGTATTTAAAAGGATTAAGAGGTAAGCAGATTTACGAGAATATGCTACCCTTGGTGATCAATGTCCTTCGTATGCGACCGTGAAATATTGGCCTGCTAGCTTCAAAAGATGTAAATTTTCCATTGAAGATGATGACTGATCGGGAATGCCAGTTTCTGTGTCAGTCCCCGAAAATATCGATGCAGTTCATGACATGGTTTTAACAGACCGTCGAATTGGGCTAAAACGGATATCTGAAGAACGGAAAATTTTATACGAACGCGTTCATCATATAGTTCTCGTCAATTTGGACATGAGAAAAATTGCTGCAAAATGGATCCCCAAATGTTTGAATGTTGACCATAAGCGTGCAAGGGTACTGAAAAAAAATATGGTAAAATTACATAAGTATTACAGATCTATTTCCGTAATTTTTCACAAATTTCATGTATATCATCATTGTACATACCAAATTCTGTATGTTAAGTGAATGACATTGGAATTACTGTTTATTCTTGAATTATACCCATAAATTTGAGAAATACTATTGAAAATGGCATAAAATGTAAAAGTAATTCTTATAATTCGTAATTGTATGTAATTTTAGTATAAAAGTCGAAAAACTACATTTTACTATTTAATTTTAGAGATAATATGTAAGAATTACGTTAGAGCGTTTGCTGGATTCAAAATAGTGTTAAACCTAATGAACAGAATGCGAAAATTTTAATAATGTCTTTGATATTCCTTTTGATTTTTTTATAGAAAAAAATTTACTTTTTTAACTCAATTAAATTGTTTTCTGCAATGAAATAGTTTTCTTTCACCTTTCACTTTCCTTAGGAATGTTAATATTTCGGAAATCAATAGATTTTCAAACTGAAAATAATAAGTATGCTAACTCCAAAAGACTGAAACAAATGATTATATGTGTATGTACTCAATAAGTTTGAACCATATGGAAAACTTTCTTAATTTTAATTTAAGGAAAGGACGTTATTCTTCATAAAAACTTCTACATGTTCTACAATCTAAAATACAATCATCAGATATCAAGTTTTTTTCAGTAGTACTTAGGTATATGAGGTTTCTTAAAAAATATGAATCTCACTCAAGAGTAAAGTACTTTTATTTTTGACAATATCGAAAATTAAGTCTTTCTTTCATTGTTAGTTTTTGTTGTGTTTGACCACGTTGAACTTTTTATACTTAAACAAAAAGCTGTTTTTCCAAACCTAACAAGAACTAATAAAAAAAAATAAAAAAATAACAAAATATTTTTTATATATCTGAAACCAATTTTCATTTCTGAACAACATTGTTTCGTAATAATTTTCGATATTGTCAAAAATTTCACTCATCATGAGTGAATTTCATATTTTTTGAAAACCGCGTATACGATTGAAATAAATTGATATCTGATGATTGGATTTTGGAATATGCAGAATTTTTTATGAAGAATCATTCTTTTCCTAAAATTATTAATAAAAAAGTTTTTCATATGGTTCCTTAGTGAGACATACTGTATATAAAGTCACTTAAGTTGGCGATAGAGGAAAAACATTTTCATTTTTCGATAAAGGAAAAGCAATATTATCAATAAAGGGTCCTGCATGTTCTAGAATCTAATTGTGAATATTCAAATCTTGAAATTTGTTAGTTGTATACGAGTAGTATCACAAAATATGAAATTGGTACAATAAGAGAATACTTTTATTTGTGACAATATAGAAAATTGTTACCAAGAACAGTTGTTCAGATTTGAGAATCACGTTTTCTATATGAAATCGCTTGCACCTACGCAAGCTGAAAATTAAAAAAAATTAGAATTTCTCTACAATAACACAAACAGGTTCAGCTAGTTTAAAAAAAAATCTATTTGTTTTTCGTAGATGAATATAATTTTGAATTTGAACATGCTTGATAATTCTGAACATTTTTTCATTTTAATAATTTTCGATAATCTCACGAATAAAACTATACTTTACTCCTCTGTGCCAAGTTCTTGTTTTTTGATACTAATCGTATAACAGTGACAAATTTCGAGATTTGATTATTCTGAAGGAGGTTTATGAACAAAACAAATTATTAATGTTATGCCAACTCAAGTGGATACGCTCTATATAATTCATGGAACTCGTAGAATTACTTTTTTTTTTGGTAAAGTGAATTACAGACACAAAGAACACGCTTAGGATCTGGTCGCAGCGACCAGATCGTATGCTTGGTTCTTATATTGATACTTAATTGTCAATAGTAAATTTAATAAATTAAAAGTAATATTACATATTTGATTAAAATTCCAGAGGAAATTTAAACAAATACTATTTAATTTCACAGTCTCAACTATGTTGACCTAACTTTTCAACGGTAAATTTACAGGAGCTATGTAATCTCACTGAGGAAATTTACATATATATTAATTAATTTTACATTATCGATTCTGATGACACGATTTTTCAATAGTATATTCACATAAAATATGTAATTCCACATCTTGAAATTAATGAGTTATTGAAATTGCAGTAGGATTATTACGCTAGTTATTATGTTATTTCACGAATTGAATTATCAAAATTATTTAAATTTCAAGAGTATATTTACGTGAATACTCATGTGTTATTACCTATGAAATATACTTAAGATCTGTGTTATTTCGACTCGAATGTGAAATTACAGAACATTACGTTGGCAACTATATGCCAACGTAATGTTTTGTAATTTCACATATTCCTTTTTTCAGTATAGCATCGCGTTCGATCTGTGCTCGATTTGAAAACGATGTGGACTTCTTAAACCGAATTATTACTATGGATGAGACTTGGGTACATTTCTACGATCCAGAAACAAAGCAACAATCGATGGAATGGCGACACTCCGGTTCTCCAAGACCTAAGAAGTTTCGTGTCCAAAAATCTGCTGGTAAAGTTCTTGCTTCAGTTTTTTGGGATTGCCATGGAGTTTTCATGATTGAATTTTTGGATAAGGGTAGAACAATAACTGGAGATTACTATTCGAAATTTGTGACCACTCTACGGGAAAAAATTAAAGAGAAAAGACGCGGAAAGCTATCCAAAGATGTTTTGTTTTTGAAGAACAACGCCCCTGCACACAAATCTCATGTTGCCATGCAAAAAATTCGTGATTTGAGGTTTGAATTACTAGAACACCCCCCTCATTCACCAGATTTGGCTCCGTCCGACTATCATCTCTTTCATCAACTGAAAAAATGTTTGAAAAGTCGATGAGGTAATAAAAGCTGTGGATGTCTGGTTTGCAGAGCAAGAAGAAACATATTTTTTGAAAGGTCTAGAGACGTTGCAGGTTCGCTGTAATAAATGTATCCAATTAAGACGGGAATATATGTTGAGTAAAAAAATATTTTGACATTGAAATTTTGTTTGGTTCTATAGTAGGCTGAACATTTTTCTATATCCTCGTATATATACATGCACATCAGACAAATTAATCAAATTCGTGTATTTGTTTTTGATAACGTTCCGCGGATATTTCTGCCAAATTTTAGTACTCTTTCAATGGAAGATGAACAATGAAAAACTACGAATTCTAATCCCAAACTTCTGATTTCAGAGTGAATTCGAAATATTTTATTGAAACAACGCCATTGACTCACTACATACTCTGAATAGTGCCATGTTATCTCATGTTACTTGTCTGCAAACCTGTTGTAATCTGATAGCCGTATTTGAAAATTTTCAACAAATGCTACCCTACAATATCGTTGAAGGGGGTCTAATTACATTCAGGGATCCATAATGGGGTGGCAGGTAGCAGCTGAGGATTGGGCCGGTGAGTTGGCTTAAATATGAGTTATTAGGTAATTTCGGTGCTATTACGAACGTAGTGATTGATTATAATTGTTGTCAGACGAACTTGTTTTGTATTGGAAACGCGCTACTAAGATACGGCATTCTCTCACCCTTTGTTGCTCGTTAATTCTTCATAATTACGATGATGAAAACTAGTATTAATATTTCTTCGTCATCAGTAATTGCAGTAGACTTATGGTTATCTATGACCTTGGATGGGGAAGAGGAAGTTTGTTGTGTATGTTGAGTATACATCATTGAATATAATTAGATGATAAACCTAATGATATGAAATTTCAGTGACTCATTTATGGATTTTATTCTACAAGAAGATTCTGGCGAAAGTTATCTTACCAAAGCTTGGGAGGTTTGGATATGAGCAGCTATGCTGCGGGCAAGGTAGCCAAGTAGCTCAAGTAGCTCATGATTAAGAATGACGTCAATTCGGCATTCACTTGTTTTTGGAATATTTTTTCCTATTACTTTGAATTACATTTCCCAAAAAATCTTCCTGTGTAGAAGCAGACAAAAAGAATTGGATCACTGATGACATAAAACTATCCAGTATAAAACTAAAAGATCTTTACAGTGCCAAATTATCGTATCCCCAACTGAAAGAACTATATAAAACAAAAAAACGAAAGCATGAACAACTAGTAAAAGACACTCGTTAAATGTTTTATCAAAATAAAATAAATAATTCAGGAAACCCCTCTAAAACAGCGTGGCAGATTGTAAAAAAATTGACCAACGAATCAAATCAAAGCGGAAATAAAATAACTATCTCTCATGAAGAAAACCCAGCGGATGTTGCCAATCTCTTCAATAAATATTTTACGTCCATACCACATGAAACAGTAGACAAGATCCTCACTAGTGATTCATGTTACGAGTCTTATCTGCGAAACACGAAATCACCGAGTAGTTCCCTCCTTCTCCATCCCTTTACAGAAATAGAAATACTCAACCTACTGAGAAAAAAAACTAAAAAATAAATACTCATCGGGTTCCGATGAAGTTCCCATGTTCATTTTGAAAAAAACCATACATATCTTAGCAAAACCTTTTGCCCATCTGGTTAACATATCATTTGCGGAAGGTAAATTTCCAGATATATTGAAAACCGGCAAAATAACCCCCATCCTAAAAAAATGCAACTCACATCTTTCAGCCAACTACCGGCCTATCACAGTACCCTCAAATTTGTCGAAAATATTCGAATATGGATTTCTGGATAGGTTCATGTCCTTTTTCTATAAACATGACATATTCTCAAAAAATCAGCACGGCTTGCTTGGTAACAGATCCACAATGACGGCTGTTCATTCATACTATGGAAAACTTGTGGAGAAAGTTGAGGCAGGCGAGTGCCCTGTCGGGATATTTTGTGATCTCAGCAGGGCGTTCGACTGTGTCAATCACGAATTTTTAATGGAAAAATTACTAAAATACGGTATAAGAGGGAATCCATATCAATGGATAATGAGTTATCTATCATTAAGACAACAGTATGTTATCATAAATAGCACAGCTTCCTACCGTTCAGAAGTAAACATCGGTGTGCCACAGTGCTCGGTACTGGTACCTATACTTTTTATACTATATATCAATGATCTGGACAAATTGCCAATACAAAAGGCTCACTCACAATATACGCAGATGAAACCTCAACGAAGAACTATATACTAAATCCAATCAAGCTTTGCAACTAGTAAGTGACAGGACTAGAGCAAATAGACTTTTTCTGAACGCTGATAAAACCAATGCAATCAGATTTCATAATCGTCAAAAAATATGTGACAAGATCACCCTACAAGCTGATGAGTCATCAAATCCAATCTGTACAAATTCAGGTAACGTAAAATTTTTAGGGCTTTACATAGACGAATGCCTAGATTAGCATAAAAACTGCCAAATATTGAAATCTAGAATATATTCATACTCTTATCAATTTAGAAACTTGAAAAATATTCTAAATAGAGAACAACTGTTAAATCTTTATTTCTGTTAAATTGACAGTCGTCTTCGTTATGGTATATGCTTCTGGGGTCTATCTAGCTCATCACAAGACGTTTTCATTGCTCAAAAGCGAGTTACCCGTTCCCTGGTGGTTTGTCCAATAGAACTTAATGTCGTGACATTTTCATAAACTTGAAAATACTCACAGTACCCTCTCTTCTAATTTTAGAATTATGTCTATATGTGTTCAATAATAAAGATAAATTTGATACAAATAGCTCGCGCCATGGAGTTAATACTAGACGTAAATATGACTTCTATATCCCTTTCAGTAAGATGAATATAACTAGACTCGCCTAACATCGCGGTACTCAGATTTTTTAACGCCTTACCAACTGAAATTAAACAATGTAAGACTTCAACCTCGTTCAAAAAACATGTGGAACAACTACTACAAAAAAAATGTTATTATTCGGTGGAAGAGTATCTCTCCCAGAAATTTTGAAAATAGCTACATACCTATATGTTACCCTCTAGTCACACTTATGTTATGTATTGATGTTAGTTTTTTGTGTCTTTTTTATACTCATGTTGTCGTTGTGCACTTCATTTTGTACTCTACATACATGTAACCTCTCTTTGACTATTCCTATACAATTTTGTAATTGTTTGCTGGAAAATTTAATAAATAAATAAATAAATAAGTGACATTGTTAAAAAGAATCATGACATGTTGAGGCAAGTGATTTTTGATCACGAGTTGAATTGGAATAAACTCAACTAAGTCAATTCAAAATTTTGCCACCACAAAATTTTACAAAGAATCGTGATCGTGTAGCTATTTTATGAATGAAGAAACCTAGGACGATTACCAGGAAAGTCAATTCATTATTATCTGAACATAACTAAAATAACTATGAGTGAGTGCATCATCATGAACAGCACATTATTGAAATAAAAAACTTCAAACAGTGTATTATATGAACAAGACAACTAACATGAAAAATGTCCGTTAGGAATCAAATGAATGAGGATCTAAATTTACTAAAAAATTATTTGTAATGGTACGAAATCAAGATCAATAACTGTTTACATGATTCTGAAAAGATGTGGAGAACATTGAAAACTGTTTCCAAACCAAACAATGATTTCTTTCCAACTAAAATTGTGTTTCTACTTTCAACACATTAACTTCGCTGTCAATTCTTGTAAAAGAAAATCTGAACGAATTATTTCTTTGTAGAAAGCATTACCCCGGTGTAATGAAGGACATCCTATGATAATTGTATCCCGTATGTCTGAATTCCTACCTTTAACCTTATCTTAATTGAAAACTATAATAAACAATCTGGATATAAGGTGTAATTCCAATGTTATTAGCAATAAAGTTTTGAAAAGTGATTTCAATGTGATGTGCAATGTAATATTACATTTTGTTAACACGTCTCTTGTAACTGGTAATTTTCCGCATAAACTTGAAACAAGTACCTTTGTACCGGTACAAAAAATCAACAATTCTAAGGAAGCTAGGAATTTTCGATCTATAAATACTTCATCACCTCTGGCAGAAGTATTAGAATAATCCGCTCATATAAATAACCAAACATCTTTTAATGGATTACTGGTCCAGATTCAGCTCCAAGCATTCCTATGGAAAAGCATTACAGTTTACGTTGTCGAGCTGGAAATTCAGAATTAATAGTGATAAATATATTGATGCAGTCTCCCTTGACTTCAAAAGAGCTCTCGAGACTATATTGGCCTCACTCCCCTTTCAACAAAACTTCAATACTGTGTCATAACAGGTACTACCCTAGCTTGGTTCAGCTTGTTTCCTCTTCAATAAAGAACAGTGTACAAAGGCCGATAATGCTTCTACAGGCAAGAGAAGGGTCATCACTGGAGGACCACAAGGGAGTGTACTGTGACCTGTTTCATTCATTCCATACGTAAATGATGTGAATTATATCCCAGATTGTGAATTTCTAAATCTATGTGCCGACGATATGGTTGCGACTCCAAATAATGTGAACTTCGATAGATTAATTGAAAAAATCAATAGTGATGTGAAGCATATTCACATTTCCTTCCCCTTAAGTTGAATTCATTGTTAATAAAACCGAAGCCATGATCATAACAATATATTATGAATATAATCATACTGACAAAAATGTAATGAATGCAAATCTTAACGGTGAAAATATCGAATCTGTAGGGGAAATAAAGTATTTGGGATTCACTGACCATTAAAAAACATTTTCAGTTTATGTACTATAAAATATTGAGGAAACTATTTTTCCCTACAAGAATTCGCACAGATTCTACTCTTTCAACTTCAATAACCGTTTTTAACCTTTCTGCTACCAAGCTTTTGAACGAACGCGGAGTACCAAGGGGTACATATTGTACCCCTTGCTTTTTTTTTGGTTACACATAAAGAAATACTAAATATTAGTTCAAAATTTATTCAAAATAATATTATTTTTATAAATCAGAATAAATGAACTCAATTTTAACTTCCATTTTCATCGCACCTATTGCAATAATTGATTTTTTTCTGATGGCCATGATTTTTACAAAAAAAATTGTTGCACTTTTCACAATAGAGGCGACACTTCTTATCATCTTTTCTTGGGCAATAACGGCAGCGTCCAAATTATCGTTCTGGGTTTGGAGTAATAGGTGCGTTTTCTTGAGGTAACACTTGACTCATAGCATCTACTACTCTTTTTGGGATACCGTTCAGATTTGTCATTCTTCTGGCTACGTGCGGTTTTATAAGGGCAAGTCCTAAGTCAAGTAAAAACAATCTTCTTTTGTCGTTTTGATTTTTTTTCCAGTCTGAAAACTTTATTGTCCATAGTGAAAATGAATTTACGCCAGCTATATCAATAATATTTTGGAAAAGAACAAATGGATATCTTTTGGTGCCCCTTTTTACGCTGTACTCATTGACCAATTTATCCATAGTGTCTACCGCTCCTTTTGTATCATTGTAATGGAGTATCATGTCTGGTTTGAAGTCATTTTCTATTCCACTTATGGCCTTGTCATGATGTTCGGTGCTCAATAAAATTACAGCATTATTTTTTTTGTTCACATACGAGGTGAGAGTCATATATGTGTTGAATGCAAATAAAGAACTTTTCTCTACTCTGCTGCGATTGGGTAAAAGGGCTGGAGGAATATCGGCTTTGTTTTTCCTCAATGTTCCACAAAGTGTTATACCGCGTTCATATAGTTCCTTGGCGAGCGGCACACTAGTGAAAAAATTATCAGTGGTAATTCCACAACCACGTTGAATACCCTGTACCAAGTCAAGGACAACTTCCCTTGTTGCTTTTCTGGAATGTTACCCTCTTTACCTGAATAAATTTGAAGATTCCAGGCATATGTTATCGCACAGTCAACCATTGCCCATATTTTGATGCCATATTTGGCCGGTTTCGATTTCATGTATACCCTGAAAGGGCATTTCCCCCGAAAGCCGACCAGCTGCTCATCAACAGAAAGGTGAAAACTAGGTGTATAATTTTCTTTACAATGCTCAACAAACATCTCAAAAATGTCTCTTATTGCTGCAAGTTTGTCGTGTTGCCTGCGAGCAGTTCTTGTGGTAAGATCGTCAAACCGCATATAAGATAGGATCTCACTGAATCTTGTGCGTGCCATTGTAGCGGTAAATATTGGTCTACAGTATAAAGGGTTTTTAGACCACAAAAACTTACACGGTTCCCTATTAGCTTTTAGCGCACCAGCAGTTATCAGAAGACCTATTACAGCATACATCTCGGTTTTATCTACAGGTATCCATACGTTTTTTTGCTTACCAGGATATTTTTGGTTTCTTGTTTCGTACATGCTGATGGCTTTTTGGTTGGTAAACTGTACTATTTTATCGACCATGACATCACAAATAAAAAGTTTGAAACAACTAGCCAAATCAGAAATATTTTCTGAAGCGGTAGTTAGCCCACTAGGAATTCTCACAGTATTCTGTCGAGGTCGGCGTCCAACCGCCGGGTCCAGATTCCAGACAGTTTTGTTTTTGGATATATAGGACGGATTGCTCAAATATTTGGCCCGCAAGTTTGCCAAAGGTTCTTCGTCACTATCCTAGAAATAAAATGCAACAAATATTTATAAATTCAAATCACTAAATTAGAAATATTGGTACCTCTTCTGCAGAAATAACGTCATCAACTTCCTGAATAAATTCAACACAATCATCTTCTTCCGAAGCCACCGACATATTATCTTCCGAAATTTCAGCAATCTCGTCACTGTCCAGTTCATCACAATAACGCAACGCTAATTGTCTGTCTGCTTCCACATCCAAATCAAACTTACGTTTGGCCATTTCTAATGAGCACAAATCTACACAAAACGTACAATACAACGATTACCAAAACAATAAACATCAGTCGAGCGAGACACACAGTTCTAGGTTACAAACACGTGATGTTTTCGTGGAGAACTGCGCATGAATATAGTTTGCAAAGCAAAGACATCAAACCCCAAGCGGGGTACAGATTGTACCCCAGCAAAATTGGTTCTAAGGTGAAAAATTTCAATTGTAAACGATTGACTATGATGTTATTAGCTCACTAACGTATCATTAATAGCTATGATATAAGGACAATACATTTGAAAAATCAATCTTTCATATACACGTAATTTTGTGCGTGTGGGGTACACAATGTACACCCTTGGTAGCACAAAGGTTAAACCAATAACACAACCACACTTTGATTACTGTGCCAGTGCACTTGCATAGATTTATGGAAATGGTACTGCAGCACTACAAAAATAGCAAAATATTGGAAAGTGTGTTATTCTGAGTTGAAATAGGTGTACCCTTTCCTATTATATCAATGCTTGAGACCTTGGGTAGGATTTCTTTTAAAGTTGGATTATTTGATTTACAATATTGAATTGATTTGACTTGATGCCAGTAAAGGATTAATTAGTGCCTTTGTTGAATTGTTTAATGGCTGGGGTTGTACCAGGCCATCAGGTAGCGTCACTTCCTGGTAATCAATTATGTGATACGAATGAGACTATTATGACGATTCACGTAATAGATATTAAGTTGATACATACATACTAAAAAAATAGAAAATTATCATTTTTGAACCTATTTCGAAAATATTCGGAAATGCAAGTGGTCAAATTCATTATAAATAAATCACCTCAAAATTTATTTTATTTCGATTTGTTTATTAATTTCTTCAACGAATTGTGAGTTTACATTTCATTTTCATCTGTGTAGGTGAATATGTTGATAAGGTATGCACCGTCAACTCATTCACATGGTACAATTCGAACGCTTCCCTTCTCTTATTGAACTTCTCTCGAGAGCTAAATCCCTGTTACCGAACAAAGCAATATTTTCTGTAGGAAATTGGACTTGCTAAACGGAAATACTCAAGAATGATCTCATATCTTGAGCAAATTAAACGGAACGACTCGCCAGTAAAAACCCCAAATGGCGCGATAACATTGGAACGAAGTAAGCCGCAATAATTGGCAAAACAAATTTATATTCAGCTTCATTTCCATCCAATTCCGAACTCCCACTAGAAACTTTCCGGGCGAATTTCTAATAACTGTTTCGCTTGAACGAAACTTGAAATATCAAGTACAATTTAGAGAAGCTGTGGCGTGGATGTTTATGAGAGTTCTTAGTCGCACTTAGTGCCATGCTTGGACATAGATAAGAAAATGGTTGATAATTTGGAGACGTATGCTGATGGGTGAACTCTACTTGTTGATGACACTAAGGTAAACACGATTAAATTTCCACAGATTTATTGTCTTCGCGACATGTTTCGATACACTGTATCTTTTTCAAGCGAATGTTATACATTAAATTATTCTACCTTGAACATTACTTAAATACCCTTCTTAACAATTGAGGTAATTAGGAGCTACCTATGATAAAAATAAAATTGACAATACAATGTAGGTAGATACCTGGAAATCTCAAAACATATCTACTACTTAATTAGTTGAAAAGGTTCAACAAAGGGGAACTATTAAGGTCCAATTGATCATTTAGTAAACAATTCGAATTTTTCAATTTATTAATTTCCAAGAATTCTAAATAATTAAGTCTAATACCTTTATTTTCAACATGAAGGATTTCAAAGTTTTCATCGAAGTCATGGTCTTCTTCCAAAATATGATTGGCATATGTTGAATGTGTTTTATTATTTACATAATTCATACGGTGCTCACGTACACGGCTTTTGAATGGTCTACCAGTCTGGCCTACATATACTTTGGAACAAGAACCACAATTCAATTTATAAACTCCTGATTTTTTAGATTTTTGTGTTTTATCTTTATTATTTTTAATAAAACTTCCCAACGTGTTATCTGTTCTGAATGCTACTCTTAAATTTTGTTGTTTCAAAAATGACGCTATTTTTTCTGAAACGGGCCCTGAATAAGTTAATGTTCTGTAATTATTGTCAAGGTTCCTCATAGTGGGGTACACTTCTTGGATAGCCTTTCTATGTAATTTTTTAGCAAGAATATTCTCTATTAATTTGACTTGATATCCATTGTTAACTGCTATCTGTTTTATAATATTTAATTCTTTGCAGAAGTTTTCTTCAGAAAGAGGAATATTAACTAATCTATGTATCATACTATGGTATGCTGATATTTTATGTATATATGGATGTATCGAATTATTATGAATGGTGATGTCAGTATGGGAAGGTTTATGAAAAATAGAAAAATGGTGTTTGTTGTTGGTTTTACCTATTGTCAGATCTAAAAAATTTAATGATTTTTCTACTTCTATTTCTATTGTGAATTTAATGTTTGGGTGAATAGTGTTAATATATTTATGAAAGGTGTCTAACTGTCTGTTGGTACCTTTAAAACAAACTATAATGTCATCCACATATCTGTACCAATACAAAAACTGTTGCGAGAGTGGGTGCTTGTGGATTATTCCTTCAAGGTTGTCCATGAAGATATCTGCCAGTAGCGGACTCAGTGGATTTCCCATGATCAAGCCTTCAGATGAAGAATATATTTTATTGTCAAATTGAAAGTAATTTTGTTCAAGACATATCGACAAAAGGTCTAATATCTCTTGTTTAATAACTGGGTTGACATGATTTCTATCTAGTAAACCTTCAACCAAGACTATGGTATCTTGTGGAGGTATACTAGGGAAAAGATTTTGAACGTCAAAAGAAATTAATTTCGCGTTATCTGGAACAGAAATATCCTGGATTTTATTTATCAAATCATAAGAATTTTTAAGGCTGAATTTCGGTACAAATTTAGAATAGTTTGTTATTAAATGTATTAACTTTCTTGATAACTTAACTGATGGTGCTGTTACGAATGATACTACTGGCCGGACAGGATAGTTTTGTTTATGCAATTTTAACAGAGAATATAATTTCGGAGTTTGTGGATTCATAAGAGTTAGTCTGAACTTCTCGGCTTCATTAAAAATTGATTTAGAGTTTCTCAAGAATTCTTTGATTTGTAGTTGGTACACATAAGTGGGGTCACGTTTAAGTACTGTAAATTTACCGGAATCTAAAAAATCAAGAGTTTTTTTAACATAATCATTCCTATTGATTGCAATTACTGTATTACCTTTATCTGCTCTTGTAAAGGTTACATCCTTTTCCTTAGTTTTATGCTCTATAGATTTAATGGTTCTCATATCATTTATACCACTATTATCCTTCAGAAATGCTGATTTGATAATATTAGTAGCCTGATATTTATTGTTATTGATGTCAAAAGTACCTTTCAATAACAATAAATATCAGGCTACTAATATTATCAAATCAGCATTTCTGAAGGATAATAGTGGTATAAATGATATGAGAACCATTAAATCTATAGAGCATAAAACTAAGGAAAAGGATGTAACCTTTACAAGAGCAGATAAAGGTAATACAGTAATTGCAATCAATAGGAATGATTATGTTAAAAAAACTCTTGATTTTTTAGATTCCGGTAAATTTACAGTACTTAAACGTGACCCCACTTATGTGTACCAACTACAAATCAAAGAATTCTTGAGAAACTCTAAATCAATTTTTAATGAAGCCGAGAAGTTCAGACTAACTCTTATGAATCCACAAACTCCGAAATTATATTCTCTGTTAAAATTGCATAAACAAAACTATCCTGTCCGGCCAGTAGTATCATTCGTAACAGCACCATCAGTTAAGTTATCAAGAAAGTTAATACATTTAATAACAAACTATTCTAAATTTGTACCGAAATTCAGCCTTAAAAATTCTTATGATTTGATAAATAAAATCCAGGATATTTCTGTTCCAGATAACGCGAAATTAATTTCTTTTGACGTTCAAAATCTTTTCCCTAGTATACCTCCACAAGATACCATAGTCTTGGTTGAAGGTTTACTAGATAGAAATCATGTCAACCCAGTTATTAAACAAGAGATATTAGACCTTTTGTCGATATGTCTTGAACAAAATTACTTTCAATTTGACAATAAAATATATTCTTCATCTGAAGGCTTGATCATGGGAAATCCACTGAGTCCGCTACTGGCAGATATCTTCATGGACAACCTTGAAGGAATAATCCACAAGCACCCACTCTCGCAACAGTTTTTGTATTGGTACAGATATGTGGATGACATTATAGTTTGTTTTAAAGGTACCAACAGACAGTTAGACACCTTTCATAAATATATTAACACTATTCACCCAAACATTAAATTCACAATAGAAATAGAAGTAGAAAAATCATTAAATTTTTTAGATCTGACAATAGGTAAAACCAACAACAAACACCATTTTTCTATTTTTCATAAACCTTCCCATACTGACATCACCATTCATAATAATTCGATACATCCATATATACATAAAATATCAGCATACCATAGTATGATACATAGATTAGTTAATATTCCTCTTTCTGAAGAAAACTTCTGCAAAGAATTAAATATTATAAAACAGATAGCAGTTAACAATGGATATCAAGTCAAATTAATAGAGAATATTCTTGCTAAAAAATTACATAGAAAGGCTATCCAAGAAGTGTACCCCACTATGAGGAACCTTGACAATAATTACAGAACATTAACTTATTCAGGGCCCGTTTCAGAAAAAATAGCGTCATTTTTGAAAAAACAAAATTTAAGAGTAGCATTCAGAACTGATAACACGTTGGGAAGGTTTATTAAAAATAATAAAGATAAAACACAAAAATCTAAAAAATCAGGAGTTTATAAATTGAATTGTGGTTCTTGTTCCAAAGTATATGTAGGCCAGACTGGTAGACCATTCAAAAGCCGTGTACGTGAGCACCGTATGAATTATGTAAATAATAAAACACATTCGACATATGCCAATCATATTTTGGAAGAAGACCATGACTTCGATGAAAACTTTGAAATCCTTCATGTTGAAAATAAAGGTATTAGACTTAATTATTTAGAATTCTTGGAAATTAATAAATTGAAAAATTCGAATTGTTTACTAAATGATCAATTGGACCTTAATAGTTCCCCTTTATTGAACCTTTTCAACTAATTAAGTAGTAGATATGTTTTGAGATTTCCAGGTATCTACCTACATTGTATTGTCAATTTTATTTTTATCATAGGTAGCTCCTAATTACCTCAATTGTTAAGAAGGGTATTTAAGTAATGTTCAAGGTAGAATAATTTAATGTATTACATTCGCTTGAAAAAGATACAGTGTATCGAAACATGTCGCGAAGACAATAAATCTGTGGAAATTTAATCGTGTTTACCTTAGTGTCATATACTATGAATTTCCATCAAGTAAAGGCCACGTCAATCCAAAATCTACTTGTTGAGATTGAATATCAAATCAAGTCAAAACACAACGTAACTTTTTAGAGATTTTGATTTATCTAAAATTTCCGCTTCAAAAGTGATAAAAAAACAATTCTTACATTTATACGGCTGCGACTCGGAATAGTTTTCAAAAAATCGCATACCCCCAAATTTCCTAATAATGCAATCACTTGAAAGATTATAAGTGATAATTTTGAGGAATTATTATTTTTTCGTACTTCCGGGCCTAAAGTGACAACTTCACTCCCTTGTGACAGGTACTAAAGTGTCACATTTAATCCCTCCGGGATTAAATATTGACGAAACTCCCGGAACGATTAAATCACAAACAAACGAATTTAAGGGATATTTTATTGAAAAATATAATTAATTAGAATGGTAATTAACGTTAATATTCAAATTAATATTGTGACAGTTCGTCATATTGACCAGTCTTTCCTGGGTTAATGCAGCAGGTAACTGACGAGTAACAGATAGGTCCTTTTCATATTGAACTGGTGTTTGTTTCGAAGATCCTGCGGAAACAGGAAGCGAGAATGAGGACTGTGGCATAACTATAGTGGACGAATCGGCGACTTGACCAAATATTTTATCTGAAATTTTTTGTTTATTTTTAATAGACGATTCAATATATCCCTCGGCCACGTTGGAGGATTTCCATCCTCCATGTCTCTTCAGCACGTCTATTGTTGCTCCCGAATCAGCTAACAAAGACGCAGATGTGCGTCTAAAACAATGTCCCGTATAAGACGTCGCATTTTCTAATTTCAAGAAAGCTGCTATTTGCCGTGGAAATGTACCAAACATGTTTTTTCCTACTACTCGCGTAGTACATTCTTTGTTGATGTATTGAACAA
This sequence comes from Chrysolina oricalcia, assembly GCA_944452925.2. NCBI lineage: Eukaryota > Metazoa > Arthropoda > Insecta > Coleoptera > Chrysomelidae > Chrysolina > Chrysolina oricalcia. Next base: position 60,191,614 of record OX101814.2, read on the forward strand.
AAAATTTTGAATGAGTTGTCCCTGTCTTTCGCAATGCCACATATTTCCGAAATATCGCCACAAAACTGATGGCACTGTTTTCTGAATTTTTGATCACAAAATTTCGGTCAATTTTATTTTTGGTGTTTCTAATCGCAATTAGGAAGGAATCGCCCAAATCTCTCACATCGTCGATTTCTAAATCAACCAACTCTTTTCCACGACAAGCTCCCGCAACGCCCAAAATAAGTGCAACCTACAAAAAAATTGATTTCTTAAAATTTCTGAATATAAACAAATTTCCAAATTTACCTTAAGCATTAAATATTTATCATCCGGAGCCTCCCGTAAGAACTGATCTACCTGCTCAGACGTGAGAATTCTTGACTTCTTTGGCTTAAATCCCTCATTTCTTCTCTTCAAAAAAGCTAATAATTTTGGAAATTTACTTATATCAATATCTTCTCTAATGTTAATAACCGATTTCAGCATTGAGTAATGTGCCCAGAGAGTTGAGGCACAAACCGCTTTTGATTTATCATCGAAGTAGACTAACAGCGCATTTTCAGTAGGTTGTCTTACATTTTTTAAGCGGCACCACTTTTTAAAAGCATCGTACTGCTGCTCGTATAGTTTTCTAGATTTCGGTGGTAACAATTCTTCACCTACTTCGGCTGCTCTTTTATCAATATCAGATACACCTTCTTCACTCATGATACCAATAATTATCAATAACAATGTTTCTTTACAATGACACTAGTAATGACAATGTTTCTAAATTATAACTGTCACAACGCAATGTTACTATGGTAACTTATTTTAAAGACAGTTTATTAAATGAGTTGAAGAGAGAAAAAACTGATTGAAATTATTGAAATAATTAATAAAATCATACCGGAAGTACGAAAAGTATCGTATATACCTTGCGACTGAAGTACATTTAATCCTTCAGGTAAATTATGGCCCTCCCTGCGGTCGGGCCATAAACTTTACCTTCAGGATTAAATGTACTACTTCAGTCCCGCGGTATATAATGTACTATTTTTTAATCTCTGTGACAGAAACGCGAGAATGCATTCCCAGGCATGATAGCACTGTAATATAATGGAACAGACTATATAGGGAATGTGATTTTCCAAAACGTAAAAAGGAATTCGAAATTTGATATTTCTCAGCTGAGATACATATAACTGATTTACAATATTTTGGTCAAAAAGTGTGATTTTTTATGACATTTAAATTCAAAAAGTGGATAATTTTTGCTAGTGCGTCGTTTGAAACCACCTCTACTGCTCCCGCTATCAGTCCCGCCCACCTCCAACTAATCAGAGAGTGCCAAGCAGTCACGTGAGACTTCATATCACTGCCAACCATCTCTAATCACCTGTCGTCCGTCAACAGTCACCTTTCATCTGTCACTTGTCATCTTGTATCTGTCGAAATGGCATTCAGTTTGATTTTTCACAGGAAGTAATAATACTAATCTTCATTCATCCTTTAAGATCATCATTATATAGGACGAGTCAAAACTTGTATGTGATACAGTACACAAATAACGTTGAACATATCGTCCATACAAAAAAAAAGAGAAACAAAAATTCGCTAATGTCGTAAAAGCAAGAGTCCACTATATATGTTTTCAATTATGTCTTGCATTTATTCGATTTTTTTAATTTTATATGGCATTTGAAAGATGATTGGAAAATCTCATTCCATTATAATTAGGGCTGCTTCTGTAAAGTGAAGTTTAATGCTTTGTAACTCTAAATAAATCACCATGTCTCGTAAGATATTCATGACAGAGCGAATCTTTTGTGTAGGTATTGATGTTGAGTTTCATTTATGTTATGATTTTGTAGATTGATGGTGCAATGATTTGAACTTTTTAGAACTGTTTCTACAGGTAAATCTATAATCTGAGTCAAAGATTAGGTGAATTATTCATTTCTGGCTGATAAAAACTCTGCGAGTATTGACCTTACTTCCTCAAAGGATAATACTATATGAAATATGTGGAAATGAGACAGCACAGTATTTCTCTTCTGTAAATATATTTTTCAGCTGTAAAACTGCATAGTAACTACTATTGAGTCTCCTACAGATCTGATCAACATGTGTATTCCAGTTCATATTCGCATCTAAATATGCGCCCGGAAATTTGATCCAATCCGAAAATATTATGTTTTTGTTGTTAACTTGAACAGAATTATCAGTTGAAGTTTTCTTATCTGAGTGAAATTGATGGCATACTATTTTGTCAGAATTGACAATCAAGAAATAGTTTCGATGAAATATTCATTTTCTGCACAAGTTCTTCTGGGCTTTCAGCATCAGTGGCACTGGTCGTATCATATGCTTAAAAAAAACATGGTCATTGCTCAGATTTTTGGTAAATTATTGACATTTAACAGAAAAATCAGTGGACCTAAAACTGATCCTTGGGGAACCCCTAAATCAACATCATGTAGTTGAGATGTACAATCATCTACTTCAACACAGATTCAACGATAGTCAAGTTAAGATGCTAGCCACGACAAAAAATTGCCCAATGTATAGAGATTGAACTGTCTATACTCCAGTTCCAAAATTGTGGATAGTGACTCATCGTCAGTTTACGTGGTTTCAGAGTGCGGAATGCACGTAAACTGACGATGAGTCACTATCTACAATTTTCGAACTTGGCTATAGATTTCATCTTCCTTTAAGCTATTTCCATAGTCTTCTTGATAATGTATGCTATATGCACAGACTCATTCAGATTTAGGGATTAACACTACTACCAGTGACTCAAGACGATTGTTGATGACAGTTCTGATATAGTCCAGAGTACACTCAGTCCCGAAACAATTTCAGTAAGTATGTCCCACACTTGATGTTTTCCTCAGAGAAAAATAAATTATTTCAGTTTTTATTTCATTCAGTAACAATCGATTTGTCATAAACCAGGCAAAGACATTTTCTCCATAGACTGCATCTTTTCAAGTTTTTTGCGCTGTAGTGTCAAGCATAAAAAGGATGAAATTGGCATTGGAATCACTGAAATTAATGTCGTTGAGATATATTATGAATAGACTAGTCCCTGTGAGGGTCTCTGGTGTTCTCCACATTCAACAGGCAATACACTTGATCAGTATTCGTTCGAACTAAAAAACTGGTTTATACTTTCGAGGTATGATTTTATTAGCTTCAAGGTACTCTGACTAAAGTTGTACACAATACCCATAATCGTCATTTCAATCGTTTGTTGTTAAACATATTACAATCATATTCCATCTATATTAATTTTTTACAAGAATTGTATTAATAGTACAATCGCTGTTATTCTGTATGGTAATTCCAAACGATGCTTTTGTTAATACTGAATCGAATGGCTTCTCTTGTATACTGTTACTAGTATTGAAAAGGGAAAAATTCTCAATTGTAAATTGAAGCAAACATGTGTCCTCTGGAAACGAAAAAAACTACTATGAAAAGGAGACAATTTTTTGTAATATCTAACAGAAATCAACTACTTTCAACTACACAACTACACCTGAAAGATATTGTGAAAAGAATCCATAAAACTAGAAAGAAAAAATCCGAACGTAATGATTTTTGTTTTTAATCAGGTAGTTGAAATGTAAAAAAGCTATTTTTTGTAATATCTAACAGAAAACAACTACCTTCCTGTGTAAAGCCACGCTGGAAATTGAACTACACCTGATAGATACTGTGAAAATAACCTAACTTGAAAGAAACAATATGGATGTGAAAATTTGCATTTTCATTCAGATTGTTGATCATTAATAAATTATCCAGTATCCAAATCACTTACAGATACTGCAAATTTCATTGATGCGGGAATTGCATCTCTTTCGCTAGGCCTCCAATTCAGTTTGTTCTACTAAAATCTATTTGACTCTTCTAAGAACATCAGGGAGGTTGGAGGATGAGATATGATGTAATTATTGGACAGTTTCTTGTGCGGCGACACTTCAATTTTTTTTTAAACATAATTCTTTTTGTGGGGATTTTATTGATAATATGAGCAGGATGTTTATAATATGAGATAAGAAGTCATATTCGACTGAAAGACAAACTTTAGTCGCTCATTTCCATCGTTCAATATAACCTCTTTGAAGATATTCATGTTGAACAGGGTAACATTCTCAATTTCAAATTAATACAAACATGACTTCTCTGGGAATGGAAAAAAAAAACAAGATGAAAAAGAATATCTTTTGTACGGTTTGAATTTTTGAAATATGTTTGTTTTTACTGGGACCATGAGAGACTACTAAAAATGAGTATCTATAATAACATCGACTCACGAAACAGTGACTTTATATTGTATGATAGGCAATGTATAGAAAGTTTTCAGAGATAGATATATGCTCTTCGCCTCAGCTTGTTTGTTTCTTTTTCGAACCTCAAGTTAATATCTACATCCACACCAAGATTTTTTGTATGTCACAGAGTGTCTAACGTAAGCAAGCTCAGACAATTTTCGTTTTTCTCACCTTAAGGCTTAAAAACAACACTAAGCAACAGCTGAAAAAATTGAACTCGGGAGTTTTTGTTTTCTGCACAAATAAATTAAATGGTGGTTCTTCGGGTTGTAAGGCCGACGTGTGTTCAGAGAAGAACTCGACGTTTCGCCAACACGAGTGGTTAGCATTTTCAAGAGTTATTTTACAAGTTTCTGCTTTCTTAAGTCACTGTCAAATGCTTGACATTTGTTATACGTATAACAAATGTCAAGCATTTGACAGTGACTTAAGAAAGCAGAAACTTGTAAAATAACTCTTGAAAATGCTAACCACTCGTGTTGGCGAAACGTCGAGTTCTTCTCTAAACACACGTCGCCCTTACAACCCGAAGAACCACCATGTAAGTGACGATGGCCGCGAAAGCCTTTCACAATTTAAATAAATTAAACTTTAAAGAATTGTACAATTTTATTGGATTCACATTCTGCTTAGGATTGATGTGGCTCTACATCGATAGCACATCATCATTATTCATCAGAAATCATAAGGAAAGTTCATATTACTCGAACTGAAGTATAATTCAATCAACTGTGGAAATTCCAGTGCTGTATTTATGTTTCACGTTTTTATTGATTCTGTAAAAACAACACCTTGAAAAGCGGGTTGAACAAATTTTGTTCCGATCACGTCAAAGCGGATGGTACCAACCAAAAAAAAATTATACGTTGAGACGGCTTAGTGCTATGTTTCAAAGAAAAAACGAAAAAAAAATCCTGTTCAGCATTGAAAAAACCTTTAATTTGAAAACAGTGCAAATTAATGTTATTCTACTATAGCTGATATAGCATTACATCAGAAAAAACTATATTTAAAATAAAATCGTTCGGAAAGTATTATCTACTCAATTGAAACAATAGATGGATGGGATATGGTGGGTCAATCCCTTGGCTGGTGAGATCATCCGACCTTACCCCATTAGATTATTATTTGTGGTGTATTTTAAAAAGCATAGTCTATGACGTAGAGATCACAAAAAGAGAGCAGCTACGTGAGAGAATAATTGAAGCTTTTCGCTTCACGAAAAGGCATCCAGATCAGATAAGAAAAGCCGTAAGGAATATTTTGTAAAGAGAAAGGAAGTGTCGGGAGGCGAATGAATGGCATTTTGAAAATAAACTTGAATCAGATTAATTTTTTCAAGGTAGTGTTCATTCAATATGTTATTGTAGTCCTTTAGTCAACTGAAAAAAATTTTCTAGAAAACTGATTTTAGTATTTGTATATCTGTAATTGCACTTGTTCTCCGTTCCATTTTTCACAATAACAGTTGTTGTGGAAGTTGACTGTAAAATATTTTCGTATGGTGACGGTCACCAGCAAACTTTAAAAATTTTCCCGTTGAAAAATAAGACGGAGTTTCGCTCCATCAATTTGGTCGGCTGCCATCTTTATTGGATACGACATCCAAGGTTTTCGCTTACTTGCAATATAGAAATCACTTAGTTGAGAGGCACCGATAGATTTGCCAAGCCGTACATTTGCTCTGTTTTCAAAATTAAAAGTTTTTTCTATTTGAATCAGGTTCATTTTATTTCGTTTGGTACCATCCGTTTCGACGTGATCGAAAGAAAATTTGTTCAACCCGCTTTTCAGGGTGCTGTTTTTACAGGATAAATAAAAACGCGAGAAAAAAATACGGCCCTGGAATTTCAACGTTTAATTAAATAAAACTTTATCTCAAGTAATATGAGTAGTAGTATTGTAGTTGTTCTTTGGGGAGGCCCTCATGGACCCTTTTTGCCATCCCCTGTTCCCCACTTATCTAAATTCATCCTCTTAGTCTTCCTTTTCGAACCTTTGCGACCTCCTTATGAAGGTCAGTATGTCCGGCCACTTCAAGTCGATTAGGTCCTCTTGTTGGAGTTTCTCGACTCCAAAGGTTCCAAATCTTAGCCTTCCATGAGTAATATGAACTCTCCTCATGATTTTTTTTGAAAAATGATGATCAGCTATCGATGTAGTGCCGCATCAGTCATAAGCATAATGCCAGTCCATTAAAATAATTATACTATTTATAAAACTTTAATGAATCGCCCTGTAAATGTCGTCAACAACCTGAAGGAGAGCCTTTTCGGAAATCCTACTGAATTTCCGTTATGAGAGAACAATGATCAAGAAAAATGTCAAGAAGAGACGCTTCATATTAGTGTTGTATGAATAACTATTCCTTTTATCTATAATAATTACAATGACATATGCTCTCAAATAGACAATTTCTGTGATCGATCGAGCTCTAGGGAACCACCCTTTCAAATGATCAATCCATCTGAAAAGAATAAAACTGAGCTCGACACTAACACGAAAACACTTCAAACGCTTTTCCTAATAAATTGGACTTTCGATGTTGCGAACAGTCATTGGTTACTCACTCTTTTACGAAATTTCTAGAGCGTACTGGACACGCATCCCGTACAACTTCACAGACCAAATTTATTAAAAGCCTCTGGAAAGGGCTCGCCATCAAAGAGCAGGATATTAACAACCGTGTCAGGTAACCCAATCACTGGTGGGATACCGCTGTGAAGCCGTTATCAAGTAACTTGATTATTAGTTTGGTCAAGTGAGGATTGATTGGGAATACACGGTGTGCATTTCAAACGCGTAATAATGAGGCAATTATTCGGAGTGGGAGTTAATTTTGTGATAATGTGTTTTTTGTTTTGAAGGTTGTGTCCATTATTTCCCAGAACTTTTATACAACATATAGTAACGCGATTCAAAAATATCTGTTGAAAAGAATTACATACTGCTAAACTTTTTTAACTCCTGTTTTGTTTCCGAGAAAGCAATGATTTCCTAATAGAAGAAATATGAACAAATAAAATGTCATATCGTGCGTGGACGTATCTTCTGTGAATGAATTAGAAAAAATCTAGTAGGTGGCTGACACGTTCTGTTTGCACAAACAACCACTTAAATTGTAGTTTTTTAAAATGATTCCGCTTATTTTAACTCTTATGTAGGCGTGTACCAGTACCATGTTTTGTTTTAATAGAACATCAAATTAAAAATACAAACAAAACAAAATTATGTGTACAAGATTAAACGAAATTAAGTTATAAAAATTGCTCGAAATGATCACCTCCAACCGTTCTACAGAAAACAAGTGTTCGTTTCATAGACTGGCACAATCGTTGAAATATTCCGGATGCAATTCTGACCCCAGAAAAGGTAGATTTGTCAGTTAATAATACGTTTTCTAAAAATTGAGTATTTTTGCTAAGTCAATCGAAATCTCCATTGACAAAAGTGTACTCGATGTGGAAAATCTAGCTGCAAAAGTGCCTAGACTCGTTGAATAATATAATGATACAGTTGGTGATCCTTTTCAGCCGTCTACGGTTTGTTGAATTTCGAATATATTCACTTGCTCAACTTCACTGACACATATATTATTCCCTTGTAGGTATAGGGCTATTCACTATAAATCACCCACAACTTATCATCATTATTATTGTTAATAGAAAAAAAAGTTATTAAAAAAATGTGTGCGTATGTCTGAATTTCAACCAAATGCTATCAAAAATATAGAAGCGTGCAGATTTCACAGGATACAATTTTTATTCAAATGGGATTCCCCTCTTGGTATATTATTGAATTTTTAGAATGATTTTTTTTCGGAATACAAAAATATACTATATATAACACATATCTTTCACCATTTTTGAGTTATCAAACGTCAAATAACTCAGACTATGTTGAATAGGGCAATATTCGCAATTGAAAATTGAGAAAAAATTAATCATCTAGAAATATAAATAACCAACGATGAAACTGACGAAAACTACTACTTCACCGAATAGAGTCACGCTGGACATTGAACCAAAAAAGACCCTTACTTGAAAGAAAATATCTGGAAATGAAAATTTGAATATTCATACAGATGGTTAAAATAAACAGAATACAACTATTACGGCCACGCTAAGTCACACTGGACCTGATATTCCATCTCATTTTTGTCTGAAAGATCCAAGTTGGGAAGTTGATACATAACAGATCCAGGCTCTACCTCAATCGAGTTTGATTCTCGTTACTTCAAGTATGATATTTCTGTCAGGTGTTCTACTGTCTAACAACTGTTGAGTAAACCATATTATGCCCTCACAATAGTAATCTGGATGTGAGAATACTGGGATGAAATGAACGGTCTATGGAGAAGAATATTGTGAGACTTGTAGAAATGAGGACTTTAAGAAGAAGTTCGCACCATTTCTACGAAGCCGCAGAAAGAAACAATAATTTTCTTTCTGTCTGCTTGTTACTTCTGAGATTTTGTAGTTAGTGCAACTCTTGAGGAAAACCACTCTGTTCACCTCCTTGACGTATAGTTGATATAGATCATAAGTTTACAGAAATATACCTAGGTGAAATGCGATCCTTTTTGTAAGCGTCTCCTTGACATCACAGAGGTTTTACTAGTCTCCTCGTTAAAAAAGTCCCTATAGCGATCTATTGCAACAATACCTGCAGCAGAAATTCCTTCGATTGAATATACATTAGGCCCTGTCGATGAAGGCAGAATTTAAATTTCTCAAGCACTAGCAAGAGAACGATGTCTCCTCCGACAATACCAATTGAAATTAGTTTGGTCAGTCCAAACTATCTGTTTGCCTTTTTCATTCACTTGTGAATTCATTGTCACTGGTTGCGTTTGTACTTGCTTCACGGTTAGTAGCATCTCTTCTAGGTCTTACACTAACTATCACTTGAAATTTCGCCAATACTTTTGTCTGCAGCTGCTACAGGGTATAGCTGGGATCTTCTTCTAACCATTCTATTGAACTGTTATTGTGTTTTCTTCGAGAACTTTCCCTCCTTTCCTCAACATGAGAGCACGTCCTGATCCAATCCAAAGATGTGCTGTTTTATAATTTATATTCAATGTTGATGTGAATTATAGTACCAAGTTCTCTTCTTTGTTGGCATAAGCTACAAATATTTTTCTATCTTGAGCTGCATTTTTGTTGAAGCTTTTCCTTACAATCACTTCTTGTCCTATCAGTGGAATTCTGCATATAGTACAGAATGCATTTACTACTTCTTCAGAAAAACTGACATGTAATATATGATAACGACTTGATAACGACAGTAGATGTTGACTGTTGAAACGTCGTTACTCAAACACATGCAAAGAATTTATTTTCTTTGATTCTAGACAATGGAAGTCCAGAAGAATTCTACTATGTAATATATGGTTACATGGATATACTCTTGAGTCTGAACTTCTCAACATAGAGACCCGAAAAATTGCACAATTGGCTGATGAATTTGTTATAATAAACAAGATAGATTTGTTTGTTTGGCAAAATACGAGAATAACTATGTAATGATCTTTATTTACTTTCTGGTAAGACTATTCGTTCTATATTCTCAGAAACGATAATGTAGCACCAATCAACTCCTTCAGTATCTACCAAAATGAGCCATACACATTGAACTTCTATGATTTCTGTGATTCTATGATTTCTGCATTACAATTTCACCTTTTCATATATACAAATGACATTTTCTGAAATTCATTTAATATTTTCTGAAATACAATTGACTAAACTAAAATTCAAACGAAGCTTTCTGAAATCATTTTATCTTTTCTGAAATCTTAATGTCATTTCTGAAATACAACTGACGCTTTCCGAAAATCAACTCAATAATCTGAAATACAATTGAAACTTTTTGAAATATAAATAACTATTCTGAAATTCACATGACGTTTTCTGAAATACTACTAGAAAACGTGTTGAATTGGGTTTCATCAGTTAATAAATGAAAAGGAATTCAACCGAACTGAGCTTGGAAATGAGGTTGCACTTCTTGAGCAAGTGATCAGTTACCAGACACTAATAATGATAATTGATCTTATTGATAATTAAGCATACATGAAATACACCTACAAATGTTTAGCAGGACACTGAATGAATGAATACTATCAAATGGCAGGAATCAGTCTCTCACCTAGTCATATACTAGGTTCGAGCTTGCTCTTCCATCAAACCAGATCGATTGATAACATCATACAGCTCCGAACCTGTAGAAACTAGATTTCACAATAAAGTATGTTCCAGAAAGTACCTCCTGGACTGTTGTTTTTTGTATATTTCAAAAAACACTTACCCACAATGGTGAGGAACAGAAACTGTCCAACAGGCGGAGTGGTGCTAATTTGACATTCGTAGATTCCAGTATCTTTCTTCTGCGGATACCGTATCCTGAGAGTCCATTCCTCTGTATGAGGTGTATGGACTGCTTCGAATCGCTGATCAGACGTGTATGTATATCTACCAACTGTCAGAAGATGGATGTCTCGATGACGAACCCAAGAAACCTGAAATAATGAAAATGATACTGGTTAGTAAGGTTCATAAACCATGAAGTTTTCAGATAGGAGGGTTTATTGTCTTGATTGCGGAAATACTAGTTAGAAAGCCACTGGCCTAAAATCGCGATGAGTAGCTGAACGTTTTCCGTTTGTTGAGATGAGAGTCCTTCCATCGAAAACTCCAAATTTCAAATATTCTTGAAGTCGAGCAGGGCCCACTCCAGTACGAAGAGAAAATGTCTGTCGAGTTTTGCAACGATTTCTATTTCTCTTTCGTTATTAAAATTTCGATAAGAAAGTGACTAGTAATCATCTGACAAAGCAGAAGACGATTTGGTTGACACGCACTACTCAAAGACCTATTTTTGAAAATTTTGGGATCCAAAATCGATCATCGCAAAAATTTGCAAAAATATGTTTAATTTTGTTTTCCTTTAGGTCGTTATGGTCTTTACCGTGGACCTATAAAGTATTGTACTGGACCAAGCTGTTGACATCCTGGTTTGAGGTCGTGTATGGCCACAATCTGTAGTCGTTGAGTTGGGCGATGTCACATCGCGTAGATAATAAAAGTCTTTATCATAGACAAAATTGTGTCACTATACGTATTCCATTCGATTACAATCGAAGAATGAAGAATGGTGATGGTGACATCATCACGCAACTCAAACCTGTATTACTTTCAAGTTTAAAAATCCAAACTATAGAAAAAAATCATTACTTGCGTCTTCAAATATTTGTGAAGAAATTATTGTATCTGGACGTTTGTCAGCGCGGTCGAATATCAATGTTTGTTTTCCACAAAGTAAACTTCTGACAGTTCTGTCATGTTCTGTCATTGATTTTTTGTGGAATTATTGCTGACATAGTGGTTTTCGAAGTCATTCGTGATATATAGTGGCAGTACAATAGTAAGAGAATCATAATGGTGCAATCTTGTTGGTTTTGCAAACAATCCATGTGTTCGAACCCGAATATCAGATTCCATTCGTAAGTACCATAGGCGTTACAGTGAGTATCAATCTGTTTTCGCCGAATAAAATGAAATTAATACGTGAATTCAAACCTTTACATGTGGAGATAATGAAACATTTAACTTCATTAGTTTTTTGGATGATGCATTGAAACAAAAAGGTTGCCAAAAAGTCCAAGAAATGTCTATTCAAATTTTGATTAATCTTTAGGTTTCCATCTGATGTCACAATAGAAGCAGCTTGGTTGAAAGAGTTGGGGATGAAATGTTCAACTAAATGTGTTCCATAGTCTGTTAGGATTTGTTCCATTTATTTCAAAGACGCAGCATTCGAGATTAACCCAAGTGGAAGAATATTTTTGAAGAAAAGGGTTCTTCCTTTATCATATGATGAATGGTTCCCAAGAAATTCAACTTCAGGGTAATTATTATCAGCCGTCAGAATTGTTATTTTCTATGAGTTATTTCAAATAACAACAGAGATTTGTATAAAAAAAAAACAATATATTACATATTTTCAGATTGAACGATTTCAGCAAGAAAAAATCGTCAATTGGTTCCACTGAAACAGCCCCAGGTAGAGATTCTAAAGAAATTGTTGATAACTCAAGTCCCCCACTGAAGAGGTGAGAATAGTAATTATTGTTAACTCAAATTTCGCAACTCAGTTTTTATCCACTTCAGCTTGTTTGGCTTTGAAATACTGACGATCTGTCAGATAATATTATTTAGGTCAATTTCATATTTTCTGGTCAGAATCCCGTGATTTTTCGAAAGAAAAAGTTAGTAGTATTAGTTAGTAGCAGTAGCAAATCTATCTAATCTATCTAATATCTTAAAGGCAATTCTTGTATTTTGATATATTTATTTTGGCTATCTCGGAAACAGCTTTAAAGATTTGGATCAAAAATTTTACTCAGATAAGGTTTTAGTTTTTGAATTCCTCCATAAGGCGATTTTCCTGAAGAAACTCGATTCCACTAATAATAATAATAATGATGTGAATTTTTAAATTCTATTTTCACCCACTTCCAATTATCATAATCTGAAATTTGGCCACATATCAAGGACCGACGATAATACAAGAATTCCCTACTATTACTGTAATAAAAATAATGATAATAATAATAATTGGAATTTCAAATTCAACTTTCACCCTTTATTAATCCTCCGAATTATCTAAAATTTTTCAAAAATTTCCAGAACCAACGACAATACAAGAATTATATGATATTATGAATTTGATTTCAATCGTCCGTATGATCTGAAATTGGGCACACATAAACCGATTGCAATACAAGGACTTAATTATAAAAGTTTAATGATAATGATACCTAATAATGAAAATGACGTGAATTTTTTATTCAATATCCACCCACTTCTGATCATCCAAAAAAATTTAAATTTGGCATACTTACCAAGGACCGACGATAATATAAGAATTTTATTATATTAATGTTTTATTGATAATAATAATATTGAGAAATTCTAAACTCAATTTCCACCCACTTCCAAACCTCTGAATAATCTTAAATTTAGCAGACACATCAAGAACTGACGACAATACAAGAATTCCATAATATCAATGTGATAATAATAATAATGATGAGAATTTTCAAATGCTGCTTTACATCAGTACACGTACTTTGTCACTGCAAGGGCTCTAAACGATTTCGAAGGGCACACACAATATGTCTGAAATGGTCGCAGTGTAAAGGCTTTTAGCGCGGAAGCCAAAAATGAATCTAAGCTAATCTAATCTAGTAAAGATATCTTCAAGCAAAGTTTAAGGGAACACAACTTGATGCCATGCAGGGCAGCAACAAGGCCTTCATTGACTGCAGAACATTACAGATCACGGCTTGAATTTGCCCGCAAGTATTTCCGGGCGATCTTGCCCGCGAGAAATCCTGATACGAACACCATCGAACATATATATGATATTCTAGGGAGATGAATTAGAGCCCTGCAGCAGCTCAAAGTTACTTTGAACGAGCTGAGGGACAGTTTAGTAAATTTGGGAGACATAATTGAATAAGGACTCTGATATTGAGTATAACAGGCGGTTATCATTGTTCGAGGAGGGAACTCAAGAAATTAGCAAATCATTTCAGCATATAAAACAAATTCTTTATTTTCATTATATTGTTGTTTTTGTGAAACTCTGTACGTACTTGATTTTTGATATCTTCTAGAATAAAATGTTAGTTTGATTATCTGTATTGTGAATTCTGTTTGCATATTGTCGTAAATACATTAAAATTTCGTATTTCTGAATTTGATCAATATGCGCTAAAATAATATTCATTTGTTTTAATATGTATAAGAACATTTTATTGAATATATAAATAACTATTTTTTAGTAAATGCATTTTTATTCTTTTTTTTTAATTTGTGAACCTAATTTTCCAAGGATCGATACTATCCGAGTAAATGAAGTTTTTTTTTATTGTAGAAGCAAACTTTATATTTCATAAGCCCCAATCTACGTTTATTAGTTGCTACTATACAGTATTCTACTGCAGCAACATTTTTAGCTTATTATAGTAATTTCAGTTTACTTGGCCTTATCAAATGACTCACTTTTGGGTAGTTTATTATTGTCTTACCTTTGATAGCTTTGGTATCAGGATACAACGGATTCAATTGAAATATCCACTTGCCCTCAGTTTAGAGTTATTAGTCCTTTAAAGAAGGATCATTTGATTTTTATAAAGCCTTATTTTCAATACATTCATTTCATTCTTGAATTAAAAATGATATGAGAGGTTCGGTTGCACCAAGGTAGCAATGATTCAGTTTATATACTAAAATATGTAAATTTTTGATATTTTTATTGAAACAAAACTGTTGTTCAGTCTTTTGGAATTTTCTCCTGATTCTATTATACATAAAATGTCATTACTCTAGAAATGTTAGGTCAACATCCACATTCTACATACCAACAAGTAAAATACATGAATCAAACCAACACTATTGACACAACTCACAACAGTAATAATAGTATGATTACGGTACACGATGTAACACGTCCACATACAACTACTAACACAAATGCTGGAATTGGAATGAGGCCAGTTTTGCGATAACGTTGATGATCAGTGCAACGGTTACTACCGATTGATCCCGAACTGGTCGCATATCAACAAGTAGTGAACAGTTTCATTATCGTGGGAACACCTAGCTCTACCGCAAATAAACTGTTGTATTTTGCCTATAACACGAGTGTCTGTTGTTATGATATACTTTTCAGAAACACAAAGTAGATAAATCTGAATATACACTTTTCCAGCGCTAGTAAAATGTTGACCTGACATTATATGAAGTGAATTATGTAATGTTCGAAGCACTTGCTGTATGTAAATAATATTATAGCTACAAGTCCATGCGTTCAGAATACTAAATTTTTTAGAGACCAAATATAATTTTTTTTAATATAGGAATTAATTTTCCTACCACAATCGAAAAAAAGTCAGTAAAACATTTTACTTGGACTATTTTTTCCGTGTTTGTTCAATTCAAAAATATCATAATTGACACGAAAAGTTTTTGAAAAAAGTGAGAAATTTTGTTTAGCGTTCATAAGTTTTATAAACATATTGAAAACAACAATAACAAAGTAAAAACAACCTGCAACACCACATCGTCTGAAGAGCTGAAATTTATAATTGAAAACATTCAAAGAGGTCAGACGAATTGTGAAAACCTGCTCTACGGTAAAATAGAATGTATGGTGTCTCCAGAGGCCTCAAAAAGAACTGTGATTTTTTGATAAGCGCAATCAAAATTTGATATTCATTTTTATGTCAAATTTAGAAGGCGCTGTGTACGCTATCATTATTTATTTTAATTTGTCCTAGATTTAAGACAGTAATCTTTTTGGATTTTTTCATGTTCAAGTCTCATTTCTACACCTTTTCTGAACAATAAAAGCATACTTGTTCAATAATGCTATAGGGGCAGCCGTTTTTGAGAAATTTCTTCATCGATGTAGGTTACGGGGTCACTTATTAGGCGCCTGACAAAGTTGCTCAGAAAATTTTAGAACTGAATATGTGATAGATTCCGCTAAAATGAACAACTTTTTTGCTACAAAGATGCATCGAGAAATAATTCTCAATATATAAAATGTTGAAGAACCAATATTTTTAAAAAATTTAGCACTCTGTATTTTGACAATTCATCATTTTCTCGATGTATCTTGATGAAGAAAAGTTGTTTCTTTTAGCGAGATCTATCACATACTCAGATTTTGTGAAGTTCTGAGCACTCCATCTGACGCCTAGGTGACCCCATATGCTGCATCAATCCAGAAATGTGCAAATCTCTCAAAAACGGTTGCCCCTAAACGAAACATTAGCGGACACATGTTCATTTGAACTTTTCATTCTGTAATTAGTCAAAGAATCACCATTTGAAGTTTGTACAAGAACATAATGGAGCACCCTGTATACTACGGCTTTTGCACGTAGGACTGGGAATACCTACCTAGAACAATGTGACCATTTGAAGTAAGCAACGGTAGAAAAATCCGCTGGGTACACATGATTCGTTATGACCACGTCATTGGTACATGTTGGGAGTGGGGGACTCTTCAGTCCTACAATATATTTTGTAGGACAACAGTTTTTTCGAGTATTTTATCGAATTATCTCGAGGTTCAACTTAAAAACTAACTGTCATTAATGACTTTTTTGCACTCACCAAATCGACCTGATTGACGCCTGCGCATTTTATTAGCCACCACTTTCGAGAATTTTCGTAGAGGTAAAAGTTGGGCGTCTCATCAAAACGAAACAACTCACGGAGATTCAGCTTGTTACTAATAGTTTTTTTTGCCTTGGAATTGACAATTTTGGAGCGTAGGACTGGGAACACCTACCATTCAATTTGTAGGACAATATAACCATTCAATTATACAAATATTAGCAAAGCAACAGTAAAAAAATCCGCTGGTTACTAACGATTTCTCATGACCACGTCATCGGTACATGTTGGGAGTGGGGGACTCTTAGAATAGAATAGAATAGAAATTTATTTATACTGAGCAACAAACATAATAATTTCCACTTACACGTTACACAGTTGTAAAGAGTATCTTAATACATAAAATTCATTGAACACAATGGTGCATTTAAAAAATACAATTATAAAGTAAAAGATACAATAAAAATACAAAATACAATACTACAGATAGAGATAAGATAATTTAGTTCAGAATACCATAAATCAGTTGAGAACAATAAAATGAAATATGCCAGAGAAGATTCAGGTACATTTGAGCATTCGAAGGAGTTGTCCCTCTGTAATATTAAATATATCTAGATCACAGTCTTTCACCATTTCGTTAACGGTCTCTAGACATTGTTGAAGAGGAGACAAACTGTTCGAGACACGAATAGATCTTCTGCTAAGTCTTATGTCAGGTACGATAAAATCAATGGTTTGGAGAATTTCAGGTGCTTTCAATGTTCTAAGAACGTTAAAAACGAAAATTACTTCCAAGGACTCACGTCGATCTTTCAAAGGTTGAACAATAAATTCTAATAGATGGCTAGAGTAAGATATAAATAAGGGCCATATCTTGTGTTTCCTGAAGGAAGGAGTTCTCAGTAATCGTATTTGGATTTTTTCTATCATATCGGAATATAAAAAAGTCTTTGGATTCCAAATGTCACATCCATATTCTAGTTTAGATCGAACAATGGAATTGAAAAGTATTGAACAAGTATCGTGACTGAATTCACGGCTAGATCTCAAAACAAAGCTCAATTTCCTAGAACATTCAGACACTAAGTATTCAATATGCCTAGAGAAATTGAACACACCAGAGAAAAATATACCAAGATCTTTCATCTCATCGATTCTCTGCAGACTGGTGCCATTAATGTAATAGTCATCGACAGTGGGTGACCTCTTTTGTGTGAAACTCATTATTTTGCATTTAGCTTCGTTGCGAGATAAGTCAGATACTGAAAAGTAATTCGATAGATTATCGAGGTCATCTTGAAGCTCAACAGAGTCTTTCTCGCTTTAGATCCTTCTGAACAGCTTGAGATCATCGGTATATAGGAGAAATTGAGAATTCTCAATATATTGGGAGACGTCATTAACAAATAACACGAAGAGGAGAGGCCCCAAAATCTATCCTTGAGGAACGCCTGAGGTAGTGGTGAATTCGAAAGAAGATACATTTTTGAACCGTACAAATTGTATTCTGTTTGATAGATAGCAGTGCAAGAAATCAAGAGTGTTTGTGAAACCGAATGCTTTTAATTTCAAGATCAAAACCTCATGGTTAACTCTATCGAAGGCCTTGGCCAAGTCAGTGTATATTACGTCTACTTGGCTGCCATTTTTCATACCATTCGTCACGAAATTACTAAATACGCACAAATTGGTAGTGGTAAATCTATCACGAATAAAACCGTGCTGTTGGTCGATTATAACTGGTTCCACATGATTGTGTACACGGTTGTAAATTACACGTTCAAATATCTTCGACGAAGCTGACAAGACTGTTATGGGCCTGTAGTTTCTTACATTGTTCTTATTGCCGCTTTTGTGTATGGGGGTGACTCTTCCAATTTTGAGGAGGCTTGGAAAACAATTTTTTCTTAGGGAAAGATTGAAGATCAAGGTCAACGGTTGCTTCAACAAGTCACAGTAGGTCATAAAGAAGTAGGCTGGAATGCCATCAATTCCAATGGCCGCTTTGGGTTTTAGTGTCTTGATAGCATTTTCAACCTCTTGTTCACTTATATCGCCAATTTCAAGGGTATCTAAGCAATATTCAGGAAAAGTTGTGGGATTTACCGGTGCATCGCTATTTGTGAAGATTTATTTGAAAAAAGTTGCGGAACCATCTGCAATATCTCTGTCATTGATCAATTTATCATCATCATAAGTGAATTTGTTAGCAACCGCACAGTTTTTTCGACGTTCTCTTATATATGTCCAGAAATTTTTGGGATCACTCTGTAAGTCACCCTCTATTTCTTTTATATAGGTTTCATATCACAGATTATGCAGACGATTCACATCTATCCTGAGTTCCTTATATTTATCTTTATAATAATTTGCTTATTTTGTTCTTTTTTTCATCATTTTAAAATAGTGTTCTTTTAACCCGCGAGGGACCGCGCCACTTGAAACATAATCGTGGACCCCAGTAGTTTTTGTTCCATTTCGGGGCTTTTAGGTGAAAAAAAAAGTGTTGTACGACGTGAAATTGTTAAATTATAACAACAACAATAATAAAAGAAACGTAATTTGAGTAAAATAAATAATAAATTCTAAAGAATGAAAAATCTCCATGACACTTTTCTTACTCATAACATTTATTACAGACTAACTTCATATGCTCATTACATGCTCTGTTTGAACATCTACAACATTTTTTATTTGTTTTTTTGTCGTTCTTCCGTGGACAATATGAGCATCTTCCTACTTTTGCAGGCTCCTCGTTTTCAGGTTGAATTCTGTTTTGTACAGCAACAAATTTAGATATAACGTTTTCAACTCTCTGGGCAAATGAGCTAGAGTTATTCTATATTTCAACATTCCATCTACTAATTGCAAAGCCAAAGTTTTCAGAAATAATCGTCGACGTTGACGGATCTTGGAGTTTTCATGAAAAATAATTTGGCCATTGATTCCGGCAATATCTAACATAGCGTAAAAAATTCTCAATGGCCATCGACAGCATGTTCTTGCTACCGAATAGGTTGCTTTCATTTCGTCCACTACATCTACTCCAGCTTTGGTTTTATTGTAGTGGGTAATAATTTCTCTTTTTTTCTTAGATCCACTTGATTCATCAATGGCATTTCCTTGGTGGAAATTGGACAATAACAAGACAATTCTACCTTTCTTTGGCACATATGAAACCAGGGTTGCATTACTTTCACCAAATCCAAAAAGAGATGAAAATTCTTCTCTCTTTCTTATGAACTGAGGTGGTACTTCTCTTTTATTTTTATGCATATTACCAACCGCTGTTAGACCATAGTTATTGAACAGGTCTTGAAATAATGGAACACTAGTAAACCAGTTGTCCATAGTAATATTACGCCCGGTATTTCTAATTGGAGTAACTAAACGTTTGACCAAACTCTCCGAAGAATTACATAAGTTGAAAGGGCCTTCTGGTTGTTTTCCAGCGTAAATTTCAAGGTTATGTGTATAGAAAACTTTTGAGTCAACAACTGCGAAAAATTTTATTCCATACTTCGCCGGCTTATTTTTTATGTACTGGCGGAATCCACATCTGCCTCGAAATGATTCCAACATTTCATCGATGGTCACAACATCACCAACTACATATTGTTGTTGACACTTTGCATTGAAATATTCAAATATTTCTCTAATTGGAGCTAAACGATCAACCTGCTTTCTTGTTTGACGCGTTTCAACATCGTCAAACCGAATACATTCCAATAAAAATTTGAAACGACTACGACTCATAACACATGGAAATATTTCTACACCAGTTCCATCTTTAGACCACAAATCTTCTGTATTCAAATGTGAGGATCTAAGAACACCGCCCATAAACAGAAGTCCAATTAGAGCTTTCAACTCTATGATATTTGTCGGCAAGGCATCTCTTTCACGTGAAATATTTGATTTCTTCTGCTGTATATATTTGTTGGTGTAACTGACAATTTTTGATAGTACATCGTCTGGGAAAAACAGCTGAAAAGTTTTTAGAGGCGTGGTTGCGTCCTTTGCATTCCTTGCTACACCTGGTATAAATCTGATTATATTATTTTTATTTGCTCGACGAAAATTTCTTGGTGGTATTTTTTTCCAGTTTGTGCCATCTTTACCTGCAAGGAATGAACCTTCATAAGTAAGAGGATAACTCATGAAACTGATTTTTTGTGCTGATTTAGTATGGACACATTGTGATGAAATGACCCGAATGGATAGATATGAAAAGATTTATGCACGAAAGATGTGACATTGATATAAGTAATAATGTAGATTACTAACCTTTATACATACGTAGTTGGGCTAATGGTAACTCGTCCTCTGAACTGAAATCACTATTATTATTATTATCTGAAGCTTCTTCTATTTCCATTTCCATTTCCATTTCATATCCTTCATATTCTCTGTCATCAAATTTTTCATTTTCATCGTCAGACTCCCATCCATAATCGCTTTCATCATGTTCCTGGGATTCATCATCTGAAGGCAATTCCCATAATGCGTGAAGCTGTTCTTGCTCTACTTCATAACTCATTTTTCGTCTCTTATACATATTTAAACTCCTCACTTCAGAAAATTTTGAACTACAAGAATGACCGCGTGGGGTATAAATACACCCCAGGAACAAATAATCAACTGTTCACTACGATGTCAGCAGAACTAATGAAACGACACATGGATAGACATATTCACTGATCATATTTAGCAACTGAGCAGGCGCGATTTTCCAGTGCCGTGCTGATTTGAGGAATTATTTGTAATTTAATATCGCCTGGGACATTTTCTACCCCGCGCGGTCCCTCGCGGGTTAATTTAATTTTGTGAATAAGTTCTTTGGAGAACCATGCAGGGAATCGATTTTTGATGAAAGTGGTTTTTCTTTCCAAGCATCTTTCAAAAACGTCTTTCAATAAATCATAGAAACTATCTACACAATCGTATACATTTTCCGTACATAACATATCTGACCAGGAACACTGTGAAAGCATTCCATAGAGCCCCAGAAAGTTTCCCCTCCTGAAGTCAAATGTAATAACGCGCTTACTTTCGGGGGATACGCTTACCTGTCCAAATTTGACAGTGAACATTATCTCAAGAGCTGGATGGTAGTTATCCAACCGCACTAGGGGCGTTTCACATTCTCTCACCGTCGCTTACGTGATATTTGTCAATATTAGGTCCAAAGTATTTGAGCCATTGGAGATATCATTTATAGAATAAAGATCATACTCTCGCCTTCGATGATCCGATTCTCAAGATATACTTCGAATTCGTTATTTCAGAGACTTTGAAGTCACCCACTAACAACAATTTTTCGGTGGCATTGAGCTCATGACAATTTTCTAGGGATTCAAAAAACTGTTCATATACTGTTAAATTTGCTCCCGATGTTATATTTTGTAGAGGAAAAAGTTGGGCGTCTCGGCAAAATGAAGCTACTCAGGTAGTTTCTGCCTGTTATTAAACATTTTTGAAAATAGGCGTGGGATCCTGGTCTAATCGTAACGGAAGACATGTAGAAATTGTCGAAAAAGTCGATATAGCATATTTCATTACGAGTTCAGAAAATAGACTTTTTCCGTGCGTGTGCGACATGTTCCCGTGGGTGCCGAAGCCGAACACGAGAAGTCGTGCAAGCACGGAAAAAGCTTTTATGGACGAGTAATGAACGATATTTTTTATTGAATCTACCTGAAATTCACAGATTGTTAAGAAACATTTATTTTTATTGATGGAGGAACAAAAATTATTATTATTAATTGAAATATTTATGTTACAAAAATATCCAGAAATTGCCACAAAACAAGAGTTATTTACCTTGTTGGTAAGGAAATATCCAAACAATTTGCGATTTCTAGAGAACTGTCAACAACATTATGTAATTTTGACATGTTAATAGGCAGCTATAATGACACCAGCGCACAAAAAATTTTTCCGGTGGGCGCACGGAAAGAACCTTTTTTCAGTATGCTAAAAAAGCATGTTAATATAGTGTTTTCAAATAGGTATAATGAAAAATATTTTCTCTCGTATTGGAGTCCGATTTTGAAAATATTTGGAATATGGGGTTTTCGAGGGATGGACTTTCACCCCACCAAACAAAAGACGTATGTGGGCCATCGCTACTCAGAACCCGCGGCTCTCTTACTGTACTCTGCCTATCAAGAAATCACAAAAGAAAAGGCAATAAAAGATTTAGAGGGTATTTTGACGTTTTCGTGTGGGATTATTTTCACGCTTCAGCTTTTGTTTTTATTTGGGCATTTTCCCTACGAAAGTGGAAACCAGATTCATTTTTATTGCATTATTTCATTTTCACGAGGGTCTGTGTTTTATTTTATTGGATCCATTATATCCAGTGGGTAATTTTTCTCTCCCGAAAGTGTTCCCATTCTTTTCACGCACAATTTTACAAGCATGGTTGACATTTTCCATTTATTACCGGAACATTGTATCAAACTGAAAATTTGAATCGTAAGATTCAGCGGTGGGAGATGAAACAAAGTAATGATACCGGGTGTAACAGGATCAAGGTACCTACACCTCCAGTATCTCTGTTAGTTTTGGTCGTAATTGATTGAAATTTGGGATATCCCATAAACATAATATGCGGCACTTTTTGACTCACAAATGCTTTTTTTCCACTTCTTTTTTTGCCAGAAGTGATATCAAATATCGATTTTTGAATGGAACACCCTGTATATCATTACATTTCTGAAATCTGCATGATTTTCTGGATCCAGTGATACCACATAAAAAAACATTTGGGATGTAAAATTTTTTGATATTCCAATTTTTAGTTTTCCATTTGAGTGTGCCATGATGGTTCTGATTTATTCCAATTGACCCACCTAATGCTAGAAAAAAATCGAAATCAAAATTACTTAATTGTGTACTTAATTGGTACCGTGGTACCACTAATTAGTACTATTTATAAGGAATTTATTCATACCTGATAATGAAATGTGCGAAAAATACAATCAAAATCACAACTCAAAAAAATGCTTTTAATGCTGAGAAGTTACTACGGTGGCTTTGAAATACAAGAAATGAACACAAAACATCACAACATTTGTTCAAAATGCTGTCCATTAAAGTCATTGTACTTCTGAACTCGCATAGCTGTTTCTTGAAGAATGTTCGTTAATTACTAGGCCGTTATACTATTAATTGCGCATCTTACTCGCAACTCCAGGTCTTTTGGGGTTGTAACGGCGGTTGCATAGACAATGTTCATTAAAACGCCCCAAACAAAGAAATCAGGATGTGTCAAATCAGGTGACCTTGGAGGCCATCGCACAGAACCATTCGACGAAATTACATTTTCTTCGAATGCCTGTTGAAAGTAACTACTATTCCTGAATTATGGGAAAGAGCTCCATCTTGTTGGAAATACATTTCCTGTCATAAATGGACAGGTAATTCAGTTAACCTGTCCTCAATTTCATTTTGTAGAAATCCTAAGTATCTAGCTCCAGTCAAAGGTCCTCCAATGATTCTACTACCGAGTCCAAGCCAAACATTGAAACCGAACCGCACTTGAAAGTTACCCTCCCGCAATCAATTTTGATTTTCTTGTTACCAATACCTTGTATTTTGTCGGTTAAATAATCCTGTATTTGAAAACCTAGACTCGTCCGAAAATAAAATCGTTCCCAAAAAATCATTGTTTGGCTGCACATTATTCTGCAAGATCCAATTGCAGTAGTTCACCCTATGTTCATAATCATTTTTGTACAGGTGCTGGTGCAATTGATATTTGAAAGATTTATAATTTTGTTTGTGTAAGATTTGGCTTACCGTTTGGTGACAATTCAAGCCCAATTTGCCCTAAAGAAACAGTCTTATCAACTTCTATTCGAGCTAAAACATTAATTTCCGTTCCTTCATCAATGATACCATTTTTTCGGGACCAGGCTCTCTTCGGAATTGATTTTCAAGACGATAGAAATAATGATAAAATTCGTAATTTAGTATTTTTGACGGGATTCGATCATAAGACGGGTCAATTGTAATAAATCGGAACCATCATGACACACTTAAATGTAAAACAAAAAATTCAAAAATCAAGTCCTTTAAAAAATTACGGAGATAGTCAAACTCAAAGTCAAAAATAGCTTTATTGTTAAAAAATATAAATTTTTGTAACAAAGCATGTCAAAAGAACATAAATAAAAACATAATTAAAGCATTATACCTCATAGTATTTGTTCAGAAATAAACATTTTTGTAGCAGAGCAGTCAATAGGACATATAAATAAAAACCTAATTAATACACAATACCATTTCGTATTCACTTAAACACATATATATGTATATTATATTATATAAATATATATTTTATAGAAAAAAAACAAACAACAAAAATAAATTTCAGAGAGAAGATAAAAACTCTTCGACAGAATAAAATGTCCGTTCAACAAGTATTTTTTGTTGCCCTCCTGAACCTACCATAGGCTTCAGTACTTTTTATTGATTCTGGCAAGTGGTTAATAGTATATTATTCAAAAAGCGAATAATGATGGCTATTACCTACCCACGAAGATGAAATTGCAACACGAGCCGAAGGCAAGTGTTGTTACATCTGAGTGGGTAATTGACATTATACACGTGTTGAATACTATACTTTATCCACAACTATATACGACAATACCTTTGTCATTAGATAGGTATGATCTGGCGCTTCTTTTGTAAATTTACTGATTTCTTCGGGAGTAAAGGTTTTATATTTTTTTGGTTGATAGCCCTCAGACTGACGTTTCAAAAATGCCTGCAACTTCATGTAAGTGTCTAGTTGGATAATATGGTAAATATTCAATGTAATCTTCAGCATAGAATAATATGCCCACAATGATGATGAGTTGCCAATCCATAAAACTTTTGTACACCGCATCATATTTACCTTTCGACTTGTTAGGTAGGAGATTTTCTGTAGCGCTAGCCGCTAATTTTAAAATGTCTGGCGGTGTACAAGACATATCTTTTAAATCAGATTCACTATCAGACATTTCTCTAATGATACCAGAGATAAAAATGTTCACAACAAATAACTCACAAACCGACTGACAGTAGGTATATCTACAAATACAGTAACAAGTAAATTTACAAATTGTTAAATTTGACGCAACGATTGAGTAATATTATTCCATCGAACTGTCATTATTATTCAATTCTATATGGTAATGCATGGCATTACTTGATAAAAATCGCATATTTAACAGATTTATTAACTAATAGTTGTGTATAAACATTTTTAAACCACTGTAAATAAAAGTATTCTTAACAAGAGTTGATTTTGGAATTGGCAGTCTTATGTTGTTATCCTGTCGTGTGTTATAAACATGAACTCTAGAAGGGAATGAACTTTTATATTTATGAATGACGCAGACTGTTTCAAAAATTAAATGAGCTGGAAGGGTCAATATTTTATTTTTAACAAAAAGGGTTTCACATGATTGTCTGTAGTTTGCTCTGCAGAGATATCTGAGGGGTTTTGCCATGATCCTGTTACACCTGGTATATCTTATCTACCTTTCACCACGTAGAATTGATAGTAGAAATAACTTACAAATTGCTCATTATTAGAGAATATCATTATAATAAATATGATTGGTAGGTATTATCGATCATGGGATTTTTTTTGTATACAGGGTGTCCCACGAAGATTAGGACAGGGAATATCTCAGAACTCGAGTGTAGTAGGGAATTATTATTTTGAGGTTGTAAATTGAAGCAATTGCTTTGTTTGATATTATGTTACCCAATGAGCTTTTTTTTAGGTCACGTGACATCAAATTCAGAATTATTAATAGAACATCCTGTATATTATGGCATTTCTATGTTCCTTCCTATAAAGTAATTTCAACAAACTATCACACTTGTGCAGTGGTCTAAAACGATAAGTTCAAGAACTACAGGTACCTCAATATTCTTGGTCCCACGACGTTTTTAAGTAAGACATGGATAATTAATATAATTTTGCCTTGTTTTATTCATCACAAAAAATAAAGGACTGCCCAAATATACAGGGTGACCCTAAACCTAAATAATTTGGCAATTTCTCGTTTCAGACGTCGGCGTCGTGGGACAAAGGGATTTGAAGTACATGTATTTAATCACTTTAGACCACAAATGTGATAGTTCTTTAAAATTGTTTTATCGAAAGGAAAATAAAAATGCGAAAATATACAGGTTGTCCCATAAATAAACCAAACGCTCATTGGGAACTATAACATCAAAAAAAGCTGCACCAATTGCTTCAATTCAGAACCCCAAAATTACAATTCTCCACTACTTTCCAGTACCTAGTCCTGATCTTCGTGGTACACCCTGATATTGTTTCAGACTCAAAAATCAGATTATATTGAATTTGTAACAATGCACCACGTACTTCAAAGACACCAAGTGATGATTATTGATTCATATGAATTAAATGTGGCGATTTCGATTTATCACACAAATTATGCCTGAACGGTTTACTAATATATTCATGAATACGCAATGTGTTCGACTGTTAAATTACATTGCAATGTACTTTACAGAAAATTGGGGCATGACTATTATGTGATATCGTGTTTATACATCAAGTCACATTGGACGTCTGCCATTATGGAAACTTGGGAAGCTATAAACCATGTATTATTCGGATGGATGAGTTATGCAGATCAAAAATATGCTGCTGAAATGCTGGCTGTGTGAGGAAACAAAAATCGATAAATCATTTAGTGAGTTTCCACTGTTCCAAACCAGATTATGAATATGCATTTTCCTGATGAAGTAAGCTTCATAAGAGAAAATGAATTTTGCCTTTATTTGTAATTTTCTTTGAAAATGTCATTCATTTAATTTACATGCACTGTATGTGGAAAATGATGACGTATTATTATTACTTTTATTACTGATCAGGGTGAAGACATTTTTTCAATAATATCGACTAACTAATGATCCTTCGACTTCAAAGCCTGCGAAGCACTTGATGTCCATCGATAAAATACCATTGAAAAAATAATACCAATTTGCAATTAATACATCAGTTTCAGTTTCAGTTCCACTACGCGAACTAGGTTGGCTAAATGTACAAAAACGCTTCCTATTGCATCAATGTGTGATGTTTCATAAAATTATTATTGATAAAAAACCACCATACCTATTTGAAAAATATCTTTCAGAACTGACGTTCACAATATAAATATAAGGTTCAAGTATCTAAATTAACACCACCTCTGCATAAAACCCCTTTTTATCAGTCTTCTTTCTCTTACATGGTAACTCGGCTGTATAACAAGGTCCAGATAATTTGAAAAATGTATCAATTGACTCGTTCAAGTTCAAGTTGAGAAAGTTATTGGAAACTGATCAAATAAGATTTTAGAATTCTTTTCTCATTTTCATTACTTCCGCTCATTGAATGTATATTCTTTAGTTATAGTGGCATTAATGTAATACATCTGATTACCCAAAAGAAATTATCTAATGAGTATTGTATTCAGTTGAATTATTAGTTGTTAATCATCAAAGAATAACACAGCATTGAAAAATAAAATTTCCTCTGTGCAAATCAATCATGTGAAAAATCATGATGGAACAAGATCACTGACTTTTGAGAAAAATAATTTAGTGAATGTTAGAGATTACAGAAATGATTGAACAATCCGAATTGAAGCAATAATATGAGAAAAAAATGGTGAGTCAGTATGTATTGAAGAAGTTCCTAAATTGAATAATATAAAATGGAAGAGGCATTTAAATCAAATCTAAAAGTCTTATGTTGAATCATATCTCCAGAAAAACAATTGTCGAGGACTGGTCCAGAAAGTTTGAGGACAGAATTGGCTGATAATGGTTTGAAAATGTATGATTCCCATGGTGTCATGGCATCTGATAATGATTTATTGGACGACGATGGTGATAAAAATCAAAAAATCAGTAATATGAAATGTTGTAATACCAAAAAGTGCTCAGTGTGTGTGTGTATAAATTGTTTATCAATTTATCACCAAAGCTGTGTAAAAAGAATATCAGATATCGAGTTTCTGGATGATATAAAAATTGTATGTTGTCAAACCAAAACAAAACCAACATGCAAAGATAAAGAGGAAACCATTCTACAGGTGGAAAATAAATACTTGAGGGAGCTCGTGGATGAGGTAAAAGATAAAAATAAAATTTTGTCTCTAAACAATGATCTTCTTTTACAAAGAATAAAAAGGTTAGAAGAAGATAACGCTGACCTCAAAATATATAAACAAACCCACATGTCGGGAGTGATTAAGAGACCAACTAACAGTGTAAATCAATCCAGTGGAAGTTTGCAGCCAACAAAGCCAGCAGAAAACCTAAAATATCAAACAAGATCACACCTTATAGAAAAGGTTGAAAATACAAATCAATCAAAAAATAACGGGGAAAACCAGAAAAATTATAACAGTGAAAATAATCCTAAATCAATAGAAAATATGCCACAACACAAAGGAGATGATTCAAACGATGTATCTTCAGGTGAAGAGGATGCTGGTGAGATTTTCACAAAGGAAACAGTTTCAACGATAAAAATCAGGAATTTGCAGGAGGAGAACGAAAGGTTTGGTTATACATAAACAGAGTAAAGAGGAGTGCAACAGACGAAGTAATAAAAAAATACAGAAAATAACGGCTTCCAGGAGGAGCGTGTAGAAGTTAAAGAGCTACCAACAGATGATAACCGACTGAAAGCTTTTGTGGTAACAGCACCTCTAAATCGAAAAGATGAACTTTACAATCCTGCTTTTTGGCCTAGTGGTGTAGGAATAGGCCGGTTTAACTTTAACCGACATAGGGATTTTCTGAAAAATGGGGGAGACTTTGCATAAACCTCGACAAAGGTCACCCACAAAAGAGAAAAGAACATCAAATCAACCAAGAAAAAAATGATTTCAATAAAATGACAATTATTCACCAGAATGTTCAGTCTATTGGTAATTGTGTAAATAGATTAGAACGATTTCTGGAAGAGTATCCTGACTGCATGTGTTTTTGTGTAACCGAACACTGGAAAACCGAGGATCAGTTAAAAAATTACGGCTTGAAGAACTTCTATCTTGCTGAAGCAGTATGTAGTGAAAACGCAAACCAACATGGAGGAAGTGCTATTTTCGCAAGGCAAGGAATACAATGTAAACGATTACCAAGGATAACATTACTGTCAGAAATTGGCATTTGTGAGTGCAGTGTATGCGAATTCAATGTAAAGAGTCAAAAAATTGTCATTATATGTGTATACACTCCTGGTGGCATAGTAGAAAACTTTTTAATATGTTTAGAGAGAATTCTTGCCAATTTTGTTACTGTTACTGGGTATATTTTTTTGGTAGGAGATTTTAACATACCTATGCATGATCAAGATAAAAACAAAGACAAAAAAAATGTATTCTCGTTAGTCAACTCATATAATTTATCTCCATTTATAAAATACTACACTCGAGTCACGAATGTATCTAAATCGTTAATTGACAACATATTTTCCAATTATGGCGAACATTGCGAGGTAAAAGTACATCATAATTCGATTTCTGACCATTCAGCTCAGAGTATTAGTTTTAATATCCAGAAACAAGATACCTTTGTCTTCAAAAGAATTTTCAATGATTCAAATAAAAACCATTTTCAAAATAGGCTTAAACAAGCAGATTGGAGAAACTTATATGAGACGGATGATGCGAATGAAGTATGGAATAGATTTCACAACATTTTTATACACAGTTTCAATCTCAGCTTCCCTATTACAAAAATATGCCAAAATAAAAAGTCAAAAAAACAAAATATAATTGGGGACCAAGAAATAGATGAGTGTAAGCGGCAACTGGACGTTCTTTATGTTTTGAGCTCTGTAGACACAAGATATAAAACGCGGTATAATGAAGCTAAAAAAACATGAAAATACGCTAGCACAAAAAAAGGAAGAACAACTTAAACAGAAAATAGAAACTTCACATAACAAATCAAAAACAGTGTGGTCAATAATAAATAGCATAAAGAGCGGCTCAGGTAGTCAGAGGAATGTTAAAGTACCTGGAGCTAGTAAAACAGTCGCAAATAGTTTTAATAATTACTTCCTTAAATCTGCATCAGTATCTAAATAACCTGAGAGAAATCACATATCTTACATTCAACAAGCTGATAGATCTATGTTTCTTAGTCCAATTACAGAAAATGAAATTTTGTTTGTGATGAAAAAATTTAAAAATAAACAAAGCAGTGGTGAGGATGAAATTCCAATTTCATTAATAAAATGTTGTGTAAATGAGATCATTGTACCTTTAACATATGCAGTTAGTATATCTTTTAGAAGGGGGGTGTTTCCAGATGGATTGAAATTAGCAACTATCAGACCTTTACATAAAAAAGGTGATGTTACACAAATTGAAAATTACAGACCAATTAGCCTACTACCAAGTTTCTCAAAAGTGTTTGAAAAATTTATGAGTAATAGATTAATGGACTACCTACTACAAAACGACATGTTCTGCACAGGTCAGCATGCATACTTAAAAGGAAAGGGAACCCACACAGCACTTTATGAATTCACTGAAAACATCTTGCAGGCACTTGAGAGAAATGAAGTTATAATGGGTTTATTTTTGGACTTAACAAAAGCCTACGACTGTGTAAATCATCAACTTCTACTGAAAAAATTAAAACTATATGGAATAAATGGTTCTGTGTACGCCTGGCTAACTTCTTATTTCTCAGAAAGATCTCAGCAAACAATAATTACCAAACATGGTGAGAATGTTAAGTCTAAAACGGAACTTGTTAAAATGGGATTTCCACAGGGTAGTATAATTGGTCCAATAATATTCATCTTGTATATAAATGATATGCCCAACTGTATAGCGAACACGAATTGCTTTCTTACTAATTATGCCGATGATACCAACATTTTAATAACCGCACAGGATTTCGGAACAATACTTGATAATGCAGAAAATATCTATACAATAATGTCAGAGTGGATCTCGAATGAGAAACTACTATCAAACGAAAAAAAGACAAATTGTCTAATGTTCAAAACAAGTAGGACGCAGTTACAATATCCAAATAGCATTCAGTTAGATGAAGCTAATATCAATATAGGTGCAGAAACAAAACTTTTAGGAGTAATACGGCAGCTCTATCATGGGAAAGTCATATAGTAGAACTCACTAAAAGATTAAACTCAGTCTGCTATACATTGAGGGTAATGTCACAGTACCTGAGTCAAGATGGTCTGAGAGTCATTTATTTTTCAAATTTCTTGTTAGATACGGTTCAATTTTCTATGGTAGTAGCAACT
Source organism: Chrysolina oricalcia (assembly GCA_944452925.2). NCBI lineage: Eukaryota > Metazoa > Arthropoda > Insecta > Coleoptera > Chrysomelidae > Chrysolina > Chrysolina oricalcia. The sequence continues at coordinate 60,223,437 of OX101814.2, forward strand.
CAGTAGAAAAAATATTTATATGCCAGAAAAGAGCACTGAGAACTATTAAAAAGCTTGGTTTTAGAGCTTCGTGCATAAGCATTTTTAAAAGTAATAAAATTCTAACTGTTGCAGCAATTTACATTGAAGAATGTCTAATGTTTCTATTTAATAATAAGGATTATTTCAACGCAAATTTACCAACACATTCATACAATAGTAGAGACAGGTACTACATATATCCAATCCACAGACTGACTGTTACAGAAAGGGGCACAAAATATTCTTGCATGAAACTGTTCAATAAATTACCTCAGAATATTAGACTGATAGAAAGTCGAAACCTTTTCAAAAATGCAATACACAAAATTCTGGTAGATATTGAACCCTATACAGTACAAGATTACTTAAATGCCTCTTTGTTAAATTTTTAGATATCATATTGTTATGACGAATATTTCGTTCTGAATATGTATGTAATCTTTTTATATATATGTGATTTTCGAAATAAATATTATTATTATTATTATTATTATTAAGGTTCGAAGGATGTTACAAAATTAATTATTCACTAATACCTAGACGCACCATTAAACCTTCAATTAGGTTGTCATATCAGAAGATGAATTGAATATAAAAGTTGTGCGGAATAATATGATGTATGTTGATGATTTTTAGGAGGAAGATGTGTTACTATTTCAAGTATGTTGATTTCATTGAAAATATGAACAGGATGTTCATAAAGTCAGTTGTGGAATCATCTGCGACAGAAAGTTGGAATTTAGTCGCTGTTTTCCATCGTACAAGATAACCTCTCTTGGAAGGGATTCATGTTTTAGAGAGAAACATTCTCAATTGGAAATTTAATCAATACATGACTCCTCTGGAAATGGAAAAACCCTACGATAAAATTGAAGTTACTTTTTTGTTATATCTAACAGAAAACAAGTACTTCCCCGGCAAAAGCCACGCTGGACATTGAACTACATCTGATAGATATTGAGAAAGACCCTATATAACTTGAGAGAAAAAATCTGAAAGTGAAAATTTGCATTTTCATTCAGATAGTTGATTATTTATTAAATGTCCAGTTTCCATTGGAGATTCTTATCTATGAATGAGATAAGGGAGAATGTTATTCAGAAGTACCACTCACAGAAAATCGCTCATTTCATTGACGCGTGGATTGCATCACTTTCGCTAGACCATTTTGGTCGACGAAAATCTATTTCACTCTTCTAAGATCATCAGAGAGGTCGGAAGAATTGGAAAACATACTCTTCAGAAGCAATTTCACACTTATCATTTGCAGGCAGTTCAATAATTTCAGACCACAATCAACGTATCTAAAGCATTTTCGAAAGTGAGATTTAATGAGATATGAATTACTAACAAACCTAATGTTTTCTAATGAATGTTTAGAGAGGTAGTCGTAAATACAGACCAGTCAAAAGTATATTGCCCTGGTGAAGATCGAAGATTGAAAATAACCTGAATTAGTTTTGTGGTTTTTACCTTATTCAGAATATCATCGTACTGTTATAATAATAATATCAGTAAGCAAAAAAGATCATGAAATCACAATCAACACAAAATGGCATGTCATTTAAATTTAGTATCAATAAAAGGGGGTTCAAAAAACGTCACTTTCAATTCCATATGTGACAATGTCTTTTTCTCCTACCCGTTTTTTCCTGTTGGATAAATAATTATAACACCAATTGTTTCAATGGTCTCAAATGCTCTTTCGAGGTCAACGCACATAGCCACAATAAACTTATTATTATCCATTCCAGTTTTGAATTTATTTAGAGATAGTTCTACTGATGACTCGCATGAGTGCATCAGACGAAATCACGATTTGTTGTTGATTTAAATGTGCTTTTTTAGGTCATATTAGAATAGAATAGAATAGAATTGCAAAAACTTTTTACAATATAAAAAATAAAAATAAAACAGTTTTGACAGCTTTCAGCAATATAAACACAAAGATATCTCACTGAAGTTTTCACTTGTTTGTGAGAAGGTCACGTACGTGAGCCAGCAAAAAATACTTAACCTAAACGTTTAATACACACACATATATATATATATATATATATATATATATATATATATATATATATATATATATATATATATATATATATATATATATATATATATATAGTGACCGCCAAAAAGTATGTACCATATGGGAAAAAATTTTATTATTGGAGTATTGGAAAAAACATTCTGGGGAAAAGTTTGTGTATGTCCGATAACCTAAAAATCGATTATGACACATGTCACGTGATCGCTAGAATGGCGGCAAAATGAAAAAAATTGCAATGCACAGACAAAAAAAGGGGTAAGATGGCAAGATATCAAAAAAAGTTATTTGAAAAGTCACGAAGTTTCAAGAGATAATTAAAAAAAATTGAAAATGGCAATTTTTTAAAAATATTTTCCCATCTATTTAAAAATATTATTTTTATTCTTATGAATAGCTTGACTATACTGAAACATTTGCATTTTAATGATAATGACAAAACTTTCTCATTTTCTCCACACCAGAGGGCACTAAATTAAAAAAATTGGTTTTTGCCAGAACCCTCGCTGTTACATTGGTTCTTATCTAACAGTTATATCAGAATTCCAAGACTATTGTGTTGATATGGCAATCTAGAAACACCATGTTTCCTGATTTTAATCAAGTTTCAATAATAGTGCTGTATGAGCGTTTTACTTTGCACATAAACTTTAAGAATCTTTAATTTGACGCACTATTTTCAAGTTTATGTGCGAAGTGAAACGCTCATGCACGATTATCATCGGAACTTGATTATAATCTGAAAATTACCATGTTTTTGGAGTGTCATGTCATCACAATGGTCGTGGAATTCGGATATAACTGTTAGATACGAACCGATGTAACAGCAAGGGTTCTGACAAATTCCCATTTTTTCAATTTAGTGCCCTCTGGTGTGGAGAAAATGAGGAAGTTTTGTCATTATCATTGAAATGCAAATTTTTCAGTATAGTCAAGCTATTCATAAGAAGAAAAAAATTTTAAATAGATGGGAAAATATTTTTAAAAAATTGCTATTTTCAATTTTTTTGAATTATCTCTGGAAACTTCGTGAATGTGTATAAAATTGAATTCTAAGTGAATTTTTCAACTAACTTTTTTTGATATCTTGCCATCTTACACCTTTTTTTGCCTTTGCATTGCAATTTTTTTCATTTTGCCGCCATTCTAGCGATCACGTGACATCTGTCAAAATTGAATTTTAGGTTATCGGACATGCACAAAATTTTCCCCAGAATATTTCTTCCAATACTCCAATAATAAAAATTTTTCCCATATGTTACATACTTTTTGGCGGTCACTGTATATATATATATATATATATATATATATGTACATTACTAAGTTCATGGGTTGAACCGCGTTGAGAGTTTATAACTCGACGTTTCGGCTCCTGCTTTGGATATATATATATATATATATATATATATATATATATATATATATATATATATATATATATATATATATATATATATATATATATATATATATATATATATATTTATATATACATAGAGAATATGGGGTACATGTAAAAACAATAAAAGAATTATAAATCTTTCAATACAGTAAGATTCAATTAGTTGATTACATATTGCTGTTTCAAGAACCTTCTCAATCGAGGGCAAGGTGTTAAATGGTCTGAATCCGTTAGCTCTGATCATACGAGGAATTTGGGGTATTGGAACAATTGTATTAATTTTGAGTCTTTCAAGTATTCGGCCAGTTTCGAAAGAGGTATTGATGGTGTGCAATATAACGTGACTGATAGTCTCAAAATATTCAGAGTAACGTTTAAAAAAAAAAGAAATTGGTGTTACTTTCGGCCAAACAAAAAAGTGTCGATGAGTTCAAAGAAAGCACAAGAATTGACTATGCACTTCATGTGAATTTTGAATTTGTATCTTTCAAAAAGAAAAAAAACCAACCATCTTCTACATGTCTTCTTTGTCACCCGGTATCGTAATGTAAATTATGTTTTATAAGTGTTAAAATAATTAATAATACCCATTTCGTGGCGGTTTTTGCCTCCAAAGGACGAAAAACTAATGAAATTCAACTGGTGCTTTCAATGTTACACCATTCTCGGTGGGATGACGAAATGGCTTCATCAGCATCCTTCCGTCCCTGTTTCCGTTTTATTATTCTTTCGACCTAAGACAAGCCAAGCACCACGAAAATTTACGACAATCTTGTTGCCGTACTTTATTGTAACCCAGGCGTATCCTAAATAAATTCCTCGAGAATCGTAAATATCCTGAGACGACTTACCCTCTTAAAGATTGGGGCAAATTCAAAAAGGCGATGATAATTCCGTAAGGGAAATGGAAAAGTATGAAGTCGCAAAAGTTGACGTGAGTGGCTTCGTGAACTACGTGTGGGAATTTTATTTTAGATTAGTTGAATTGTGGTTCGAAAGCGCTAGTCAGTTGGTGGAAAAGACTAAGATTTTTCATTACAATATGGGACAATGGTTTCTCGAAGTTTAATTTTCAACTGATATTATCATTCTAAAGAATGAACCTTGCATATGTTGTCTTGAATAAGTCAGTATTACATTTTTGAATTGTTTTATCTTTCACTGGTCCGTGGTGGTCGGCTGGTAAGAGCGTTCGCCTCGCATGCGTGGGGTCGTGGGTTCGATCCACCGATTCACCGGTCTCGTGCATGGCATCACACGCTAAAAGGTAAGGGCTGCGTCTTTTCTAGCTCACACAAGTCTCTCGAAGACTTCCGAGGGTTGCGCATAGGGGTGCAATCGGTTGACGGAAATAACAATTTCAACAATTTTTTAACAGCTACACCAAATTCGTCGAGAAATATGATCGATGGAATGATTATAAAAATTAAAATTAAAATGCCACATTTAAAACTGAACGTGGTGCGCATGTGACAGATAACTTATGCATGAATGATATGAACTTTTACTCACTACACTCCCTACTATTATCTATCGCATGAACCCCATGTTTGTCGTTTTGAATCTTAAAAGTTTTTTCATAACTATCAAAAATTAAAAATCACAAATATACAGAACAATCTGTATGGGATAAGAAATCTGTATTGGAAACGAAATCTGTATGAGAAAGTGAGATTTTTTTAAATTCTGGTAATACAGATTTTTTTATTCAAATACATTATTATTTTATGTGTGTGAAATTTTGCTTTCGTTTTCAAATATCTTGATGAAATTATGATAGAGAGTATGTGGCAAATCAGGTATATCTCAGTTCATCTCGACTGGATCATACCCGAAATAGACAATTGTTATAGCTACATACCACCAATAATATACCAATATGTTCAATTGTTATATTCCTGAAAGAACTAAAGAAGCGAGTAGAACTGATTTAATGAAATTTCAATATGAAATCAAATAATTTTCACTTCTTCCACAGTTACTACTTTCCATTGACGTAGACCACCCAATTTATCTACAAATTGAAGAGATTCCTTTCTATAGAAGTATTGCTGTATGGGTAAGCAATATCTGTCGCGAAATACATTTTTATTTTAGATGTTTTCCTGAAAGCAATACTACTAAAGAAATGGCCACTTACCAACTTTGACGCCCTGTATCTCGAAAACTAGCCATAGGATTGAGTTGGGCCCATGGACACTTTTGATCAGCTTGACTTGAACTACATCATATCAAAAATTCATTGAATTTCACCGGGACCCATTTTCCATAAGAATGGTGCGGGGTTCTTTGTAATGATTATAGTATATCGATATAAAAAACTTTGTCATTATTATCATGTTATCATTAATACTATATGCTTTGATATTGCAGTGTCAACCAATTTTGGGTTAAAATTGAAATTTCAACTCTCCAGCTCATCGGGAAGACAGTATAAAATAGATCACAAAATTATTATTATTAATTAAGTACATATCATCCCGTTGTGAGATGTTTTCGTTGTTTGAAGTCTTTGGCTCATCCAGAAGTTTAAAATCGATTGAAAAGTTATTGTTATGAACATTGCAATAATATTGCATTCTCACTATGTTCTGAGATCCGTTTGAAATGTTATCGTTCTGATATAACAATTATAATATTTATTATTTTCAACACAATTCTTGATGAAATATAAACAGAAATACACAAACTGAAAATAAAAGGCAACGTTAACTTCTTGGGTAACAAGTCTCCATTGAGTTGCTCTCCAGTACAGGTACGGCAAGTATTATATTGTAATGAGATTTTTCATAAAAAAATTACGATATCTGTAGAAACCCCTTAAAAGCTATCAGTAGTTTCACTTGGTGATTGCCAGGCCCATCCCATTCTTGAGTTCTGATTTACCATTATGCATAAATATTTTATTTGCACCGAGAGAAATCCAGTTATACAAGTTTTTTTCAAAAAAATCTTATAGCTGCTAAATAAATTATTTTTGCAACTAAATGTTATCTGATCAATGTAAAAAGTGAAGGTTTTAAAAGTTAAACGGGTCTTTTTTTCAAAACACTCATTTTGTTTTGAAAAGGTTACCTCTTAGATTCAATAAAGGGCACGATTGTGGTTAAAAGATGGAATTGAAAAAATAAACTGTTCAGCCACTATAATTCACATTTTAACTGTTAAACGATGCTTTGTAACCACTAAATAGTTGTCGTTTAGTTCTGGAAATGTAACGGTTTTTTCCACCACCTCTGATCATGCATCTTCTTCGTCACACACGTGTTTCCTATGATGTTTTATTTCACTCACCACTAACAGGCCGTTTCATCGTCGCGTCATCTACGTCATTTTAATTCTTTTTGTCAATCAGTTCACGTGTGGATTTGGTTGTGTTGTGTAAGTGCAGAAGTAAAGGTTAAATACGCTTTGTTTATAGTTTGTTTCTACAAGAAATACATTTCGGGTAAGTGTCTATCTGAGTGTGTGTTTTCAACAACAGATTTTATCCCTTGTTATTATTTGTGAAAGGTTAAAATCAAACAAGTAAGTATTGGGTGAGCTTTAGGGGTGGTGCATTTTTTTTTTTTTTATTAGTTAATCCGCATCGACCTCACAGGGTCATTAGCGGTGGAACATAAGAAAAACGGTACAAAATCATCATATTGAATTAAATAAATTGATCTTTTTGATATATAGAATGACACTTGCGAGATCGCCATTCAGAGTCAAAGATAAGTCACCGGTAAGTCTGAGGTTATTTCTTTCTTGTTCATAGTTTGGGCAGGCGAATATATGTTCCACTGATATTCTAGTATCGCAGTATTCACAGCTTTTCGGGGCCTCTCTTTTCATAATATGCTGGTGGGTAAGTTTGGTGTGTCCAATTCTCAGGCGGGTTAGGATAGTTTGATGTCTTCGACTGAGTCCAAAATAGTTTGGTTTTGCCATATTATTGTTTATTTTGAACAATTTGTTGTTAATTAGTGTCTGCCATCTCTCTTTCCATATTTTATTGGTGTGAGTTTTTATTTCATTGTATATGTCTTCATGTGGTGTTCTCTTGATTATTTTCGCCTCCGGATTTGCAAAAGTGTTGCGAGCCATAGCGTCGGCTCTTTCATTACCAGGAATACCAGTATGTGAAGGAACCCACACCAATTCGATATGTTTACCATCTTCATACAATTCACACAGGTTCGTCTTGATTTGTTGCAATAAGGGATGCTTAGGGTAAAGCTGTCGGGATCCTTCTATAGCACTCAAAGAGTCTGTAAAAATCACCGAATTGCCGTTCATATGCTTTGCTTTTTGAATTGCCTGTGCTATTGCATGAACCTCTCCAGTGTAAACGCTACTATTTCCTGGTAATTTGTAGCATTCACTGCCCTGGTCACTGGTCACTGGTCACTGGTCACTGGTGCATTTTTATTTTAGATAATATTCATTTGCTCGAAAAAATTTGACAGTTTGACTGGAATTGAATGAAAATACAATTTTTTTAGGAACCGAACGGGTTCAGTAGTACCTAATTCCGGTTCGAACAGAAACGAAACAAATTATATATTTTTAAAAACAAACATCCTATGTATTTTATAGTTTCTGAAGTAGAGAGCAAATTCTGCGAACATGAAGAGGTTGTGAAGTTATTTATAAAGAGATACTTTTATCTTATGACATGATGATTATTATTAGATGATTTTTTCATATGGGAACCAAAGATTCTAGTTCCTAAAATTTGCAAATTGAATGAAATCAACATTTTTAATAAGTATCTGTCGATTTCTTGTAGGGTAGGGTTGCCACAGATTTTGCCACATTCAAAAATTTTTATGTACATTAAATCATTTATTCGAAATAAAATCTTAAATACTAAAAAATCGGTTTTTCGCCATTCTGACGGATAATTTGGAGTTATGTCGAACATTGTTAAATATAAACGTTTTTGAATACTTTATTATCTATAACTTTTTCATTGAACATTTTCCGCTAAGACGTCATGTGGATAATCATTTTGTTTTGTAAGAAAAATAGTGAACCTACTACTAACACGGACTTCTATGAAGTATCTGTTATCAAACCTCTGGAATTTCACATGAAAGTATTGTAATAAAACACTCCATTCCATACATTTGATTTTTATTAATTATTCTTGAGCAGAAATAAAATAGTATTTGAATATTGAGTAATGATTTTTTGTTTCAGATGACTAATTTATTGTATAATTCGAAGATTCTTCCCTCTTGTCAACTCTATCCGTGGTTACTTGAAATAGTGTATATTTTGATGTATTTCTAATGTTCCCAGATTTAAGAAATACTTTATTTTATTGTTGATATTTAAGTTTTACGACTTTTGTTATGATGACTGATTTTTTCTTTTGTTAGGGGATTTGAGGTCATAAATTGATAAAAAATATATTTCTTTAAAGCCGTTTCGTTAATTAATTTTGTCATCTTTAGGCTACTGTAAGATACTGAAAGAGGATTTTATTTAATCAATAAAATAATAGAAAAAAAAATAATAATATACAAATCAATTTGCTACTAATACTTTTCCAGAAACAATCACTGTAAAACTTCAGAGTAGATCAGAGTTAATTAATAATAATTCAATCTAAAGTTTTATACGTTACCAAAACATTGTTCAGTGATTGTTTCTGGAAAAGTAGTAGTAGCAAATTGATAAGTTATTAATTAAAAAAAATCTCCTATTTGTTTCTTCCAGTGCCCTGAAGATGTCAAAAAAGGAATTGACGAAAAGTTGACTTTAAATAAATAGAGTTTACTTTAATTTAAGGCCTTAAACCCCCCCAAAAAAATAAAAAATCAGTCACTATATTTTAATTTCCTTAATAAATGTTGATCAATTTCTCAACGAGTTTCAATGCTGAACTGTCCACTGATAAGCATGAATGTGTTACTACTTTAGGAAATTAAATCAAATATGACGAATCTCTATAACAAAAGTAGCTTTTTCATGATATCTATAGCATTGAAATTTTTAAAAGCGTGCTTGTTGAATTCTCATTCTGAGAATATGACACTGGCACTCACCGTGTTGCAACTTCTGTTTAACATATTTTTCGTAGATTTTGATCAAATGGCAAACATTTTCGCTTCCAAACACTTTGTTTCTAACCAAAACATTTTTGAATAGCATACGCATGAAAATAACCTCCCTCTAGAGCTCTGATAACATCATCAACGCCAAAACACCACATCAACTCCTTTAAGTTGAAAAATGTCGAATAGCACATGTGGTGATATTGAAGAGTTTTTGAGGATTAACAGTTGGGCAAAATTTTGAAATATCAATAATTCAATTTTTGATAGCCTCTACCTTCATGTGTATTAATGATCCGAATTTCATGATGTACTTCATGCACTATTAAAACTGTTTAAGTTTGTAAAATGAGGTTCAACAACTGTAAATCCTTAGAAACTGTTCAAAATCGGCTAAATCGCCACATGTGCTATTTAAGGTTTTGTGGCAGTGTTTTGACGTCAATGCTATTTTCAGAACTGTACAGAAAGAAATTATTTTCATGCAGGTTATTCAAAAACCGTTTAGCTGGTGAAGGAAAGTTTTTGGATGCAAAAATGTTTACTGTTTGATTGTTATACAATTTTTTTTAACCTCTATAAGATATAGTAAAATAATGAAATACCAATCATTTAGGTATTACATCAAAAACAAGTCATCTTGAAATGAGTATCTTTTCAATTTCATACAGTCGTCATTTAATATCGAACTGTCAATCATTTAAACATTATATTGAGAACAAGTAAGCTTTATATAAGCATCTTTTAATTTTTATAATAACTGCATATAATATTGAAACGCCAGTCATTTAACCATTATATTGGAAGCAAGTAATTTCGATATGACAATATTTTCATTTTTATAAGAGTGTTCTTTAACAGTTATACAACTTTTTTGAAAAAAATACCCTGATCATTCTGAAAAGGTTACTATGTTGGCGCCTATTCAATTCAGAAATCTTTTAAATGTTATACAATTTTGTATAACAGGTAATAGATATTTCTCTCGGTGTGCTATATACGAGGATATATTGAAAAATTCTTAGCCTACTTTAGAACCAAACAAAATGTCAATGTCAAAATATTTTATTACTCAACATATTCCCCTCTTAATGGGATACATTTATTACAGCGAACCTGCAACGTCTCTAGACCTTTCAAAAAAAAATGTTTCTTCTTGCTCTTTAAACCAGACCTCCACAGCTTTTATTACCTCCTCGTAGGAAAAAAATTTACGACATTTTAAACTTTTTTTCAGTTGAGAAAAGAGATGATAGTCGGACGGAGCCAAATCTGGTGAATAAGGGGGGTGTTCTAGTAATTCAAACCCTAAATCACGAATTTTTTGCATGGCAACATGAGATTTGTGTGCAGGGGCGTTGTCCTGCAAAAACAGAACATCTTTGGATAGCTTTCCGCGTCTTTTCTCTTTAATTTTTTCCAGTAGAGTGGTCAGTAATGTCGAATAGTAATCTCCAGTTATTGTTCTACCCTTATCCAAAAATCAATCATGATTATACTCCATGGCAATCCCAAAAAACTGAAGCAAGAACTTTTCTAGCTGATTTTCGGACACGAAACTTCTTAGGTCTTGGAGAACCGGAGTGTCTCCATTCCATCGATTGTTGCTTTGTTTCTGGATCGTAGAAATATACCCAAGTCTCATCCATAGCAACAATTCGGTTTAAGAAGTCTACATCGTTTTCAAATCGAGTACAGATCTAACGCGATGCTACCACCCTTGCACGCTTTTGGTCAACATTCAAACATTTGGGGGTCCATTTTGCAGCAATTTTTCTCATGTCCAACTTGACGTGAACTATATGATGAACGCGTTCGTATGAAATATTCAGTGCTTCAGATATCCGTTTTAGCCCAATTCGACGGTCTGTTAAAATCATGTCATGAACTGCATCGATATTTTCGGGGACTGACACAGAAACTGGCCTTCTCGATCGGTCATCATCTTCAATGAAAAATTTACCTCTGTTGAAGCATACAGACCAATTTTTCACGGTCGCATACGAAGGACATTGATCACCAAGGGTATTAAACATATCTTCGTAAATCTGCTTACCTCTAAACCCTTTTAAATACAGGTACTTGATGATGGCTCGATACTCCAATTTTTCGATTTTCACAATTTCGGTGGACATATTTTTTCTTTTAATTTATTGCGTAACTCTGGTTTACTTTTTTGACGTCAAACTTTACACTGACACTTCTAATAAGTTATTGTTCGTTGCTATGGTAACGCAATATTTTGTTTATGCAGGGAACTGGTCTAGGCTAACTAGATATCAATACATCTTCGTATATAGTGTAGTTCTTCTAATGGTTATTCGTTTCGAATAAAAAAAATTAGACTTATTTTTGGTTATATCTTGACATGAATCAGAGCTAATTATTTGTACAAGAAATTTGTGAGAGGTATATTCTCAAAAAAATTATCAGTTATTTCAGTTTAAGCCTATATCTCAACTCGTTACGAATAACAGATTATCAAGTTTGCCGGATATTGTCGTAGAGTAAATCTTTAGACGCGCCTACTTTGCCACCGGAAGAAATATTATCTTCAGAATGATCAGTAATCGGATTCTCTCATGTTTTATGAAAATCACTATCTGAATCTTCATTTATAGATCGAAAACTGATTGAATTTGGATTTCTTATTCGATTATCTGTCTTATTACATTTCAGTTACCAATCTACATCACCAGAACAAGTAATTTCCTCACATAAAATTTTTACAAAAACAAATTCCAATTCCTGAAACTTCAACGATGACACATTGGGATCATGTTTTTCCATCAGAACATCTGTCACGCGCAAAACTCTCCGAGACTTTTCGCATGAGGGTGCAACTAAATGAGGGAAACAGCAAAAATTTGAAAAGTGCATAGTATTTGAGAACATCTTGTGTATGACTGCCGGGCGAAACTGCTACGAATCAATGGAGGATATTTCAACAGCTTCATTATACACACATCAAGTAATTGAATTGAAAAAAAAATGGATTCCGAATTTTTCTCATATGAACCGTGCCATATTCTTTGTTGAGAAATTAATACATCTGTCATCATTATATGATTCTGTTGTTTGTGTATTTTTCATTTCAATTGGGAAAGGAGTCTTCACGAAAATGAAAGCTCCTTCGTTAATGGAATACAATCTATCGCATAAAGAATATGGCAGTTAATGCATCGCTCTATTTCTCTCCAGATAAATGCGAGGAAGGCATATTTCCTCATGGCGCCAAGCCAACGTTTTGATTGCTTTTCGTATTGTTGTTTCCACCAATGATCTGCAGTCCAGTTGGGAGTCGTTCAGAACTTGAGATTTGTTTACACATTTCCAACTGGGACGTACCCAAAAGTCAGTTATCAATTCTCTAACTTAAGCTGAATATATCTGACAACTGCGAAATGGTGAATACCCTCATCGCCAATGGTCCTTACGTAAAACTATCCAGGAACCCATTGTTAATATATGATTTACGAAGTAAAAAATGCAACAATATACTAATTTCTGGACAGAAGTGAAGATTATAAATTTCGAATCCAATGGTTCCAAAATACTGCAGTATACCAGTAATAAAAAATTCTGGAAAACCAATGCACGCGTCATATCAACTATTGAGTCCCTAACATATCTTATATCTAAGTGGATCGCTATGGAATTTGAAACTTCACCAATTGTAGAACCAAGTTTAAGTTTCAAAAACTCCTCATAGTTCATTAAACGTACAAAAGATACCAATTTGCAAGAAAGCGGAATTTCAATTTTGTTCGATATTACTTTTAATAATAATAATAATAATATTTATTTTACCATTTTCAAACAAATTACATAAAGTTACAAATTACATGTTGTGATCCTTTGATGTAGTACATGATCCATCAAGGTATATAAATATTAGAGGATTCCCACAAAGTTTATAACCTGATCGTGGGAGATTCAAACATCTCATTTAACCTCAATAAAACAATTGCTGATAATCTTAAAATGAGTAACTATTATGCTGATATAATTCACGACAACAAATTAAATAAATACAAAAATACAAAATATGAGAAATTTTTTATCTCCATCATCTTACTAACATAAATATATGACGAGGCGACAATAATCACAAATACAGCAAGTCAGCATTTTTTAATTATTCTTTAAATCGATTTGTTCATAAATATCAAGTCTCGGAGTTGTCAAAATCCATTGTTTCAACTTGTTTTTAAAGAGTGGGATCGAATGAATTGATTTCAATTATGGAGATCCCTCATTATATACTTCCTCACACTCATTTCCTAGTGCTCCAATTCCATAGACCTTGCAGTACCTCAGTTACTTATTTATGAAGAACAATTTCAGTAATACCAAAGAAGATGAATTTGTTTATCTTACCTAACTAAACTGAATAGTTTCCAAGTTGAAGACTGATTTCTTCATGAATAGGTTGCTAAAGAAAGTCAAAAAAATTACACAATGGTCCCCTAGAATACGTTGATGTTTTTGCAGTATTCGGTAATGAAAAATCGAGTACTGAAGAGTTTGTTTCAATAAAATCCTGAAGTGATTAGAAAATAAGGAACGAATGCCATTCCAAAACGTTCTGAAGAAGTTGATGTAGAAAAATAGCCTACGATGTATTTAGGAGATGGGTCTTGCCCTACTGCAGTTCTAGATGTTTCATCATCTGTTTATAGTCCTCCTGTTCTTGGGCCGTGAAGGTTTTCAAAATACTTTTTGTTTCTATAAAATATGCCAGTGTCTTTCCCCTACCCATGGAGTTTTTCTGTAGAACTGAGGAGGCACCAAAGTTCCAGCTTAGTTCCAGTTCTAGAGGTATGCTCAATATTATTTCGGTTTTCCAAATTATTGTTATTGATTGTTTTTTTCATCTTGTACATTTTTGCCTCAAATAATTTTTGATTCCATCACTCATTGTTTCCTTCAATCTGTCCATTCCTGCCTATTTTTAATTCATGATTTCATTCAGTCCTATCTTGATGATTCTTTCTTCTTGAAGGATCGCCACAACCCAGTTTTTTTTTCATGCATTCTGTGTTCTCCAAAAGCTTCCCTTTCTGACTCCTTGTGTTTTCTTGAATTATTCTCTCCAATTTTTTGAGTATACTTCTAACAGATTGTTCTAATTATCTGAATTTTCTGAACTATTCGAATTTTGTTAAAGTTCTTCATTCAAACTCTTTGAATGTTCCAGCAGTTCCAGCAGTTCTTTTGATTTTCTTCCAAAGGATTTGGTATATCATTATCAGTTTAGTTTACGTGATACTGAAACGGTCCACTTCGCATATACCAACTTATTTATTTTAAATATCTCACTTCGGACAACAGTTTCCCTTGAGCTAATTTATTTTGAGCTATAATATCCCAAGGACATTGATAACTAACGAAATAATTTTATCACAGTTTTCGAAAGCGCGTTATTTGGTAACATCCCGACGCCGAAGGCGGAGGGATGTTACCTAAAATAACGTGCTTGAGGAAGTTGTGATAAAATTATGAGTTATTTATCAATGTTCGAGGGATATTCGGTTAGAAATTTTTTTGCAATTCGAACAAAATTATTTATTAAAAGTGTTGGAAGCATGATCCAACAAAATGTGATCTGTGTTAGATTTAAAAAAGTGCGCGAAACTCGTGGTGACATTAAGACGTATGTGCCCTATATCTGGACAGCGCATGCGAGAGGGTGGAAAACCGCCATTGTTTTAGTTAGTTACGCAATGAACTCGAACCAATTAACATGTCATTGAAGGCATGAAAAAAATTATTTTACTGTTTCCAAAAGTAGACACTGAAACTAAAATTATTGTATACTCTGCCTTATTGGCATCTTACTTGTGTATATATTGTATATAAAAAGTGTAAATGATTTGTATTCATGTGTAATTAGAATAAACAAACAAACAACTACAGTCCACGTATTTCCCTCTTTATGTAGATTTCCTACAAAAAGAACAATTCGTATAATGATATTCCGTTGATCTTGCTGTATTCGCCTCGGTTACTGCATAGGTGTTTCCACGCATATACTATTGATTATTTGGTTATGATGTTCCTGATCAATATTCAAATAGGGTTTTATGGAATTTCCATTATTGTGCCCAGTAATTTTCAACAATTGTTGTTCTTGAACTCCACTATTTGCTAGTTGACTGACTGCAGTTGTTCTATTAGATTGATTGGTTATTTTTCTCTGTTTCGTATCCAAGCCAATTGCTTCAGCAGAAGATTTCGTCCATCTGTTGAGGCATATTGTCGTACCAGTGACGATTTGGCCTTGAAAATAGTCTATTTTTCTTGATATTTGTGCCTCGTTTTGATAATAATTTAATGAATAATCTGACAGGACAAGCATTGTTATCACTATTTTGAACTAACCATTTGCTAGAGGCGCAGTTCTTTGAACCCCCTTGACAGGTTTTACTAAAAATTGGATTATATTCTATCCTATTAGTTGGAGATCGATTGTTGTCCTTTTCGATATGAAAATAATCAACTAAGTAAGCAGCACCTTCACCACCTCTCCAATCCAATTCCACCGCTGCTATGTGATAAAATTTGCATAGGAGTCCTTTAGGGGTATTTTCATCCCAAAAGTTTATAATTTTACTCATTTCCGTTGAAGTTAATGGTACTGAGCTTGTTTTGCGTTTAGTGGGATCTGTTTGTAAATTTCTTCGTGCTGCGTCGCGTGCATTTCGCGCTTGTTTGAATGCAACACTTTTAAAGAGGTCTAGCATGATATTATACTCCTTGTAATACTTTTCTTGTAATAATTTGCTTGTTATATTCCATACAGTTTCAACAGTAGCCTCCTTAAACTCTGTGCTATCCTTTTTTCTCATATTAATCGCCCAATCCTTGAGTATTAATGCAAGTTCTTCGAGAGTACGATTTCCATCCAATTCATATTTTTTGGCGTCACAAAACTCCATAAATATTTTCCAAGTGTATTTTTTACTATTGACAGTATTTTTTGGTGTATTTTCTTCAATGATTTTGTCAATTGCCGCATCATTTTGAACACCAAAGCGAGGAAGTGACATTTTCGAAATAAATTGAATTACTGAAATGTCAAACAACTTTATTGTGTTGGTTGCTTAGCAATGTCATGACATAAGTGATTACTACCCGTGAGAACTATCCATGGGTAGCTATCAGTGTAATGATGGTTTCATTGGTTATTTTGACACACATGACTAGAAATAAACAAATTTGATTTAATTTTTTTAGCAAAAAATTTTCTAATAAATATGCCCAAATTATCACTACTGTGTATGCAGATCCAAATACCAGTAACTCAACTGTGTATTGTCTACTCTAACTCTTTCGCTCATTTCGTGATATTTATGGGACAGCCTAGACTTTTCGCTGACTGTCGTTCACATTCCAATGAGTTGGCGTCGCAGTAGATAATAATGCCGTGGTCAGAAGTTCAGAGCCGGCTCCAGCTCATTACATTACTTTGTATTCATAATATATGTGAGGAGAGATGGAAGACCCCTGGCAAACCCATACCTCTTGTGTGTTACATCATCATGGACAATAAATAATGAGTAATGTTGTATTGATGCTATTACTTGTGGTTATAATTTCAAAAAAGTATCACCCACGAGCGGCACATTTGGAGAATGAGTTCCAATATGGAATAGACCGAAAATTCATCATTCTAATTATGTGTTTCATCTCCGTCATTTGTTATAAATGAGTATTCCTGTGAACGTATGTTCTCTATATAAACAACTATGACAAGTATCTGACAAATTCCTAGAGGTTTTTGGGAGAGTACCATCCATGAATAATTTGGACAATATTGTGGACGTGACGGTCGTGATGGTAGTTCGTTCGCACCTCAATCACAGGGGCGTGAGCTCAAATCTCAGCATGGTCAGCAGTTTCGTACATGGCATCACATATTAAAAATGCTGCGTCTTCTCAAAGACTCCTGAGGGTGGTAGGAAGAGTACAGCAAGTTGACGGGAAGAACAAATTATAGATCCCTTCCATCCAAACATTTCACAAAGTGGAAAATATCTTACAGAAAACAACTACTACTCTAGCTAATATCCCGACGGACGTTGAGTCAAGGAAGAAGTTGTTTTTTTCTGTCAGATATTTGCTTAAAATTTTCAATCTGTGTAAGGTTTAGACAGAAGGGGCATTACGATTTATTCGGAATTATTTTTTATTTAAATTAGTATTTTTCTGGAGCATATTCAGTGACCAGTTATCCACTCTTCCGCTCACCAAACTATCAGTATATTGATCAACGTTTCTTGCTATCCAGACGAACTTGATATCTTTTCACAATAATATTCCAAGCGGCTGATCTTGGGCCCCTCTTTTTGCATGATTTATTTTCAGATGTTACTCTTACACCTTATGTTGTAGTCATTATAATTGTTAATATGCAAAACTGTGATAATAACCTGAAATTCCCTTTGCGTCTCGTGATGAACACCTCTTTCACAGTCCTTGTTAGCATATTAAACAAGACTCTGACCCCATATTTCCTAGCCCCTACAAACTCACGGCCCACTTGAGTTGAAAATTATAATGCTTATCATGAAGCTCGAAAATACATAATTTGGACTGTCGCGCAAAGAAAATACCTCAACTCTGATATACGTATTACGCTAGTCTCCTGTAAGCCCCGGGAAATTTACATTTTAACGGAATATGTATGTGCTCTACCGAAAAATATAAATCTCTACGAGTCTTCGGAATAATTATAGGGAATATGATGTGATTTCTGATCCTATTAAGATTTGGTAATACGGTTCAGTGTTCCGGAAATAATGGGATATTTTTCTCATCCAGGACACCGCTGTACACCAGTAAGTGGTTCTCAGGTTGGATGTCAAAGACTCGGAAAACATGTTCATCTTACGAACAGATGAGATGCTGATGGTGATTACTTTTGTTTCAGTTTATTCACTTTAGTGGAATACAAATAGTGAAGTGAACATAACAATGAATTATTTGATCGGATAACATAAGTGGCTAAATCGTGTTAATAACATTTGTT
The DNA here is from genome assembly GCA_944452925.2 of Chrysolina oricalcia. Classification (NCBI taxonomy): domain Eukaryota; kingdom Metazoa; phylum Arthropoda; class Insecta; order Coleoptera; family Chrysomelidae; genus Chrysolina; species Chrysolina oricalcia. The sequence goes on from OX101814.2 coordinate 60,241,991, forward strand.
GATAAAGTGTTGTTACAAAATTCAATCGAAACTGGGATACTGGACGCCTATGGTGTCATTCACTGAGAACAAATAGTATTTTCCCCTTTATCAAACATGTATCTTCACTTCTACAACCAAGTTACCTTCATCAGTAGGAATACTGAATTTTTCAATATCCCTTCTGATGAAGATAACTTGATAATGGAAATGAGAATCTAGGAGTTGAAATATTTCTGTAGTAAAGTAGAAAATATCATTTGTACTCACATATTTCAATAATAATTAAATGTGGTTGTATGCACGTTTGAGTCAATTGCTAAAGGTAGCTGGATTTGGAAATACCAGGTATCTGTGGAAGACTTTGGAATACAAAATAGAGGATCTGTATACCAATAATACTGCATGTTTGGACAAATGACTCAGCTTCATGAAACTCCTTTTTTCATCAGATTTTTAAATGGGGAAGCAGGTATATTTGCACTTCTTTCGTCTTCATACGATATTTTCAGTACCACCACGTATCACTTTTGACTTTCTGATATTTTTCGTTATATCTATCTTTCAATAAATTGATAGAAGTATTGTTTGATAATGTCCATATAGGACGAAACTGCAGTAACGTTGGTTACAAATAGAAGTGGTATAAAAACATAGAAAGTTTTATTTCTCATTTTTCGTGATATCTATCTTTATTTGCCAATCAGAGGGCTATAGATACGTTCAAATCACTAATTTCAGTCTTGATATTTTGAAAAATGGGTCGTGGTGGCCGTGGTGGTAGAGCGTTCGCCTATGGAGCGAAGGGTCGAGGGTTCAAAGCCTCGCATGGTCATCGGTCTCGTGCATGGCATCACACGTTGAAAGGTAAGGTCTGCGTCTTTCCTAGCTAACACAAGTCTCTCGAAGACTTCCGAGGGTTGCGCGTAGGGGTGCAATCGGTTGACGGAAATAACAATTTTATAACAACAATTTTAACAAAATACACCCTAACTGTTTTTGATCGAAACGTATCTGCTATGTAAAATTTTATTTTTCTACATTCATGCAAAAAGCAAAACTTTATTGAACTATATTCAGTGGAAAAAGAAGTTCTTTATTGCACTAGTGCAATAAAGATTTTATTGCACTCATCTGTCATTCTACTTCAACGTGCTGTCATCATGACAAACATAAACGTTTAAACCTACTACATATTTAGCAGATATTCTGTGAGATTGGTAATAGGTACTTCACTACGAAATATTAATTTTGAAAATTGCACCAATTGTTCATTCACTTTCAACTTTGAGGGTAAAAATAAAGTTTGAGTTAAATTGTTCCTAACGTATTAGTTCCTGTTTCAATGCAAATCGATATCAATAATAAAGTATTCAAGTTGCGCTTTTCATTTTCCTACACCTAGTGCCGCACCTCAATAAATCATTTTTTGCTTTTTGCATGAACGTAGAAAAAATGTTGTATGCAACTCGTGCAAAAATTGTTTATTGCATTCGACGTGTTGTTCAACTCGGCCTAACGGCCTCGTCGGACAATTTCACGTCGAGTACAATAAACATTCACTTTTTGCACTTGTTGCATAAATAACTATTTAAAATCTGTTACAATCATTTTTTCAATGGCAATAACGTGGCTCGTAGAGTTGGGACAAATGAGCATTTTGTTAGCAATAAGTTTATATCGCAAACTATTAGGTTTCAAACAAACTTCCTTCCAAAAACAAATGATTGATTGGAATGCATCGAGTAATATGTGACTAACAAAACTGATAAAACAAAATGAAATTAAAATATTTAGTAAAATCTAAATAAATTGATTAAATATAAGCATAAAAAATTGTATTTGAACATTTTCTTAGTTTTTTATTGCTCTATACGTTGAACAAAACAAGATAAAATCCTAAAAAATATACTTAAAGAAATATTTACTAACATTCATGTGCGTCATACTTAAAAGGTAGATATTTTGGGAAGAGGTGATCAATCACTATTTTATACAATTCAGATCGAAAATATTCGTTCATTCTGCCATGTTTTTAAAAATGTTTCTACCATCTGGGAAAGATTTCAAAACTTTTGTCTTTTAGAAATTTTTGGTAATACAAATTCTTCTATTTCTATTGGAGAACTAATTGTTTCAATGGTAACAGTTAATGCAAGAATTGAATGTTAAAAGGGTAATTCACAAGCTGAAAAACAGTATAATTTTTTCAAGTTTGGTTGCCTTCAACACTACAATAAAATATTTCTTGTAAATTAAACTTCTACTCAATGTACCTACCTAATTTGGATTCGAGAAATAAAAATGTGTACGAATAAAATTGACGTTCTTCAAACAGTATGCAAAGCTGTATAGCTACAAATGATTTTTCTTTCCAAAGTTGAGTTTAATCGAAATTAATTTATCGTATTGACACATTTACATACAACAGAAGAAATAATTTACTCACCTGCAAGATTTCAGAGAAACCCCACTCTTTCAAAAGATTTTCCATTTTGCCGCATAGGTCACAAACACAGTTTTCACAAATTTTGTATGTGGGTGTACGAAAATTTGAAAGGAGACGCTTTGCATAATATGTAATGGGCTTGGCCGCGATACCGGCGGCAAAATCATCTCAAGTGAACAAGAAGCAATCAGTATGAGAGCTAGCAACGTCGGGAAAATAAGAATTTCAGTAAGGCCAGTTTATAAATATGTTACCTCTCTCTTTCTCCCGGACGTCATACGGGCCATGTGGCTGGCGGTAGAGGTTGCGTTCATCAGTGCGCATCGTTCCTATACAGGTAAAATATTTATTTTTCAAATTAATTTATGAAGTTTCTTTTTCTTATTATTATTTTAATTGAACTCTTTGACACATGAATCAATTATTGCCAGATATTTTTATCGTTGTTTAAACTGTGCTAATTTTGATTAAAAAATAACTCATTTTTTCAAAATATTTTAATATGACTGAAATTTTTATATGATGTTTTTTACGTATCTACAAACCCAAAATTAATTTGCTAAACACCTAAGGGAGAAAATAATTTGGTTGTTAAACTTCCAGCTAGACCGATTTGAAAGTGAAAAGTGATGCGGTATTATTATGAGAACAAAATTTACCACATTGCACTCTGAGAATCATCACCAACTTCAGTTTTTAACATGATTCCACAGACCCCATAGAACATGATCCACTGTGAGGCTTATGCGCAGGCGCATCAGCCGGCCAAAGCTGCAAAAGGATGTTGTGGTTTATCTCGCTTGCGCAACTAGCGCCTGACTGACTTTACTCTTCTAACATGCCCAATCATTTTTCACTTTCGAATCGGTCTGGCTGGAGGTTTAACAACCGAATTATTGTTTGGCAAATTAAATTTGGGTTTGTAGATACTTAAAAAACAACATATAAAAATTCCAGTCATACTGAAATATTTTGAATTCTTTTTTGTAAATTATTCAATTTTTTTATTTATTTGGTTATTGGCGTCTGGCACAGTTTAAACAACGATAAAAATATCTGGCAATAATGTATTCATGTATCAAAAAGTTAAATGAAACTAATAAAAAAAAGAAACCTTCTTGAAAAATCAATATATTACCTGTACAGGACAGGTACGATGCGCAGTAAGGAACGCAACCTCTACTTCTTCAAACAAACGTTACTGTCCATCTCTAACACACAGACTGCGCATTTTCGAAATTAGTGATAGTTACCAAGAACAGGTGGATGTTTACTAATCAAAAATGCGTAATTGCGTATATTCATTTTGTAAGATACATATATGGTAATGGGTAATAGATGGTATATTTAATTTGAGAATTTACAGTAAATAGTAACATACGCTTCTTGTAAGGACATAGAGAACGTATTTTATATTAATAGCTTGTTGCAAGAAATAAACAATTTCTTAATGGAAGAGATACATATTTCAAAAAGTGATATAATTTCTGTACAATAAAATTATGTTCTCCACATTTCTCTCCGTGTAGTATAGATATATGATTTGTGCTACACTTCATTCTTGAATGGATAGGAATCTTAATCAGAAATCTGAGTATTGATTCGGAAAATATTTCAATTCAAAATAAATGAGAGTCTGAATCAGAAATCTGAATCCGATTATAAAATCCATACAATAAATTTTTCGGAAACTAACATCAATAGTTACGAATAATTCGAAATATCATCTGCTGAATTAATGTTCTAAGAATCCTCATGAAGTTAGATGAACTTGGATATGTCAAAAAAATTCCTCTCGAAAAATTCCCAGCCGATAAAAATATTGAACTTGATTGTAGTTATAATAAACTACCCAGAAGTGTGAAGTTGTAAACGTTATCTTGTCCGCAATAAACGATAAATATTTTTCTTTTCTCTGGATACGTACAAACTTTCCTGAAAACACGAAAGTTTCACCTGAAACTTTTGCAGAAGCGGCATATAACACGATGAAGTGCGAGAATTTGTTCTTTGAATTAGTAGCCATTAAATAACCAAGGAAACAGTTGTAGGGCTGGCAATCCCGAATCTGTAGACAATTTTCTAGTTTATTTGTACGGAAGTGTTTGCTTTCAGTTCTGAGATAAACATCGCTGCGACTTAGTTATTTGAGAGAGATCAAAGAAAGGGGGACATCGGAGTCGTAGGAAATAGGTTCAATCGACTGAAAGACAACATTATTTCGTCATTAAATATTTGCCCGAATCATATACAGTTAGGCAAAGACGGGTTTTCAGAATACCGGGAATGATTTGAATGGACATCTGGACTATACTAGCAAGGCACAGATGACCAAGGTTTACTAATGGAAGGTGTCAATTTGTTAGTGAAGTTTAGTGACTAGTTATAACTTGGTATTCACACAATCATGATTTTTATATTAAATTTTTTTCTACTTCTTTTTCTGCTCTCTTTAGCGTTTTTTCGATCATCTCTCATTATCTTATTGAGTCTTTTCCTAGTTACCGATTAACTTTTTACCCTACCTACCTAAATTAATTACAAAAATACTTATTCTATCTCACCCTAACATTTACTTCAAGAAATACAGTATCAACAGTATCAACAGTATCAACAGTATCAACAGTATTAACATCAGTCATGTGATTGAGTTTACTTCATTTGATGTGTTCATGGTGAAATTTTGTTTGCAAACGAAAATTATGTGGTTGCAATTTATCAATTCAAACTTCCCTTTTCTACTGGTTCTTGTTCTTTGGGTGTTCTTTATTTAATACTGTGTCTCCAAGCCTTAATCCACTGGATGTTCTGCAGAATAGAGACGCCAACTCATTCCAAATTTATTTCTATAAATATTTGTTTCGCAACCATTTATAAAAGGTGTTCCGCCTATCCTCTCTCGGACTTTTGCTGCTAGGCTGATGAAAGTGGAGAACAAATATGAAGTTATTGAAGAAAAAACATGGCCGAGGAAAAAAATTCAACAAAACCTCATTATGAGTGGTGCACATTTGATCCTCACTTTCAAATAGTTTTGTAGCAAATCTCAAACTACTTTCCCATTCACTACGCAGTCGAAAGAGTAGGGGCCGATGACATAGTTATCTTCAATACCTCCCCAAACATTTGTCAACCATCTTTTTCGAAATGTGGTTCCGAATATATGGGGATTCTGGTCTGATCAATAATGATAATTATGAGATTTACCGCTTCAGTTCTATGGAATGTGTTCTGATCCGAAGAGAGCAATTGTTTCAATAAATGTCTTTCAGTATATACCGGGTGGCTACGGAAGTATTGCCTACGGAATATCCCAGTTATTGTATGAAGTAGGTTTGTGAAATTTAGAGCGTCGATATAATGACATAAGAGCTAAAATTTGAGCATATTGACATGTCGAAGTTAACTTCCGGTCTGACCGGAAGTAACATCAACTTTATTATTTTGAATGGAAACCCTATTTTTTTTCATTTCGCTTTATTCACCAATCAATTCCCTTTCTAATGACATATCACAAGTTGGTATCTAACCAGAAACTAGATCAGAAAAAAATTATTATTGAAATTCACCGAGTAGGCCATGGAAGCAAAATGAAAGCCAAAAATTGAAAAGTTGGCTATGGAAACCATACGTCACTTGATAACAGTTGCTACTACTGTGATATTTTATTTTCATTCGTCGGCGTTATAAAAAGCCGCCAAAAAAAATATTGGAAAAATTGGGAAAAAAACAATACTCTGTAGGTCCATAACTTAAATAGGAACATACAAATTTTTCTTACCTGTACTATTCAGCATAACCATTCCTTTCTAATGATATAATAGAAAATAATTTTTTGAACTGAGATACCGAAAAATCCAATTATTATTCTTCAAATAACAAAACAGATTATCGCCATACGCAAAGATAAAATTAAAAATAATGTGGAATGATAAATTATATCCTGTAGTTTCTAGGTTAAATAGGAACATAAACGTACTTGGTATGTGCCATCGTCCATAGATATTCTAATATCTACCTATGGACGATGTTTGTGCTATTCAGAATAATCATTCCATTGCAATAATCATTCGAACCAAAATATTAAGAAGTAGGCTGATTAGGATGTATTTTGGAATGAAACAAAAAAGAAATGAGAGCTGTCACGAACGCTGCTATCCATATTATTTTGACGTTCGAAGTAGTGTTTTTGATTCTGCCATTTTAAAAGGGTTTGGAAATCGAAATCAGTTAGTGGAATATTCAAAAAATGCCCCGTTATTCACGAACCGAACAAATTGACATGCTTCTCATTTATGGTGAATGTTTAAAAAATTCTTATGCCGCTGAACGATTGTATTTAGAGCGATATCCAGGGAGGCAGCAACCGTCAAGAAGGTATTTCCAGTGGCTTGAAGAAAAATTAAGAACTGAGCCTGATGTTCACGAAGACCAAGAAGCATTTGTTAATAATGAGGAAACTGAAATTAATGTATTAGCTTTAGTACAATATTATAGCACAATTTCCTCAAGGCAGATTGGCGCCGAATTAGCTATAAGTAAGGACTCTGCTAGGAAAATTTTGAAAAAACATCGATTGAAATCCTTCAAGTATCAGTTGCATCAACATTTGTATGAAAATGACGGTGAAAGGCGCCTGGAATATTGTATTTGGTTTCTTCGACAAAATGCTGAGAATCACCTATTTAACTATTATATCTTGTTTACGGACAAGTCAAGATTTACCAACAATGGATTTTTTAACAGGAATAATACAAGGTAGGTACTGTACTTTATTTGGATTATTGTCGATAGTCGAAGTGTGAAGTGCTAAAAGTGTGAACTGTCTTTTGTTCCAGGTACTGGGCGATAGCAAACGAGCACCGGTTTCGACAAGGCGGCTTCCAGGAGAGATTTGGTGTGAATGTTTGGGCAGGAATAGTTGGAACTCATATTGTTGGACCCATTCTTTTTCAAGGCCAGCTAACCGGAGAGATATACTTTAATTTTTTAACGAATGAAATTTCGGAATTCATTAACAACCTACCAGCGGAAATAACTGAGAGAATGTACTTCCAGCAAGATGGCGCCCCTCCGCATAATTCAAGAATAGCGAGAAATTATCTTCAAAATCGCTTTCAAGAGAGACTTATAACAACCCATGGTCCAGTCAGGTGGCTACCAAGGTCACTTGATCTTACTCCGTGCGACTTTTTTCTATAGGGGCATCTTAAAAATAGGGTATATTCCACACAGCCTACAACTCTACATGAGCTAGAAGTAAAAATTCGTAGAGCTTTCCAAGATATCACGCCCCAAATGTTGAGAAACGTTTTACATGAAAATATCACCAGAGTCAATAAATGTATTGACGCTGAGGGAATGCATTTCGAACATTTGTTTTGAATTTATTTTATCTTTAATCCTATCAATTTGAATTTTTTTTTCGATAAATCTGTTTTTTCGTTATTTGAAGAATAATAATTGGATTTTTTGGTATTTCATTTCGAAAAATTACTTTCTATTATATCATTAGGAAGGAATGGTTATGCTGAATAGTACAGGCAAGAAAAAGTTGTATGTTCCTATTTAAGTTATGGACCTACAGAGTATTGTTTTTTCCCAATTTTTCCAATATTTTGTTTGGCGGCTTTTTATAACGCCGACGAATGAAAATAAAATATCACAGTAGTAGCAACTGTTATCAAGTGACGTATGGTTTCCATAGCCAACTTTTCAATTTTTGGCTTTCATTTTGCTTCCACGGCCTACTCGGTGAATTTCAATAATAATTTTTTTCTGATCTAGTTTCTGGTTAGATACCAACTTGTGATATGTCATTAGAAAGGGAATTGAATGCTGAATGAAGCGAAAAGAAAAAAAATAGGGTTTCCATTCAAAATAAGAAAGTTGATGTTACTTCCGGTCAGACCGGAAGTTAACTTCGACATGTCAATATGCTCAAATTCTAGCTCTTATGTCATTATATCGACGCTCCAAATTTCACAAACCTACTTCATACAATAACTGAGATATTCCGTAGGCAATACTGGGACCAAAATATGAACACGTAGTAAAAAGCATTTTATGCATTTGCTCTTATTAGAGTCGTTTTGTGGAAGTTTTTGTTGAAATCGCGACTTCATTACACACGTTCCCAAAAGATAGGGTAAACTTTAACTAATCCATAGAAAGTAATAAGAACTTCCACAAGTTGACGACAGTGATTTTTCCTAGCCTAATTTTGGTTTATCAACAAGAGAACGGCATTTTCATACTGGACACAGATGAAAGCAATACCGGAATTCTCACAGGTGAAATATTGCCAAGAAAACGCCATCAAATATTGTTGAAGTTGAATGACGTACTTTCAATTGAATTGTTATTTTCCTATCAAAAGTATTATTAGACTATAGTTCATACGGTACCATTGAATAACTCATGAGGTGAGTTCCCTCCAGGAACTGCATCGATCAATATATAGAAAACCATAGGTGGGCCGGATTTGAAAATTTTGGAGTTCACTATTGTTGATAAGTGCTATCCGGCTAAAATATTTTGAAGTTTTTGGCACTTCCGGTTGTACCGGAAGCGGACCCCAACTTCGTTATTTTGAAGGGGACACCCTGTATATTATTAAGGTTTTAGATTTTACGCACGATTATGAACATGTTTGATGAATAGTGTCCCATACCCAAGTCTAACCGTTTTCGAAATATTTCAAATTTTAAGTTGAAAATTGCGTTTGCATAACGAAAAAATATTTTTTTTTTATTTCTGGACATGATCATTTATTTTCGATTGTGTATCGATTTATTCGTAGGAGAGGACCCAGTTCAGTAGAATTTCAATATCAATTCGATTATAGTTATACAGGGCGTTCATCAGAAAATGATATAGATCCGGTTGGAAAAATTATTGTAAGTCCATTTTTTCGAATGGAAACCCCCCAATTTTATATTCTCATTCGATTCGGCATCGAAAATAAAGCTAACTTTGAAGAAGGTTATCAATGCCTACACTCAACAGTTTTCAAAATATTGGCGAATTAACATGTCTCAGTTCCAGAAAATCTCGTATTCTTGAGTTTACTTATTCTTAGTTGGCTATGGCGCCCGCAGTTGCGTGGGAAACAATCAACGGAAATGTCATTGTAATCAATCGTGCCGGCTCGTTTGAATTATTCGAATGAAGATTAAATAAATCAATCTATTATTTATGACGAATGTAAAAGAGTTATCTCAAGAACATGTGATATACTTGCTATTCGGTCTCCGAAGAAGCAGAAGCCCTCACAAAACACTGTTGAACGAATTATGGAAAACTTCAAAAGCATTCCATCTCTGCCAATACAAAAATGTAGATAAAGAAATTCTAAAACAATTCGAATGAAAGAGAACAATGTACGATATGCAGAGGTATACAAAAATCATTTGGTCAGTAAATGTTCGAATTGGCGCCCTTCAACTTCCAAACATTTTTCACAACTCACTAATAATTTTTGATTTGTCGCTTTTCGTATTGAATCGGGTCTGAGATTCTCGAATGAATTCCTCACTCGTTGCATACAATCTTCCATGTTAGTCAATTGAGTTACATAGCCTTGATTTTCAATTGTACCCCAAATGAAAGAATCAAGCACTGATAAATCTGGAGAGCAGGGCGGCCAAAGAAATGGTCCATTGTTGGCTATCCACTGGCCATGAAACAATTCTTGTAAACGAGTATTGACTAAGTGACCATTATGCGGAGGTGCCCCGTCATGTTGATAAAATAGGTTTCTATAATCAGCAATTGGTAAAGTGTCCAAGTACTCATTTTCGAAATTATGCAAAATATTCAAATATCCTTTACCTGCAAAAAAAGTACATCTCATCCTATTCTTGTCTCGAAATTGACATCTGTTTTTGATAAAGGTAAGCTTATCGGGCTTCTGCGCAAATAAAAAAAAAGTGATGTTACTTACGTAGTTTTGTCTCCTGAACATGAATCTGAAATCATGTTGCGTCGCTCTCTACTACTTTCCGAGATATGTCTCTCCAAACATTGAAAATTGACCGTTTTCAAACACACATATTTCAGTCAAAAATCACTCAAAATAGGCCCTTTCTTTACACACCAATCAACCCATATTTCACAATTACAAGCACTAAAAACATTTTTTTAACAAAAAATGCACCCTTCTTTAGGACAACACATAACCAACAAATCTGGATATTTTTATCATTTTATATGTAGTGGGTTGGTAACTGCGCACGCTAACTATTCATTGACATCGATACAACAATTTATCTTTGTCCAGATGTATTTCCTTTGCACTGAACCCAAAAACACTCCCAATTTAATTAAAAAATTAATAAGTGCCAATCACCTAAATTAGAAATTCGTAGAATTTTACCATTTTCATTTTATGATATTAACGTTATATAAAACACCAAAATGGCGAAATTTAAACAATTGAACAAAGTAATGAAGGGGAAGTTATCTGCCCAGAATTAAATTGAATAGCCATGGCCAACTAAGAATAAGTAAACTCGAGAATACGAGATTTTCAGGAACTGAGACATGTTAAATCGTCAATATTTCGAAAACTGTTGAGTGTAGGCATAGATAACCTTATTAAAAGTTAGCTTCATTTTCGATGCCGAATCGAATGAGAATATAAAATTGGAGGTTTCCGTTTGAAAAAATTGACTTACAATAATTTTTTCAACCGGATCTATATCATTTTCTGGTGAACGCACTGTATAACTCTAATCGAATTGATATCGAAATTCCACTGAACTGAGTCCTCTTATACGAATAAATCGATACACAATCGAAAATAAATGATCATGTCCAGAAATAAAAAAAAAATTCGGTCTGCAAACGCAATTTTCAACTTAAAATTTGAAATATTTCGAAAACCGTTAGACTTGGGTATAGGACACTATTCATCAAACATGTTCAGAATCATGCATAAAATCTAAAACCTTGTTAATATACAGAGTGTCCCATTTGAAATAACGAAGTAGGGGTCCACTTCCGGTACAACCGGAAGTACCACAATCTTCAAAATAAATTAGCCGGATAGCACTTATCAACGATAGTGAACTCCCAAGTTTTCAAATTCGGCCCACCTATGGTTTTCTATACAGGCCGTTTCTTTTATCATGTGGTAACATTGCTATATTCTAAACCGTAACAGATACGAAGACGATTATATGGGAGAAAAGGTAACTATTGTGGAGAACAGTACAATGGTCAAAGAAAATTTACAGGGAGTACATGACCTTTGTTTCTTGCTTTTTAGACCTTTTTCGTTATGTATTTTTAGGGCCTGTAGCTTCATTGGTATGACCTCTAGAACGAGAAACTAGCTATCAGACAGCAAACAATCATCAAAGGAGTTACCAGAACCCTCCCACTTGATAGAGGTTAGTATTTGCATTTGGGCTCTACTTATGGCCCCATGCAAGTGTTATCAGAAGTCAGACTGGTACTGTTTATTCTAGGGTGCTTCGGTGCTGTTACTGCTCCGCTACCGTTTATTGCGGTTCCACTAATGTGACTTTTCCTGCTCAACTGTATCTAGTTGATCCACTGTACATCTGTTGTTCAGTTTCCCTTCTCTGTTCGTCCCCTATGATTGGTATTCAACAAATGTTATGCCCCCGATTTATGATGTACTACATTGTATACTCGAAAATAATTTCAAAGAGTAACCCTGTATACCGAGTGTCAACGAATCTATTAGACAAGTCATAACTTCGAGACCATTAGGTGTTTCAAAATGAGATTTGGTATAGGTGAATGGTATGTGAAGAGGAGAGTTTTCACATATTTTTCACTTTCCGGTCACTTCCGGTTTCACCGGAAATGGCTCCGGTTCTAAATTTTTAAATGGAACACCCTGTATATTGTAACATTTTTGGATTTCTGAGACAATTCTAGATCAGATTGGGACATTTTCGAAAGTTTTTATGCCTACTTAATTTTTTCGGAGTCACTTTGGACCTCAGGTGATATCAGAATATTACAATCGCGAAGTTTTAGTGACTAGTATGATTGATATGAATAAGACAAGTTGGCAAAATTACATTTTCGTGTCTAACTATTATTTTTCAAATGGAGACCATTTTTTGACAAGCACTTTCCGGAAAAAGGATATTTTGACGAATCTAACGATACTTATTTATTTGCGATTGGATCAACAAATTTAACAAATTTAACAATAATTTCAGCGATGCACTTACATTTATTTCAATATCCTAATTTCTTAAAATTTTCACAATAGTAAATTTTCAAAGTGCATTCGTCCTTGTTGAAGACACATTTCAGCTCGTTCAATTGTTTCTCTCAACACGTTTCGTAACATTTGTGGCGTTATACTTCTAAATGCTTGTAGAATCCTTTCTTCTAAGATTTCGAGAGTGGCTGGGGCTGTTGCATAGTAGACCCTTTCTTTAACATATCCCCAAATGAAGAAATCTAGCACAGTCAGATCCGATGAGCGAGCAGGCCACCGTACTGGACCATTGGTTGCAATAACTTGATTATTGAAATGCTCTATTGAGTAATCAAGAACGTATCTGGTATTATGAGGGGGTGCTCCATCTTGTTGGAAGTAAATTTGCCGTAAAACTGCTAAAGGTAGATTATTAAGAGGATCCTTGGTTTCATTTTGAAGAAAACCTAAGTACCTAGCCCCTGTTAACTGATTTTGAAATAATATTGGTCCAGTTATTCTGTTTCCAACGATACCAGCCCAGACATTGACGCCAAAACTTTCTTGAAAATTGCCCTCTCTCATTGCATGTTGTTTTTGTTGGGCCCAGTACCGAGAATTTTGCTTAGTCAACAAGCCATTATTTGTAAATCGTGATTCGTCGAAAAATAGAATAAAATTGATGAAATTTGGGTTAACTCTATGATTTTGAAGAAACCAATCACAAAACACTACTCGTCTATCGCCATCGTCAGCATACAAATGTTGATGTAACTGATATTTAAATGCGCGATATCCGTGCTTCTTCAATGTTTTTCTTGCTGAATCGTGACTTATCTGCATTTCTCGACTAATTTCTCTTAAAGAAACCGTTTTGACAACCTCAACCATAGCAATAACGTTAATCTCAGTCTCCTCATTTATGATAAACCTCTGTTCTGCCTCTCGATTTCCATCTTGCCTAAAACGATTCTTAACATACGGAAAATACTGATGGTATGGATGTTGCCGATTGGGATATCTCTGAGCATACAACTCAGCAGCATTCCTTGAATTTTTGTGACATTCTCCAAACAATAACAGCATATCCACTTTTTCACTTTGAGTACACATTATTTTGACGGACAATTGACGAAAATCAAGAAAATTTCACCATCTGCTCTTAAAGCTTATGTCACTGTCATAACCAAAGTGAGTGTTTTGTTCCCCAAAGAAGACTTGATCGAAATAACTGCAAAATATTATGCATCATGCCTATCCTTGGCACACTTGACAAAAGTAAATAAATTATTATGAGGTATTTTCCTCAGTAATATTTAATTTATGTTCTTATTTGTAATCCAATCGCAAATAAATTAGTATCGTTAGATTCGTCAAAATATCCTTTTTTCGGAAAGTGCTTGTCAAAAAATGGTCGCCATTTGAAAAATAATAGACACGAAAATGTAATTTTGCCGACTTGTCTTATTCATATCTATCATACTAGTCACTAAAACTTCGCGATTGTAATATTCTGATATCACATGAGGTCCTTAGAATAGTTTACTTCCGATCATGGCCACCTAGATGTAATTTCAAAAGTGACTCCGAAAAAATTAAGTAGGCATAAAAACTTTCGAACATGTCACATTCTGATCTAGAATTGTCTTAGAAATCCAAAAATGTTACAATATACAGGGTGTTCCATTTAAAAATTTAGAACCGGAGCCATTTCCGGTGAAACCGGAAGTGACCGGAAAGTGAAAAATATGTGAAAACTCTCCTCTCCACATACCATTTACCTATACCAAATATCATTTTGATACACCTAATGGTCTAGAGTTATGACTTGTATAATAGATTCGTTGACACCCGGTATAGGGGTCACGTCATTCATTTATGAGTTAACAGTGTCAGTACAAGAATATATTTATAATATGTGAAGTTGTATCTCCATCGTGGAATTGATGAAGCATGAGAACCATCAAGTAGGTAGGTATACCATTTTTTTCCACAATTGAAAAACGTAGCACAGTTCTCATAGGGGCGTTCACGTATCGATCGAGAACACCGACTTGGAAACCGAGAAATGCTATTAGCGCCGTTGATTTTCGCGTAAGATCATAAAGAAAATGCGAAACGCGGCCTTTGGCAGGCTCGGATGAAAATTGCGGCTCGCCTTAGTAGCTCCTTCTGTTTCCTGTAAATACAAGCAGCCTCGCAAACTCGCGCAAATTAAAAAGTGATAATACACCGCGCCTGGAGCTGTAATTTCCCGTGGAGCTCCGGAAGTATATCTCGGCGAGTGTGCCGACTCTTTTGTTCAATCCGAATTCAAAGCGTCGAATTTTGAGGAGAAGCTGCTCATAATTTGTTCCTATTACTTTGTATGCATTTTGCCCGAGATCTGCTGTGTTTGATTTGATTCATTTATTTTCGCTGATTGCATTTTGTTCGTGTCGCTGTTACTGCTATGACGTTTGCAGCTGGAGTGAAAATTATTGATATGAATAATTATTATTTAATTGATCGAAACATTATTGGATTAAAACTCTCAGTGCAGATCATTGAAATATGACAAATAACTCTAGGAGTCACGAGTCATAATGATTATGATTTATTTTTACAAATTTAGGAAGGGAGAGCAGTGAATGTGCAATGATGTTTCACGCCACTAACATACCCGGTAGCTCAGTTGGCGTGAACTTGACATAAACATTGATTTCGATTGAAATGTGGGGTTTAATTTTCCGGAACGCCACGGATTTATTGCAAGTGAAAAATCCGAAACCACCCAGGTATTACTAGAATAATGAACAATAAATACCTATAATGGTATAAAAATAATATATACCTAAATATGTAGGAGGTCTTGTTGCCCCTTATGCACTTGGCTCACTCGGATCAGAATGAATTAATAGTCACTTCCCTCACTAATGAAATATCTTGAACGATGTTACACACTGTGTGTGCACAGTTTGGCACACAATCGAAAATGAAATAGAATTATGGCACCACCAAGATGAATTAAAGTGTACGGCTATAATTGAGAGTGGTAAATCGTTGTAGCAGATCGATATTACACCTCTAGTGAGGGCTATGCTATCACGATGATAGCTAACCCAACAATTATTATTATGCCTTATGGGCACAATTTAAAGGAAGACGTATCTATTAACAATATAATGAATACGTCTATTTATTTCAATTAAAAAAGTATGATACAAATGGTTTTAAAGTAGAATAAACAGTGATACAACAGAAGTAGGAAAAACTGCTTGTATGTGGTTGTTCATCTCAATACGGTACATTCGACTCACATACTTCACATTCAAGATGTATATACGAGGCCTACTATAGAACCAAACAAAATTCCAATGTCAAAATATATTATTACTCCACATATTCTCCTCTTAATTGGACACATTTATTACAGCGAACCTGCAACGTCTCTAAACCTTTCAAAAAAAAATATTTCTTCTTGCTCTGCAAACCAGACCTCCACAGCTTTTATTACCTCCTCGTTGGAAGAAGATTTACGACCTTGTGAACTTTTTTTCAGTTGAGGAAAGAGATGATAGTCGGACAGAGCCAAATCTGGTGAATAAGGGGGGTGTTATAGTAATTCAAACCCTAAATCACGAACTTTTTGCATGGCAACATGAGATTTGTGTGCAGGGGCGTTGTTCTGCATAAACAAAACGCCTTTGGATAGCTTTCCGCGACTTTTCTCTTAAATTTTTTCCCGTAGAGTGGTCAGTAATGTCGAATAGTAATCTCCAGTTAATTTCCAAAAAATCAATCATGATTACTCCATGGCAATCCCAAAAAACTGAAGCAAGAACTTTTCCAGCAGATTTTTGGACACGAAACTTCTTACGTCTTGGAGAACTGGAGTGTCGCCATTCCATCGATTGTTGCTTTGTTTCTGGATCGTAGAAATGTACCCAAGTCTCATACATAGTAACAATTCGGTTCAAGAAGTCAACATCGTTTTCAAATCGAGCACAGATCGAACGCGATGCTACTACCCTTGCACGCTTTTGGTCAACATTCAAACATTTGGGGATCCATTTTGCAGCAATTTTTCTCATGTCCAAATTGACGTGAACTATATGATGAACGCGTTCGTGTGAAATATTCAGTGCTTCAGATATCCGATTTAGCCCAATTCGACGGTCTGTTAAAATCATGTCATGAACTGAATCGATATTTTCGAGGACTGACACAGAAACTGGCCTTCCCGATCGGTCATCATCTTCAATTTTTCGATTTTCACAATTTCGGTGGACATATTGTTTCATTTAACTTATTGCGTAACTCTGGTTTACTTTTTTGACGTAAAATTTTACACTGACACTTCTAATAAGTTATTGTTCGTTGCTATGGTAACGCAATATTTTGTTTATGCATGGAACTGGTCTAGGCTAACTAGATATCAGTACATCCTCGTATATTATATGTGAAAAATGACCTAAACATGAAATTCGGTATAGTGCAGAATGAAGAAAAAAAATCTGTTCAAAAGATTAAAATAATTTGAGTACTCAAAATAATGAAATGAAGAGTATTGAGCAATCACACCTCGATATTCAGAACAATACCAGAATTACTAACGTAACATAAAAAAGATTATAGTACAATTGTTTTCTGTGTACAGATATTTTGTTACAAAACTTTTCCTATATGATTCTTTACTCTTTTTCTCATTGTATAACATTGCGAAGACCCTTAACATTTTTTTGACTCATTCTATAACAGGCCCTGCTTGTAGAATGATCCACTCAGTGAATAAATAAAATGAATAAATAAATATCATATTCAATAAAACCAAACTTGATTGACTGTAGGATTAACTGAAGAAACACCTCATAGATGCTGCGCTCCAATATTTTGAAAGTATAGGCTCACCTGCGGAAGGTTAAACAATAAGCATGAAATATTTGAATGTAATAAGTTGACTCGTGTACCGAACAATGGAAGAATGACGATTCTTTGCCTGACACAGTCAATAGCCCACCATAAATCCTGAAATGCATTTATCTGGCAGTATTTCCGTAAGGCACATTAATTTCCTTCCCCGATGTTGAAACCTATTTTATGGTAGTCATCCGCATTGCAGCAGATAGTTTCGACTGAAATTGCATTTGTTTGCATACATTCCGTATACCGTTGAACTTCCATGAAATTTTAATGCTTATGAATGTTCACCGCCATCGAATAGAGTTGTATTACTATTTAATATAGCAGGAGTCTACGCCACTGCTGCGAGAAGGCTGTTTTATTATCAGACTGTATTACGGAGTGTGCATATGCAGATAAGTATGCAAATGTTGGTGTCACGTGGAAATCCTCCACAACACCACTACGGTCCATGAAAAAAAATAATGAGAATGAAACTGTCAACAATTCAAAAATACAACTAAAGATTATTACGTATTTTGCTTTACTCGGAGTTCTTATATCAAAAATACATTCTCTTGGATTTCATTTCCATCTACTTCAATAGAATTTTTATATTATGAGTCAACGAGAAGGATATCCACCACGGGGATATCTATAAAAAGATAATAGATACAGTTTTGGTGAAATGAGAACAGAGTTGCATAGTAGAAGGCCATGTATGAAGAAGTGTGAAATTTCCAAAACTATTTTTGGTTTACAAGTTATTTTGGAAAAACTGAATTTTTCGATTAA
Organism: Chrysolina oricalcia; assembly: GCA_944452925.2. NCBI lineage: Eukaryota > Metazoa > Arthropoda > Insecta > Coleoptera > Chrysomelidae > Chrysolina > Chrysolina oricalcia. Next base: position 60,260,281 of record OX101814.2, read on the forward strand.
TTATTCAATTTTTTTCTGATCTCATCATCACAATTGGAACAGATTGAAAAATACTTTTTCACAGATACTTTTCAATACGCTTTTTGGGACGATATCAGTTTTACTGAGCAACGTTTCTTTTTAACCACAATCATCTACATTTTTCAATATGGCCCTGTTTTAAAAATTGCATTTCTTTTAAGTTTTTTTTTTCCGAATTCATTGATGTATCACTTGTGACGATCACGTTAGGTTTCGGAACTTTTTTGACAATCATAGTAAACTTTTGAGTACAGACATGAATTTAAGAAAATTCATCAAATTTGGGTATCGTAGATCAAGACAATAAAAAATTCAGGTTGACTTTTGTAATGATTGCTGAAACAAATACCAATTAGAGCATCCATAAATTATTTAATCACCTTCCAGCTTCAATGAAAATAAACAGTAAATAGTAAACAGTAAACAAATGCACTATTTTGAGAAATTTTAAAATCAGTTTCAACAAATGTTCATCCAATATGAATTGGCATCTTCTATTATAGTTGGATATGAAACTTCTACCTACCATGTCACAACATTATTTTGAAATGTGCCAAGGAGTCTTCATAGTTTTCGTATATGTAGTCAGAACTGAAAATAGCAGACTTTGACGAAAGTCGAGTGCCACAAAAATAATTCTCCAAAATAGCATTCATTACGACTTCTGATTATTGAATACCGGCTTTTCTCTTGTGATAAAATGGATACTGGGTTGTCACCAAATGAGAAGATTGATATGGTGAGTTGTTTTATCTTGTGTCACAGTAATGTTGTGAAAGCTGAGCGTTTGTATTTGAATAACTGTCCAGATCGAAAACAGTTTTGGATGATTGGTTACAAACCTCAAGCAAAATGAGTATTTATATTTTTCCAGAAATAACTACTATAATAAAGAAAATTGGTATCTGAAAATACTGAAATACACTTCTGGGGATTGAGCGTACATGTGAGATTCCAAAATCGACTGCTCATTTAATTTTGATAAAACATAAATTACACCCATATAAATCAAGAATTTTCCAAAGTCTCTCTCTGTGAATGGTATACAAGCAAATGCCAAGAAGATGAAAACTTTCCCCATAAAACAATTCAGTCGGACAAGAGTATGGTAACCAATAATGGTATTTCCAACCAGCAAAATCATCATCAGTCAGTAGAGAACCCCAGGGTTCACCGAATAATTAGACACGAGCACCGTTTTGGCTTCAATATGTATACTTGAATTTTTGACACACAAATAATTGGCCGTTATTTTTGTCACAACTGACTTACCTAGGAGCGTTATTGTACATTACTTCAGCGCGTTTTGGAAGAAGCTATGTATAACTTACTATTTGTTAGTAACTGTTGGTTGCAATGAGATGGTGCACCTACACACAATGCCATAATGGAATTGGATCAGTACATATTCAGCAGTTTCCTGGCCACCCCGTTCGCTGGACATCACCCCGCTAGACTTCCTCTTCTAGGGGTACATCAAGAATAACATTAACCAGCATATTTTAGTAACGAAAGGAGAACTGAGTAGACTGGTTCTTCAAGCTTTCGAAAGCCTTACAGCCGATATGTTGAATGAAGCTTTAAAATCAACAGTTAAAAGATGTTATCAGTTTCTTGAAATACCTTTCTGGGAATTTTAACCTTCCACAGTCTGAAAATGAAAAAAAGTTAATTCTAAGGAATCTGTACAAGTGTAGAAGGGCAATAATCAATTTGCCCCAATCAGTTACTGCGTTTAGAAGACTGTTGTCTTGAAAACAGTTTATTATTTCGTCAGTAACGTATCGAATACTAAATTTGCCTATGTGACGAGAAAAAAAAAATCAATTTACTAAAAATACTTCTCTTTTTCAAAAATGTTGACGTTTCGGAGACTAAACCTGTCCGTTATCAAGACCCGAAGGAAGAAGACTTGCTAAAATTCTATTTTTATGAGCTCCATTGGTGCTCCATGTCATAAGCTTGTCAGATACCTTCTAAATATTCTGAGACCAATATCTGGGAATGGAAATAGCTTTATAAAAAACACCCCTCACCTTTTGGAAAAATTAAACAAATTACTTATCCAAGATGGTGATATTCTGAGTTTGACATTAATATTGAGAGTTTGTTCACAAATGTACCAATTAAAAAAACTTTGGAAATTGTCAAAATTGAATTGGAAAAAGACATATCATTGAATACCAGAACAAAAATGAATGTCAACTCTATCATAGAACTCATAAAACTTTACTATAAAAAAAACTTATTTCCAGTTCAAAAATAATTTCTATCAACAAGAATTCGGTATGGCTATGGGTTCTCCATTATCGCCAGTTTTAAGTAATATTTTCATGGAATATTTTGAAGAACGTTTCATTGAAACTCACCAGAATGGCCCCAGGGTATGGTGGAGGTATGTTGATGATGTGTTTGCCATTTGGAATAAAAGTAGAGATGACTTGAACCTATTTTTAGATTATATTAATAAACAAGAACTGACAATAAAATTCACTATAGAAACAGAAAAAGATGATCAACTGCCTTTCTTCGATGTTTTGATAAAAAAAGTCAACATCTCAAGTCAATACTACTTTTTATCGAAAGAAAACACACACCAACAGATATCTCAACTATACCTCTAACCATCACATCAGCGTGAAGAAGGGAATTGTGAAATGTCTGTACAATAGGGCACAAATTGTTTGCAATTCGAACCAGGATCTGGAAGAAGAAATAAATCTAATAAAGTCTGTTCTCAAGGAAAACGCTTATCCATTTCAATTCGTAGAAAAAACTATACATGAAATTGAAAACAATAATACACCCAACATCCAAAGAACACAACCACCAGAAATACTTCAACCCCATACACATCAAACAACCAACATTATACCATATGTCCCCGGATTGTCATAAAAGACAAAACGGATTGGCCAAAGGTATGATGTAAAAACAACATTCAAGACAACCAATACATTGAGATCAATACTTTCACACACAAAACCAAAAAACACTGATGTTTATTCCAAAAATTGTGTTTACAACATACCTTGTTCGTGTGGAAAAAGTCAAGACCTTTGACTGTGCGTAAGGAAGAACACAAAAGTTATATTAGGAATCGGAAAATAACTGGTTCGAAAATATTCGAACATATTCTGATATCGGATGGCGATCATATGATGAAATGGAATGACACCAAAATTTTATTGAGTGAATCAAATCAAGAAAAGATAAAGTTGAAGGAAACTGCCTTTATTTTCTTATCGACGAACTGTTTTTCGACCAACTCAGTAGAAATGGATAGCACATGGTTACCTCTCCTCAGAGAAGATTTGAGAGATTGATTCATTGATATCAGACACCCTATATGTATCCAGACAGCAAATGTGATCATAAAAAATAAAAAATATTTGGCAGATTTCATTTGACTTTGTCAAAACAAATCCTTCATATCTAAGCTGACAAAAATAGAATTTTAGCAAGTCTTCATCCTTCGAGTTTTGATAACGGAGACAGATTTAGTCTCCGAAACGTCAACATGTTCGAAAAAGAGAAGTATTTTTAGTCAGTTTAAAATTTTTTCTCATCATATAGGCAAATTTAGTATTCGATACGTTACTGACGAAATAATAAACTGTTTTCAAGACAACAGTCTTCTAAATGCAGTAACTGATCGGGGCAAATTGATTATTGCCCCTCTACACTTGTACAGATTTCTTTGAATTAACATTTTTTCATTTTCAGACTGTGGAAGGTTAAAATTCCCAAAAAGGTATATCAAGAAACGAATATCCTCCACAAAAACAAACTTTTACTCAATATGTTATCAGTGTTTGGAGGATAGCGGACATTTGTTTGAACAGTTATTATAATTTCTGGAGATAGCAGAGATTCTTTATTTGAGTATTTGTATAGGCAAGTGTATGACTTATAGTTTTTCCATGTTTTTGTCTCGTTTTAGCAATAACTAAAACAAGTTAACTTGAAGTTTTAATTTTTGTGATCGTCTACGATACCCAATTTCATTCAATTTTCTTCCCCTCAGACCCGTACTCGAACTTTTTAAAAAAATTCGTGATATTGTCCGAAAAAAATCTTAAACGTTAATAAATTATCATATGTGATCCATCATTGAATTCGAATAAAGAAATACCGCATTCTTCGAAACAGTGCCGTATTTAAAAAGAATAAGTTGATGATGGTTGTTCGATAACGAAACGTTGGATGGTGAAGCTGATATCATCACAAGAAAGGTTATATGTAAAGAGTTTCTGTGAAGACAGATTTTTCATTCCGTTCCAACTCTGACGATAACACCAGAAAAAATAGAATAAGAAATTGAAAAGTTCAGTTTTTCTAAAATTACTTGAAAATTGAAAATGTCTTTGGAAATTTCATACGTCCATATAGATGGCCCCTATGTTACGCAACTTTTGTCCTATATAACCAAAACTGTATCTATAACCGTTTCACTGTATTTTGTGTTTTCAAACTTTATTTTGATTGCACGTTATAGAGTAGCTCAGCTTTACACTTTTCACCGAAACAAGCCTCTAACGAGGATTTTTTCTGTGCTCATCAGGTTGAGAAAACAAAACTGTTCTCTCTTTCTCTCTTTCTCTCGCTCTCGCTCTCGTTCTCGGGTGGATTTCTGAAGTTGGATGATATTTTTTATACTTGCAAAAATAAGAATCGTTATAAATGTTCAACATGTATCAAGTTTTCGTTCAAAATTCAAAATGAGTGAAAATAAATCAAACACATCCTTCTTTTTTGACCACCAAAATTCTTGAACCAACCCTTAAATATACTAATTTAACTAAATTCAGATATTTTTTTGAAAGTCTAATACCACCATCTTCCAATGAAAAACTTAACTACTTTTTACCATTGAGAAAATCTACCTAAAATATTTTCTTTGTGTGAATTTCTATACTGCCAACAATTCGCACAGATCAAGTGTCACTCGAAGTTTAATATTTCGTGGTAAAATTCTAGTCTTTTAACTGATATCATATTTTTTTGGATATTTTATACTCATAGTGATGAACCCAAAAATTTCAAGAAATTGGTATAAAAGAAGTATGATTCATTCCCATGACAAACTCAACCCGTGCATGGGTCCAACCAAAGTTGCGAAAAACTAACATCTGCATGGAATTATCACTTTAAGGTGATGCTATCTGGCTATATGAACTCTGAACCGGGAAAAATGATCATCTACGTGCTACCAGAAATCACCAACCTCATTCAAGTCTCGGAGAACCCTGATAAATCTCTCTCTTCCGACAGTGTTGTTTTTAAATGAGATAGAAAGAAATTTGTTCCCAACTCCATTCCAGCGCGAGTACAAAACACCAGTACAAACAAAAATAAACGTAACTCAATTCAATGCTACGGAATGAACTAAGTTGGGAAATTAAGATGCGAGATAAGAAAAATGCATCTTTTTTGCAGCCGCTGAGAAGGATAAATGTTTCGTAGCAGGGAGCGGCTGAAATACTGAAAGAGCCGGAGCTCAACCTGTAGACTGAATTTCATGATTAATGTTTCTTAAAATATGCAGATGGACCTCTTCTCGTAGCTGCATACTTTAAAAGAATTAGCAAAAACTTCAGAGGCATTCCTATCAGTATAATAAATCCGGAGTGTAGGAAGTAATGCTTCTAGTCGTATGCAATTCGATTTGGAATGTGCGCCGAATTGAATTTACTTTACAGCGATTTCAGCGATGAAATTTTGCATAATGCTCGGAACGGTGGATACGGGAAATAGTAATTTTTAAAGAGCTACTACTTCCAATCTATTGAGACCATTGGCGTTCTCAAATCATATAATCGGTTGCACTTTTGTCACTACTATACAGGGTATATCTTCATAAGTTAACGCAATCTATATAGAGAGTAAATGTGTGAAGCTGAATACACTTGTTTAAATAAATGAAGCGAAGTTTTGTGTAGAAGTGTATAAATTCTCTTTATTGCAAAGCGCTTTCGACTTTCGTAATCTTCAGTGCTTCATGTCAGGCAACAGGAAGTTTCGAAATATGTAAAAAACATTTTTTAAAATTACAATAACATATTATTCTGCATAAGCTTGTCCTCACCGCTTTTACAATAACCACATGGTCTGAGTTCTAACATGCTTTTCGTTCGTTCTTATGCAGAATAATATGTTATTGTAATTTTAAACAATGTTTTTTACATATTTCGAAACTTCCTGTTGCCTGACATGAAGCACTGAAGATGACGAAAGTCGAAAGCGCTTTGCAATAAAGAGAATTTATACACTTCTATACAAAACTTCGCTTCATTTACTATATAGAGAGAACTGAAATTAACATGATTCTGAAAAGTTCTAAAGAAATAGCCCAGCCAAATGTGTTATTTTGTAAAATTGGTTGTCCAGGGCCTTATTCATATTGACCAATAGTATGTAAGTAAGTAGGTATGTATTTATTTCCAATACACAAATAGGGTGTACATAGCCATTGGCATGGGAAAGTAGTGGCACTGTGAAAATATTTACAAATTATTTACAAATTGAATATACCTAATTTGATACATATTTTTTAACAATAAATCAATTAATAAATGAGTGATATTATCAGTAGTATAACAGAAGGTTTCAGCAATAATATAAGTAATGGATCAGATCTTGCAGTTTTCCGGGAAAGACATTGCAAAAAATTCGTTGAGGTTGTAGAATACATGGTGGTGTAATAACTTTTTTAATGAATGTTTGAATTTTCTAGTGGATATTTCCTTCATGGAGAAAGGTAAATGGTTATAAACTTTTATTCCTGTATACAGAGGTCCATTTCGAGTTTTTTCATAATTGTAGTTAGGCAAAGTTAAGTTTTTAGTTCGTGTAGAATACTGGTGACAGTGACTGAATGTTGAAGGATGTCACGTTTTTTATGAATCAGAAGGGATATTTCCAATATATATGTATTAGTTAAAGTGAATATTTTATTTTGAAAAAAATAGTCTCTACGTGAATCCCGATAATTTAATTTGAGTAGTGTGCGGATCGCGCGTTTCTGAATTATGAACGTGGATTGTATACCGACAGAGTTACCCCAAAATTCATTCCCATATTGCAACAAACTATGGAAGTATGCAAAATATACAACTTTCGAGACCTGAAGATTTGTGCTCGTTTGGATAGTTCTTAATGCAAATATTGCTTTGGTGTTCAGCTGGTTCATGTGTTCCATCCAATTGAGTTTTCCCCAGTAATTTATTGGAATCACTTGACTCAAGACTTTCCTCGTTCAAGGTTACCTCAATGTCTTGTGTTTTTCTATATGGATTGAACAAAATATGTTGGGTCTTTGATATATTCAAAGATAACCTGTTTGACGAGAACCAGTCTGCTAAACCATCTATTGTGGTTTGCGCTTTTGGGTTGAGGTCATCAACCGAGAGACCATTGACAACAACGCTAGTGTCATCGGCAAAAATGGAAAATGATATTTCAGGAAAATTGCAGACTATGTCATTTATGTAGTCGAGAAACAATGTTGGCCCAAGAATAGAACCCTGTGGTACGCCGGTTTCAATGGGACCCTTTCGTGATTGATAGTACTCGATTTTATTTTGTGCTCTATGTTCTACTCTTACCAACATTTCCCTATCACGTAGATAAGTTTCAAACCATTGTTTAACGATCCCTCGAATACCATAGTATTCCAATTTGTTGAGCAAAATAGCATGGTCCACACAATCGAATGCTTTGGAGAGGACACAAAATATTCCAAGTGGAAACTCTTTAGATTCTAAGATATTGTGTAACCTCTCCAAGAGCGTAAAAGCAGTTGTGTTAAGGTTCTGTCTAAATCCAAATTGGTATTCTGTCAGAATATTTTTGGCGGACAAATGATTTTTGAGTTGGTAATTGACTATCCATTCAAGAATTTTACTGAAGTTTGCTAATAATGATATAGCTCTCTAATTGTTTTTGAATATCGGTACTACCACAGAAGTTTTGAAGCATTTAGGAAATATTCCAGTGGAAAGGGATAGATTGAAGAGAAATGAGAGTGGGGCTTTCAAAGAGTTGATATTATTTTTTATCAGAGTCATTGGTATTTCGTCTATTCTTGAAGATTTTTTTGGTTTTAGAGCACTAGCGCAGTTCACAATGTCCGACTCGGTGACGGGAGTTCAGAAAATTCATATTCATTCGTTGAATGTAGTTCGCGCTCGACGTACTGCTCGGAGCATTCAGCGTGTTCATTGTACCGGCATTACAAAAGAAATCTCTGAATTCGTTGGCAAGATTAACTGGGTCTTCGATTAAAGTATCATCTTTTTTTATATGTATGTTATCAAATGGGCGATTTCTTTTACCAGTTAGAGTGCTTACTACGTCCCTTGTGGTTTTGCTTTTGTTTTCAGCAGATTCTATTTTATTTCCATAATAGACACATTTTGCATATTGGATAACTTTCTTCAATATTTTGAGATACTCAGCTATATATTCAAGAATTGCTTCATTATCAGTCCAGCGTTGCAGCTGTAGGAGAAACCTTTTGTTTGCGCAAGATAATTTTATACTCCTTGCGAGTTTGTTTGTCACCCAATTTTAATCTAATTTCTGGGTATGCTTGTGAGAAGCAGGGACTGATGATGGAATAAAACGTTTCAAAAGCAGTGTGTATTTCTCTCACTTCATAGAGAGTACACCAGTCAATGTCGCCAAGAAGATTAGAGAATTTTCCGTTATTTTTAGCATTGAATACCCGTTTTGATACGAAAGGCACGGTTATACTACGTTCGCTAGCATGATGTTGGAGTTTCAGAAATTGTGCACAATGATCTGAAATCCCTATATCATCGACATAGGATTTGTACTTGAGATCAGATTTTATTAAGATATTATCAATTATTGTAGATGATTTAGTAGTAAACCTGGTAGGGTCATTTATGGTTACAATAAGTTGAAACATCTGTAATATTGATTGTGGGTCGGTTAGGTTTTTTCTTGCGACGCTGAAGTCGATGTTGAAATCCCCGCAAATGATGAACGTATACTTTTTGAACTTTTGGTATCATTCAGCAAGTCGTGAAAATTATTCAAAAATGTGTCATACTCGCCTGTTGGACTCCTGTAAACAGCAATGAGAACCATTTTGTACTCATATGTACAGGCTGTTGTGAATTCTATACCTTTCTCCAAAGGTTGTACATTGATGTTGGTGTGCAAGGGTTTTAGTTTAAGTCGTTCATGGGCATATACTATTATACCACCATGTAAATACTTACTTCGGCAAAAATAGGAAATTTGATCAAAACCGGATAACTGATAGATTGACACCTCACTCTTATGCAACCAGTGTTCAGAGAAGCAACATATGTCTATTGATTCACCATTTTCCACACTATCAGTCAAATAAAAGTTAATTTCGTCCATTTTATTTCGAATGGATTGGGTGTTGAGATGCATTAGGGTGATTGAGGAGCCACCGGTATGTTCGACTGCTGGAGACAATTCGTATTGTTTCTTCATATTCCGCAAGGTATAGTGTTTTGTTTTGTTGAATTTCCAGGTTGCGGGTTTTCGGTACCGGTTGATATTTCCTCAAGGGTCATAAGTGGAGTGATCAGAACAAGTTATCGCCAATCAACTTATCAATTTTGCCGGTATAAAAAAAAATAATCAGCAGTTTCACATTCGGAAAAACAAAACACTCTCTTTTGGTTTGAAAAGCTGTGTAATAGGAACCAATTCTGAGAGTGCAACGTTCACTTATTCTTGTCACCATTTCATCTACTCCAGAAACAGAAAAATCGAACGAATTTTTAAGAGGAGTTTTTGACATGAGTCACTCGTTATCCAACTGCAATAACTGCATTGCCTCCAAAAGTTATCTAATGGTGTCATCATCATCATCGTTTATTCACATAAAGTAGTACAAGCATGAAGAGACCATACATTCTGCAAATAAACATTCGTAAAACCACAGAAGCAACAGGTGTTGCTTGTACGTGGTGGAAAATAGTTAATAAATTCTAATAACTATAGATACTAATATTATTACCTAATAAGTATAAATCTGCATAAAAAAGTAGTTTAAAACATATAAAAGTAAACAAAAGTGTAAATAAATATATACAATATCAGACATTTTGGAGACGTGTGAATATTTAAAATAAGTTATATGTGGTAAAGATAAAATAAACTAAGACAGTAACAGGATAGTTAAGCAATCATATATAAAATCAATCACATGGAGTATAATAAAATCATTTGGAATTTGAAGCTATCACAAAACAATTTATAGACGTGTAGGGATAAAATAAGTCACTTGGGAAGTATAAATAAAATTACTTACAGGTTAAAAATTGTCTAATGAAAATGAAAAAGTGTGTAGAGTAGTGGTGAGTACAGATCCTTCATTTGTTATATTTTTTTTATTGTATCCCTTTTAATTGCAAATATCAAATATTTGACCAACTCTCTCTCGAGGTTGACTTCTTAGTAAATCATCGACAGCTTTCTTTAGTTGTGAGAGTGATTTCAGGGACTGTATACTCTCTGGTAGAGAGTTGAATACAGTTGGCCCCAGGAAATTATAGGACCTCTGACCTACATTCTTGGATGCATATGGTATAATATATTTATTTTTATGACGTGTGATGTACTCATGGCTCGGCCGACTTAGTTTTCCTTTCTCTTTGAATTGGTTTTCCTCAAGTATCTTATAAAATAATTGTCATCCCAGATTCCCCATACAGCTTATCACTACTATAGCGGAGAGATTTGTGCAACATTATATTTAGGAATTTTTTCTGTATCACGTTTAATGGACGTAGGTAAGTTTTGGACACCCCTTCCCATCCTATTAAGCAGCATGTCAAATGACTTTGTATAGTTGTAGTCAAACATATAAGATAAATCAAAAAAGGCGCAAAAAATGGTCGATTAGCACGAAATTGATTCCCATGCTGCAGACCAGGGTCGGACTAGTACATATGCCACTAAATATTGTGATGCGTGCAGTTTAATCAAGTTATTTTAACAAAAGCACTGTATTTGTATTCAGAATAATCCATTTTTATAATTATTAATATACTTAGATTAGGTAAACAACTGCCCCTTCGAAATCTAATTTGCTGTTAGCTGCGCGAACCGCATACAATTGTGATTTCTATTATAACTACGCCCGACCCTGCATGGAAAAAACATACCTAATTGCTGTGCGGGCCTTTACATCTTCCGCGCCAAGTGTTACGTGGGGGCGATAGGTGGAATAATTTGAATGAAGTTAGAGATGTCAATAGTTTTATTTCTGATTTATTGCAATTTTTGTATAAAAAACTGTTTGGTTATTGACAAAATAGGAATTAATATCCTGGTAATTTCCTGAACTTATGTAAGTATTGATATTGACTCGCACTAAATTTAGCCAATATTCTCATGTGATTACCATATAAGGTGGGAATGGCGTGGTACTATGCATTTTTGGCAGAAATATATACTTTTTAATTGATAACTTGCTTATTTTTTTTGAAGGAAATGTGAGGACTAGCACAATATTTGCTCATACAGGATGATTCCAAAGGTGGACCGGTCCGTTCATTAATTTCTCATATTGCAAGGAAAATAATATCTATAGGTGAACATGTAAAAGACAACAATTTGTTTTCGAAATGCAGGGCGTTAAAGTTGAAAATTAATAATGAATTTACTTTTATTACTGGAAGATCACAAAATACTCAAGAGCAGATGAATAAAAAAATATGATTCTACGAAACAGAATTCCAGTTTCCAATATTTATTATATTCCTGAATTTGATTTTGGGAAATGAAAGAACATTAAATTTTATGCAAGAAATAAACGAATGATCCAGTGGAAAAACGATGAGGTTCCACTTTTTAAAAAGTTGAGAAAAACGAAATCTAATGTGGGAGAATTTTTACACTGTGCTGCCTACTTTCGACCGCAGTTTTTTTATGGAATATCATTGTTTGTCCCCAGTAAGGTTTGGTATATTGATACTTCGAGCTATAAGCTAACAGATGCCGCTAAAATTTCGATTTCGGAAAAATAGAACCTCATCGTTTTTTCACTGGACCCTTCAAATATGATTGCACTAAAACTTGATAGAAATCACCGATAAAAAAAACGAAAAAACCGTAATCGGCATCAAACTTTAATGTAATTGTGTCGGACGAAGAGTCCGTTCAGAAAAATTCATACAGGGTGCAAATCAGCTATTAGAAAATCTTCAACCGCGAACGTATTATTCCAGTTCAAAGTGAAGTAATTTTTCGAAATAAAATCTATATAATGATAACGTAGCAACGCACTATCCGATTTGAAAATATGGGATTACAGAGAGTTCATATAAATAAAACACATGGCGATTAATTGGAAAGTTGAATTTATTTTCATGGAAGACCATGTTGGTATATGCACTTATTTGAGAATTACCTTCTCTAGATTATTTTCAAATTAACATCTGAATTCCTGACAATCCAGATGTTTAGCAGTGAAGAATGCAGTACTGAATGAACACTCTGTATATACGAGAATGTTGTATATTTTTTTATTTATTATTCTTTTTGTTGAATAACTTTTTAATGAATGATAAATCGAATCATTATACTGCATATATTTTTTAAATTGCATCTTTGTCCTTAGTATCGATCTCTAGTATACTCGTTTATCTAAACAAAAATAATTAATTAATCCTCTCTCAATAATGATTTAGATGCAATTGAAAAATAATTTACCCATGGCAAATTTACCTATAATGCACTAGCTATTTCAAATTCTTGCACCACTTGCCCCCATTATTATGTGGCCATTTCCAGGTAGAGATGAACAAGATAAGAACATTTTTTGCGCCTTTTTTTATTTATCTCACATGTTTGACGACAACTATACAAGAATGTTATAAACAATTTTTTTCTGCTTCAGGTCCAATCTGTTGTTGAGTTGGCGGAACTCATAAAGAATGGTTCTTAATTTTTTTACTAAATAATTTATTTGAAAGTTCCATCTCAAATGGGAGTCTATTAGAACTCCTAAATATTTTATACTTGTTGTTGAAGATATTCTGAATGTATTTTGAATAGTTGAGATTTGGAAGTCTGGAAAGGAAGATTTATAATTACAAAAAGGTAAGAAAAATGTTTTTTTGAAGCTTAAGGAAAGTTGTTTGCAATCAAACCAATCTTTGATCATTTCCAGATCCTTCTCTGCTTGTTCTTTGACCTCATGCCAGGTTTCTCCAGAATAGAGTACCGCAGTGTCATCCGAAAAACTAGTTATTTCGCCGGACGATCCTATAGAAAATAATTGGTTCACATATACAGGGCTATTCAAATTCGTTTCTGTACATTGGGATCTCCTAAACGATAAGATATAGAGTGTAAGTTAAATTATGGCAAAGTTGCGTAATTCAGGGATCTATTCAATGATGTAGAAAAATCGAATTAAGTTCTTTTGGTTCTGGAGATATACAGGAAAATCAAAAAAATCCCAAATTATTTTTTTTGCCCGTATCTTCTTTATTCGAAGACATATTGAAAATCTGTCCACATTTTGCTATTGGCACTTGATGTGGGCTATCAGAATATGTCCATGAATCTTTTATACAGGGTGTCATCTGACTTGGGTCACCCCCATCTTTGAATTTTTTAATACAGACCTATATTTTTTGTTGTAGTTTTTGGATCGCTGACGTTCACTTATTCACATATTTCGGGATATTTCGGTAATATTTTATTATAATTGGGTGAATTATTCCCTTTTAAATTAAGGCCCTGGAAATAGGTTGACTGAGTTAAATAAAAACACAATAGCAACTTTCACGTCTCCCCATGTACCATAGTGTTTTTCGAGAGTATAGGTACCAACTCATATTTCTTCTCATTTTCAATGCTCTTTGAGCGTTTTCCACAATGAACTTCGAATAGCAAAACATTTTGTGATTATCTGATACATATCTACAACAAAAATAGATTATATGTATTTTGATATGCTGGAAAGAAGTGGTAATTCATATACACAAAAAAATTGATGGCGCAATAAATGTGAAGAAATATAAATTGGTACCTAAAAAGGAAAAAAAAAATCTCGTAAAACACTACGGTACATGGGGAAACGTGAAAGTTGCTGTGTTTTAATTTAACCCTTTGAGGCCGAATTTAATTCGAAAATTTTGAAAGTGAAAAATAATGTGAATTTTTGATATAAACGTTCAATAGCATAAGCTTCAGTGGAAATAAGATTTAAATAAACAAAAAATACACAAATTATCCTGCAGGATATGGTTGCTACTGCAAACCACCAGGAAATAAATCGTGCAACATTGCAAAATTACAGCTTAACAAATCCCTCAAAATATTTTTTTTTTGTTTACAATAAATTGAAACTTAATTATTCTTTCATTTTGAATGAAACAACGCAAAACAGTATCTGTCTTCATTCAGGAATAACTCACCCTGGCACGTTGAACATTTCCAAATTTTTGACTCGAAACGCTTTCAATTCGACATCTTATAAATGTCACTAAAGACTACCAAAACTCGTTGCAATCAGCCAGAAGAGTAAAACTGATGCGTAGGCAACAAAATAAACACTGTGGCTACGATGTTAAACCGATAGGAAAATCAAAGGGTTGCTATTAGAAAGGTGGTTTTCACTGATAACCAGTAGTCTTTTAAAGGGTTAAGTCAGTCAACCAATTTCCAGGGCCGTAATTTAAAAGGGAATAATTTACCAAATTATAATAAAAAATTACCAAAACATCCCGAAATATAAAATTAAATTCAATTTCTCAGTATGAAGTGAACATCAACGATCCAAAAACTACAACAAAAAATACAGGTCCATATTTAAAAATTCAAAGATGGGAGTGGCCCAAGTTAGATGACACCCTGTATAAAAGATTCATGGACATTTTCTGATAGCACACATCAAGTGCCAATAGCAATATGTGGACAGATTTTAAATATGCCTGCGAATAAAGAAGATACAGGCAAAAAAATAATTTGGGATTATTTGGTTTTTTCTGTATATCTCCAGAACCAAAATAGCTAATTTCGATTTTTTCACATCATTGAATAGGTCTCTAAAATACGCAACTTTGCCACGATTCAACCGACACTCTATCTCTTATCGTTTACTAGATCCCCATGTACAGAAACGAATTTGAATAACCCTGTATAAAGATTAGTACTGGACCTAAAACTGTTCCTTATGGTACTCCACATTCAATTTTCTTTTTAGTACTCTGAATATTTTTGTTTCTCACAATTTGTTCCCAATCTGTTAAATATGATTTTAATAAGTTGAATGCATTCCCTCTTCATGGACATTTTCTGATAGCACACATCAAGTGCCAATAGCAATATGTGGACAGATTTTAAATATGCCTGCGAATAAAGAAGATACAGGCAAAAAAATAATTTGGGATTATTTGGTTTTTTCTGTATATCTCCAGAACCAAAATAGCTAATTTCGATTTTTTCACATCATTGAATAGGTCTCTAAAATACGCAACTTTGCCACGATTCAACCGACACTCTATCTCTTATCGTTTACTAGATCCCCATGTACAGAAACGAATTTGAATAACCCTGTATAAAGATTAGTACTGGACCTAAAACTGTTCCTTATGGTACTCCACATTCAATTTTCTTTTTAGTACTCTGAATATTTTTGTTTCTCACAATTTGTTCCCAATCTGTTAAATATGATTTTAATAAGTTGAATGCATTCCCTCTTAGTTCGATGTTCTCCAGAGTGGTTAATAGAATGGAGTGGTTAACTGTGTCAAATGCTTTCAATAAATCGATGAAGACTCCTATTGACGGTTTGATTTTATCTAGGGCTTTGTATATGCTGTCAGTTAACTGTAAAGGGGCATTTTGAGTGCATTTTCCTTCCTGAAACCAAATTGTGATTTTGATAATATTTTGTGTTTTTGGATGAATGAACTTAGTCTGATTTTAATTAACTTATCTATAATTTTGTTATTAACGAAACTGGCCTACATTTTTATATTTAATTCAAACATATACAGTAAACTTTTCCAGAGATCGTTAATGTTCGGATAAACTGTCAAATTTTTGAGGCAGACTCATTGGCAATTGATTCTATATTGAACAATTCGTGAACATGTTTATTGATGTGCAATTAATAGTATCTTTCACGCAGACTATGCAACTGTAAAGTTTAATGAAGGATATTCTAGTGATTTTATGACTTGCGCAACACTGTCACTGAGAGATGCACGCAAATAATTAGGTTTTAGGATTTATCAAATAATCAATCGTATCTTGGAAGTCCATCCACATGTCATCTTCACCACTGAATTTGTGCAAATCTGTGAACGTTAACCGAACACTCTGTTTATTTTCAATATTATGACTATTTTGAACAGCATTTGAATGGGTGCTTCCAAAAAAGAATGTTGTATTTCCTACTGATTTTTCAAAATCCTCTTGGAATATGCCATATTGGAGAACTAAGTGTATTCAAATTGTTTCCTCTCTGACAATTGCTAATAGCAATTGACCGTAATGTATTAAATTTCATTTTGTATATCATTGAATACATCGATAAGACTTTCAAGTCGATCAACATGACTTTGAAGATCTAATAGTTGTAACTCATCCCACTTGGATCTAGGATTAGATAAATCCAGATTGAACTCATTGCTTAAAAGAATTTAACGAGATTTCATTGAAACGCTTTTGCAAATGAGCAGTTTTCATTTTTTACTGGTGTTGAGGAAATTACAACTCACGACAAAATTCAGAGAGAAGCAATGGAGAAAATGGATAGTGAAGGTTTGGAAAGGATAGGGAAGGTCTCACCCACTTCTTTCTGCTGATTTCAGACTTCTTTTTTGGTAACGACAAACTACTGTCAGTAGAACTGGATATTTGAAAGAAAAGTCCCGTATGAAAGCGGAGTTACACTCTTTCTGCAACTATCCTGCTCGATGGACCATGTATATGACCAAGCTATATTTATCTGAAAAATTTATTTTATATATCAAAAATCGATAGAAAGAATGTTCATAATGATTTCTATTATTTTTTATCACTTGTGACTAACTGTCACACCGACACTTTACAGACTGATAGTTCAGGAGTATGTTAGATCAGGGGTTGTATCGTTCTTTTCAAATAATTTTTTTTGATTGGATGTTTTCGGTTTCTCCTAAAATAACGCCATCTTTCTTACTTTCAATAAAACAACCTGTTTTTTATAAAAATAAATGGATTGCATTGCATTGTTTCAAATTTATGTATTATACCCTGTACCCAAAACGAACCGTTTTTTGAGTTATGTATTCGAGTTTTTCTGGAATAAGTGACAAATACAGACTATCGAACAACTGGTGAATAGTGCTGCTGCTGTATATTGTCCGCCAATGTGTTTGGTAGGAATTTTGGATTAGAATGAACAGTAACAGATTGTTTCAAATCACAGTTTGCAAGTTAAAATTCCAGATAATAGGAAATTAGAAAAAGGCACAATTCATTACACAGAATTTTAAAAAAGGAACAAGCAGAAACAATATAAACTGTACAACACAATGCAAAATGTGGTTACATTATCACTCCACTCACAGATGCAATATATTTATCAGTATTCAAAAAGCATTTTTTTTAACTTGTTGACGAAAGTCTCAAATGGACCTCACTGAAGCAGGAAGGACGTTATAAAGATCATAATTGATAGAGTTTTTCTTAATGGCATCAAGTCTTAACCTTGGTGGTCTGACCATTTATTATTACGGATGGATATCTGACTGTATACAGAGGGAATCTTTTTAACTATGGATTAGTGTGTTGAATGTGAATATATGATATCATGTATGATTTTGTGTAGAGAGGACGACAATTTAACGGAGACCAACATTGAATATTATTCTCATAACCATTTTCAAAAAATCTTAACAATCTTATGGGATCTGTCGAGCCTTCCCTCAGGACAGTACCATACGAGATGACTGAGTGAAAAATAAAAAAAATTTATAATGTACATGGAATTACTGAGATTGTCATCCTACTTGGTTGCCTGAGTAAAAAAGCATACTAGGTAATTTCCTCTGGATAAAATCGATGTGGTTGCACCAGGACAAATCAGTATCAAATTTCAGGTAATGCAAGAAAACTTCTGAAATTTGGAACACTATGATCTTTGCTTTGAAAAAATTGATTGTGTGTTTTTGTTCGTTTAAAGAAAAATCATTTGTTGAGAACCAGGTTTCAGATCTGCTCATGAGATTTTCTTGATTAATTATCAGAGAATCGAAGGAGTTATGGCTATTTATGAAGTATTGACATCCGCAAAGACAATTGAATTATAGCAGGGTGAAACAAAGTCACAGAGATCATTTATATAGACATGGTCTCAAGACCAAGCCTTGGGGCACCCCATGCTTGATTGTAATACTATCAGAATTGGAATATTTTGCCAAGTCTTAAGGGGTTTAGTATTTCAGGTACGATTTAATGATTAGTGGGTGAGGTCGAAGTTGTGACCAGTACGTTTAAAGAACAACGTTCAGTCATTCCGTGAAAATAGTCCAGCTGATAACTGTCATATTGGAACGGAGTAGTAAAGAGTGGAGAGTTCGTCACAATCGACACAGAATTCCCAGCGATATCATCTTAAGATCAATAAGAGTTTTCACAGTCCAAAATGAACCCGTGAATATATGCAGTAGCTAACTTCTGGCCAGATAATTCTAGAAAAGGGAATCAATACTAACTGTTAGAGTGCAAAAAGGATCTCAGTCCCAATCACTCAATCCATCTTAAAAATCATCGTAGCTATTAGCAGTATCCAAAATGTCATCACCAGCTGTGCTATAACACTGACCATTGCTCTTGCATTAACGAAATGAAACACAGTGTTACCATGCGTCGGAAAACTCTCGAAAATGAACGTGGATAGCTTTTCTCAACCCGGTTCTCGGGAAAAGGGGAAACTTTATTCCATCCAATCACTTGAAGTCGTTTCTTGAAAGAGCAACTTGTGACTAAGGTTTGAGACGGGACACGTCTAGTTAATCTATATTTTACGGCGTTCAATATATACCTGCGCTATATGACGTGTTTTTATAGTTGTATCGTAAAATTTTTATCTTGGATCTTTCTATCGAGGACATGTCTCCCGGAACGGGATTTATATCTTGATCATAGAATTTTGCAGTGCTATTAATGTAATGCCGCGTTGTTTTGTTGCGAGATATTTTTTACGACAGGATTAAAAGAACGTTCTGAAGAAGGCTCAGACTACCATAAAATGCGACATTAAAATAGGAAAACTTGATGAATGGGCATCGCTTCAAGTTGAACGTTCTCATGAAAGTTGAAATGAACTTGCTGAATAAATTTTATTCAAAGCTCATTGGAGGAATGCCAAATAACGACAAAAAGGAGGGAGAAACTTCCGGAATTGAAGATGAGTATGACGATGGGTCTTAAAAAAAAACAGAAAAGAGGCAGCGCTCTTTCGAGCCTGGTGAAATGATACACAGTGATATCTGTGGCCCTACAGACATAAAATAACCAAACGGAACTAGATATTCTTTATTGTTCAAGGATGAATGTAGTGAGTTTCTTACAGTATACTTTCTTAAAGAAAAATCTAAGGTGTTCACAAAATTTCAAGAGTTTGAAGCACTAGTATATCGGCAGACAGAAAATAAAATTAAAGTTCTTAGGTCTGATAATGGTACTGAGTACTTATCAAATGAATTCCAGAATTTTCTTAACCGTACATTCAACAACAAAATGTTCTTGCTGAGATACGCACACTTGTAAATAGTGTTAGGTCTATGCTTATTGCAAGAAATATACTGAAATTTTTATGGCCAGAGGCAGTTAAAACAGCCAGTAATGATTTAAATAGGACAATATCAAAGCAAAACGATAATATCACTGAAAAGTGGTTCAAAAGAAAGCCGGCAGTAAAACATTTACGTGTGTTTGGTAGTGCTGCCTACCTACATATTCCAAAAGAGAAGCAAACGTCCAAGTTTAATGCTAAAAGTATGAAATTACTGTTCGTAGGGTATGAAGGGTAATCAAGAAATTATCGCCTTTATGATAGGTTGACAAAAAGAATACATGTGAGCAGTGATGTCACCTTTTTTGAAAATTCCAGCACTAAAGATGAAACAGAGGATATACCTGCATCCCAAAATACTTTTGTTTTGGCATTTGAGAATCTTGATGAATCTGATTCTGAAGTAGAGCATGATAATGCAGAAATCAATGCAGTCAAAATTGCATGATGACCTGCTGATATCGAGCCACCAGAACTTCGTGACGGAAGAAGTTTGAGAAGACCAGCTTGTAACATTATTATTTTTCCACTATCAGCTACTCAGAGTTTTAGTTATAAAAGTGAATACTATTTGTATTTATTAGATCGATGCTTGAATTGCCTACCTTAATAAAGTCTAATTGTCATTGAAACATTATTTCTTCCGTAGTGTGTTCACTTTGGATATATTTACAGCCATTTATCATCTTTCATTATCTATACTCCCTACAATCATTCGTATTTTCAGCGCTGTCTACTGTCAGAGAACAGCTGTTCAGTTCAGTGACTGTCGCTGGGGCATAGATCACTCTTTCATGTAGATGGGATACATCTACATTCTTTCAATGACCTTCAAAGGCCGACGGTGACATAAATTGGGAAGAACACCATAACGTGATAATAGTTATCTGTCCTGACGAATTCCCGTTTGTTTGGAGTATTGGATGATGTTAGGTAATGAATTGTTGTACGAAACATTTTAGAATCCTTTGTTGATATTTTGACACGTCGAGGAAGGAAGTTACTTGGCAACTCCGCTGAGGCTTTAGATATCTTGGATATGTCAAAGAGTAGATGGTTTGATAACCGGGCTTAATAAACAGGAAGAAGAGGTCCATTCTGATTTCCGATTTCCTGCGACTGTAAAAATTATTTGTGGGGAGGAGAAAGTGATGGGAATTTTGAGTTGAATATTGAATATTGAATATTGATTTCTGCAATCATCCAGTTAATGGGATTATTCTTTCAACTGGATTAATGTTTTCCATAATTTGGAACGTTGATGATTTGATGGAGAGCTGATTATTTTTGGAAAACATACCCGAATAGGGGGATTATAACCTCACTTTCCAACCATATTTTTTTTTGGGTAAGCAGAATCTTCCGACTATATCCTTTGAGCCTTTGGCAAGTCTATTTATCTTGTAGGCGTAATTTTGATCATCGTGAAAATCAAGCCTAAGTTGTTGACCCTTTGACTAGGACTATGATATTTGGACATAACATCTGTAGAGGAGCCTGCTAACAGAATCTTTCCCGCAGTTAGTACCAGGCCTTCCTAGACAAAGGTATGAGGTCTATTCAAGTTGGTATCAGACAGTCAATGATTTAATTTCAGGGTTCTTTGTACTGGCACTAAGAGGGCATCCTGAAAAACTATTCTTTGTACTGGCACTAAGAGGGCATCCTGAAAAACTATTCTTTGTACTGGCACTAAGAGGGCGTCCTGAAAAACTATTCTTTGTACTGGCACTAAGAGGGCATCCTGAAAAACTATTCTTTGTACTAGCCATAGTCATCCTGAGGGAACTCATCGGTTGTCTCAGTATACTTATCTTCATCCTAGAGCAATAGCCGTCCTGAGGGAACTCACTTTCTGGTGTCACTGCCCCGAAGGCTGACACTTACCTCGCAGCGTTACTACTGATATCCTTCCACCTGGTAGATTCCACCGTGTTGCCTGGCTGAAACCAATCCGATGTTGCACGCAAGTTAACCGGTTCAACCAATATTACCTATATACCTTTTGTTTGTTGACAATACTTACTCTGAAATTCTGTAAACGCTACAGGTAAGGTGCACCTAACTTAAGCGGCTTTATATTTAATATCCTACCCCAAAGGGGTATATTGTGTTGAGTAGGATAGCTGTGGGTAACTACCCCCCTGGATAGTTTGGGTTCTGGGCTATTCTTCAATTTATTTTATGTAATAATTTTTTATAATATTTCACCACTACGGTATCTCTGATAATTTCTAATGAGCCTTCAGCTAATTTGACTTCTACCTAATAAAATCCTTGTATATGAATTCAATCATAAAGCTGGTAATCATTTAAGAGTGTGGCAATTGCCTAAATTATTACTATTCGTGTTATATGGGAATTAGTAAAATTATCTGTACAGGGGGCTCAGTATTCATATGACTGGCGCCTGCATTTTTAATATCACAGGACATTTTGTTTTGTTCAACCCACTCCCCTCTTCACTGGAGCTTAGCCGCGAGCCTACCTGTCACTCTAACAGCTTTTGGATACTTGTCAAAAGCGTAAGTTGTGATCTTGTCCACTACCCTACTGAAATTGTACGAGGGGTGGCAAGCTTATCTAGAATCATATGCTTTATTGAGTGAAATTGTTCCTCACACATATGAAGAGGTGATAGCAAGTCCAGAAGCATTTCTACTGCTTCTCGCTTAAAGTTATGTTTTGAAAACATTTTGGATTAGTGATTTGATTGACCAACGAGTATGCAAAATTTGTCGAAAATTGTGAAGTTGATATGAATTGATAGTGAGTGCTTATTTGGTTTTGGTCAAAGTTTGGTGTTATTATAGCAGCTTGCTAGTGGTAACTTTGTTTTTTGAAAAACCAATCAGCATTCGAACTACAAAATCACATCATGTACATATCCAGTAGCCAATCAAGAGCCAAACTACAAAATCGAAAACATTTCAACCAATCAAAACACGCTATTTTAGCATAAGTGGAATAATCAATGAAACTTCACGACTATGATGATTCCAATAATAATCGAACCCTCCCAAAAATGCATTCGCGAATAGATGAATTTTTGCGTTAAAATACTGCGTCTATTCAATTATTTCAATAATTTTCATTAATCCAATTACTTTAGTCCCTTCACTTCCACATAACTACAAAATTATGTTATTATTGCGGTGAATTTCGAAAAGAGAATCAAACTGGTATAACAGTACTTTTACATGGATATCAACTTGCTTTTCACGCAGAAAACGTACAACAATGGGGTTTTCAATTATCCAGCAGTGTTCGATTTCATAACATTTACCGGAATCGAAACAAAACAATGCGAACCATCGAGCTCAGCAAGTTGTATGAATAGTGAATTTGATAACATGTATTTGATTTTCAGGTCCATACTTTATGTTTATAATTCATTAATGTTCCGCACAACTGCAACTGTCGGCCCGGATCGTCCTCAAAAAATTCTTATAGGGATGCTACTGTGTATTGTGCCTCTAGGACAGCAGATGAAGACATGATTTTTACAAAATTTAATAGTAATTACAAAAGTTTCAAAACTCTAGTGGAATGAAAAGTACGTTCATTTGACATTGGGACTGATTTTACAACCCTTTTTTCTGAACGGAAGAAGTTGAAAACCAGGATTATATGAATTTTCCCATCATTAGCTAGGAAAAACTTGCAAAAGTTCTGCAAACTTTCGAAGTGTTGACAAATGGCTGTACACATAATTTGATAAATTTGTAACCATTCAAACAAAGCGGAAATGTTGGTTTTATCAAAAAAAAGTTTTCAAACAACATATTAAGAAGAAAATTCCAAAAGTTCTGCAAATTCGACAAAATAACTGAAATATTGTTCTTGAGGAGTGCTTCAATTTGCAACTTCTTGTGTCAAACGGAAAATATATTCTTTCATTAATTTGTCTTCTTCTTTCATTAAAATAAGGATGTGGATTTTCACAATAGTTTTGAATCATGCTTGCAAATGGAGATAACCTCACATACTATGTTTTCATCAACATTCCACCTCGCCTAACACACGGAAATGAGTGAAAAATCAGAAGAAAAATATTGTATGTACTCTACCAAAAATTGCGAAAGTTATAGAAACTTTCGGTGTGTCGAAAAATACCAGTTTACACCTTCTGATAAGATTGAAACTATTCAAACAGAATAAAAATGATTGTTTTGAATAAAAAAATTATCAATCCTAATTTTTGTCGAAGAAAATTCCAAAAGTTTATTGTCCTCCGTTAAAAATTGATTTAGTTTAATTAAAAAATAGAGCCATATTGGTACCGTGGTACCATTCATCAGTACTATTAACAAGGAATTTATCCATACCTGGTAATAAAATGTGCGATCAATACAATCAAAATTACAGCTAGAAGAAAATAAGAAAATACAATTATTTTGTTCTACTTTAATACTAAGAAGTTACTAATAAATAAATATTTGTTGGTTAATCGTTATTTTTATTCTATACCTATTGGAAAAGTCTTTACATTAGTTGTTATTTAAAAAACATTGTCTATGCAACCGCCGTAACAACCCGCGAAGACCTGGAGTTGCGAGTAAGACGCGCAATTAATAGTATAACGGCCCAGCAATTAGCAAACGTTCTTCAAGAAACAGCTAAGCGAGTTCAAAAGTGCATTGACGTTAATGGACAGCATTTCGAACAATTGTTGTAATATTTTGTGTTAATTTTTTGTATTTCAAAGCCACCTTAGTAACTTCTTAGTATTAAAGTAGAACAAAATAATTGTATTTTATTTCTTTCTTTTAGCTGTAATTTTGATCGCACATTTTATTAACAGTTGTGTATAAATTCCTTATTGATAGTACTGATAAATGGTACCATGGTACCAATATAGTTCCATTTGAAAAAAATGAGTTTTACCCCAAAAACGATTACGATGAACTTTATTTGCTCATAAAAAACGCAATTTAGTATTTTTGACGGGATTTCGATTTTTCTAGTATTAGACGGGCCAATTGGAATAAATCGGATCCATCATGGCACACTTAAATGGAAAACTATAAATTGAATTATAAAAAAATTCGAAGTTTGAAATGTCACTTATGTGGAATAATTGGATTCAGAAAATTATGCAGATTTCAGAAATGTAATAATATACAGGGTGTTCCATTTCAAAATCGAAAGTCGTTATCACTTCCGGTGAAACATGAAGTGAAAACAAAATCGTTTGTGGGTCAAAAAGTGCCGCTTATTATGTATATCGGATATTCCAAATTTCAATCTGATACCTTCAAAACTAACGAAGATACGGGGGGTGTACCATGATCCTGTTACACCCAGTATATCCAAATTTTTCATTGTTCAAACTACTGTTTATATTTCTTATCAGTTTTTGATTCATGAGAACCAATTTGAAATCAACTTGTACTGGGCTGGTCCCGTGGAATGATATTTTTCTAAACCAATATTATATTGATAGCACTTTCTAACAATTGCTCACATATTTTCAAATTGTGTAGGTATGTGTAGGAACTATTGTATTCTCATATAATCTTTGTAATGTATCAGCTGCCAATGTAAATTTTTCATTGTTCAAAACTACTGTTTCAGGTTTGTCATCACTGTTTGATTCATATGTATTTGTAATTAACCTGTACTGGTGGTATGGATAAAAAAAACATAAATTTTCTCCAATTTTCCGTTATGTAACATGACGAAACTTTCAATGTGTTCTGTGTAGGAAAATTTGCTCTTTTAAATGTAATCATCAAAAATAGAGGTGGCAGGCCGTTTGAGTACAGTAAAATCAAGTGTGAAGATGTACAACACTTTGATGTACAAATATAAACGAAGGAAATCAACAGCAGGAAGCCAACCACACATTTGTGGCTTCGGTTAGAAGACCTTGAACTTTCAAAGCAACAACTAACGTCGCCACGGATGCAGATATAGCTACCAGCGTGACAATCCTACCCAGGAGAATATAAATCAGGATGGATTTATCGAGGGGAAATATATAAAAGTATAAATAGAAAAGTTATTGGGTATAGCCCTCAAATTGTTATGCAACAGTAGACACGTGTTTCGAGCTTAAGCTCTCATCAGTACGGTAAAATCAAGTGTGAAGATGTACAACACTTGGATGTAGAAATATAAACATATATATATATATATATATATATATATATATATATATATATATATATATATATATATATATATATATATATATATATACAGGGTGTTAATTAAGTACGTTGACAAACTTCGGGAGGTGATTCTTTGAAGGTTTTCAGGACGAAATGTTCATATCAACATATGTCCCAAACGGCTTGGTTTTCGAGATACAGGGTGATAAAAATACATTTTTTTCAAGATTTTTTAGAGTTAACTTCGACATTTTCTACAATAATGAGTTCAAATTAGGCAACTACAATCCATTCAATAGTACGCACGATACAAAATAATGCATTTCTCAAATAATTCACAGGGTCCTCCTTTTTTCAGAGTCAAGCTTTGTTCAACCCTTCAGAATTTTTTTTTTCTGCCGCCACTGACATATTATGAGAAAGGAATAATGAATGTTGTTTCATTTAACATCTTTTTTCTCTCTTGATGTTTTTTTACTTGTACGGTTCAGGAGTTACAATGAAAATATTAACGCAAACATTTTCCAGTAACGCATAACATAAAGAAATTTGAGAAGCAAATAGTCTAACAAACTTGAAGGGTGATTCTTTGAAAGGTTTCAAGATGAAAAGTTCATATAAACATGTCCCAAGCGACTTGGTTTTCGAAGTACAGGGTGATCAAAATACATTTTTTAGGAGTTTTTGGAGTTTACTTCGAAATTTTCGACAATAATCGATCCAAATTAGTTCAAATTGGACCTGTACAATCCATTCAATAGTGCGCATGATATAAAATAATTCATTTCTCGAAGTGTCATTGCCACTCTCCAAAGATTAGCGCGTGACGCAATACGTCATTTTGTTCTCATTACACAAATAGCTATTTTCTGCTCGTGTAGAGAAAATGTAATGTTATGGAGCTCCCATACATTTTTTACCATAACTCAGGTTGAATATGTATTGCACAAAGTTAATTATGGCAAAATAATTTTGGACATTT
Organism: Chrysolina oricalcia; assembly: GCA_944452925.2. Taxonomy (NCBI): domain Eukaryota; kingdom Metazoa; phylum Arthropoda; class Insecta; order Coleoptera; family Chrysomelidae; genus Chrysolina; species Chrysolina oricalcia. The sequence goes on from OX101814.2 coordinate 60,287,213, forward strand.
TCAATAGTGAATAACTTTATTATCAAATACTAGAGCAAAGTAACATAAATTCCCTAGGAATAAAATTAAGTTCAGAAAAGGACCATTATTGAAATTGATATGTCAGAGCAGCTGCTGGAAATGGCCACCGCCAACTTCAATGCATGCGTTTATGCGCCTAACCATAGACTGGCGGACACGCTCAAAAATACCAGGAGTGTTTCTTATAATTCCGTATGACTCCTGTATGCGATTCCTCAGGTCTTCTTCACTTTGAACTGGAGTTCGGTACACTAATGATTTAAGGTGCCCCCAGAGGAAAAAATCAAGTGGATTCATATCGGGTGACCTTGTGACCTTGGTGGCCAAAGTTGTGGCCCACCACGCCCAATCCAGCGATCAGAATAATTCTCTTCTAAATATTGGCGTGCAACCAATCTGAAGTGTACTGGAGCACCATCATGCATAATTCAAATTCCTATTCTTTCCCTCAGTGGGATCTCTTCTAGGAGTACAGGTAAGATGAATTCAAGAAAATGTCGATAATGGTCACCATTGAGTCTATGAGGCAGAAAATGTGGCCCGATAAGGAAATTCCCTACAATTCCAACCCAAACATTCACAGAAAACGTCTCTTGAAAATGGTTTTCAATCACGGCGTGTGGGTTTTCATCAGCCCACATATGATTGTTGTGAAAATTAATAATGGCTTTACGGGAAAAGCATGCCTCATCGATGAATAACACTTGAGATAAAAACCATGGATTTTCCAACAATTTATTTCGAATCCAAGTGCAAAAAGTTAATCTCTTTGGAAAATCCCTTGGCAGAAGAGCTTGAACACGCTGTATGTGATAGGGATAAAGTTGTTGCTCTTTTAAAATTTGCCATACCAATACATGGGTTACGTTAAACTGTGCCGCAATTTGTCTTGTACTGGTGTCTGGATGCTGCTCAATTTCGTTAAGTACAGCTTCTTCTATCTGAACTGTTCTAACTCTCCTGGGTCTTCCTATGAGAACAGCAGACCTCTTGAAAGTACCCGTTTCACGAAGACGGGAGTGAATATTGATGAACATTTGTGTGCTGGGAATATGACGTTGTGGAAATCTTTCTAGATACATTCGTCTGGCGGCACGAGCGTTACCATCAGCCATTCCATACATTAAGTGCATATCTGCCATTTCTGAATTTGTATATTCAACCATTTTATCCAAAAGAATATTGAATGAATCTGCTTTATAGCTTGCACTAATGAAGAATTAACAATGAGACAGTTTCTCAACTTTCGATAACTGTCAAGTTGTTGATATTTAAATTAATGAATTAATATCAAAGCCCACTTTGCTATTTTTATGAATTCAAATTGATTACAAAATTTCTGCGTTACTGCAGAAGAAAAAACAAACCGAAATTTCTGATAAAATAATGTACTCCGTACGGAAACAAAAATTTGTTTGATTTAGTTTTTCGGAGTTATGACCAGAGATTCATAAATGAAAACAAATGTGTAATGATCTGCGACTATTAGATAAACCCTATTAACTATCTTCCATTACAGGATTACCTTTCGGAAGTTTTTTATATTGAAAAGGAAACGTTCAATTGAAAACTAAAAAATATCTTTCTTTAAAATAACAAAAAATTTGTATGAGTTCTCTATCAAGACTGATGGGTAAAAACATTTTTAATCAAATATCTCAATGAAAATGCACATTTTTACCATCAGAATCTTCAGGTTGAAAGTTAAGGTTTTTCCAATATCTGTCAGATCTAGTTTAATATCCAGCGTACCGCAATGACGGGGAGATAGTAGTTTTCTGTTAGATATCACAAAAAGAAATCACATCTTTACAATAACAAGCTTTTATTTAGCTTCACTTGTAACTAACTAACAAACAATTTAATAAAAGTTGAATTTGACGCACTTCTAATACTCCGATTAATTTGAAATTTGGCAGGTTTCCGTAATTCCGGTGACGATGCATTAAAAAAATGTTTGGTAAAAAACAAAATGGCGGCTCCAATATGGCAGACGAGTTTTGTGATTATGATCCGATTCTGTTCAAAATTGGTATGTGATGGTTTTTGGGTTGGAGATTTTCAGTTTCACATAAAAAATAAACTAAAATGTTAAAAATGAAAATTATAAAAAGAAAACATTTTAAAGTTTTTATACAATACACTGAAAAGGAAAAAATAATTCATTTCATTGTTTGATCTAGGTAATCTTGTACAGAAAGATTTTGATACTCACAGAATAACCTACAAAAAATGAAACAAATTATTTTTTCATTTTCAGTGCATTTGTATAAAAGCTTGTCTTTATATTTTTTATTGTATAATTTTTATTCATCGTAGATTTTTCTAATTCTGAAAAAATATTTCCATCAATTTACAATCATTGAAAATGTTTAATTTTCAAATTTTCTAATGTTATGCCACACTGGAAAATGTTTAAATTAATATTTTCATTATAGCCCCTGAACCGTACAAGTAAATGAAAAAATGCAAGATATCAAAAAGATGTTAAATGAAACAACATTGATTATTCCTTTCTCATAATATGTCAGTGGCGGCGGAAAAAAAATTCTGAAGGGTTGAACATAGCTTGACTCTGAAAAAAGGAGGACCCTGTGAATTATTTAAGAAATGCATTATTTTGTATCGTGCGCCCTATTGAATGGATTGTACTTGCCTAATTAGAACTGATTATTGTCGAAAATGTCGAAGTTAACTCTAAAAAATCTTGAAAAAAATGTATTTTTATCGCCCTGTATCTCGAAAACCAAGCCGTTTGGGACATATGTTTATATGAACTTTTCGTCCTGAAAACCTTCAAAGAATCACCTCCCGAAGTTTGTCAACATACTTAATTAACACCCTGTATATGCCTAACAACTTAAATCATACGAATCTTGATTCATTCTATTCTTGATACTGTTTGATTTTGTAAAATATATTGTTAGAAGTGTATATAGTGATAGAGCCCTTTTGTCCTGACATGAGTACACATTTTCTGAATTGATTGCACTGGTTCTGTGAGTACTTTCCTTGGAACTCTCCACACCTCCTTATTTGATACAATCAAGCTCTCCAATAAATAAAAACACTTCAATCTCTATTACATTTGATCTGCTAGTAATGCAGTTTCATTCGACCCAATTCAATTTCATACGAGCAGTAACCTGCCTGATGACGAACATTTGCTTCGAGAAATGTTCCACCGCTTCAATCTCAACTAATAATATGCTACGTTGTATTTGCCACGCTGGAAATAACTATAAACTCTCCCTAGTGTCGTACTTATGTATTTCCTTTACGACAAAGCAGTCGTAGATTATGCTCATATATTCCGACTATTGGACAAAGGATACCGGAGCTCGTTAATGTTTATGCACTCTAATGATTTTTATCTAAACGTACACTTTTCCATTTTATCCCCCGTTAAAGTTAATATGCGTATAAAATGGAGTTGCCTCCAATGTCTCTGGATATTATTTGCTCCGTATACTCCAGTGGAAAGTAGTTTGTTGCAAAATACATACTCATAATATGTGAAGAATTGAATTGCGAACAGTAGGCTCTCTCGCATGTGAACGATGAATATTTTTATAAGTTTGAAGGCTGTTGGAAAATACATTCACCGGCAACAAATTCTGAAGCTAGGCCATTCATAGAAAAAATCTAGAATAAGTGGAAGAACAAGGTAGCTATTGAGTCTAATGGAAGAAATATGAACGTGTTTATTCAATTACATCCTCATTCATTGATTCGGCCATCGTTATTCATTAATTCATTCATTCATTCAATAATCAATACATTCATCTATTCATTCATTCATCCATTCATTCATCCATTCATTCATTCATCCAATCATCCATCCACTTACTGGTTTAGTCATACAGTCATATGGATATTAAGACCAACAATAATTCATTAATTCATTTATTCATCTTCCAACTTATTCATTCATACCTTCATTCAGTCCTTTAGACATTCAGCTATCCAATCATTCATTCCTCCACCTATTTTTTCATCCAGTTATTCATTCATCCATTTCTTCATTCACTAATTCATCCATTCATTATTTCGTGAATTATTCAATTCATCAACTCTATAATTCAATTATTCATCAATACATCAATTCAATAATTCATGAATTCATCAATTCATTGATTCAATGATTCAATAATTGAATAACTCAATAATTCATCAATCCATTATTCCATTAATTCATTATATCAATATTTAAATAATTTATCATTTCAATAATTCAATGATTTATTAATCAATCGATTTGTTAATTCATCAATTCATTATATCAATAATACAATGATTCATTAATTCATAAATTCATTAATTCAATTTTTCATTAATTCATTATATCATTGATTCATTGATTCATTAATACATCAATTCATAAATTCAATAATTCATAACTTCATTGATTCAATAATTCATTAACTCATCTATTCATAAGTTCATTAATTCATTAAATAATTAATTCATTAATTCATTAATTCGTTAATTCATTAATTCATTAATTCATTAATTCATTAATTCATTAATTCAATAGTTCATTGATTCATTAATTCATTAATTCATTAATTCATTAATTCATTATTTCAATAATTCATTAATTCATTAATTCATTATTTCATTGACTCATTTATTCATCAATTTATTATTTTAATAATTCATCAATTCAATAATTCATTAACTCATCAATTCATCAATTCATTAATTCATTAGTTCATTGAAGCATTAATTCATTATTTATTTATTGATTAATTCAGTAATTCATTAATTCATTGATTCATTAATTCATTAATTCATTAATTCATTAATTCATTAATTCATTAATTCATTAATTCATTAATTCATTAATTCATTAATTCATTAATTCATTAATTCATTAATTCATTAATTCATTAATTCATTAATTCATTAATTCATTAATTCATTAATTCATTAATTCATTAATTCATTAATTCATTAATTCATTAATTCATTAATTCATTAATTCATTAATTCATTAATTCAATAATTCATTAATTCATTAATTCATTAATTCATTAATTCATTAATTCAGTGATTCATCAATTCATTGATTCATTAATTCATTATTTCATTAATTCATTAATTCATTAATTCATCAATTCATCAATTCATCAATTCATTAATTCATTAATTCATTAATTCATTAATTCATTAATTCATTAATTCATTAATTCATTAATTCATTAATTCATTAATTCATTAATTCATTAATTCATTAATTCATTAATTCATTAATTCATTAATTCATTAATTCATTAATTCATTAATTCATTAATTCATTAATTAATTAATTCATTGATTCATTAACTCATTAATTCATTAATTCATTAATTCATTAATTCATTAATTCATTAATTCATCAATTCATTAATTCATTAATTCATTAATTCAATAATTCATTAATTCATTAATTCATTAATTCATTAATTCATTAATTCATTAATTCATTAATTCAATAATTCGTTAATTCATTAATTCATTAATTCAGCAATTCATTAATTCATTAATTCATTAATTCATTAATTCATTAATTCATTAATTCATTAATTCATTAATTCATTAATTCATAAATTCATTAATTCATTAATTCATTAATTCATTAATTCATTAATTCATTAATTCATTAATTCATTAATTCATTAATTCATTAATTCATTAATTCATTAATTCATTGATTCATTAATTCAGTAATTCATTAATTTATCAATTAATTAATTCAATAATTCATTAATTCATTAATTAATTCACTAATTCATTGATTCAATAATTCATCAATTCATTAATTCAATAGTTACTTGATTCATTTATTCTGTGGTGTCCAGTTGAAATACTTGTTTGGAGAAAATAAAATAAAATTGGTTCCAACGAGTATGACAATTCATTGACAAATAACAGACACATTTTTTTTATTACAACGACATGTGTCTAGATCAGTCACAAAAGACATGTAATGAACCAAAGTGTGTTAAACAATTATAACACTTTCAATATTACGAAATACTGAAAATATTGGTCTTTCTCGGTGGGAATGATTTTGCAACTATCATAAACCATAAACCCTACAAAGTAAATGAGCCATTCACAGAAACCTCCAAAATCACGAAGCCACTATTTTACCACCATAGTATGAAGTTGAGCCCGTCGAGTAATTGAAATGAACATTGCGAATGTTAGTCGAAATGCACATCGAATGATCAATTTTCAGTGGTTTGCTTCATTTGGGCATCGAATATATCCTTTCATTACATCACAAAAGGTTTTGTGTGTTTACGCAATGTTAAATAATCTTTTGAATTCTATAAAACAAGGAGGAGCTTATCGTTTCATCGATGATGCTGCGGTTACAAGTTTGCTTACTACTCTGGAATACCGCAAAAGACTGGCGATTTGTTTGATAGATATTTTCATAGACGATGCTCTTCTAAAATATCATCCACAGAAATTCAAGAAAATCATGAATTCCTTACTACTTTCCCTTGGTTCTCACAATATCCTCCGAACATTGTAACCATATCATTGAATAGAAAACTGATTCCAAAACGTTAAATATATTCCATAAACGACATATTCAGGGTGGGGCCCTGAAAACGAAACAGATCTAATATCTTCAAAACGCATGTGTTGTGAAAAAAAAATGCAGAAACAAGTCGATTTTCAATCCAAGCGGGACACCTTCCCATCAATACTCAACTGTCATACCTCTTCCCCCACCCCTTGGTCACTATCTCTCAAACAATTTGAATAGGGAAAATAGTGAGTGTGACACACCATTAAAATGTAATTTCAGCCGTGTCAATTTTTGCTCCTAACTTTTTATTTTGTCGCCCTCTTGCAGGAAAAACAACTGTTCCGTATTCCAAATTATGACACTGCATTTGCAAGGTAATTTGACATAAACTCGGTTACAATGCATTATGGAATTTTTCTAAGGGAAAGAACAAAATGGTGGCTCCTAAATGGCGGACAAGATTTGCAATTATGGTACAATTCTGATAAAAATTGACATGTGGTGGTTTTCAGAGTCGGATATTATGATTTGTTCGTCAATGTAAAGAAACAAGATGGTGGCTCCAAGATGGCGGACGATATTTGTAATAATTATGATCCGATTCGAATCAAAATTAGTATCTGGGGACTCACAGAGTCGGAAATTATGATTATTTTGTCAATTCAAACAATAAGATAACGGCGAAATTTGTAATTATGGATCGATTCGACCTGGCACCGAAAACAAATTCTACAAAACACATGAGTTGTGAAAAAAATGCAAAAACACCACTCTCCCCACCCCTTCGGTCACTCATACAATTTAAATAGGGAAAGTAATTAGTGTGACACAGCATTGAAAAGGTAAGTGTGAGGGTTCGCTACCTAACTTACTATTTTGGTGCCCCCTTGAGGAAAAAACAACTGTTTCGTATTCCAACTTATGATATTTAATTTAAAAAAACTAACATTGTATGAACTTACAAATTAGAAAAATTTGCATAAATTGTGCAAAAATGTCAGACAGCGTTTTGAGACTAATTTATACTCATGTATGGCAGTTCATGGCGAACACTTTGAGCATTATCTGTGAATTAATGCAGCTTGTAAAATCCCTATATGCCAATTGTGTATCGAATCGAACCACAATTACAAATTTCGTCCGCCATCTTGGTTTTTTGCATCGACAAAAAATTCATATCTTCCGACACTGAAAATCCCCACATACTAATTCTGATTCGACTCGAACCGTAATTACAAATTTCGTCCGCAATCTTGAAGCCACCATCTTGTTTCTTTGCATTGACAAACAAATCATAATTTTCGACGAAATTACAATCTGCTTTGAGCTTCAGTGCAAAACACTTATCGTACAATGATAGAACAGCCAAGCGCTTTTACCAATATTACTGAACTTACTTCAGAACTATTGAGTTTGAATATTACACATCAGAATCCAAAAACTTCAGGGAATGTAAGTTCAGAATATCATTTCGAAATGCACAATGAAACCTGGAATTACTTCCCAACTCCAACATACTCAGGTCTTGAATAATGCAACAAGAATCATGTCTTATCAGGATTGAATATTACCTTGTGTAAGTTGATACAGAACTTCTTTCTGCGATGGAAGCCATCATAAAGGAAATAGTTCTTGTTTACTTTGTCTGCAGTTCACAACTTTCTCACCGCCGAACGTATGCAAATATTATATACAACTTGGTTTAATCCACTTTCAGGAAAACGTGAATGAAATTTTACTGCAGATATGCCGTTTTCAGTTGTCTGTGGTATGAAATTTTAATTCACATTGAGTTGCGGAACGTGCAAACTGGAATTGAATTATATAACCGGTGACTGATGAATATTATAGAAGTGAAAACGTTGATTTTCACATCGACCTATCTCAATTATAATTGATATCCTTAGGATGAATTCAGTTGAATACCGATGAAAAATTCTCGAGCATTTATGAAAGAGACGAAGAAGTTTCAAGATAGATGCCTCGGTTTTTCATTCAATCCAAACAATATTGCATTTGGACAAAAGTCTAGCAAAAGTCATAGTCAAATGTTGTGTATAGAACACACACATTTATGAGAGAACTTTAATGTTGATTTTCACAAAATTTTGGTTTATAAAACCGTGACACATGTTTCGCCGATACAATGTCTTCTTCAAGCAGAAGTATATTGAGCCACAATTATCACTATATCATTGTTATATGTTCCACAACCGTTTATTCATCAGCAAGCAGTTTAGTCGTTTACAAAGCAATTACTATGTTCAGTTATGTATTTTTTGAAGGTTTCACCAATTTTTCCAATATAAAAAATTGGGAAAGAACCACAAGTTAATTTATGAGTTCCACTTTTTTCCGGTTTTCCTACTTTATTTTTATGTTTCTCATATATATATACAGGGAAATTCAAATTCGACCCCCACCATTGGGATCTCCTAAACTATAGGAGATACGTCGAAGCTTAAATTGGGGCAAAGTTGCGTATTCTGGTGCTTAACAAAATACTGTTTTGAAACTTGGAAAATTCCGAGTATTTCCGGAAATATCGGGAAAAAACTGAAAATCGGAATTTTCATTTTTCTTTTTTCTATCGTTATTTGACAACATAGCTCAAAACCAAAAGTACATTTTCAATGATACTTTTTTCAGCTACACGTTTTCATGTTAAGATTTACTATCCGACGTTTCGTCTTCTGGCATTCATTAATTTTTTTCTGTTATGGGCGCCATATTGTTTTTTTATACAGAAAAATAGTGATTTTCATTCTGATTTTATTGATGTATAATTTGTTATGATTTTCACTTCTGAAACCACAGATATTAAAAAAAAAACAACTTCATCTGAGATGGTCATGACTCCAACGAAAAATTTTGTTTAATAAACACTAGTTGTCAGAACTCATTAAACATTATAAGTTTGCAAAAATACTTCAGTCGAAATGTCCTCATTTTCAAATGTAGAAAAACGAGATATGTTGAAACTTTATTATAAATTTGATAGGAATAGTACGAAAACAACACAAATATATTTTGAATTATATCCGGAAAGACAACAGCCGGATAGAACACTATTCGGAATTTTGGACAAGCACTTGGCTGAGTACGGTGCGTTTCAAAAAACAAGACTGAAATCATGAGCTTGTAAAAAATGCACAAAAAGTATTGCAACAAGTGTTCGAAATGATGGCCTTCCTCTTGAATACATAACCGATCTCGTCGTCTCAAATTAAGAACAGCCCTAACAATATCCCTTCTGCTGATAGACCTGAATTGCGTGATGATATTGTCTCTAAGTTCATCTACTGTGTCATATTCTTGCTCTCCATAGATTATGTTCTTTAAAGTGCCCCACAAGAAAGTATCCAAAACTGTAAGGTCAGGTAACCTTGCCGGCCACCTCACTGGTCCAGAATTTCCTAACTGCCTATCAGGAAATCTTTGGTGTAAATATTCGCAAACAGCTCTTTTATTGTGTTGAGGAGCCCCGTCATGCTGAAACCAGCAGCTGTTATAATTAACAAGGGGAAACGTATCCATATATTCTTCGAATTCGTTTCTTAAGAACCGAAGATAGGTTTCCCTGTTCAAAGTTTCAGAGAAGAAATGAGGTCCAAGTATTCGGTGGAAATAAATGCCTGCCCTCACATTCAAACGAAACCGAACTTGTGGTCTGACTTCTCTGAAGTGTCGTGGATTATTTTCACTCCAAATGTGCTCATTATTTCTATTAAAAACACCACAGTTCGCAAAAGTACTTTCGTCGGTCCAAATAATGTTTTTCAAGACGTTTGTACCCTATTCGAGAGCCAGCTACAAAATTCCATCCTTCTCTCAGGATCACCTGGATATAATTTTTGTGAAATATGTATCTTATAACATTTCAAACCACTTTTTTTAATTCCCTCCAAATGCTCGTCTGTGGCACATCCATTTCTGCCGAGACTTGATGTGTTGATTTGGAAGGATCTGCATTTATCTAAGAAAGTACCAAAAATAATTATACTTCTTCGAATATGGAATGAACAATTATTATACCTCGGCTAATAAGTTACGTCTAATATTTTGTTCCATTCTGCTTCCATATTTCATTCTTGGTTTTTGAAACGCACCGTACTCAGCCAAGTGTTTGTCCCAAATTCCGAATGATGTTCTATTCGGCTGTTGTCTTTCCAGATATAATTCAAAATAAATTTGTGCTGTTTTCGTACTATTCCTATCTAATTTATAATAAAGTTTCAACATATCTCGTTTTTCTTCATTTGAGAATGAGGACATTTCGACTGAAGTATTTGTGCAAACTTATGATGTTCAATGAGTTCTGACAACTAGTGTTTATTAAACAAAATTTTTCGATAGAGTCATGACCATCTCAGATGAAGTTGTTTTTTAATATCTGTGGTTTCAGAAGTGCAAATCATAACAAATAATACAGGGTGATTCAAAAGTACTTTGACAAACTTCAGGAGGTGATTCCTCACAATATTCTAATATAAATTGCCCAATTAAATATATGTCCGGAAACGTTTCGTTTCCAAGATACAGGGTGTTGAAGTTTTATTTTTATTTTGGTTTTTTTTCAAATAACTCTTGAAATACTGAACTTAATCAAACGAAAGTTAGTAATAAGAGGTTTTTGAGGTGTCGAATTCGAACCTGATGTTATTATTTCTCTTACTCGTAGGGGGCGCCACCTACACGTCTTTTTCTTTTTTGAAGATTCAAAACTTTTTTGAGCGTATTTCTAGCACATTTTTCAGTAAAAATATCGATTCCTCTATCATATCTACGTAAAAAAGCTACCATTGTTAAAAGTCGCTGTAAGCAACCGTTTTCTAAATATTTGGACTTGAAAATTTCAAGTCAATTATTTGATAATCGATGCATGTTGAAGTTATTACCAATATTTTGCATTTTTCAGAAGAATGCTTTGGAAAAGAATTTGACGTTTAAGTAAGTAGTTTTGGTAATTACATATTTTGTGACAGTATTTCAAAAGTTATTTGAAACAAACGAAAATAAAAATAATACTTCAACACCCTATATCTTGGAAACGAAGCGTTTCCGGACATTTATTTATTTGGACAATTCATATTAGAATTTTGTGAGGAATCACCTCTCGAAGTTTGTCAAAGTACTTTTGAATCACCCTGTATATCAATGAAATCAGAATGAGAATCACTATTTATCTGTTTAAAAAAACATTATGGCGCCCATAACAGAAAACAAGAAAAAAAGTTGATGATGAATGCCAGAAGACGAAACATCGGATAGCAAATCTGAACATGAAAACGTGAAGCTGAAAAAAGGTATCAATGAAAATGTACTTTTGGTTTTGAGCTATGTTGTCAAATAACGATAGAAAGAAATTAAAACGAAAATTCCGATTTTCAGTTTTTTCCCGATATTTCCGGAAATACTCGGAATTTTCCAAGTTTCAAAACAGTATTTTGTTAAGCACCAGAATACGCAACTTTGCCCCAATTTAAGCTTCGACGTATCTCTTGTAGTTTAGGAGATCCCAATGGTGGGGGTCGAATTTGAATTGCCCTGTGGGTATATACATATAAGTATTTCAAGTCTTGAAAGCAATATTGAGTCTTTGCTTCTACAAACATTTCAATGATTTGTGACTACATTCGCCAATATTTGTTTTTTTTTCTCGCCAATATTGCACTTCAAATATTTTGCCAACATTTTCAAAAAATTGTAACAATATTCCACCAATATGTGTGCTACTTGGAAAAGTACCCCTACAACAGACTGTCCTAAGAAATGCAGGTTTGCTAAAAGAAACCAGGGCATCTAGTCCCAGATGGCACAACCTTCAGATGAAATAATCTATATAATTCATATGTATTATAGTCAACCTGTGCATATGCATCTATGTTTGTAGAACGAAAATAAAAAACAGGTTGAATAAGAAAACAGCTAATTTTGACTCAACCCGGAAAATAATCCAGGCCAAGCTCTGAGCAATAGAACGTACTCCCTCGATTAGGTTTTCCACGTTGAAAACTAAAATATCGTCCTACTCACTTCAGGAACACTAGATTTTTTATGTAGCAGAACAAATGGGCACTTCGGTGAAGATACGACGATGTAAATGAAGCCGTTACATAATATCCGCTTAAAACTTCCTGCGGCAAAAAGCCAACTCCTGAACATCGAGTGTTGATGAATAATAGAGAAAATTGGATGAGACATGCATGTGAACGCCGTTCGTTATTATGTTAACTGGAAAACTTCGAGATATATGACCCTGACGCTATGTTTGCTGAAATGGTCTTCGTTGAAGTTCGGTCGCAATGTTGTGCTCCGAATAGTTTACCACTTGTTGAAATACTGTCTTTGAATTATTGCCGAAAGGAAAGGAAGAAACGCCATGAATATTGAATATATACCCCTTTTATATGAAAACATTGTGAAGATACTCACTATACAATAAAATACAAGGCATTGCATTTGTAAAAATTCAGTGAAAAATCTTGGTCTCGTTTTGGATACCGAAATTCCTTTTGAAAACCATATAAATCAATGCCTACGTAGGAGGTATCCGTCATTAAAACTTCTTTACTCTCTACGTCAGTTATTTTCCCAAAATTTGAAGAAAAACCTTCATTAAACCGTTTTATTTAGTAATTTTAATCATTGTGATGTGATTTGCGGTCCTTGTTTGGATACAATCGATAATAAATGAGTTGAAAAAATTCAAAAGTCTTGCATTCGTTTTACATAATATGATATAAAAAGTAGTTAATGGCCTAGCATGCAGAATAGGCGAAAATTTCACTCATTAATATTATTCCATAAAATTACCATCAAGTGCCCTGCATACCTGACTAATGAGATAGTACGAAACAGATACTCATTCTATGCATTTGGGGTATAGAGGACTTTTCTCACCACCACCGCATAGAGTTGTTCATTTCCGTAGATGCTTTTCCTATAACATATATTTTATATACAACCAACTATCCATGAACTTGGAATCTCTCAAACTTTCCTGTTTCAGAGCCAATTTGAAACGTGAACTTCTCGGTACCTGTTTTCATAATTTTCAGCCTCAATGTTCATTCTCCCACTCACCCAAACCTAGCATATGATATTAATTAATGGAAGAAATATTTTTTTACTACTATAAATTCGATTTTGACATGTTTATTCGTCACCTTATATTTCAAGGGGCTTGACTTGACCTTTCCTATATTATTTTCAGGTCCTATTTGCATGATTACATTCATGTGTCACTTGTTACCTTACATTATTTTGTTCTTGTTCTCATTATGCAAATAAACGATATTATTATTATTATATCCCCAAAATATTCGAAATGTAATAATCATTCATAAGTAGAAATATAGGTTTTTAACTCCCAATGGCCTGGTTATTATAAAATACCAAGAATGCTAAATGCTATTTACGACCGAGATACATTAGTAGTTTTATGCACAAACCTATATTTATTTCATTGAATTAACTTTCGAAATAAAATAATTTTGACTCACCCATTGATATATTCTGGTTGACAGCAAGTGATACTGACAATAGCGATGTTTCAATTTTATCAAATTGTATTGTGAAAAGTTAGATAGATTGATTTTAACACATATTTTTTTCTGAAATCGTTCAAGAATGGCCACTTTCTCGGAGCAACTTCAGGCCTCAAAATACGCTAATCTAGTATTTTAGTCCGTTGCTAAGCAACGAACTTTCTCGGACCGTTTTCGGGCCTAACGGTACGGGAAAAATATTCCCGTATCGTTTTCGATACGGGAATATTTTTGCTGGCTTGTTTACATTTTAGACAGTTATTGAATTCACGCAAACAATATGTAGAATTCCTTAGTTTTTGATAATACTGATTGCGATTTCAGAAAAAATAGTATGTGTACCTCGTAGTAAAAGCACATTCCCAGACTTCAATGCTTGTTGGCCTCGGTTTCACCTCGGCCGACAATTTACATTGTCGTCCGGGAATGTATTGCTTTTACTACTAGATACATAATATACTATTATTGACCAATAGATAAGAACACAGACGAATATCATCAAATATATTATTGATTGCACCTTTATTAATATACTTAATTAGAGGATCTTTATGTTTCAAATATTTCATTTAGGTTATAAAAACTTTTTTCAAATAAAAACGTTTTTATTTACTTTCTGAAAATATTGAGTTGGTCCAGATATGATTTCTGAAGGCAGTTTATTATAAATTGAGCTTTCAGCACAGAATGGTGCTCTCGTCCTATGCAAATCCTGATAGAGCTTCACATTATTTTTGATTTTTGGGAAGAAAGCTGGAGATTTTGATGAAGATTATGTCAAGAGACACCCTCAACATTAAAGGTTACAGGAACAACCTAGTACAATTACTCAGCTCAGCAAATTGCTAAAATACGAAAATGTTCATTTTTGTTTGAATTCCAATTTATTACGAGTTAATCATTTTCTTTATAATATCACTCATTCATCTGGAAGAATCCGCTACGCTGGTTGATGAAATAAAGGATGCTTCAATTTTATTTAACATATGCAATTCCTAAACTAGCAATTTGCAAAAACACATATTTTTATTTTTATTTTAAACTCATTGCCACTGATAAAAACTGAAAGCAACATAGGTGAAATTCTCCAGATATTATCATAGCCAATGAGATGTCCCAGAAAAAAAAGTTTCGACAATAATAGCAAGTTTCTCAAATTCCAGCCTGACACATCAGGACCTTCGCCTTATTATTTTATACATGGTGAGATAATTGGTGAAGGATTTTTTAAATTTTGGCGAAGGAAAAATCGATGTGAGTAAGCTACGAATGGGATGACGATCAAAGCGTAATTATTAGGCATTACTGGCGTTTTTTTAAATTCCTGCAGGGAAAGTTTCCAAAGTAACGACAAAGGAATGTGAAAACTGAGCTTGACGGGTCAGTCTCCATGGGTTGGAAGGTAAATATGTTGGGTTGAATAATGAAAAAGCTGTTGGTGCAGTAATTTGCCTTTTCTTCTGAAACGTTCGACTACGTGATTCGCAGTTACTTGACTCCATTGCTATGGCCTTAGAGGATAATCGTATAGCTGGATTCACAGTTATTTGTTCAGATGTGAAAACTATAAGGAAATAATAATGATAATAATACAGCTGGTTCAATACATGACTCGGTTTTGGGTCTTATTCTTTTAATACTTCATCTGTATGATATGGTATCCGTTGACATTAACCCCAACTATTGTGGTGCGGTCACCATGGCCGCTGCCTTTTTGAACGTCTCTAGTATTAAGCCCCTCCCTAGTTGTATAGTCTTGGGCGTCTCTGTACCTTCAAATTGGTGAATTTTAAGAAGGCATCCGAGGTAGTCGCGTATTACGCGTTTTTGTTTTTGAATTACGTCGAATTGAATTTTTTTGCGGTACTAGTGACTAGTGACAGCACAGCATTAGTGTAACATATTCTTTCCGTGTTTGTTACTGAAATACGTCTGGAACAAGAACCCATGGAGTAACTTGAAAAAAGAAAAACTTGCTACACTTGTTCTTCATGATAAAAAGTACAAATTGATGATATCGAAGTTCTGCAGTTTATTTTGTTTCTTCTAGTAGGATTGGTCCTGAATTGAACGTAATGGTATGGATATAAATATGATAAATATAAAAACAGGAGACTAACAACACGTAGCTCGAACCATTTTATATTCAAATTCGAAATTCGTAAGGCTTTCATTTATATTCCTGTCCATCGGCATCAGAATCGCTCATAATGCCAAGGGGTGATTTTGAAACAACCAGCCGTCATAAAATCTGTGTTATTTCCATTTCGTACAATTGCGAACACGTCCACAAGGCAAACTGGGCCCCCATCGATGACACCACTGTGATTGTAATAATGCTAAATAGCCATGAGGGACAGACGAACAATAACTCCATTTGAATTCTCTAGTGAAAGCTTTCAGACTTTTATTTCCTCTTCAGATATTCGCAGCTTGAAGAGACTTTTCCGCGAATCCAGGACTCGTCGTTAGGTATAAAATACAGCTGTCCGCTTTTTTGTGAAGCAGTCTAATTTGTCCGAATTTAATTCTGTTAACAGCGCCCTGGATTCAAAGGGGTTGGTTCATCGGACACAAAAAGCTTATTGCACATGCAGTGATGAAGTATTGAAGGGTTTTTCAGTCCTGATATGGTCCAGACCTTTAAGACAAGAAGTTACTCACTTTACTTCTGCAAAATGAAACTCGACTCGAGTGGGTGAAGTAAAAAATGTAAAATCGAGGAAATCTATATAAATGTAGTAGGACGAATGAATCAATTTGTATCGATAGGTTGATAAGTTATTGTTGTAAAAATTAAATTAAAGTTTAATTTAGAATTTTTCCAATCAAGCACTTCAAGCGAGTGCCGAATTGATTCCTCTACAAGATTTCTCTGCAATGGGAAGGATTGACCAATATATGCAGAATAGTAAGTTTGGAGATGCTAATGTTTATATCATTTCAGTCAAGTTTTGGATAGTTCTACAAGTTGCCATAGAGATCTAGGAAGTAAAGTTTATTCGAAAAATTTTTGGAAAGTTGGACTCCGCAAACTCTTTATGGAATTTGGATCCCGGTGGATTTTTTTGAATTTTTGGTATGACATAGTCCATGTAATCCTCAACCAATATTACCATTGCGCTATCCCAAAGAAATGAACAGTTTTCCTGCTAGGGGACTTGCGCAGATTAGACTATTTATTTTTGAATCCGGTAACAATATTTTCACTTGTTTCATTGTTGCTAATGTTGCACAGTATTGTGCTGTTTTATAAAAAATATTCTTTCCCCCCTCTTCTTCTCCCCAACTCCTGTAACGGAACGCAAAAAAAATTATCGAGTGCCTTAAAATGTATCGTGAATGTAAATGTGAATAAGGAAAATAGCAGTTCTTTATGATTATCCCCCTCTCCCCAATGGACACGAAACGACAAAAATTTAGTGAATTTTTCTGAATTTTTAATACGATGCAGTTAGTTGTGTAACAAACCCCAGAAATGAATAGTTTTGATGCTAGGGGGCGTTGAAATCACACTTTGCTCAGAATAGGCTATTCATTATTATAGGCCTCAACAATATCTCTACGTATTTTAGTTCGGATTATGCTGAAAAATTGTGTGATTTTTCATTAGAAACATCTAAATCCAACCCTTTTTTGAGAACACGAAAAAAATTTATTCAGACACCAACTCGAATTCAAATTGTAGATGTCTAATATTTCCCAGGTAGCACATCATATCGGCTGAATCTTGGTTCCACATTGGTCCAATATAGATATACTGTATATGAAAAAATAATATTGGTCCAATATGGGTGAATATTCAAAAAGCAATATTATATTAAAAATATTGGTGGAATATTGGTGGAATATTGGTTGAACCTGTTTTGAATGTGAATTGTCACATGTGATATTGGGTCAGTATTGGTTGAATAATTTCTACCAATATCGATAATACAATATTGTCTATATATTGTTTTCCACATCTAGAATAAATATTGCAATCCCAATATTCCAGTCATATCGATTCTAGGGATACAAACTATTTTGTAATTCCAAGATTGACAGCACATTAATTGAATATCACTTCAACTTCATTTAACAAATTGTAATTACTCATATTGGGTTAATATTGGTTCAATGATATTCACCAATATCGATAAAACAATATAGTTTTCACATTGTTTCCAACATCTTAAATGAATATTGCAATCCCATTATTCCCTTGATATCGATTCTAGGAATAAAAACTATATTAATCTCGTGGCTCGAGTAGGGTGAGTCCTGCACGATTCACTGTTGCGTTCCAATTGACAGTGCTGCTCCTAAGGTGGCGTATGGAGTAAGTAACAAGGCCTATAGAGAACACATGGCTAATGACCATAGCAGTCGATGCCAAAACACCAAGGAAAAAAAAAAACTATATTGTATATGCAAGTGTGATCACACATTAGTTGAATATTATTTCGCCAATATTCAACAAATCTTATCAATCAATATTGGTTCAATAATATTTACCGATATCGTTAAAACAATTTTGTCTCCATATTGTTTCCTACATCTAGATTAGGATGAATTTTGAATATTGGCCGAATATTCAATGAAACATCAAAATTATATCATGATGAAACCTGGATAAAAATCCGCTAGATGGCTTATATGTAGAGCCGAACGTCTTCTAAAACTTACAATGATATATTAAATACTTCCCATGACTTATTTTCAAGATAACTTACTCAGAGGTTATGGCAATCAATAGGTAGACTCTAGTGTCAACTTGATCAACTAAAAGACATTTAATAATTTAATAAGGTATATTCACTTCTACCAATATATTCAAATGATATTGAACCAATATTGATAAATGTTTTGAAGCCATTATTGCTTCAAGAATATCTCATCAACACTATTTTTGAAATGCCTAGACAATATTCGACCATTATCGCAAAATATTCACATTTTACTTCACCACAATATAACGTTTGAATATTGTGCCAATATTGTCAGAATATTGTACCAGCGATATTGTACCAATATCGCCGAATATTTTGAGGCCAATACTGCTTCGAGAATATTTCGCCAATATTGTTCAAGTAATATTGGACCAATATCGTCGAATGTTCACATTTTTTTTCTCGCCAATGTTGCATTTCAAATATTTCGCCAATATGTTCACAATATTGTACCAATATTTTACCAATATAGGTGTTCTACTTGGGTTATTTACTTTCAAGATTTTCGCCTAATTAATTCATATTCAAATAACTTTAACTACGCCCTACTAAGAAGTCAACGAAATCCACTAATATGTATTTGAAGGGAGGGAATGGCGAAATAAAACAACTGTACGATTTCCCTGATTTGAGCTGATTGAAAGATTTATTTTAATAAAGCATTTACAAGTGCTTGAGGATTAATTTTATTCGCGTTCTAAAATAGTGGGTAAGGTAAGTTTTATATCTTTTTTTTTAAAACTACACAATTTTTCAGCATAATCTATCGTTTCCTCCTGAAATAATGAATAGTCTATTCTGAGCAAGGTATGATTTCAACGCCCCTTAGCATCAAAACTATTAATTTCTGGAGTTGATCTCCCAATTAATTTCTATTCAAAATAACTTGAACTGCATTATAATGAAAATTCAGCAAAATCCACCGATTTGTTTTCGTTCTATGCCCTTTGGGGGGAGGGGGGATAATCATAAAAAAACTGCCATTTCCTTTATTCAGGCATACTTATTTAAAAATTCGACGATGCATTTAAAGGCACTCGATAAATATTTTTTTTGCATTCCGTAATAGGAGTTGGGGGGAAAAAGAGGGCGGGTAATAATCATATCTATAAAACAGCACAATGAAACAAGTGAAAATATTGTCACCGGATTCAAAAATAAATAGTATAATCTGCGTAAGAGGTGATTTCAACGCCCCCTAGCAGCAGAACTATTAATTTTTTTGGGTTGGTGCTATGGTAAGATTGGTTGAGAATTATATTTATATATCCATTTATTTATTTATCTCTCATCCAAACAAACCTGCTGCTTTAATTACATGGATAAATTAATAATAATGATAATATATATTACATACTGATTTGTGTAATTGATGACTTGTTTATTTTGTGGAAATTCATGATCACTTTAATGAAACGAAAGTATTATTACATGTGTGTAGGATTTTGAGATTATCTTTATTTATCTTGTGATTGGATTCTTGTAGATTCTATTAAACAGGAAATCAGTAAAGTATCGAAAGTGAAATATGATATGCTAAAAAACAAGATAACAGTACTCCTCAACAATCAAAAGCCAACTAGGAAGGAACAAAACATTCAGTTTTTGGATCATACATTCTACCCAAGATTCGTCAACTTATCAAATACAGAATTCAATAATAAGGAAATAGAACTGCTAGAAAAAGGACCAAAATTCGCCCCCTCGGACAACAAGAGCAAGAAAGATATCATAGGAATACAAGCTGAACTGATTATCTCAAACAATGCCAATATAATAGATAACCCACCCCTTCACAAACACAAAGTCGCAGAAATCATTAAGAAAGCGCAACCACCCGGCTATCCCAGTAATATCAAAAATACATTGAGGGACTTAACGGAGAAAAGAACCCAGAACGAACTCATCTTTACCAAAGCGGATAAAGGAAACAGCATCGTATGTCTAGAAGAACAGGACTATTTTTCAAAAATGCAAGAAGTAGTGGATACATTAGATGTCACCATTCTAAAAAAAATGATCCCACCAAAATGTATTCCCAGCAAGCTAAGAAAGTCATGGAAGAATCAACAATGCTGTTTCCCACGCCATGGGATATAAGAAAGACGTTATGCATGAACTCACAGCCTCCAGAAATGTATGGATTGATCAAGCTCCACAAAGAAGGACACCCAGCCAGGCCCGTAGTATCATATATTGATGTCCCAACCGGTAAGTTGTCAAAAATTTTAAATTCAAAATTCAGAGACCTCACAAAATTTACTCCTTCCAACACAGATTTGAATTCAGTAGACCTAGCTAACAAATTATCAAATTTGAATATCAAAAACAATATCAAACTAGTATCCTTCGATGTTAAAAACATGTTTCCTAACATTCCAACAGACGAATGCCTCCCCCTTGTAAAGGGCGTATTAGATAAACGTAATGTAAACCCATATATAACTAACGAATTTTGCAATCTTTTGAATTTATGCCTAAAACAAAATTTTTTCAAATATAATGATAGCTTTTACCAAACTCTGGTCTCCCAATGGGCTCACCATTGAGTCCCATTCTGGCAGATATGTTCATGGACAACCTAGAAAATACCCTCATCCTTAAGAACCCCCTTTCTAAAAAACATATTGTGTTTTGGTTCAGATACGTTGATGACGTACTAGTGGCTTTTGATGGTTCCAACAGACAAATTGATCAATTTTTGAACTTCCTGAATAATCTACATAACAAAGTTAAATTAACAGTAGAAATTGAACAAAACAAGAAGCTTAACTTCTTAGATTTAAGATTTTTAAGGGTTAGTAATAGTTTTCAATTTAATATCTATATAATTACTCAGGTAAAATTTCAGAAAACATTCAAAATTATTTTTCTAAATTCAAAATAACAACAGCTTTCATAAGTAATAATAATTTAGGCAGAATTCTGTTCAATGCAAAACCTAAACGAGATAGAATGAAAAAATCAGGGATATATAGATTAGAATGTGGGGAATGCTCTGCAGTATATACAGGCCAGACCGGTAGAAATTTTGACGTAAGGTTCCGTGAACACGTCTGTTTCGACAAAAAATCCACAATGTACGAACATCTGCAAGAATCCAATCACAAGATAAATAAAGATAATCTCAAAATCCTACACACATGTAATAAAGGAAAGAAAATGAATCTGTTGGAAGCCATGGAAATCAATAAATCAATTAAAAACCCGAAATATAGAACCCTCAACGAGCAACTCTATTTATGTAGGTCTCCACTTTTGAATTTGTGATTTTGACAACCCAGGTAATTTCCATAACCTCCAGTATTAAATTTAAATCGTATCACCCATGTTCATTTGATTTCATTTAATTACCTTTCCATCCAGTTTACCTGCAAACTCCCTATATAACTAGGTTTAAGAGTACAATTGTATTAGTTAGTTTTTATACTTGATAATGGGATAAAGCCCGAAACCGGTCGTAAATATAAAAAACTAGTGGAAATAAGACAAAATTGTGTTTCTTTCGTTTCATTAAAGTATATTACATACATTAATGCAAGATCACATGCTTATATTATACCCGGTGCATACCATTACTTTACGCTGAAGAGATTAAGAGGTAATCGAATATGGCCCTTCTAAATGTAGACCTGGATAGTGTCCAATCCAGATCAATAAACATATTAAAATCATTAGCTAGTTTCAACATGGCTACAAGAAAGGTTCTAGTACTTGTGTACAGAAATGGGATATTGAACATTGCCGGTGTACGAGCCCTACGGGGAGGAACATTAAATCGTATTTGAGATAGTATGTCGGGTGCATCCACATTGTCGTTAATTATGTCATACAGGAACATTATCAAGCTGATTTGACGTCTATTATGTAATGATATAATTTTAAATTCATTTCTCAATTGAGTAGATCTGATGATAGTGAAATCTGGCCTTACATAATTCTTTTTGAAAAAAAGATACCTGAGGAATTTGTTTTGAATTTTTTCAATTCCCTTTAGAGAAGTTTGGTATTCTCCATACCAGATTTGAGATGCATAATCCAATTTGGATCTGACTAAGGTGTAATATAAAAGTTTTATTGTCTGTATTCAAGTTATTGAAATTTGCACTCTGTCTTATAAGAAATCCCAACATACGATTGGCCGATTTGCATATATTATTTATATGACCTGCAAATGATAGATTATTAGTATATGTAACACCTAGTTCTTTAACCTCTAAACATCTCATAAGTATAGTGGTATTCATCATGTATTGAAAGTGGACAGGTTGTTTAACACGTGTTATAGTCATTGTGTAGCACTTAGAAATGTTAAAATATAATTTATTCGTAAGACTCCATTCGATAATACTATGCACATCCTTTTGCAACATAACGCAGTCCCTTACCGCCCGTACTCTCTTAAATACCTTGAAAACATCCGCAAAAAGTAAACATTCAGAATATCTGAGAACCGTGGGTAGGTCATTTATAAAAAGTACAAAAAGCAAAGGACCCAAGTTAGAGCCCTGTGGGACACCGGAATTAGTATGATATTTTCCTGACGTGTTTCCATTATGTCTTACAATGGAACTAAATCATAAAAATATGGACTATATCATACCAAAAATCGAAAAATCCACCAGGACTCAAATTCCACAAGGAGTTTGCGGGGTCCTTTGCGAAATTTACTTTCTATTCAAGTCAAGCGAATTAGAGTAGCCCCATTCTTTACTAAATCACTTTGGATTGTTTCTTCCAGTGCTAAATAATCTTTTCCATGCTTCAAGATAGTGGCTCCAAACAAAGAGAGTGAACTTAGCTCGAACAATCGAGAAGCGTCAGATGATTCAGATTAAACAAAAAGAATAGTAGGTAGTCCCAAAACTGAAACCATAAGCTGGAGTGATGATTTTATTGGCATCTTAAAAAAAGAAGTATTTTGCGAAAAATATTTTTCTGTAGGTTCGATAACGCAGGCAGTAACGAAAATGGTCTATACTTCAGAAAAGCCGGGAAGATTCTAATGCAATGTGAATTGGGAAGTAGGGGCACCATTCTCAAATTACTGAAAACCAAAGTTTCAAAATCCCACAACTTAGCTTAAGAGAGCTAACCCTTGAGGTAGACATAAAAGAAACTACAAGAAAGTTTTGGGTATTAAAATTAACTTATGATATTTGTCAGAACTTTTAGATCAAACAAAAAGATAGAACCACCAACAAGCGAATGACTGATCATAGAAATATTTTCGTCAAATGGAACATCAAATTGAATGGTTGCTCCCCATCTGCTAGCAGAAAACGATTCTTACGACCATAATTTTGAATTTCTTCTAGTAGTTACTAGCGATCTGACTTCACGTTTTGTTGGCATGGAGTCCTATTGGACATTTCATGGCAAGGAGGGGTTTGATTTTGTAGATTTCTAACGCTTTTCAGTGCATTTGACAATGATTATTATGCAGGTGTGAAAAAGAAATCAACGAAAAAATTGGTTCATATGCAAGGATTCAATTCAAGCTTCAAATTATTGTAGAAATACATGTTAAATTCTTTAAAACAGCACAGTATTTTGACTGCATCCTCAAGACATTTCCATATTTTTCCTTAACTATTCAGTTAAGACTAACCTTTGTATTTTTTTCTTTACTTTTCACTTCAATAGTTCATGAATAAAAAGTTGTTCTTGAAAATATTTCTAATGTTTATATCATTTTTCACAGTTTAGCGTTAGAATTCCTTAGCCCTTACACAACTTTACTGTATGGATCCGACGGTTTGATATATTTTACTAGATTTGAGGATTTTTATAATTTTCGCAACTATTTTCAAGGAGGGGGGCTGTCTCCCACTACAGTTTTTTTCTCAACATAATCTTCCTCGTCCGATACTGTATGAATTTTTTTCAAATTCCAATGCATTTTTTATCTAGCCTCCAGGAGTTAGTGGTGAAATCATTCAATATTTTATTGTTTGGTGGTCGGATTCGACGGTTTGATGTTTTTCGCTAGTTTTCAGGATTTTTCAGCCTCCAGGAGTTAGTGGTGAAATCATTCAATATTTTATTGTCTGGTGGTCGGATTCGACGGTTTGATGTTTTTCGCTAGTTTTCAGGAGTTTTCCAATTTCCTTTTGGTGAATTTTCGCAATTATTTTCAAGAAGGAGTAGAGCTGATCCCTACTACCTCCATTTTTTCCCTCTCAGTTATTTTCCACATCTGAAATATTTAGAAAAATTTCCGATTTCTACTGCATTCTTTATTCAGCATTTATTGGGGCAAGGGGTTCTATTATTATGAATTAAATTGTGCGACGGTCTGACGTATTTCACAATTTTCACGAATTTTTCTGATTTTATAGTCACGAGTTTAGGCAAAATATTTGGGAAGGACAGCGGTCCAAGCCCACTTTCTACTAATGATTGGATTTATTCGATTTGATTTTGGTGAGTTTTCCAAATTGCTTTGAAATTGAAGAATTCGACTGTCTGAAGTTTTTCACATTTTTACGGATTTTTTCAATTTAATTCTGGAGAGTTTTCGCAAGTACTTTTGAGAACCATAAAGGGGTAATCCTCCACGATGGACATTTCTTATTGACGTAATTTTTTACGTCGGAAACTGCCAAAAAAAAAATTCTGATTTTTACGCGTGCTCTATCTAGCTTTCAGGGGGCGGGGAGACAGGAAATTATTTTAATAATGGTCGACGGTCCGATATTTTCCACCATTTTAATACATTTTTCAGAGTTCATTTTTGAAATTTTTTTTATCCGAGCCCCTCCGACCGACATATTTATTTTGATTAAATTTCCTACATTCGAAACAATTGGAATTTTTGAAATTCCTACGAGTTCTCTATGTAGCTTTCAGGAGGAGAGGGGAATGATTGACACAGACAGACAGGCAGACATAGGAATAAACCAAGTTGTATGAAAGCTTGTAAAAATTAATCATACCGATTGGAATTCTAAACAACACAAATTTGCTACATTATAAAGTGTAACTTCAAGAGGTATTCATTTCTGGCAATATTCATTGTAAATATAATAAAACAAGCTACTTTGTACATCTCCCTTCAACTTTATGTTAGTGTAGAATAAGACAGTTTCAAGATTACGAACTTCTTTTTCTCTTGAGGCCATGAGCGCGATTATATTAGGGACGGGTTTTTTGGTAAAAGAGCCGATAACTCAAAAACGGTTCACCGTATCGATTTCAAACAAAGACAGGCTTCTAGAGGACGTTCGATTCTATGTACATACGTCTGCGGCAGCACCTCACGATGCTTTTTACAGATTATCGAGGAAGCTGCAATGGTATTTCTCTTCCATTAAAACTTCATCCAATCGAAACAAATTTGGTATCAGAGGAAAGTTAAAACGTTGATCTATGTACGTGCTGTAATGTTTTTTTGAAATTATTTGTTCATCTACCCAAAAACTTGCTTCAAAGTAACTGCATTTTTGGGACATTTTTGAGATTTTTTTTGTGAAAAAGTGGATTGAAATTTCAATTTCCATTACAGCACGTACCTAGAATTGAATGTCCTCTAGAATCCTGTCCTTGTTGGGAATCGATACGACGAACCGTTTTCGAGTTATCAATTGACTCTTTTACCCTTAAAAGCGCCACAAATATAATTGCGCTCATGGCCTCTTAATAAAATAAGCTAAAACACGAACGGAAACTATTCGTGCCAGAATCCGCCGATTTCATAACGAATAACCAGAGCTTCTCGAGTCCTGAGCAAACTCTTACGAAGCTTCTTTCTCCAAACTACCCTAATTAAACATTACACGCGAATAAATTACGGCGGCAAGTTCATAACAAGTTGCCTTCGAATAATTAAGGGGGAACAGCAGGCTAGAGAAATTGTAGGCCTACGTAAGGAAACGGCACAACAACAAACAGGGGAGGACGGGCGTATTTGCACATTATTTCTCCGCCGCAAGCGACACCTGCAGCTCCCTGCGGTGGATGTGGGAGTAGACGGGGCCGAATTCGAATCTGGATTTCTCGGGAGCACAGCCCCGGAAATTTTATTTACATTTCATTCCGGCGTTTGCGTTTCACTAGGGCCTGACAGGAAATCAAAGTTTATTTACTATTCCATTTATTGGCATGCTCAGAGTACCCAAAGTGTGTCACGGTTTGATCAGACTCGACCTGTTTTTCGTTGCATTCTGTTTGAATACAAAATGGAGTATTTATGGTTTGAATGGATCCACAAGGTACTCTATTTCAGAATGTGAGACTCAAAACATCTCGAAATGAGCTTATATACGAGATTTTTTCAAAAAACAAACTGATCCCAGGTAGCACATCATATCGGATGAATCTTGGTTCCATATTGAGCCAATATAGATATATTGTAAATGTAAAATCAATATTGGTCCAATATGGATGAATATTTAAAAAACAATATTATATTAATAATATTGGTGGGATATTGGTTGAACTAGTTTTGAATGTAGATTATCACACGAAATATTGGGTCAATATTGGTTGAATAATTTCTACCAATATCGATAATACAATATTGGTTATATATTGTTTTCCACATCTAGAATAAATATTGCAATCCAAATATTCCAGTCATATCGATTATAGGGGAAAAAACTATATTGTATTTCCAAGTTGGTTAGAATATTGGTTGAATATCATTTCCACTTTATTTGACAAAATGTAATAACTCATATTGAGTCAATATTGGTTGTCTGATATTTACCAATATCGATAAAACAATATTGTCTTCACATCGTTTTTAACATTCAGAATAAATATCGCAATCCCAATATTCCCCTAATATCGATCCTAGGAATAAAAACTATATTGTATCTCCCAGTGTGATTACACATTGGTTGAATATCATTTCGCCAATATTCAACAAATCTTATTAATCAATATTGGTTCAATAATATTTATCGATATCGTTAAAACAATATTGTCTTCATATTGTTTCCTATACATCTATATTGAGATGAAATTTGAATATTGGCCGAATATTCAATAAAACATATTGAAATTATATCATGATCAAACCTAGATAAAAATCCGCTAGGTGGCTATACATATGGAACGTCTTCTAAAACCTATGAAAGTATATTAAATACTTCTAAAAACTTGTTTCAAGACAGCTCACTCAGTGGTTATGGCGATGAAAAGGCAGACTCTGGTGTCACCTTCATCAACTAAAAGACATTTAATAATTTACCAAGGTATATTGACATCCACCAATATATCCAAATGATATTGTACCAATATCGATAAATATTGTACCAATATCGATAAATATTTTGGGGCCATTATAGCTTCATGAATATTTCACCAAAACTATTTCTAAAATATTCAAACAATATTCGACCAATATCGCAATATGTTCACATTTTACTTCTCGACAATATAACTTTTGAATATTGTGCCAATATTGTCAGAATATTGTATCAGCGATATTGTACCAATATCGCCGAACATTTTGAGGCCAATATCAGTTCAAGGATATTTCCCCAATATTATTCAAGTAATATTGGACCAATATCGCCGAATGTTCACATTTATTTTCTCGCCAATATTGCATTTCAAATATTTTGCCAATATGTTCACAATATTGTATCAATATTTTACCAATATAGGTGTGCTACTTGGGATTTAATGTAATAATACTTATAATAACGTTTCCATACTTCTCAAAATGAATGTTTACTCCAAGAATAAGGTGGAAACTATAAAATTTCATATTTTGTGAGAAAAATTGACCATAAGCAAGAAAAGTGTAGGTACAATTCAATCCTATAACTTATTTCGAAATACACGGTGCTGAAGCTGGAAAGTGGTAATTATTTGGAGGTGATACTGTTTTCTTCAATACATCTCAAATACCAATTGTATCTACTAATATTGCTGAACCGTAGAGCATCAAAATTAATCTGATTTTTCTATTTTCACACGCTTTCATTAACTTGACCTTCAACTATGTATGTGTGTATGTACTGAGTGACCCATTTGAAAGCAGGCCACCCCTCTAAAATTGTTATTCATCATCTGCTTCAAAAGTTTTTTCTCAATGAATAGATAGTTTTCGAAGTATTTTGTATAAACGACCTGTTTATCAAAAGTATGAAAAACTGTAATTTATACCGCTCCATTAATCAAATCAAATCGAATCACTTTATTAATCCTCTAGAACTTACAAAGGGACGTAGTTATGCAGAAACCTACCAACCCAAAAAAACTGTAACGGAGTATTCTAGATTCAACATTTCACTTTAATTAATATCATCGATATATTTCACTATTTTGATAATACAAAATAAAACTATAATGTTTAGACTAAATGGAACTTACAATAATACAATCGTGCTGAACTCAATTTAATTTTTTGAAAAATAAATAAAATTTTGTGGGTTGGTAGCATTCTGTAGAAAACAAATTTTAAGAAAATTAAAAAACAAAATGACGGTCATGAACAATGTTGTGGGTTGGTAGCATGCAGTAGAAAACAAATTTTAAGAAAATTCTGAAATAAAATGACATTCATTGATAAGAATTTTTATTTAATTATTAAAATTAAACAACATCCTCTATGTCAAAATCCACATTGTTTATATTGAAACCATCCACATCCTCTTCAATATTAGGATTACCTTCCAAACTTTTATAGAAATCATGACAGTCAGGCGGTATAAGATGCATCATGTCCTCTAAATCTTTAATTTTCTTCTCTGCCACAGTTTTTCCATTTGGCCATAGCAACGGCACATCTAGAAATACATCTTCTGTAGAATTTTGTCTGGTGTTCTTCTGAATGTCAATTTTTTCCTCAACTGCAGTGAAATCATTTTGTTTAACCATGATGGAGAAAGGGTCATTTTTTTCTATATGGATGCTTCGAATCCATAACCAATTGATTTTGTTACCTGTAACGGATACTTTTCTGTTTACTATACTTTTTTCTAATTTGTTTGTAGATACAAAATCTGCAGTCACCATATTAGTTACAATAAAAGGCCGTTTCTTACGACAATCTCGCATTATTGTAACATAATCAGATGGCAAGTATAATCTTTGTGTATGTTTTAAGGCACTTTCAACGTCTCCAAAATCTGAATCATTTGGCAGGAAGCTATGTCCAGGATAAACAAATTTTAAAGTGATATCATTTAAGTTAGGGCAGCTATGCAATATATGTTTTAATAATAGAGTAACTTTAATGTTGCGGTTTTGACCACCGCAAGAGTCACTCCATAAAATAAGATGTCTAACATTTTTTGGTAACTTCAATACTACATGTTTTAATAGGCACGAGCCTACTTCTTGAGCACCTCTTCCAGCAGTTCCCTCTGGCCAAACATAAAAATATGCCTGATTGTATTTTCCACTATGTACTCCACAGTTGTACAGCCACAGTTGTCTTTTATAAAATGCAATGTTTGCAGGAATTCGTGGTAATGGAAGTGTCTTTTCAAGATCAAAAGTAAGGCATTCATAGTCTTCGTTTTCTTTAGCCAGTTTAAAATCCTGTCGTCTTAAATCTTGAGCATATGTTGCTGCATCTAAGTGCGTTTTATGTATTTCTTCTAGAGCTTTTTTGTTAGTTGGGTCATCTTCATGTTTGATTTGTATGGCGAGTTTGTCGCAAATATTACAAGTATCTTTTTTTAAAGATTTAAATTTCAAATTAAAATTTGTATAAAATATTTTCTTGTAAGAGGCCAGGCTTACAGGATTCTCGGTTTCATTACAGTACATGCTATACATAGTTTGTATAGACATCTCTGGAGGAAGAAATTTCGAATCTGTTTGTTCTCGGCGGTAATGAGATTCATATTTTGGTATTTTATCAATCTGAGTGCGAACTTCTTCAACTTTCTTTTCATCAAGTTTATTATGCCCCCCTTGCTTTAAGCCTCTCTGGTCGGTAATTGGAAGGACACCATGGAAATTTTTGAGAGACGTGTTAACTCTGAAAGACGTTATGCCTAAAGTTTCTCGACAAACAATAGTGTTTTGTATTTTGTATGTTCTTGAATAGGTGCGCTTTTCTGGATTCCTTCCATACACCCTCTTTTTTGGTCGTTGTTGTACGCCAGCGGCAATAAAGTTAACCTGACTATCATAAGATGCCAATGACCAAAACCTTTCAAACTCTGCCCGGCAAATTTCTTCTGAAACGTATTCAGAACATTTTAGTTTACATTTACAATTAAAGTAAACAAATACTTTGGGTTCAATTTTTCTGCCTTTGTGGTTGTAGTAACTCTCATTGCTGTTTCGTTTTCTTTTCCTTTCAGTACGGTTTTGATTGCTATATTTCCTCCTTCTTCCTTTGCGAGGTCGACCCGTCAACATGTTTTGGTTATCCTGCAACACAGAATCGGCAACAATATGCTCTTGGGCTCCATTATTTTCCATTGGAGTTTCTGAGGAAGACGAGGAACTTTCAGCTTCATATGTCGGATCACAAACAGAATCGTCGTCATCTTCTGTGTCACTTACGTAGTGCAAGTTCTCATCTTGGAATGTTGTTATATTCGTATGTGAACTAGTGGCTAATGAAAAATCTGTCGGTGTTGCTTTCGGTTTCGTAGCAGTAGAATCTGCTGATGGCGTACTGTAGTCTCTCACTACTTTCATTTCGTTTAGCTTGAAATTCGGTTGTTCTCCTGGAACAACACAATCAGTAAATAACTTTTCACATAATAATTATAAGAATGGGACACCCTGTATATCATTGCATGATCGGTTAGGGATAACCATAAGGAATCCAACGATACCAAGTTTGATGCTCTTATCTCTATAGACTACGGAGATATCGCCATTTATTTCATCCATAAGCTCAATGAGTGTGAGAGAGAATTTATTGACCCGCCAGAAAAAAGTTTCTCTCTCCTACTCATTGGGCTTCTGGACAGAATAATAGGCAATATCTCCGTAGTTTATGGAGATAACAGCATCAAACTTGGTATCGTTGGATTCCTTATGATTATCTCTAACCGATCATGCACTGACATACAGGGTGTCCCATTTGAAAAAATAAACTTCCAAGTCGCTGCGCTTTTTTGAGACACTCTGTATAAATGAAACACAAACTATTGAAGTGATCGAATGAAACCCTACAACTTATTCCTTCAACATTTTTTTGTAATATGAACAATAAAGAAGTTACGGGGGGGGCGACGGACTATTGGTCCTCACTGTATATATTTTTAGATGCCTACTGAATAAAAAAAACGGAAAAATCATGAAGTGATGATATGAAAACACCTAATATATTATGCTAATAATACCTTGAAATTGACAAAAAATAGATCTTACCTTGCACAGTTTTATCCCGTACCAAATCCATAATTCGACGAGTTCGATCCGACATTGTAACCGTTAATATTCTACACAGTACAATCCCAACTCAAACCACAATAATGTTATAAAAGTTTATAAATAGCAAGTAATTACTTATACTATTCCACAGAAACAGCACACACCCTGCACCAAGCTTGCTTTTTGCTAGGTTATGTGATGAAGTATATTAACGCAGAAGGCAACCAACCCACTTGGTTGACCAACTTGATCTGACTCGAGTTTGCAAAATAAACCAAGTGGGTTGATCTTATTCTGCACAATTATAAACAAGCGTTTAGCTTGAATGTGGATTGGTAGATATTACCATGTACAGTGTTTTGACGTGTTGTAGGGTTGGTAGGCTTCTGCAAATTACAGAATGAGTTTTGATACATGTATATTTACCTCAACCAGCTTTCACAACTTTTGTGGGTTGGTAGGTTTCTGCATAACTACGTCCAAAGGATAAGTCAGGTTTTTGTGTCTGCATAAGTTAATACAAATAAAATAAAATAATAATAAAATTATTAAACATACAAAATATGTAAAATTGTCATAGGTACTCTCAAATGTAATACAATATGTATGAGGAAATAAATGATGGTGTAGGTATTGTCACAGATTAAAAAAAATCATCGATATTATAAAAATTATGATCCAATAAAAACCTTTTGAGGGTGCATTTGAAAACTGGAATTCTTTCAGTAGTTTCCAATGTTTCTGGTTGTTTGTTATATAGGTTAAGTCCCAAGTAGGAAGGTGAGTTGGCCGTTATATTATATTTGTAGGGATTTATGTGGAAATCATTACGTGTTCTCGTATTTAGGTTATGGTAGGACGAATTGCGACCATATTTTGAGGTATTGGTGTGTATGAATACACGTATTTCAAAAATGAAAATATCCGGAAGGGTAAGTATTTTAAAATGTCTGTATAAGTCCCTGCAGGAGGTTCTCTGATTAACGCCTGCTAAAATTCTTACAATCTTTTTTTTTTGAGCAAGAAATACATTTGGAGCCAGTGTGGAGCTTCCCCAAAGGCAAACACCATATCTGATCCTTGATTCTATATGTGCATGGTAATAGTTCACTAACTGTTCAGTAGTTAAAATCGACTTAAGATTTCGTATCAGATACGAAACAGAAATTAGTTTCGATATGAGTTTATTACAATGACTCTTCCAGTCCAGACAATTATTTAGCGTGAGTCCCAAAAATTTACATTTATCGGTTTGAGAAAGGGTTGTTTCATTTTCGTTCATTTTGATATCAACATTGGAACATATTTTTTGTCTGTGGTGAAACCTTTTAGAAAAAGTCTTTAAGATAGTTGAAATGAAGTGAATTAGCGCCGCACCAGGAAGCCAAGTTATTCAACGCTATGTTACATCTTTCCTCTAAAAATGTGTCGTCCTTGTCCGAAATTAAAAGAGATGTGTCATCTGCATACATAACGCATGTATTATCAGCAACAGGAGCCTCGACATCATTGCAATATGATATAAATAGCAGCGTCCCCAACACTGATCCTTGAGGTACTCCAATAGTCATACCTTGACTATCAGAATTGAATTTATAATGATTGTTTTCGGATGGTAAAGCAGTATCGCAGTTAATATTGCAAAAATCTAATAATGCGCATAAAAAAGTTGTCATTTAAACTTCACGTTTCTCGAGTTGTTGATGTTACTATAGTAACTTTGAAAAACGCACGTTTTAGAAAGTTCGATTTAAACACTCTGAGGCGTGCTTTAAATAGGTAAGATTGGGCACCAATAAAAAAAATCGTGTTGGATCACTCTTCAAGTTGGAACCATTGTTTTCTCTCTATGGCACTTGACTTGACACACTCTGTCACAAGTTGTCTTTCATTCATTTGACATATACACACAAGGCCCCAAGCCCTAACATGTATTTTAGATTCTTATTAGGCTAAATTAGTTTTATATATTCGAACGAACAATGTATATCCAAATTTCGATCCTTCATGTTGACTCGATTGTGATTCACATGACCGAATCCCTTGTCCCCAACGCCAACGCGTTGGCAAGACTAGTGAGAACTCATTAACAATATCCTAATTTTCAGAACCTCTAACTTTTCACCTTAAAGGACCACGCACGTTTCTTATGGAAAATGGCTTTCCGTGAATTTGTCCGAATTTTTGGTATGGTGTAGATCTTGATGCACTGATCAAAAGTGTCCATTGCCAAAAACTCCAAAAATGGACAGTTTTCGAGATATGGCTCCATCAATGTAATTTTTTTTGCATTATTTGGATTTTGACACATAATCAGTTTACTCTCATACTTAGGAAAAACCGAGTTTCAATGATTTCACTGCAGGAATCGATTGAAAAATAATTCTTCCTTCGTTTCAGATACTGCCATTTGAAGAAATTATTATACACTGCTCGTCACTGACGATGTAACTGGACTATTATTTTCAATTTCTATAGTCCAGTTTTTGTAGAAACAAAAACTCAATAATTGCTCAAGGTATCACAGAGTCACATATATTCAATACCTTTCGATAGGGGCACTAGAAAAATAATATTCGATACACACTATAGGAATTAAATCTGAGATACTTTTTTAAAAAAATAGTTTCCTAGTCGTCAAAGAAATAGTGGTAAATGCAAAATGAGCATATAGAAAATCGTTCATAATGTATGCTGACGACATAAATACTCGTATCGAATGCAGTTTGTTTATACCGAGTGTTAAATATCAATAGAAACAACGGAATATATACCCAATAATCATTTCTAATTGCTAATCGAACCGTTAAGGCAAACGGATCCGTGAAAATGTCTGAATATTTCGATGCACTGATCAAGTGTCTATTGCTACAGACTACAAAAATGGACAGTTTTCAAGATATGGCTGTATCAATATCTGATTTTTTTCGTTTTCTAGGTTGTGGCCTTTAATCGCTTAGCTCTTATACCAAACAAAAACGGAATTCTATCGATTTCTATGCAGAAATTGATTGAAGAACAGTTGTATTTCATTTCAGATACATTCACTTGGAGAAATTAGCATACACTGCTCGTCACTGGCGATGTAGCTTGGCTATTATTTTCAACTTTTGTATTTCCGTGTTCGTAGAAACAAAAATTCTTGAATTGTTCTAGTTCTAACAAATATACCTATATCCATCACAATTCAATTGTGGCATTTGAAAAAATAATATGCGATACACACTCTAAATATGATTTGAATTTTGTTTGAAATATTCTCCAGGCCATCAGGAAAATAGTGGAAAATGCAAAATGAGAAACTAGAAAATCGTATTTATAATGTACGCTGACGAGATGAATGCAGTTTGTTTATACCGAGTGTTAAATATCAATAGCCCCAAGGAAATACATACCCAAAAATCAATACTACTGTTATTGTTATTTGAACCATTAAGGCAAACGGATTCGTAAAAATGTCTGAAATTTTAATTGGGTATATGCAATAGCTTTTTCAGTTGAACAATTTATGAGTGGGAGGTCAACAATAGTTGACATTTCATAAGAAAAATATTCAATTTGTTAATGGACAGATTGTTGTTGTTCACTTCATCAAACATATTGAACCTAGAAAACGAAAAAAAAGCAGAAATTGATACGGCCATATCTTGAAAACTGTTCATTTTTGTAGTCTGTAGCAATAGATACTTGATCAGTGTATCGAAATCCACATCATGTCAAATATTCAGACATTTTCACGGATCCGTTTGCCTTAACGGTTAATTAGCGATTAGAAATGATTATTGGGTATGTATTCCCTTGTTTCTATTGATATTTAACACTCGGTATAAACAAACTGCATTCGATACGAGTAATTATGTCGTCAGCCTACATTATGAACAATTTTCTATATGCTCATTTTGCATTCACCACTATTTCTTTGAAGCCTGGGAAACTATTTAAAAAAAGTATCTCAGATTCAGTTCCTATAGTGTGTATCGAATATTATTTTACTAGTGCCCCTATCGAAAGGCATTGAATATATGTGACTGTGCGATACCTTCAGCAATTCAGAAGTTTTTGTTTCTACAAAAACTGGACTATAGAAATTGAAAATAATAGTCCAGTTACATCGTCAGTGACGAGCAGTGTATAATAATTTCTTCAAATGGCAGTATCTGAAACGAAGAAAGAATTATTTTTCAATTGATTCCTGCAGTGAAATCATTGAAACTTGGTTTTTCCTAAGTATGAGAGTGAACTGATTATGTGTCAAAATCCGAAAAATGCAAAAAAAATTACAATGATAGAGCCATATCTCGAAAACTGTCCATTTTTGGAGTTTTTGGCAATGGACACTTTTGATCAGTGCATCAAGATCTACACCATACCAAAAATTCGGACAAATTCACGGAAAGCCATTTTCCATAAGAAACGTGCGTGGTCCTTTCAGAGTATTTACTTCCAGGTAAGCAATAAGGTGACGCAAGCAAAAGCGCTTTGCAATAAACATAAATTTATACACTTATATACAAAAAAATCTTCGTTTCCTTTGAATAGATATAGATTGAAAAAACTTAAAAACACACTCTATGGAAGTCGAACTGAAATGAATGGAAATTTTCAAGTACGAAGAGTTTGTTCTGTAGCGATATAAAGTCCACTGATCCAGTAGAGATAAATGATTTTTGAAAAGTGGGGGGTGTATTTCCATGTACTGACTGACATCTTTATGTCGCTCAACTTTGACCCACTGGTATTCCATTGTTGATGCCAACTATTGATCAAAATTTTTCTCACGACTGTTTTGAAATCGGACTGGACAATTGTATTCCTACATGGAGGTACTTCGCTATTTGCTGCATTTTTTGCGATTAGGTCGGTTTTTTCATTTCCCCAATGCCGATATGGGATGGAATCCATACGAACATAATGTTCTGTTCACTCAGTTGAAGATGATGAAGTTCTACTTTTATCTTTTGAAGGATTGGATTGTTAGGGTAGATTTGAGAGAGGCTCATTATGGTGCTGAGAGAATCAGTGAGAATAAAGGTGTTCGAAATTTTTTAATTTTTTGCCTAATCCAAGGCTTTCCATAGAGCAAAATATCTGATTTCATTGAATGCATTTATCTTGACATCTCACACTTTCTGACAAGTGTTACATCTCAATTATTTCAGTGCATCACGATTCGTCGCAACCTGGATTTTTCACCCCACAGAACAAATGAAATAAAACAAGGAACAATCCTTGCCAAATGAAATTTTCAGAGCTGCTATTCTGCGAAAATCACGCAAAGTGAACATGAACTCTCCAAGGATCTTATTTGTACTTTTGCTTGGTAGACGAAAATTCGCTCGCTCCGAGATTTATTCAAAGAAGGACGATAATTATCAGGGGAATGAGACGCTTTTAACCATTCAAAGGGTATTCTTGTCAATTTTAGTTCCATTCTGAGGCCTAGTAATCTCATTTGTTGGAAATTATTACTGGAAGTGAGAAAGTGGCGAACTTCCATTAAATTCATAGCCGGCGTTATATAATATGCACAGCCTCTTTCAGGGAGCCGTAACTGAGTTTCATTCAATGTTGGGAATGGAGGGACGACGTGTAATGGAAAGGACCAAACTCTCTAAGCTGTTTAGTGCAATAGCTTCGCTAAAGTTATACCAACAACTATTAATTATACATACAATCATCGAATTTGACTGGACGATCAATTCGAAATACAACAACATTATTCAAGCACATCGCTATAACAGGTGAATAATAATTTATTGGACCAAATGGAAATCCTGATACAGAAGTGAGTTAAAATAAGATACAACATTTTTTTTTAATGAAGTCATACAAATAGCTCTTCTGTTATGATATTACCTATTAAATTACCCATATAGACTGGTGCCTTTAATTTTTGTGATAAAAAAGTAACAGGCAAAGACTAGGTCAAAAATGTTGTTGAATTTCCAACTTTGAGAAAAAAAAAATCAAACACGAAAACACACAAAATGGTGAATTGGGAATACAGTTTAGTGGTTGAAAACAGTTTTTTGGGATTTGCAGCGAAACATGAACTTTTAGCGAAAAATGTTTGGTGGCAAAGTTATAGATAATAGTAAAATCAAAAACTTTTTATCACAACACTTTTCAACATAACCTCAAATTAAATATCAAAATACCAAAAAAAACGATATTTCCGTAATTAAATTTTTTTCTCGCATATCAATAATTCAATTCAGATGAAACTTTGTAGAAATATGTATTTTTTGGTGTCAAATATGCATGAGTTTTCTGCAATTCAGAAAATGATTAGATTTCGAGTAAGGTACATTTTACGAAAAAAATCTTATTTTCCATGAACAATTGTTTTTTTTTTGTATTTCGATGGTCTATAAGTGACCATTTTAATTGTTGAAATGTCTACTTTCCAATGGTCTATGTAACTTGTTAATAAAAATAGTTCTAAAATTGAATCAATCCCTTCTATGTATATTTACTTTATTAATTCCATCCTGAATATTTCAATGATGGAATGGATTTCAATGTATTTGGCAAATCATTGTATTGGACAAAGCCTTTGAATACTATGGTGCTCATAAACTTCAACTTTTTGAATTTGCTCCAGTTGACAAATTGCGAATATCTTTATTGAAAGTGATGGTACTTCGAAAATATGAAGGAGTCATTGAAGGTATTCCGTATTTTATAAATAAAAATTATAGAACAATTGTACAATCTTTGGGGTAGTGAAAGCCACGATTCTGCAATTTTGCATTTGTAGTATTCTATTCGAGTTGAAGGAGAATTAAATTGAAGCAGAGTAGGTATTCAAAATGCGCGATTGAACTATTCCGTGGACAGTAATTTTGAACTATTGAATTGGATTTGACTTAATTGAATAACTTATTTGCTCTATAACAGAACTATATGCTGAACTCAACACGATAAATAAACATTTCCCAACATGATGTCAATTGCAAGTAAAACGATTTTTGTTCAGATTTTTCTTAAAAAGTATACCTACGACGGATGTTGAAATTGAAGGGGTGCCATACATCCTCTAGAAACGACAAGATTTCAAGGAAATCACAAATCTTCTGAATC
The DNA here is from genome assembly GCA_944452925.2 of Chrysolina oricalcia. Taxonomy (NCBI): domain Eukaryota; kingdom Metazoa; phylum Arthropoda; class Insecta; order Coleoptera; family Chrysomelidae; genus Chrysolina; species Chrysolina oricalcia. The sequence continues at coordinate 60,326,407 of OX101814.2, forward strand.
AACTTGAGAATTCACCTTGTTGAGGTATGCAAAAGGATAAGCACCAGTTTTCATGCTAGAGTGCAATTCAAGAAAGTTTCGAATGAAGAATACAAATCTGTTGTTTTTACTGAGCATTCATAAATTCATTTCTCTCGCACAATAAACTTTTGTGGGAAAATAGAAACATCACGAGGCAAGCTTTTTGTTTAATTAACATTATTTCAAATGAAGACTTCCAATTTATATCAGATTAAGAGTTGAAATTAAAACTTTCATGCTTATTACCATAACAAAAACTTGCTATAATAATGCCATGTTGAAATAACAAGCTGGATCAACTACAGGCTGTTTCTCAATAGTTCAATGAAGATGTGTTCAGAAATTATCGTAGGTAATATAGCAGGACCGTGACCAATAACAAACTATTATTAATTCTTCTCACGATTGGATCAACAGTATCTTATATTTTGACAATTTGATGAGATCGTATGTGTTGTGTATATTGATTGAAAATGCTCGCGTATTGATGAACTTTATTTCCTGTCATACATTTATTAAAAAGCTGTCTGTCAATGTGACGTACCTTAGCCTAGTCGATGTATATAGTAAATAAATAGTTATAGTCGGGTACTAATTGCAAGTCTAGCCATAACAATTCTCCCCCACTATTAAAAAAACTAGGCTTGATTTCAATAATACAACAAAATAAAGAAATTTCAACATTGCATTGCAAAGAATATAGAACAAAAGATTAATTTTGGAAACTTGAAAAACAACAAATGAACCATCACTGGATCAATGTCTATCCAAAACGAAGTCCTTTAGGTTAGCAGGAAGTCGGTGGTCACGTCGAGAACGTCAAGGTTGCTGTGGTTGTTCTTCAGGACGATGGTCAACTGGTTGGTCTTCCAGAGCTGGAACGGAGGGATCCGGAGGGGTGAAGTTTCCAGATGGTACAATCTGAACATTCAGCGGATAAGGTGGATTAGTAAGTTCTTCATCTTCTGACTTTGTCCCAGGTGCAAAAAATACTGATTTATTTGCAACGTTGGTGCTCCTAAGCTGGTCAATATGTCGTTTATATATGAATCCATTGTCAAGTGTAGATATCCAAACTTTTTCAATACCACATCAAAACGCCAGGTTGGATTTTCATTGTGGTAGTAACGAGACTGAACTCGATCTCCAACCTTGAATGACCGTGCGCCTGGTTCTGGTGGAGGTGGGTGTTCTGGTTCGTGAAATGGTATAATAGCATCTAGTCGAATTCGTAGAATCCTTTTCAGATACATTTCTGCAGATGTTTTTCCTTCAGCAAGAGGAGTTGCTTTGTAATGATGCATGATCTTCTGCAATTTCTGATGGAGTGTTTGTGGTTCATCTTCCACGGCTTTTAAACGATTTTTTATAGTACGTACGTTCCTTTCTGCGAGGCCGTTTGTTGCCGAATGACCAGGGGCAGAAAACTTTTGAAAAATTCCATTCGATCTACACCATTTTTTGAAAGTTTTGCTGGTGAAGATCGTAGCATTGTCGGAAACCAATACTCTAGGCAGTCCATGGGTTGCAAAAATATTCTCCAATAAATCGATAGTTTTTTCAGATGATGGAGAGTTGTTTGAAACTCGAACTTCAGCCCATTTTGACTTGGCATCCACGATGATTGAAAGATGTTTTTCTTCACATGGACCTGCATAATCCATGTGGACACGATCCCAGTTCTCTTGTGGTTCCTTCCAATGGTGATTTGGGTGGACTTGACTTGGGGACAGCACATGTTTCACAAAACTTAGCGATATTTTCTATTGCTTTGGATTGGTATAGACCAATCCAAGTACAGTAGCGGCGTGCCAACTGTTTCATTTTGGTTATTCCTATATGGGTGCTGTGAAATTCCAGCAATATTGTTCGTTGCAGTTAGCGTGGAATCACAACTCTTTGACTTTTGAAAAGTACGCCACTGTTGAGTGTGTACTCAAGGTTTTCAGCAACACCATTGATGAGATCCTTTTTGATTTTTGAAAGATCTTCATCCCGATCCGTTTCCTTGGCAATTATTTCTGCTGTAACTGCTTCTGATGAAATTTGATAAATTGAATAGGAACATATTTCGTGAACTTCTTGATTTATTGCGGTATCCATTGACTGAATTTTTGATTCTATTGGTGCTCTGGATAAACAGTCAACATTGGTGTTATCAGAACCCTTCTTGAATTTGGTTTCATAGTCGAATCCAGACAAGAACGAAGCGTATCGAAGGAGACGAGCGGAAGTCATAGCTGGGAGTTTGTTTGATTGATGAAAAATTCGAATAAGTGGTTGATTGTCGGTGATAAGTTGGAAATGATTTCCATAGAGGTACATGTAGAAATGACTGACCGAAAAAATAATTGCCAGTGCTTCTCTGTCAACCTGGCTATAATTTAGAAGTTAGAGAACGGGATACGAATGCAATCGGTCTGTCATGTCCATCAACGAAGTGAGAAAGGACTCCAGCTATATCTGTAGGACTTGCATCACAGGAGAGGACAATTGGTAAATCTGGATTGAATGGTACGAGTACTCGATCACTAGAAATTTTTTCTTTCAACCTCATGAATGCAACTTCACAAGCAGTTTTCCAATGAAATGATGAATTTTCTGGATGAGTTTCCCAATAGGATAAGTTTTTGTTGAGCAGTCTGGAATGAATCTCGAGTAATATGTGATCATACCCAAGAATCTCCTCACTTCATCAGCATTGGTAGGTCTAGGCATGCCCATGATTGCTCTAACCTTGTTTTTGCTTTTGACAATTTGATTGTGTCGAATTGTGTGACCAAGATATTGAATTTCAGTTTTGAAGAACTCACACTTATCTTTATTTAGGTGAAGGTCATACTTTTGTAGCTGTGAAAGACATTTTTGAAGCCTGACCTGACATTCGTTTCTTGAACTCCCGTAAATGATAATGTCATCGAAATAAGATAGAGCTTCTTCTAGTCCTTGAATGATTTGATCAAGAATTCTATTGAACTCACTTGGTGCTATTTTGATTCCGAAGGAAAGTCGATTCATGGTGTAGGTACCTCTGTGAGTTGATATGGTTTGAATTTCGGCGCTGTCTTGGTCCATTTTCAAGTGTAAATAGGCCTTGAAGAGATCCAGTCTACAGAAGAACGAAGAATTTCGAAGACTGTTGAGAATATCTTCAATTCGTCTGATAGGATAATGTGCAGACTGCAGTTGTGGATTGACTCCCACTTTGTAATCAACTCACTATCACACTTTATTTCCTGCCTTTGGTACACAGACTAAAGGTGAACCCCAGTCGCTGTGATTACCTTTGGAAATGATGCCATCAGCCTCGAGTGTATCGAGTTCCTTTTCGACCTCCTCTCGTAAAGCGTACGGTACATTACGTTCTCGAATGAAAACTGGTTTAGCTCCTTCTCGAATGTGAAGAGAACATGTGATGCCAGGAATATAGCCAACTTTTTGTTCGAAGAATGAAGCGTACTTGTTGAAGATGTTCTCTACAGAATGAATGTTGTTTGATGAATCTGACCTAACCAACTCCTTGAGATCAATGCCGAGATGACGTATCCATGTTCGACCAAGCAATGGAGAAAAATCATCTGGAACAAATCTTCATTTGATATCTGTTGTTTATATTGAACCTTTACTTGAAGTTTACCATCAGGTACAAACATATTTCCGGTGTAAGATCGAAATATTATTTCGGTTTTATGAAGACGAGACATATCAAGATTGAGATTTTTGTAACATGAAATGGGCAATGATGTAAAAGCTGCACCAGAATCCACTTCAAATTTTTGTGGGCTGTCTTGAATATTCACGGTAACGTAATATTTTGAAGAATCATGAAATGCATATCGCTGCTCGAAGATATCAACAATATTATTTATGCCGTACCCATTCTCAGTGTTAGAAAATTCATTTTCAACTGAATGGGTAGTACTATTTGAATTTTCTACCTTGTGTTTTGAAGACACGAGTGTCTTGATTCAAACTTTTTGTACATGACCTGAGCACGATTTGCAGTGGAGCCTTTTGGGGTCAACATGACAATTCTTAGCCCTATGTGAATTAGAAGCACATCTAAAACACATATCATTGATTCCAAGCTGTTGATAATCTATACGAAATTTTGAACGTGGTTGTAATTTTCTCGAATTATTACTTCTGTTTTTTGAACGGTGCCTTCGAAAAGACAATGTATTATCAGAACGAGAGTGACGTGAAAGTTTGTTCACTTTTGAAGCAGATGGTTCTGATTTTAGAGGCTGTTTAGAACCTAGTAAACGGCTATCTATTTTAGAAGCTTCAATTGCGAGAGCTTTTTGAACGATATCATCAAAAGTTGATTTATCACATTGTAGAATTTTTTCCCTTATTGAATTTTCTCGAAGTCCTCTGATGAACTGTGCACGTAGAAAAACATCTGCGAAATTGACTTTACAGACACAAGGTGATATAAATTCACAATCAGTGATATCACGTCGAAGTAGTGCCACAAAATCAGCTATCGATTGATTTTCTTGTTGATAAATTGAAAGAAATTTATGTTGAGCTACTAGAACATTTTTCTTAGGACACAAATGATTTTCAAATGCCTTCACAAGTTCATTATAAGAAAGATTGGTGGGAATTTCAGGAACAACAAGTGAAACAATAAGTTGGTATGTATTAGATCCAACTGAATTCAAAAGCATTTGACTACACAGAGTTTTGTCAGCGAATACGCCCTTCATCGTCAAATAATTTTCAAATCGTTGACGGTACATTTTGAAACTTTCCTTTGATGCAACGAAATTTTTGAAATTTGGAATCAAGGTGGATGGTATGGTAGCTTGGCCTTGAACTGAACTATTGGCAGCGGTTGTCGTTGAAGAGGTAGCTAATTGTCGAAGTAATGCTTGTTGATTTTGGTTGAATGCTTCAAGCAACTGTGCGAATTGTTCAGCATTCATTTTGAAAAACGTTGATTTTGATTCTAAATTTCGAGTATACTCAACACGAATTTGAAAATTCCTTGACTAAAAACTATAAATGGAAGGAAGTTACCGGATTTTGTTGTTATCTGCTACTGCTGTCGATGGAATTTTTCGTCCACGGCAGATTGGCAGTCGGCTCGTTTGAATGATGGTTCAGCAGGACAGGTGAAAAAATCTTGATAGACCACGAAATCTTGATTTTTAATCTTCCTTGTGTTCTTCTCAAATCGAAATTTCAGTTTTTAATCCTCGTCGCCAATTTTGTTGTGTATATTGATTGAAAATGCTCGCGTATTGATGAACTTTTATTTCCTGTCATACATTTATTAAAAAGCTGTCTGTCAATATGACGTACCTTAGCCTAGTCGATGTATATAGTAAATTAATAGTTATAGTCGGGTAACAATTGCAAGTCTAGTCATAACAGTATGAATAGTAAATGTCTGAACACATTTCAAGATAGGTATTCTATGATTATCAATGTTCAATTAATAGTCGAATTGCATTGCCTTGCAATACAAATTACTTGAGACGAATTAAAGAAAATAACAGGCTCTATTTATTATGGGCGAGTGAAATTCAGGATGATTATTTCATGAACAGCATAAATTAATTTATATACTCGTTCATATACGTTTTTAAACGACATAATATGTTGTCTCCAGGCAAATTCTTAACCCTATTTCGGCAGAAACAACTGAGATGTACTGTCTCTTTGTTGTTATTTCATTGTGAAAAACATTAATATAAAGCACAACTGCGAATAGTAGATCAATTTTTACACTAATGCACTAATGACTTTTTAGAAAGGTGATACCTCGCTCACAAGCTAGCTCAATTTTCCAGAACATTCCAGAAGAATTGGCGATCTGTAAAATAGAGATATGAACATTTTCATGGACGATACTCTTTTCAAATATTATTCAAATATTATCCATCGTTTCAACATTAGTCTTCACATCCCTTTTTCGTCAGCTAGGAAACATGCCGAACACTTCTCTCACAAGGCCTGTTTTTTCAGCAGAGCTTTGAAAGTAACTGCTTTGGGAAATGTTTCCTGAGGTATATAGCTGGCAGAAAATCAAGAAAACTCAATAGTTACCTACGTTGCTCACGTTGCTCGTTGCTCACACGATTTTCTCTGATCATTACAGGATTTCCTTTTTCGTGGGAATTAGAACGTGAAAAAAATATCTCATTATAACACATTGCGAAAAACATTTCTTCCATCAATTCCACAAAAATATGAATGGTACAGAACCTCAAAGGACATCAGAAAATGGAAATCCTCATTCAATTTAATGAAGCCCACGTCACTACATTTTATATACAGAAAAAAGCTGACGAGCGGAGAGTACCGAAGATTTATAGCGCTCAGTTTTCGCGAAACAAATAATTTCGCTTTTTGTCTTGTTTATCGGTCTGTGAGACCGTGGAAAATCGCTTCGGTTCACGCTCCACTTCATTCTCTTTATTTATGCGGACTATTCTTCATCCAGTTCCTGAAAGCGTTTTCAAGTTGAATCTTTCACTGAGATGAACCCCTTCAGTAAATATACTCTGCACTCGCTATAGAACGGATGCGGTTATTTTTTCTGCTAATTATCGAATTTGCTTTCATCGAGGGGTTTTGTATGGCGAGGTTGAAGCACATGTGCGGAACAAAAAGCAGACAGACTCACCAGAGCGAGCGAGATAAGTGGATATTATTCTTTCGTGGAATTCGTAGACTGTATATTTTGAGCCGTACATTCGGAAAAGGCCAGGATCGATAATTTTTTAGAACAAACAATTTTAGAACCCATTGGAAATATGAGAAAATATTACAAAAATGATAGGAAATATAATATGTGGGCGATTTGAGGTCGAGAAGTCGAAGGGGGTGAGATTTTAAGGGTTGAAAATAGTTTATCACGATTTCCGGCAAAACTACGAGTCCTATCGGAAAAAGTTAAGGAGTAAAGTTGTAGGCAACAGAAATGTTCGTAACTTTTGTTACCACGCTTTTTTTCACATAACCACAAGATTTATGCAAAAAGTCCAAAAACCGATTCTTATTATTATTATTTTTGTCTCCCACATAAAAAAATTACGAAGTTCAGTGAAAACCTACTCTCTCATGTCTCAAACACACTGTAATTTTTTTAATTCAAAATATTTATAGTTTCCCTTTATTTTGATATCGAAATAGCACCCTAATTTTGTCAATTCGTGACATATCGTCACCACTTGAAGAAGCTTTTGTAAAGCGAAACAATTGTCGTGGTTTTGTAAACCCTCTTTATGTGAAAATCATTTGAACTATAGTTTCATAATATTTTCGAGTCAGTGTCATATTTTCAGTTTTACATCTATAAATAGATTTGATTTTTTCAATCCATTGTTTGCATCTTTTTATAGAAAAAATTGGCCAAATTGGACGAATTTTTATGGTGTAATAATTAGTTTACGATGGTTTCCTTTAATTTTTCGGCAAATCCAGATGTTGTTTCGCAACCAGATAAACAAAGAAGAAATGCAGATTTCGTGTTGAAAAGCTGGAAAGTGAAATGGATGGAGATAGTAATTAGTGAAATGATGAAACGGCAGAATAGATCATCAAATGTCATACCTACTATTCAATGGGAATGAAGTTGATGAAAGTAACAGTAAAACGTAGATGGAAATGGAAAACAATTTAGAAAGTTTTAGAGACCATTCTCTAACTTACAATGATGGTGGACTTCAATTTAAATTTCAAATAGTATCGATTGACACTGACAACTTCTCTTATTAACAAATTTATAAGTGGCCAGTTTTTTTCAGTGAACGGCGAATCTTTGGAACGGTTTAAGAGATGTTCCCTGATGCACACAGCCAGTAGGAAAGCAAGAAAATCCAATAATCTCCTACTTTTTCTTGACTCAAGAAAACCGAATAGTTGTTTTTTTATTTTTGTCTCCCAATAAAAATTAAAAATTTTCACGAAGTTTAGCAAAATTTACGTTTTCATGTCTCAAACTCACTGTAATTCTTTGAATTCAGAATATTTATTGTTTCCCCTCATTTTGATTCAATATCGAAAAAGAACCATAATTTTCAATCGAAAATTCTCAGGTTGAAATATCTGCTTTTTGAAAAAAATCAGTGTTCTTTTTGTTCGTTGAAATCTCTACTTTCTGATGGAATGAAAGAATATACAGGGTGGCCCATCGAAAACTTGACATGGGGGTTTTGGGTACTAATATCGTAGATCTGGAAAAACGCTCGGACAGGTCGATTTTAGTTTCGAGGGGGACATTGTGCCCTCCTACAACCCTTGAAATTTGAATAGGGAATAGGAGTCGAGTGGCACATCGTAGGAAAGCTCGTTGAATTCTCGAAACAAAACGGTCGGCAGTTTTTCTAACGGAAATGAGCCATAATTAAGTTAAGAGTAAAATTCACTTACATTAGTCTCATCTTAACAAATGCTCGAAATGCGCACCTCCAACTTCTATGCAATGATACAGATTTTGTTGAAAACGTTCTCGTACATTTTGGAGCATGTTTGGGGTGATTTGGCGACATTCTAATGTGATTCGTTGCCGTAAATCTGCTAGTGAAGCTGGTGGTGTAGCATAAATTCTGCTTTTAAAATGACCCCACAGAAAGAAAACTAAGGGAGACAGGTCTGGTGATCGTGGGGGCCATTCAATAGAACCTCGCCTACCAATCCAATGACCAGGGAAGTGGTGACCTAAATGTCACCGAACAGGCATAGCATAATGCGGAGGAGCACCATCTTGTTGAAATATCAACTGATCTAACTGATAATGATGGTCATTTTCAATAATGTTGGTTAACATTGGTTCAATTGTGTCTTCAAGCAGTTCCAGATACATATCCCCTGTTAGATTGCCTTCTAAGAAGAGGGGGCCCACGATACGATCCCCAAAAATACCAGCCCATACGTTTAATTTTTGAGGATATTGCGTATGTACCTCATGAAATATATGGGGATTCGAATCAGCCCAATATCGACAATTATGGCGATTAACTATACCATTAAAAAAAAAGAACATTCATCACTAAAACAAATGTTGAACAGACACTGAGGATTTGCAATCGCCTGCTCACTTAGTACCTCACAGAATTGTAAACGCCGATCAAAATCATCTTCATTCAGTTCGTGTGTTAATTTAATTTTGTAAGGATGGAATTTATGTAGTTTTAAAATACGCTGAATGCTAGTTCTTGAGATACCGGAAACAGTTGCTAGCTGTCTTGTACTCAACGTATGGTCAACCTCAACATGGCCCAAAATTACCACTGTTGTCGCCTCATTTCTTACTGGCGGTTCGATTTGCCGTTTTTTATTTGCTACCGATCCCGTTTCTCGGAATTTTGATACTAATTCAGACACATACTGCCGCGACACAGTCCTGCCATATTGTTGATTGAACCGTTCCGCAGCCCTTTTCGCACATCTATTGTTTTCATAATACAGTTCAATCAACGCAACCCTCTCTGCCACTGTATACACCATTGTTTCGTTTTAATTTCGACGTACGATACCACACACGAATGAAACTCACTTGTAGTACACACGTGAAAAACAGAAACTGCATGCTCTATCTGTTTGTTCTATTTTATTAAAAAAATTTCATGGGTACCGCGAAAAAAACTGAGCACAAACATTCACAGTATCGTAGCAAATAAATGATAGATTGCAAAAACTGGCAAATGAGTTTTCCAGAGACGTACAAGTAAGCTCTTAACTTTCGTACAGGTTTATTCCTGAATTTATTTTTTCCCAAACGGTTCATCCCAACTTCAAAATCGGGACGCCGTTGGATAGAGAACTTAACGGGCTTTCAAAAGATGTGCCACTCCACCATTATTCCCTATTGAAATTTTAGGGGTTGTTCACCCCACACCTCGAGTGTTGCCGTGACGATGGTGCATGTAGGAGAACAAACTGTCCCCCTTGATACTAAAATCGACCTGTCCGAGGGTTTTTCCACATCTGCGATATTATCACCCAAAACCCCGATGTCAAGTTTTCGATGGGCCACCCTGTATACTTTCAGGATTTTTATACCTACAAAATTAGAAACACATAGCATTTCTAAAATCAAGTGGAAACTTTGGATAACAGATGGACATTTTGAAAGTCAAAGACGGGAGGATATTTCAAGTACCCTGTTTAATATGAGCAAAGCCACAATCAGCATTTGACGTAACAACTGTCAAACAGAATTCAGGGAATTCCAAACGATAAATGTAAGGAAATAGCAATAGGAATTCAAATAAAAACATACTTGTTCGATTATAAACATAAAGGAATAATACTTGTTGAAAAAAAGAAATATAAACAAGAATTATTTTAAAATTAACTAAAATAAATGACAACATTGATGAAATAATTATTTCACGACATCAAACGATGCGTTAGAAAATTTGACAAAGAAGGAATTAAATTAACCAGAATTGATAAATAATATAGGAATTCTGAAAGTACAAGCTTTAAAATGGAGACAGCTTCGTGGAATCGTCATGAACGAGACAGCATAAAGGACAAGCAGATATTCAACACCAAAAACACACACGCGGGTAAAGGCCTTATAAAAAGTTGCAACCTATTCTTGTCTGATATATGCATATATCTTTCAAGAGCTCATGAACTATATCCATTTACTTTTCAATAGTGCATGGGAGTGATAATAAACTCGTATTTGCCGAAAACTCTTTCACAAACAATCCGTATTAGTAATTATTAATCAAAAACGCGAAGACATGGGACTTTTTAAACTAGTTAGGTTAGGATAATAACTCAATAGGCAAGCTAAGCCAACCAAGGTCATTAATCCTAGGGAGGTCTGACTATATGATGTCATTGCGCATATTTTTAGATATAAGGTTTGTTCATTCACATTTAAAATTGAAATATGAAGTATTGGAATGTTATCAACTTCAGCAGTGATTTATTCATCCCTTTGCATGTATTAAATCGTTATATTTATCTAAATTTATGGTCTTTCTCATTTATTTCGTCTGAATTTGTTGAATTCATTATAATATTCATTTGTCTGACGTCAAAAAAGCTCTGGAACCCAGAGAATCCCACTGAGAGGCAAAGAAATGCTCCACCAAGCCAAGGTAGAGTATCAACTTTGCATAAGAGTCTGTATATAAATAATAATAATTCCAAAATTCATAATAAATGGTATTTCATGATTTCAAATTACAAATTACAAAATAAATAATTATTAAAACCATTTTAATACATTGCCATCGAAAATTTTCTTTGAAAATGCATCAAGACGAAAAAAAACTCGTGTTCAAAAACTTTTTTTTTGATAATTTATGTAAAATTTTGAGCTGTTTATTAAAATTATTTATTAAAATTTTCACAATTACTCAAAAAATATAAGTTTCCCTGTAAAATGGTTTCACTAGAAAATTGCAAATCAATTAACCATAGAAATTGCAAAAAACATGAGAAAATAAATAGTTTTCTAAGTATTTATAGAGGATTTTATTTTTCAAAATGCTTCAACATGAATTCTAATCACTTAGCTTCTTTGATGGCATTTCTTCATCGTTAGATTCAACAAATGTTCAAGACCATCATCGTCTTCGTCTCCAATATTTTTTCCAGTCTGCACTGATTCTTCATCCACAATTTCATCTGAATCATTAACTACTTCGTAGGATTTTTCTTCAACACTAGTGCATTTTTCAGAACTATGACAATTTGGACATAAATTTGTGCATTTCACCATGTTTTCTGCAGTCACACTTTAGACTGTCACATCCAGTTTCACAGCTGCAGCAAATAGATTTGTACAATGTTTCCGGAATGAATTCTTTATCTGTCAATTTGGGCATAATACCACGTTGATGTTGCTTCCAGCCCCAATCTGATGTTGTCAGTTTGTTACCCAACCAAGTTTGAAGCTGAAAATATGTCCTGTAGTAGGGTCTTCTTGCTGCGTTTTCTATTGGTGAGAGATTTACTGATATAGATCAGGAAATTTACTAAGAACTCCTGGATAGAGGCTCTCAAAGTCTCAAAGAAACTCTTCATATATTCACTTATGTAAGTAACTAGAAACTGAATTCCCACATGTTCAGAAACAAAGTTAAATCTTTCTTGTTTTAGTACTGTTTTTACTAGGAAAATGAGTTTCTCATCTACGACTACTAGATCGAGGACTGGTGGAAAACTCTCAACCACCTGGGCTTAAATGCCTCAGATCTAATATATCTAAGTAAAGCTATTTTATTCTCTTTGTTTTTCTTTTTCAACAAAAATTTTTATTGTAGATTTACTTGTGCTTAGTATAGAGTCTCAATTATTTCAATCAAACTGAATTTTTATTGTCTTTTTAATATGGACTGTCTCTTTTATGCATAATTTTAAGTCGGTGATATTATTTTAACTAAAAGTATTTCTAAAGAAATCTCTTCTCAAGGACCTGCTACAAATGTAATAAAATTATTTAACGTAGTGAATAAACTCTACTCTACTCTATGAAAGATGATTTAATTCTTGCCAATTGATATTTTCGAAATCGAAATTTTCGAGTCACTGTCATATTTTCATTTTTACATTTATAGATAAATTTGAATTATTCCAATCCAATTTTGGCATTATCTTCATTGTTTGCATTAAAAAAAAAATATTGTCCAAATTCGAACAACTTTCATGTTCTAATAATGAATCGACGATGGTAAACATACTCTGCACTCGATGTGTCCCGAATGCGGTTATTTTTTCTGCTAATTATCGAATTTGCTTTCATCGAGGGGTTTTGTAGGAAAATTTCAAGTTCAAAATATTTTAATGCTCAACATATTCTCCTCTTAATTGGAAACATTTATTACAGCGAACCTGCAACGTCTCTAGACCTTTCAAAAAAAATGTTTCTTCTTGCTCTGCAAACCAGACCTCCATAGCTTTTATTACCTTCTCGTTGAAAGAAAATTTACGACCATTTAAACGTTTTTTCAGTTGAGGAAAGAGATGATAGTCGGACGGAGCCAAATCTGGTGAATAATGGGGGTGTTCTAGTAATTCAAACCCTAAATCACGAATTTTTTGCATGGCAACATCAAATTTGTGTGCAGGGGCGTTGTCCTGCAAAAACAAAACACCTTTGGATAGCTTTCCGCGTCTTTTCTCTTAAATATTTTCCCGTAGAGTGGTCAGTAATGTCGAATAGTAATCTCCAGTTACTGTTCTACCCTTATCCAAAAAATCAATCATGATTACTTCATGGCAGTCCCAAAAAACTGAAGCAAGAATTTTTCCAGCAGATTTTTGGACACGAAACTTCTTAGGACTTGGAGAACCGGAATGTCGCCATTCCATCGATTGTTGCTTTGTTTCTAGATCGTAGAAATGTCTCATCAATAGTAACAATTCGGTTTGAGAAGTCTACATCGTTTTCAAATCGAGCACAGATCGAACGCGATGCTACTACCCTTGCACGCTTTTGGTCAACATTCAAACATTTGGGGATCCATTTTGCAGCAATTTTTCTCATGTCCAAATTGACGTGAACTATATGTTGAACGCGTTCGTATGAAATATTCAGTGCTTCAGATATCCGTTTTAGCCCAATTCGACGGTCTCTTAAAATCATGTCATGAACTGCATCGATATTTTCGGGGACTGACACAGAAACTGGCCTTCCCGTTCGGTCATCATCTTCAATGGAAAATTTACCTCTTTTGAAGCTTGCTGTCCAATTTTTCACGGTCGCATACAAAGGACATTGATCACCAAGGGTATTAAGCATATCTTCGTAAATCTGCTTACCTCTTAACCCATTTAAATACAGGTACTTGATGATGGCTCGATACTCCAATTTTTTTATATTCACAATTTCGGTGGACATATTTTTTCTATTAATTTATTGTGTAACTCTGGTTTACTTTTTTGACGTCAAACTTTACACTGACACTTCTAATAAGTTATTGTTCGTTGCTATGGTAACGCAATATTTTGTTTATGCAGGGAACTGGTCTAGACTAACTAGATATCAATACATCCTCGTATGGCAAACTTTTAGCACATTTGCGAAAGAAAAAGCAGACAGAATCACCAGAGCGAGAGAGATAGGCCATTGGCCGCAGTGGAGGGCCTAATACGGGCCTACTCACGTTCAAACCTAACCTTACCTCCCTGATTGGAAATAAATTAGCAATGAAACAATTACTATTTCAACCATTACTCCCGAACAAGTTTTAAAGGCATGCAAGCTAAAAAATAAACTCACTTCAGGAGTTGATCAAATCCCGAGTTTTTTTTGCTTAAACTTGTCGTTTAATTTTAGATGAACCTCTCTCATCATTTCAATCTAGTCATATCATCCAATATTTTCCAAACAAAAGGAGATCTTCCCTTATTGACTAACTATCGTCCGATATCTATCTTGTGCTCATTTGTTAAAATTCTTGAAATTATCATTCATGATGCAATTTATTTCCCAACCTGATATCGTCAAATCAGCACGGTTTAATAAGTAACCGATCATGTGACACAAAATTATCTTGTTTTTCCCATTTTATCACCAATTTCATTGATAAACGTCAGAAGGTCGATGTTATACACAACGATTTTCAGAAAGAATTCGACCAAATTGATCACTAAGTGCTGCTAGAGTAACTGCGAAATTTTGGCTTCTCTGCTAATCTAATTCTATTATTCAAATCGTATTTGAGTGATCGCAGACAATTCGTCGAATATGAAAACTTCAGTCCTCGTTCCTTTGTTTCTACTTCAGGCATACCTCGAGGGTCCAATCTTGGACCATTTCTGTTCCTTCATTATATCAATGATCTCATTACCACATTAGATTGCGAAAAGTTTGTTTTTGCAGATAACCTAAAAATCTACTCGGTAATAACATCCCCTCGTGACTGCCTCGTATTGCAATCTGAGTTAGATAATTGTTATTTAAGTAACAAGGAATGCAAAGACGTGTTAACATTCGAGGTGAGCGAGTACGAGCCGTGGCAAAGCCAAGGCTTGTCGGTTGCCGATACTGTTAACAGTCGATACATTCCGTGTTATTGTTACGTTTTTCCCACTGCTTGTTGACATTTCTCAAAATTTGCATGGATTGAAGTTTGTTTTCTCACCCTTACTTTATGATTATACGTTCCACTATTTCATTCTGAGTTGCTTGTGCTTGTGCTTGTTCTAAGTTACCGAAAAAACAGAAAATAATAATATTCAGAACGTCTCATAACCTGAAACTGTATATGAATGAAGCTGAAGGTATCATTTGTCAAAGTCATTATTAACCTAGCCATGTAAATGACACTATTAACATTCCGTTGTCTAGATGAATTAGTAAACGAATGACAAACTGACGAATAGGTTTTCTGGTAAGACTCTAACCCCTTCCAGGATCTCTACGACGTGCCTGAAGTTCTTCAACCTGTGCAACACACATGAAAGTCTTACCATCGAATTGAACAATGTCAAGAAAGATCTGCGACAGAATAGGTACCCAAAAAAACATATAGAAGAGGTTCTAGCCCGCAGGAGGAATAACATCAAGAAACCAGACGAACCGACACAAGCCACCCAGTGCGTTCCTTATGTTAGAGATCTATCGGAAAGAATAGGACGAATTGGGTCGAAATACAAAATACGAACTTGTTTCAAGTCAGGTAACACCATTTGCAGCCATCTTACAAAGACGAGACCATGTAACGCTGTCATTGACTCGAAAAACTGCATCTACCGCGTCTCTTGCGAATGCGGTGAAGCTCATCTTAGAGAAACTAAGAGACCGTTTAGTGTTAGACTCGCAAATTAACCCTAGGCTAATAACACAAAATTAGCCATATCATATATAAAAAGTATCCTTGAAAATGTCACATTTCTACATTTGATAACGACTGTAGATTTTAACAGTTGAAACGTCGTGAATAAAATTGCAGGGAATTTAATTTTCCTTTGTTCTTTTTTAGGCAATGAAAGTCCAGACTAACCTTACACAAAGTGAAACATTGTCAACCACTTTCAAATAAATAAAATATTTATAGTAGAAATTTGTCGAAAGTTTCTGAATGGGTATTTAGGAAATGTATGTCTAAGTAATACCTCAATGACTCTTGCCTAAAAGTTGCCGCTTTTTTTAGAGACGCCGGTCATCAAATATCATAGTTTCGAAATTTTGACCCACATTGATTCAGTTCCACTTTGTCTCAATTCATAAAGGAATTGAATGACTCAGTAAAAACCATCTTTTGTACACTCCGTAAAAGACATGATGCAGATCCAAACTGACATGAAATGGATGAATTGAAACACACAATCCTCCTTCTCCCTCGGGAAATGTCGGAAAGGGAACTCTGTTCCTGTACTACAGCCTCGTATAAACATGGTGCGAAGTGAGTTTCAAAAACAAACTCACTTCTCGTGAAACTTTTCATAAACATGTTTGGAAATGAACGAATAAGGAGCCTGAAGCTACAGAGGCCAGATGAACCGGAAACTAAACAATATACCATGAAATATTCTCGGCTTGCTCTGATACAAGCAAATATCTTGCATCGCTTCAGACTTAATTTTTATGCACACTTCATGATATTGAAATATCTGTATTGGATCAAACCGTAAAATTTTTTGCAGCTGTCTTAAAAATAAAATTTTCGGTATGATTTATTGAATAGAAAGTACCTAGTTACACAAATGGTACCGAAAGTAGCTATTTTCGTGTCGATTTCTTTCACTTTCGAAACGATTTATTTACTTTCCGGATGAAACTTGTTACTTTCGGGACGATTTTGGGTATCTATGTAGGCAGATTTGACATTAACATGAACTTTGTATTTTTTATGACAGCGCTCATGTTACAGAAATATTGCAAAATATGGTCACCAAAGCGATTTAGCGGAATTTTTTTTGCTCTAGTAGAAACCCAATGAAATCAGTTAATTTGTGGTCATTTAATTGAACACAACCAATCAGAACAACATTATACTAAAAACAGATCCCATGGGCTGTTTTCACGTTGCCATGAATACAATATAATTATTTATTTCGATTTTGACATTTCAAATATTTAATATTTCAAAATGTCACGATTTAGTCATAAAACTGACGAGAATATTAATGAAATTATAGGAGCATATATCCCAAAAATACTGTTTACAGTTAAAGGTTTGTGTGGAAGCATTTATGGACTTTTGTAATGATACAAAGTATAAATTAGATGGAAATCGGACAGTGGAAGAATTGGCGACGATATTGAAAGATTGGGCTGTGAACATGAGAAGAAAAGATGGTACAGAGTTTAAAGAAGCTATGGTCAGAACCATGTGGAACGTATCAAGTAAGCTGTTACAAGAAAAATATTATGAAGAAATGAAAGTTATTATCGATCCTTTCAAAAGTGTTGTATTTCAACAGGCGCGAGCTGCCCGCGATTCTATACGACGAAAACTGCAATCAAATCCCTGTAAAAGTTCAGCAGCATTCAATTCATCAGAAATATCCAAAATGATAAATTTATAGAATGAAAACACCCCCAAAGGGCTGCAAAGGAAATTCTATCACATAGCCGCGGAAGAATTAGCTTGGCGAGGCGGGAAAGCTGCTGCTTGCTTGACTGATTTTTTTCGTATCGAATCGAACAACGATGGTTCTGTAACAAATCGAGTTGAATATAACCCTGTATTCATCAAGACTTGCCAAGGTAGTTCAAGAATGTGTACTGAAAGCAAATTTTTAGTAGATAACAAAGACAGCAACGTTTGTCCTGTCGAATTATTTAAAAAATTTAAGTCAAAAAGAGGCCCAAATAATAAAACCAACAGATTATTCCTAAGAACAAATCGTCACTGAAGGGCCGAAAATGATCACTGGTATGATAATGTGCCTATTGGAAGGAATATGATTGAAAATTGGAAAAAATCGTCTGCCGAGGCGATTGGCTTGAACACCAAAAGAAAAAAAATACTAATCACTCCAATAGATCGACCGCGGTCAGTCGATTGGCCAAAAGAGCTTATAAAAATTACGGGTCATAACAATGCCAACTAAATAAAACCCTACTTGAATATTGACCAAGACCATCATAATCAAATCATTAACAGCATGCGTAGTGGAAAGTTATCGAAAGTAACATGTCTGGATCTTCATTTAACTTTTCTAATTGTTCTTTTGATGATTGCACCTTTAAATAAATTGTTTCTGCTATGTATTTTTTTCTATAATTAGCAAAAAAAATTCAATCCGAAAAACCCTCTTACATTGATAAATGCTCAAAAATGTGTTAACAACTTTCTCAAGCTTGTTACTTATAGGCAAGACCTCCGACTGCGGCGTCGGTCTATTTCCAAGCAACAAGCTTCCGAAATCTGTCATAAATTTTATTTGAACAATTATCAATGTCCTTGGGTTATTACTACTGAAAATAACACAGCTGACTCCAGATATATCAAAAACGATAAATCTTTTGAAAATGTTCTGCGGAAATGCCTTGAAGACACTTTTTGTTGAAAAAATGCTCAATGGTAGTGTGTGTACAAATGCACAAACACTAGCAATTTGATTGAACTTTCCACAACTAATAAATTTCTAACTGATACTAGAACACAATAAACTAGCAATTTTGAACCATACCAAAAGCAAATTGCAAACAAAATCACACAGGATAATGGTTTATAATGAAATTATTGTCAAATTCAATTTTAAAATCACTCAATTTGACTTCTATCTAATTTTAACGTCCAATGTCAAATATTCGGAAAATCACAGAACAACGTTGTTAGTTAATTTCAAATTTCTGCATACCAAGTGAAAATAACATTTGATCAGTTTTCAGAAGTATCAACGATTCTAGAATTTGTTATTTTTCAGATATTAGTAATAAAAAAATATGCTTTAAAAATGAACACGTTACATCATTTGAATTTGAGACATGTCACTCTTATTTGAATGGTACACCCTTGGCGTGCCTTTTAAATTAATACGTATTCGTTAACGGACCAAAATTATCAACGTAAAAAAAGGGACACAACCTAATCTAACCAAAAAGAAAAGGACACAACCTAACTAAGCTAGCGGGTAGCTATCAAAGTTGCTAATAATTTGATCACTAACTAATATGAAAATAGTCCTGTTTTATGCAAACATGAAATTAATTAAAGTTAACATCTTTTTTGTATCGAATCAATCATCTGAGGAAGTTCCATTTCCTTTGCAAAAGTAACTATATATACACTGCAATTTTCATTTGTGATCTGTCAGCTGTCGAATGTGATTACTCACTTCTGTCAACTCAAATGGATTACAGTTCAAAAATTATTTGTTCAGTTAACTTCTTGGGTGTTATTTGGCCCACGATTTTCTCTATTGTCCTAAGTATAGTATTATTAGTATCAATATGGAACATTTATATTTTAAAATACGTGAGACAATCCCATCCATAGTTGTGTATTTGTGAATTTGTGAAGTGAACACTTTGACACATTTTTCCAAAAAGAAAGCATATTACATACTTTTCCGCGATGAAATTTTGATTGATACAAACATTTTGTGAATTTTTCTGCTAAATCGATTTGGTGACCATATTGTGCAATTTTACCTCAATTTGTCAATGATTCATTTAAAAAATTGAGTAATGGTGAAAATGTGCATCCTATAAATGAACAAGCGATTCTGGCATATTTAATAGAAAAATCCAAATTCTTTAATCCATCAAGCCTCTGGAGCAATCACTTGATTCTTAATTCAACAAATGATATCAAAAACAATAATAAAAACAGTAAATCAAGATTTAGAAAAACACTTTTGGCCATGGTAATGTAAATGTTTGATGTAATAAAAAGTTTATATGTAGATAAAAACACTTTAAGCTGTATCTTGAAGACCAGGTATATAAAATAGATCAAAATACATCAATTACAAGCAGACAGCAAGAAACATATCAGTCAACAACTAAAATAACAGTACAACAACAAATATTACAGCCAAGGATTGCATTCAACCACTATGATGTTCTTTAATTTTATTTCAAATATAGTTTTAGAATTTGTATTTTTCAATTCATCCAGGTCTTCAAAATTACTCAACCCTTTGAGAAAGAGTAAATTTTGAGATTCCTTCATTCTGACAGGCTCAATGAATATATTATTCCTAGATCTGGTGTTATGAGTATGATGTTCAGAAACAGATAAGTTAGGGCATCACCTGCTCTTACTTTTGAAATAAAAATCATGGTATGATATAAGAACATTGTATCAACTGATAGCCACTTGGGAAGACTCAACATATCATATGTGTACGTTTAGAACAGGATAATACTAGTATCATTCTCATTGCCCGATTGTGGAGTCTTTGTAAACGCCTCATTAAATTTTGTTGTAGCAAATGTAGAATGGTGGAACAGTAGTGTTGTATATAATAATTTTTGATCATTTCGAGAGAAAACTGGATCATCTGAATAAATGATTAATTGTGATTGAAATTGTTTCAATTAAATGATTTGCATGACTTTTGTATTTCAGTTATCGATCGATAATGATTCCTAGATATTTGAAAGTATCCAGTACTCCAATTGAATCAACTTTCATTTCACAATCATTCACTTCAAAATTGTATAACCTATCATCATGAATTCAGTTTCGCTTGAATTTATTTCAAGTTTGTTTGCATATCACCATTTGTTTCCATTTTCCAAAGTTTTATTCACTTTCTTTACCACTGTCAAGAATTCTGGATTTGCGAAGTGAATCAGAGCGTCATCTGCAAATAATTGAACCGAGCTTCTCTCAACATTTTCCACCAATTCATCAATGTAAATAAGAAATAATGAAGGACCAAGTACAATACCTTGTGGCTCTTTGTGTATTTTTTCATCTTCAGATTCTAACAGAAAAGAAAATCTTGAATATTCATTTCGAAACCTTCAAAATTTCAGTCATATTACTGGTACCATGATCATTAACTCTATGATTTATCACAAACTTAATTACTGGACCCTTACGAGCAACACTCAGAAGTCTTCGAAGCACTTTTACAAGCTAGGAAATACGATGGACCCTTCTTTCAGACATCAAGATTCATATTTTTCAAACGGAGGTTCAACAGATGCCGCTTAAGAATGTATATGTACATTATATTAAAGTTTTCAATACTTCACAGTTGCAAGTAAATGTTTTAGTATCGAAAAAGACAGATTCAAACCATTTCTTATTCCAAAGTTTTATTTGGAGAATACCGGTCAATCCCTCATAAGACAGTTTCCAAAGAAAAGTTTGAAAGCCATAAATAAATTAAGTTGAACTTTAATGAGTTGTCCTTTGACTGAAGGGACTTTTTGTAATTGAGAAAGAAACACTTCGAATCAGCTGAGGAAGAATTTTATAAAATTGTTGAAAGATGAGTTGCATCAAAGACAATGACTGAATAATGAGAATCTCAATTCTTCCTTGTTTCTGATTATTTTCGAGAATTTATTAAATTTTTCCAATGCATAACTGTTTTTTCTTGGCGTGAAGGAAAGGTGAATTTGGTAATGAAAATCCACCCCAGAACAAACTTCATGGATATTTCTTTAAATTATTTTTATTCAGAATATTTGTTAATTTATGAACTATCATTCGACCAGAAAATATTAAAAAAATATCATTATATTTTCAAAAGTTACTTCATTGCGGTGCTCTAGAAATTTCACATATATCGTAGTACCTAATGCCTAAATTTGAAAAACTTTTACCAAAGATCCTTCTCAAATTTGGCCACAAGGATGAAACAAGTTGAAACGGAAAATTTTTCGAAAAAAATTAAATATTATTCTATGTAATTGAGTAATACAAGAAATACTTGAATATTCCTTTACAATATGTCCTCATTTGAACTCTGAAATTGCAACTTTTTAGCTGGATTTATAAACTTGCCGTTCGCCGTTGGAGTTGGCGTTCGCGCTGGCGTTCCCAATTAAAAGTACAGAAACTCTTAAGACCTATTATATCTACCATCGGCGATGCCGTTCGCCGTTGGGCTGACGTTCAATTTAAATGCATTTTAAGTCGGACGCCAGCGCGAACGCCAACTCCAACGGCGAACGGCAAGTTTATAAATCCAGCTTTTGTCTATGTGAATATTACATGCCACACTAATTTCCATAAAGGACCCCGCAAACTTCTTATGGAATTTGGGTCCAGGTGGGTTTTTTAGAATTTTTGGTATGATATGGTCCATGTAATTCTCAACCAATGTTACCATTGCACCAACCCAAGGAAGTGAACAGTTTTGCTACTAGGGGGCGTTGAAATCACCCCTTGCGCAGATTAGACAATTCATATTTGGATCCGGTAACAATATTTTCACTTGTTTCATTGTTGCTAATGTTGCCCAATATTGTGGTGTTTTATGTCAAAAATTCTTACCCACCTCCTTCTTCCATACAACTCCTATTACGAAACGCAAAAAAATTCTGAGTGCCTTTAAAGGTGTCGTCGAATGTTTAGATATGCCTGAGTAAGAGAAATAGCAGTTTTTTTATGATTATTTCCCCTCCCCCCAAAGGGCACAAAACCAAAGAAATCCAGTGGATTTTTCTGAATTTTCGATATGATACAGTTCCAGTTATTTTGAATAGAAATTGATTAGGTGACAAGCCCCAATGGATAGTTCTCATGATAGGGGGCGTTGAAATAATACCTTGCTCAGAATTGAGTATTCATTATTACAGGCAGAAACAATATCTCTACGTATTTCAGTTTAGATAATGCTGAAAAATTATGCAATTCTTCTAAAAAAAACCTCTTCCTCACCTCAACCCCTAATTTAAAACACAAAATAAAATTAATTTTTGACTACTTGTGAATGTTTTATCAAAATAAATATTTCAATCAGCTCAAATTGAGGAGATCGTACAGTTGTTCAATTTCACCATGCCCTCCCTTAAAAAAAAAATATATAGGTTGATTCTGCTGACTTCTTAGTAGGGCGTAGTTCATGTTATTTGAATATCAACTAATTGGGCGAAAAACTTGAAAATAAATAAAAATTAGACATTAACAATTTGAATTTGAGTTGGTGCCTGAATTAATTTTTTTTCGTATTCTAAAATAGGGGTTGGGGGTGAGGGGAAGGTTTTAGATTTTTTATAAAGAATTACACAGTTGTGCAGCATAATATCAACTAAAATACGTAGAGATATTTTTTCCGCCTATAATAATGAATGGTCTCTTCTGATCAAGGTATGATTTCAACGCTCCCTAGCATCAAAACTTAAAATTTTTGTGGTTTGTCACTAAATTAATTTCTATTCAAAATAACTTTAACTGCATCATATCAAAAATTCAGAAAAATCCACCAAAATTTTTTCGTTTTGTGCCCTTTGGGAGAAAGGGGGATTATTATAAAAACTGCTATTTCCCTTATTCAGGCACATTTTAACATTCGACGATACATTTAAAGGCACTCGATAATTTCTTTCGCGTTTTTTATGAGGAGTTGGGGGCATAAAGGGAGGGATGTGGGAATTTTTTTTAAAAAACAACTCAATATTGTGCAACATCAGCAACAATGAAACAAGTGAAAACAATGTTACCCGATTCAAAAATGAATAGTCTAATCTGCGCAAGGAGTGATTTCAACGCCCCTCTAGCAGCAAAACTGTTCATATTTTTGGGTAAGCGCAATGGTACCATTGGTTGAGAATTACTCGGACTACATCATACCAAAAATTCAAAAAAATCCACCCGGACCCAAATTCCAAAAGAAGTTCACGGTGTCCTTTACAACTACAATAATTATTTTAAATGTTTGGATTGTTTCTTACTCAGGCCTTCTTAGGCTTAAATAAAACAAGGTATTCTTTATCGACTGAGATGAAAATGTAGTCCATTCCATCGTGTGAGTATTACTTGCTCGAACACAAAACCTTTCAATGAAATCTTTAATCAAGACCGTACTCGCTTCAAATCGACTTGTATCACGTTCTAATCCCTGGTCAGTAGACTTACACCCTGATCATTATTCCTCTCGTTCATCCCAACTCCGAAACTCCAGCTGTTCACAATCCAAACACATTTCTCCAAATTTTCACATGAACGCTTATGTTTTCTTACAAGTTAATGGATTTCTCTGGTTGAGCGTCAGTCTCGATACAATGCCTCCAGATCCGAGTTAATTTCACGACTCGAGACTCTCGGGTGTTGTTTCCCATTGATAGTGGTTTTGTTTTTTCTCTGCATACTGCGTTTTTCTGGAGAGGACGTTCGGCAACCGAGGTTAATGACTACTACTGGGTAGCTTGAAAGCTTTCAGATCTTATCGATCAGAACTCGGTCAAAGTAATACCTGGAGGACTACTTATGACTGTTGGCGATTGTTTGGAATCTACTTCGGATTTTTTAAGTTTTGTTAGAACTGTATTTTTGTGTGTTAAGAACATGTGACGTTTTGTAATTTTCATAACCTTGAACTACAAATGCAATATGGCAGGAATAGGGAAAATTAGTACCAACAAACAGATTATATCAACAATAACATACTCATGAATGCTTTCAATACAGTCACCCACTCTTGAAAAACTCAAAGAAATAAAAAAAAATCTCATAGGTCCATATGCTACACAGCTCAGAAAAGTCGTTGTTTTATATTTCAAAATGCAAGACCTGAGTTTTTATGTATACGTAATAGGAGTAACAATCTATAGATGTAAATGGGCAATATGTGAACAAAACACAACTTCAGAAATATCTAGCATAATAGGAATCAGCTGTTTTAAAGAGAAACATTCTCAATTGAAAATTGAATCGATACATGACTCCTCTGGAAATGGAAAAACCCTACGATAAAATTGAAGTTACTTTTTTGTAATATCTACGCTGGACATTGAACTACATCTGATAGATATTGAGAAAGACCCTATATAACTTGAAGAAAGAATCTGAAAGTGAAAATTTGCATTACCATTCAGATACTTGATTGTTTATTAAATGTCCAGTTTCCATTGGGGATTCTTATCTATGAATGAGATGAGGAAGAATGTTATTCAGAAGTATCACTAACAGAAAATCGCTCATTACATTGATGCGTGAATTGCATCTCTTTCGCTAGGCCTCCAATACATTTTGGTCGACAAAAATCTATTTCACTCTTCTAAGATCATCAGGGAGTTTGGAAGAATTGAAAACATACTCGTCAGAAGCAATTTCACACTGTAATGAGGAATTTTTGGACTATTTCTTGTGCGGTGAAACTTTGAAAATATTTTTCTGACATAAAACCTGTCATGGGTATGGCATGTTGATTTCATTGAAAGAGATGCAATTCACGCATCAATGGAATGAGCGATTTTCTGTGAGTGATACTTCTGAATAACATTCTCCCTTATCTCATTCATAGATAAGAATCTCCAATGGAAACTGGACATTTAATAAATAATCAACTATCTGAATGAAAATGCAAATCTAAAGATTGAATAATTGACGAATATTGATCATCTGGCGATTCACTAGCCTCAGCTTTCTGCAAGAGACTTCGATAGCTTGCACAATGATCTGCAAAACCGAATTACTCCAGGAGAAGTTTGACGTGCCCTGCTCGATGAAATTTCCCGATCCAGCTCCTGATGAGGTAACCAACCCACGACTGTCAAGTGTTTGGTATGTGACAGTTGGTGAACCCGTATGATTCTGGTGTTCTGACGTTCTGGACAAAAGAAGTGCGACTTGTGATAGATAACGCAAAAATTAACGATGAAACAATTGAAGATAAATATTCATTACAGCGATTTAACGAAGATAACCTTAGTGAACGTGTAAATTTTTCAACCATTGATTCAGCGCAAGGTTTTCATCAGATTAAAATGAGTCCAGAGAAGATTGCAAAAATCCGCGTTCTCACTAAATAATGGTCTCTATGAATTCATGCGCATGTCATCATTTTGTCTTGAGAAACGCCCCATCAAAATTTCAAAGATTCATCGATAGTAAGCTTGAATAATATTTGCATAAATAACGCTTTGTCTTTGTAGACGACGTACTATTTCCAAAATTTGTTCAGTATATTAAAATCCTTATAAAACAAAACTTTGATAAATTACCCTAATTCCATTTGAAATGTATATTTGACAAATTGGAATTTTTTAGAAAAAATTTGCCTATTTTGTAAAATGAATTGTTTTTAACTTAATGGAATAAAGCGATGAAGCTAGCTACTCACCTAGGCGGTCTAGGTTCGATACCACAAACTGTCAAGGAGCTAAAGTGGTTCAGAAAATGATAACAATGATGATGTAACATCCTATGAAAATAAAAATGAGGTTGTTGATTCGCAACAATTCAATTCTGTATGGTCAGCCGACTGCAGAATTCAATGAACGTGTCAATGATAGGTGGAGATTGAAATAGAAATCGGTAGGTGCATGTGCTCATTTTTACAAGCTTCGTATCAACTTGAATTAAATCTATTCAACTTTGCATCATGTAAAAACATCTTTACATCCGATCTAGACCTAGTTCCAGTATTTCGAATGATTCAATATTTGCCAAAAATATCAAGAATTTTACATTGATAATAATGCTTGTCACTGATTTTGCATTCGGTTTCAAACTTCTTTCAAACGTAGCTCATAACTGGACGACAATGCAATATCATTGCATATGCTGATGATGATTTAAAAAAAATCCAGTTCAACATCAACAAACCCGCAGATTACTAATATAAACTGAGAATAAAAAAAATATTGTTAAAGAAACGACAATGAAGAGAACTAATAATATGTTCTTGTGAATGTTTGCTGTATTGTCAATTTTCTGTAATTTTATTACCAAATTTTATATGTACAACCTGACTTGTCCTATAGCTATTCAGCTCGATAGACCAAAAATAAATTGAATTGAATTGAATTGAATTAATTCAAAAATCATGCTTTTGTGTGGTGAAATGAACTGAAACGTAAGGATATAAGGATATTCAAAACATGTTTTGTAGTAGACAAAACTCGAGACATTTCTTTAAATGTCAATTGAGTTCATAACTCTACCAAAAAATAACAGTGGCTTCAGCCTTTCATCACCATGTTAGTAGGAGAATATTATAGCATAATATAATTCCAAGATAGAAAGAGAAAAAAAATAAAATTTTATCAATTATTATTATTTATTGCTTTCAAATGTTTTTTAAAGCTCAAGGAATAAGTGGAAGAAATATCCAAATCAGAATGATTTCCAACAACAGAATTATAGGATCTCAGGCATCTAATGAATTGCGAGTTCAAGTGTGCATTTGTTGAGCTGTAGCCTGCTATGAACAAAGGTCTATTCCAAACAAAGTACTGTGTGTAATTGAAGTTGGGATTACTAAGGAACGACGATGAGTCAAGTGAATTGTTGACTTTTCTATAAATCATACATATTTCTAAATATTTCTGTCTCATATCAAGTTTTTCATTTTTATAGTATTTCAGATTCTGTTCATATGAGAAGTGGTGACGTTGTTTATTGAATTTGAAGTTAAGCAAACTTACGAATCTTCTTTGGACTTTTCGATACGGTTGAAATGTACATTGTAATGAGGGTTCCAAATAATGGAGCCAAACTCTAGGGTCGATCTCAACATGGACTTATAAAGAGCAATAACCCCATCAGGTCTTGAGAAGCTTCTGGTTGCTCTTAGAATGAAACCAAGATTTCTTCTACTTTTCTGAACAATTCTCTCAATGTGGCTGTCAAAGGTGAGTTTATTATCTAGAAAAACTACCAAATCCTTGATAAGATTTGATTCAATGAGAGGCTCTCCACATAGGGTGAGATAATACCCATGCGCAGCTTTGGCTATTGTAGCTTCTCCCAATGTTCATTTCCATACTTATACATAGTATGTCATCATTATCAATCATGAATAATCTTGAATGAACATTACCAATAATTCGGATATATTCCCAGTTGCAACTCTTGTAAACTCTTGTTCAAAATATCTCAATATTGTATGAATATCGCGTTTCAATCCACTCAACTACTTTTTAAACCTATTTATCTTCTCCTGATCATTTTGGAGAACTTCCTGTACACTTTCCTGAAATCGAAGTGCACGAATCTAAATTTCCAGTTCTCTTATCCAATTCCTTAAAAATCTCCGTCATTCCGTTAATTGCCCATTCCTTTGCAATTTTTGTCCATGTCACTCCAGGAAAAATTAAGGCTCTGAAAGTCCCCGAGAATTAACTAAGAGGCCGAAACGAGTGCTTATTTCATTAACAGGGGATAAATACAACATTCTTTCATTTTAGTTCGAGTTGATTGATATTTGCCGAACACGAAACAATTCATTAGAAAGGTTTCGATTTGTGTTTAATTTCACTCAGTTTGAGATGATAGCCGTCATCACATCATGCCAATTCATTGGCCAGAAAAAATACTTTAATGATAAATAGGGAGGAAATAAATACTTCCAATAATTTACACTTGAAAAAATATACAGGGTGTTAATTAAGTACGTTGACAAACTTTGGGAGGTGATTCTTTGAAGGTTTTCAAGACGAAAAGTTCATATAAACATATGTCCCAAACGGCTTGGTTTTCGAGATACAGGGCGATAAACATACATTTTTTTCAAGATTTTTTAGAGTTAACTTCGAC
The DNA here is from genome assembly GCA_944452925.2 of Chrysolina oricalcia. NCBI lineage: Eukaryota > Metazoa > Arthropoda > Insecta > Coleoptera > Chrysomelidae > Chrysolina > Chrysolina oricalcia. The sequence continues at coordinate 60,354,975 of OX101814.2, forward strand.
ATTTTCGACAATAATCAGTTCAAATTAGGCGAGTACAATCCATTCAATAGGGCGCACGATACAAAATAATGCATTTCTTAAATAATTCACAGGGTCCTCCTTTTTTCAGAGTCAAGCTTTGTTCAACCCTTCAGAATTTTTTTTTCCGCCGCCACTGACATATTATGAGAAAGGAATAATGAATGTTGTTTCATTTAACATCTTTTTGATATCTTGCATTTTTTCATTTACTTGTACGGTTCAGGGGCTATAATGAAAATATTAATTTAAACATTTTCCAGTGTGGCATAACATTAGAAAATTTGAAAATTAAACATTTTCAATTATTGTAAATTGATGGAAATATTTTTTCAGAATTAGAAAAATCTACGATGAATAAAAATTATACAATAAAAAATATAAAGACAAGCTTTTATACAAATGAGTATCAAAATCTTTCTGTACAAGATTACCTAGATCAAACAATGAAATTAATTATTTTTTCCTTTTCAGTGTATTGTATAAAAACTTTAAAATGTTTTCCATAATTAACTTTGTGCAATACATATTCAACCTGAGTTATGGTAAAAAATGTATGGGAGCTCCATAACATTACATTTTCTCTACACGAGCAGAAAATAGCTATTTGTGTAATGAGAACAAAATGACGTATTGCGTCACGCGCTAATCTTTGGAGAGTGGCAATGACACTTCGAGAAATGAATTATTTTATATCATGCGCACTATTGAATGGATTGTACTTGTCCAATTTGAACTAATTTGGATCGATTATTGTCGAAAATTTCGAAGTAAACTCCAAAAAACTCCTAAAAAATGTATTTTGATCACCCTGTACTCCAAAAACCAAGCCGCTTGGGACATGTTTATATGAACTTTTCATCTTGAAACCTTTCAAAGAGTCACCCTTCAAGTTTGTTAGACTATTTGCTTCTCAAATTTCTTTATGTTATGCGTTACTGGAAAATGTTTGCGTTAATATTTTCATTGTAACTCCTGAACCGTACAAGTAAATGAAAAACATCAAGAAAGCAAAAATATGTTAAATGAAACAACATTCATTATTCCTTTCTCATAATACGTCAGTGGCGGCGGAAAAAAAATTCTGAAGGGTTGAACAAAGCTTGACTCTGAAAAAAGGAGGACCCTGTGAATTATTTGAGAAATGCATTATTTTGTATCGTGCGTTCTATTGAATGGATTGTACTTGCCTAATTTGAACTGATTATTGTAGAAAATGTCGAAGGTAACTCTAAAAAATCTTGAAAAAAATGTATTTTTATCACCCTGTATCTCGAAAACCAAGCCGTTTGGGACATATGTTTATATGAACATTTCGTCCTGAAAACCTTCAAAGAATCACCTCCCGAAGTTTGTCAACGTACTTAATTAACACCCTGTATATGCTAACAATATTGTTTCGACAAACAGTGTCATCTTCTGAGCGAGTTATAAACTGCTATTCTTCGACACTTCCTCTTCTTAAATATAAATTCAGGTACAAATATTGTTGATGTCAAATAATTAAAATCAGGGAACAATAGGGTTGTTAGAAATAAGGTAGTTAATTATTGGGGAGCTGTACAGATTTACCTGCTCGTTAAGTACTAAATTATTATTGTAATGCAGGTTTTTCTTAATTTCTAAGGATTCCAATTTGTTTAATTTCAGACCTTTAGGTTGAATATGCAAAATTTCAGGATTATGACGTGTGAATGTTCACTTTCAATGAGATGTTTGGCGTAGTTTGAATCCTGCTTATTCAATCTGTAGCTTCTCCAATGTTCACCGAGCCTTTGATCAAAACTACGGCCAGTCTGGCCTATATATATATATATTGCATTACAGTCCTCACACTCAAGTTTGTAAACTCCTGATATCTTGAATTTATCCCGTACAGATTTTGCGTAATTGATGAATGAATATAGATTGTTGTTAGTTCTGAATGCAACATTTATATTACGTTTCTGAAGGAAACGAGAAATTTTATTCGTATGGTGACCGAGATATGTTAGACATGCAAAACGTTGATCGGATTTTTCACTGATGTGGGGGTATATTAAATTTAACGTTTTCCTATTTTGTTTTTGTTTGACCATTCTATCTATGATCGATGTTCTATACCTATATTATTCACGGCGATCTGTTTAATTCTATTCAATTCACACCTGAAATCAGAATCGTTTTGTGGTATATTCACCAGTCTGTGAACCATAGAATGATATGCTGCAAGTTTGTGTGATTGTGAAACAATATTGTCAGCATATATATTTACATATATTTTTCAAGTGTAAATTATTGGAAGTATTTATTTCCTCCCTATTTATCAGTCATGATGAATTTACACATATTAGATGCCAACACCATAGAACAAAATACTTGAAATTAATAAATTCTATTTGTTCGATGTTTATAAAACCGAGGCATAACAAAATATACAACATGCAGAAATGTCAAATAGCTATTTGTGTATTGAGAGCAAAAAGTGTTGGATTTCTACCCGACAAAGATAGCGGCAGTTCTCGAAATAAACATTACGTATTTTTCTATGAATAATACAAATTATAGAAAATTAGCACACAATGGCTTTTCTGAATGTTTAATCTATCCAAAATCCTATAATATGCAAAAAAAGAGAAATAACTCTGCTGTAGAAAAAAAAGTCTGGATTGAACTCCGAATGTCTATTTGAATCAGTTTGATATGCTGCTCCTCTAACCTCTATATCATTATCGTTATTATTATTAATATTATTATTAGATGGCGGGGCTAGCCAGTGGCTGAAGTGCAGGTAGTTCTGTATAGAACCTTTCTGCACCCCGCTATCAGGTCTATCTCGTGAGTACTCCGGATCTCTTGATGAACTCCTGTAGATTCTTCACAAGGTTTTCCTGCGGGATGGTATCTTCTGCACCGCAGTGTTCGAAGATATCCATCCTCATACGAGCCAGAGCATCGCATTCAATTATTACGTGAGAGGCTGTTTCGTCCTCATCATCACAAAATCTGCATTGTGTGGACTCTTGATGTATCCCCAACAGTTTCAGGTGTTTTCTCAGGTGGCAGTGGCCTGACATCAGTCCTACCACCATCCTGTGAGAGTCTCGGCTTAGCTCAAGAAGGTGTCTTGATAGCCGGTCGGTTGGCACCATCATCATCTTTTTTCCGTGAGTATTGCCTGAGGCACTCTCCCAGAGAGATTGATGATGTTTTTTAACCCCCTACTTTGTGTCCTGCTTGATATCCCCAAACAGGATTCCGCAGGCTGGTTCTGGTCCAGTGAGAGTTGTTGCTGCCCCCGCTGTTGCTAGGGCATCTGTGCTCTCATTTCCCTGTATGCTCTTATGACCTGGTACCCAGACAAGTTTCACCCTGTTCTGTGCTCCCAGGTCGTTAAGGTTTTGGTGTGCCTCCCAAATTAGTTTGGAAGTGAACCTGCATGAACGCAGGGCTTTAATCGCCGCCTGACTATCGGAGAGAATTGCTATGGGTTGGTTTCTAGGACTCCTCCTTAGAATCTCTGTCGTGCAGACGGAGATTGCCGTTACCTCGGCTTTGAATATAGAGGCTTGAGTACCGAGGCTTAGACTGATGTCTTGCCTCGGTCTCTCCCCTTATATTCCATCCCCTACTCCTTTGCTAGTCTTTGAGCCATCCGTGTACCAGATTTGCCCTCTTGAAAGCATTGGTATGGCCCTTGATGTAACTTCCCCATCTTCTATGATGGTGGTGTATGTTCCATCAAAGGAGTATGTTAGAGTCATTTTGTTACTTGAAATGCTGTTATTTGAATTACCTGTCATTATTTTTATTCATACATTGTTTTTAACAGAAGCGGTGGAGATCGAGCGTTTCTTTCAATTTTGATGCTCTTGATCGAAAACATCAACTTTGCGATTAGATATGGAAGTGTGAGAAGTTGTAGAAAACAATGCTTTCATGTAACTGTCACGAAAACTTTGAGTCCATTTCTGAGAACGAAAAGTGCCGAATCTATTATGCTGGTATTCCTGTAGCTGAAAAGTGAATACACCACCGGAAATTAGTTAATCGCCCCGTGTTACGAGTACGGTACATATTCCAGTTCCGGAATTAAGGTGTGTTATCAGTGAAAAGTCGGCGTTTACATTGGAGTTGAAAATATTTTTCTAATTTTGTCATATAAAGGTACTTTTCGAGCTGGTTAGGAAAAGTTCATTGCGTCATCAATTAGGATAAAATATCAGTTATCAAAAATGAAGAAAAGTTAATTTGATTTATAGAAAAGATAAAAGTTTATAAGAACCTTTTTTATTTTCCTTATAAACAAATACAACGCAGTTGGTTCAGTTTGATGAATTAGCTGTACTATTAAATTATATTCATCTTTGGAATTATATAAATTGCATTCGTCAATTTAAACTGTAGCAAAACGTTATTTTAAATATTGCTCGAAAGGTACAGCCATCGAACTTACATCCGGAAGCCATTAAATTCAGCATTTACGATACCATTTTCGAACAAATAGTTGGTATATAATAATCAGTATCAATATGAATTCAACGTCATACTACCATTCAGAAAATTGATGGAAACAATTACTGAGTGTTACAGAAAGGTCCATGATATAGAATAAGTAGAAATAGTAGATTGTGGAAGAAAACGAAAATGAGTCAATTAACTATTCAATTTTTGAACAACCCTTATATTTGTTACCAGGCCCGAATTGGAATTGGGATGGTGCTCCTAAACTTCAGTCTTGTGTTAAAGCTTGAGAGAGTCATATGTTTGCTAGAGTAACGTGACCTTTTTTGGTGAATGATTTGTTTCGAAATATCAGTTTATTGCTTTAGTAACAACAATATTTTTTTGAATGACGTAAATATCATGAAATTTCATCCAATTCACAAATTTTATCCATGGTTTGGTTAAAGAAATTGAAAAATTCTTAGTTATTCCGGCGTTCAATTTTTTTTCTTTCGGCATAATAAATGATTTTGGCAGATTTCTTTGTTTTATTTAGTTAGATTCCATTTTCCACCTGGGCCTTTGGCCCAGATATTAATGGGTGACTAATTGATAAGTATTTGAAAAGACTGGATTCAAGAAAGGTATTGAAGATACAAGAAAACTTCTACTCGTTACACAAAATGAAGTGTTTTGTGACTGTTTACATGAATAGCTATTTCCGCTGCGTCAAAAAGAATTTTCCATTTACTTGAAAGTGGTTGACAATGTTTCACTTTGAGTGAGGTTATTTTGGACTTTCATTGTCTAAAAAAGAACAAAGAAGAATTCAATTCCCTGCAATTTTATTCACGACGTTTCTACAGTCGTTATCAATTGTATAAATACGACACTCCCAAGGATATGGCCAATTCAGTGTTACTAGCCTAGGAGTAATTTGCCGGTGTTCAGGTAGGCTTGTTGATTGCAGAGCCAGTCCTCTCCGGTACAGCATTGTTAAATTCTTATCGCAATTTTAATTGATCCATGCCACTAATTATGGGTTTCCACACATTACTGATATCTATGCTTGCTTGACTGGAGACGTTATTGTTCATCCATCGAATTGGACAATATCGAGAAAGATCTGCGACGAAATGGGTACCCAAAAAAATATACAAGAGGTTCTAGCCCGCAGGGTGGATAACAACAAGAAACCAGACGAGCCGAGACAAGCCACCCTGTGCTTTCCTTATGTTAGAGGTCTATCGAAAAAAATAAGGCGAATTGGGGACAAAATACGGACATGTTTCAAGTCAGGTAACACCATTCGCAGCCATCTTACAGAGACGAGACCACGTAACGCTAACATTGACTCCAAAAACTGCATCTCTAAAAACTGCGGTGAAGCTTATCTTGGAGAAACTAAGAGACCGCTTAGCCGTAGACTCGCTGAACACAAGAGAAACACTCAACGAGGAGAAACATCAAAGTCAGTGATAGCGGATCATGTCTGGACTACCCAACACAATAATAAATGGACTGAAGCCGAAGTCATCCATAAGGAAGAGAGCTGGTATAGAAGGAAGTTCAAAGGACAACAATGTCTTCAGTCAGGCAATCATTTAAATCCGTAATGTGTGGAAACCCTCAATTAGTAGCATGGATCAATTGAAATTATGATAAAAATCAACAATGCTGTACCGGAGGGGCCGGCACTGTTATTAACAAGCTTACCTGAACACAGGCAAATTATCCCTAGACACAGAATTAGTCATATCATATGTGAGAAGTATCCTTGAGAGTGTGGCATTTATACACTTGATAACGACTGTAGATATTAACAGTTGAAATGTCGTGAATAAAATTGCAGAGAATTGAATTTTTCTTTTCTGAACAAATTAAGTCCAGAATAACCTTACTCAACACGAATCCTGTTCTTTGGACAATGAGGTACATTTTGATTAGAATAGATACTCTTCCAGGAATCACCCTGCACCAAAGAATTACAGTTCATAACATCAGCTTTATTTTTCGCCTCGTTTCCCCCGAACTGTGCCATTAATTCAGCGGCATCTCTCCAAGAAACAGAGATCCATCTGAAACCCCGCCGCCATTCCGGAGAAATATACGATAATAACCTCCACCACGATTTCAACTCTTTATATTCACGTGATTGTGCAAGTCGTGTAAGTGTTCCACGGTTGGCGAGCCGCCAAATAATCGCGCCGGAAATCGAAATTATTTTGCTGGGAGCGAATGACGAGGCTAGCGAAATGGTTTTGCGTTATGGGGCGTTGAAGAGAAGGGTCGGCCGATTCTTCATATATAACATTGGCTCGCAACATAAGTTAGAGCCGAGGCAGTGACGTGCCCGTCGGGGATTCGGAAACCGTGAGTTATGCTCCAAAGGCGAGACTTCTTCAGAAAACGCACCGTGTTATAGAGAGCTGTTTTTTACCTGCAATGATTAATTGGTTTGGATGGCTGATTACGCACCTGGCAAAGTTAAATATGGGAGAGAAATATGGGGGAACCAAACAATGGGCTGATTTGAAAACTTTCTCCTCACCACTTATAATTATATAATTTGAAAAATACATAATATTGTTATGCACCTGGTAACGAAAGCACAACAAATTTCTATAAAACTTCAATGAATTTTATTGAAACATCTAGAAGCAACCAGATCAAAAGTCGAATATACTTATCGTTTTTTATGATTTGCTCAATGGTTCTAGAACTCCATTCTTCTCTTTTAAGTTGTGCAATTGTAGGATTTCTATTTTGACAGTTAATGATCAGTAAATATTTTAAGTGACAAGTATTGATTGCTGTCAAGTTGAGTTGAGCCAATTGGAGCAGTGGTACAGTAGAACTAAAAAGTGTAACATTTGGTTTCTGAAACAAGTGGTAATACTAGAGGCAACAATAATAATAATAACAATCTCTTTATTTGCTCAGATTGATCTGTACAACTTCAGGAGCAGAAAAAGAAATGAAAAAGAGGAAAAGGTCAGTGTACAATATTGAAAGAAAAAAACTATACTACGCTAAAATATACAATGTCACAAAGTAGTAAAATCGAGAATGTGTTGAAAAATAAAAACATATATAACCATAAACAGATGCACACACACATATCAATATAATATACGAGCCCCTTCCTATTTCAGTTGGCCCACATTATATTTTTTTAGAAATTTGTCCCAGGGTGACAAAATAAAAGTGCCTCGAGAACTATTTTTCTTAAAATGTATTGAAACACATAATTAGACTCTACTTACCAAAATATATACATAAAAACCAATAAATTTATACAAATTGAGAACAAATAGAAAAACGTGAACAAATACAGAACATAAAAAAAAAAACAGTTTTGAAGTTTACCACTGGGTAACATCGCCTTTATTCTTCAAAACTGCAGAAATTCTTTGTGGCATAGTATTCACTAAGTTTTCACAAAATTGCGGTGTAAACGAATCTCATATCTCTTTTATTTCAGGGATTGGTCTGGCAGGATGTGTGCGCAAGCAACACTATTTTCATCGCATGCCACAATGTTTCGATCGGAGATAAATCGGGACTACTAGAAAACCAATCGAAAAAGTGGAATGTTATAGCCTTCCATCCATTTGAGAGCTTTTTTTGAAGTGTGGCATCCGGCGCCATCCTGCTGGAACACAAAATCTTGCCCTGATGTCAAATATTCTTTCATGACTGGCAACAGCGATTCTTCTAATAATTCCAAATGTTTTACAGTATTCACAACTCCTTGGATAAAATGGAGTTTTCCTACCCCTTTGGCTGACATGCTGCCCCACACCATGACTGACGCAGGAAATTTGATTTTTTTCTTAAAACAGTCCGGATGGAAGGCTTCATGTTTTTAGCGAATAACTCTACTTCTACTGTCCCCAACACACACTTCAAATCAGGACGCATCGCTCCTCTGTATATACTGCACGCCATTGTTGAGATGTCCAAGATCTATTTTCATTAGCCCATCTTAACCTGTTTTCCTTCTGCTGTGACGTTAACAGTGATTTTTCTTTGGCCTAAAACAAAATTGTCAATTGTAAACAATTTTGCGGAAAAAATATTTATCCAGTATCAACTTCATTATTTTTTATCATCAAAAATGTTACCTGTAAGTGCCAAATCCCAGTTTGTGGGCCTCCCGGTGGCATGTGGATCTCAAAATGCGCCTTCCAATAGCATCACTCCATAGAGCACTTAGCTATAAATAATTGGAAAGTTGATGCTTTTCGATAATTCTTCGTAGCGCTCTTCTATCTGCGTCTGTAATATTTCTTTTTCTCACATATCGAGGCTTTGTATTGACTGAACCGGTAGTTTTGTATTTTTTACCTATATTTCTAACACTATATCGCGTTAAATCTAACAAATTTGTAATTTCTGAGTTTGATTTTCCAGAACTGGCAAATTTAATAATGATTAAACACATTTTCTCATCAATAATCTTTCCTCACGATGAGAACTAACCTTAAAATGTATAAAGTATATTCTGACAGTTCCTTAGTACTTTGTCTTTGCTTAAATATTTCGAAGCCACCGTCGATATATGTTTATTTTGTAACACAAGTCAAATGGGGTCTATCAAAAACTAATAGAAACTTTCTATTTCGGAACATTTTTGATTTTTCGCTAGAAATTTTAAAAGGAAATAATGAAGTGGAAGTTTTTCTATTTGATTCTATTGAAAACATACCCTTTTATTACATTATTACCTAAAGTATTATGTATTATTTATTATTATATCATGGTGTTTAAAATAAGATTTCGGTAGTTGGGCCAACTGAAACTTACCACATAAATATAATAATAGATAATTCCTTCATATATATGTATCGGATTACAGATAAAACTCATCTATACTGTAGCAGTTCTTTGACAGAAGAAGTTGCTTCAGTCTTAATTTGAAGATATGTACATTTTCAGAATTTCTCATGCTATCAGGGAGTTTATTGAAAAGTTTTTAGCACTGAAACTTGAAATTTCTTTGGTAAAGCGCAGTGTGATGTTGACTGGGTAATAATAAGTGGGCATTTCGGGTAAAATAACTATGGTAGGCTCTATTAGCAGCTGATGTATTTCAATTTCAGTAGATAAATGTGCAAGATTCCATAATGTAAATACCTGCAACCTTCAGATTCTTAAAACTTCTTTTACAAGAATCTCTATAGGCCTGCTCAGCAATGATCCTGATAGCATGCTTTTGGATACAAAACAAACGAGACACGGTAGAGGATGGGCTCTAGTTCCGGATGCCACATCTAAGATGCGAATTGAAGTTTGCATAAAAGACAGTCAATAAAATACTTTGGCAGCTTAGTTTGGAGAATAACAGGCTTTTCTAAGTTTATTACATAAGTCGTCTATATGTGTCCTCTATTGAAGTTTGTCATCAAAAACAATACCCAGCATTTTTGTTGACTTAGGTTCAATTCCAAAGCAGTATCAACAAACAGATTCAACTCATATCTGTGTAAGTGCTTTTTTTCTTGGTGAAACCATGTTGAGAGGGCAATAACAAGTTATTTGCTGTGAAATATGCTTCCAATTGTTCTTTTAAGTTAATTTCACAGAGTTTAGAGATGATCGAAACAATACTTATTGCTCTATATATAGTTATCCATATTGTTTGGGTCACCTTTTTTGGAAATGGGAGATACACTAGCAAGTTTAAAATTGGTCGGAAAAATGCCGTTTGCGGTTGAGAGAGAGAGAGGATGTAGAAGTAGACATAAGAAGATATACTTATTTTTTGAAAGAACAAGTTGCTAAACAAAAACAAGAACAAGAGGAACAAGCACAAAATGAGCTTTTTCAACAATTTGTAATGCGCAGAAAAAAGATCAAGACGAACAGGAAGCCAAAAGAAAACAGGAACAAAAGGAAATAGGATCCAAAATATAACAAGAACAAGAGGAATGGGAATCCAAAAAAACAGAAACAAGAGGGAAAAGAAGCCAAAAAGAAGAAATAACAAGAGAAGCAAGACAAACAAGAACTCAAGAGGAAACATGAAAAAGTCTAATATTTCCAATAACATGCTTAACTTTCACAACGAATCTGTCGAAGCCAACAGTGTTTCTAGTCCAGAATGAAATCACAAAAATAGTGCAGGAGATCGAAAGGGCGGTCCAGGAGGTCAAATGGTCTAAGGGTCAGCAAAAGGAGCAAAAGAGTCAGCAAATTTTTCAAAATATATGAACGAAGGACACGAAAGGTGCATGGAAACGACAGATAAACGGATGGTACAAGAGGTGAACAAGGAATTCAACGGAGATGTGGATAAGATCAAGGAGAAACTGAAAACAATACACATCTTGGTAAAGGAGCCCGCAAACACCTTATGGGATTTGGGTCCAGGTGGATTTTTTTGAATTTTTGGTATGATGTAGTCCATGTAATTCTCAACCAATGTTACCATTGCGCCAACCCAAAAAAATTAACAGTTTTGCTGCTAGGGGGCGTTGAAATCACCCCTCGCGCAGATTAGACTATTTATTTTTAAACCCGGTAACAATATTTTCACTTGTTTCATTATTGCTAATGTTGCACAATATGGTGCAGTTTTATAAAAAAAATTCTTACCCTTTCCTTCCCCCAACTCCTATTAGGTAACGAAAAAGAAAATATTTCTTGGGTGCTTTTAAATGTATCGTCGAACGTTTATATATGCCTTAATAAGGGAAATAACAGTTATGTATGATTATCCCCCTCCCCCTGGAAGACACAAAATGAAAAAATTTCGGCGAATTTTTCTGAATTTTTAAAATGATGTAGTTCAAGTTATTTTGAATCGAAAATAATTGGGTGACAAACCCCGAAAATGAATAGTTTTGATGCTAGGGGGCGTTGAAATCTCATTTTGCTCAGAATAGACTATTTATTAATATAGGCTGAAACAATTTCTCTACGTAATTTACTTTAGATTATGCTGAACAATTGTGTGATTTCTTATAAAAAAAAATCTGAAACCTCCCCCTTACCCCCAACCCCTATTTTAAAACACGATATTCATTATAAATGCTTTACCAAAATAAATGTTTAAATCAGCTAAAATTAGGGAAACTGTACAGTGGTTCAGTTTCACCTTTTTCTCCATTCAAAAAAATATTGGTGGATTCAAAGGAAGAGGAGAGAGATTGAATTAAACAACTGTACGATTTCCTTCATTTGAACTGATTAAAACATTTATTTTGATAAAACATTTATTTTGATAAAGCATTTACAAGTAGTCGAGAATAATTTTTTTTTGTGTTTTAAAATAGGGGTAAGGGGTAAGGGGGGAGGTTTCAGATTTTTTTTTGTGAGAAACCACACAATTGTTCAGCATAATCTAAACTACAATACGTAGAGAAATTGTTTCAGCCTATATTAATTAATAGTCTATTCTGAGCAAAATGAGATTTCAACGCCCCCTAGCATCAAAACTATTCATTTTCGGGGTTTGTCACCCAATTATTTTCGATTCAAAATAACTTGAACTACATCATATTAAAAATTCAGAAAAATCCACCAAAATTTTTTCATTTTGTGTCTTTCGGGGGGAGGGGGGATAATCATACAAAACTGTTATTTCCCTTATTAAGGCATATTTAAACGTTCGACGATACATTTAAAAGCACCTAAGAAATACTTTCTTTTTCGTTACGTAATAGGAGTTGGGGTGAAGAAGGAGGGGGGTAAGATTTTTTTTATAAAACAGCACAATATTGTGCAACGTTAGCAACAATGAAACAAGTGAACATATTGTTACCGGATTCAAAAATAAATAGTCTAATCTGCGCTAGGGGTGATTTCAACGCCCCCTAGCAGCAAAACTGTTCATTTTTTTTGAGTTGGCGCAATGGTAACAGTGGTTGAGAATAACATGGACCACATCATAGCAAAAATTCAAAAAAATCCACCGGGACCCAAATCCCATAAGGTGTTTGCGGGGTCCTTTTCCTCTCTAGTAAAAGGCCATTTTCACTAATACCCACGAGGCCAACACAAGTGAAAATGTTGAAGCCTCCACCATTTGATGTGCAATGTATCGAGGTCAATTTGAAGCAGCAGCAAATGCAATCGGCAGGTCTTCGTAGGAGATGACCATGTCACTATTCCGGTGTTTACGAGGCTAACCGTTTCAAAGCCAACTGAAGAGTCGATACTGAAAAACGCAGAGGAAACTTGCAGGAGTATGGAGCTGATTTAGAGCGACTCATCAATTTGGCTTGCCCTCAAGCGTCGAAGAAATCCATAGACCGAGTAGGGGTACGTACTTTCAGTGGCGACTTGAACGAAACTGACATGAAGAAAGCCCTTCGACTTTGACGACTTCAAACCATTGGCGCAGCACTACTAACTCCATTGGAGTTCAAGGCGGCAAAAAACGCATCAAGAAATACAAGATCCTAGCTACTTGAAGTTGAATTTACAGAAGACTATTTTGCAAACATTTAACAAACGAGTGTATTCTCTAGAAAAAAAAAGACGGAGCTGCTGGGAGAGATCAAAATCCAAAAAGAGAAAGATCATCATCTGCAAGCAACAATGCAGGAGCTGTGCGCATGGAATCATCTCCGATTCCTTGTCAGTTTCACTTGCTAAGAGGTAGTTTAAAAAATGTTGTATACACATTCTCCAATTCTCATTAAAATTTTCAGTAGTTGACATCGGTGCAACTTTTGAATCTGACATTCCTTTGACCGGAATAACTTCAAATCCTGATTCATTTACCAGAAATCAAATAAAATGTTCAATTACTCTATTGGCAACTCTATTCCCTTTTAGACTTTGCCACGTAAGATAGTTTTGTGTATAATACGTTGAGTTCTTCAATAAATTGGCATTTAAATGAAACTACGATTATGAGTAGAAAGATAATAGAAATGATGAAGAAATAATATTTATCTACCAGAGTATGAAACTTCCCTGTATTGGAAGTAAAATTCTTAGAATTTATTCTTCTTCTTCTTTATTCTTAACCATGATGTTGCAACTGATCTATCACCGTTTATAATTACTTTTATGTATCACCTTGTATAATAATCATTCTTATAGTTAGTTGAAGTGCAATACATCCATTTGTTGAGTCAGCAGTTGAGCATACAGATGAACTCTATTTCAGAACATAATTTTTGCTATGTACCTATTTCCCATTTATAAAGTGTGACTTCTCACGGAAACACCCCTGTCTCTTCCGTAATTTTCGACGTAGAACCATGAAATTACCACGATTAATGGATCCACTAAAAACGAACTCACTGCGTGGAAATGGTCATCCTACATTATATATACTGCACGCCAGCAGCCCATTTTTTCATCGCTGCTGAAAAATAACTTAAGATGACTATTTTTGTATGGTGGGTTAATTTCTGGTGTATCTATCGATCCTCAAAATTTCATGTATCTACTTGGAAAATAACGGAAGAGACGGGGGTGTTTCCACGAGAATTGAAACACTCTGTATATTTCTCTCTGTTATGAGATTATGTAACTTCTTAGTTGTTTGAATAAATTAAACGGAAGCCACGCAGGCAGTTAACATGTTACGTTGTAACTTTGATATTTTGATACCACTGTTAGACCTTTACCAATCAGAAAAACATCACCGTTAAACTTTAGAATACATAGAGCAAATCAATTCAATGTTTCCATCCACAACTTTCTGCATCTCCTCTCCATCTCAATTGCCATGACCGCTCGCAGCAATGACAGCATCCATGTTTTTCAGTACCTGCAATATAGAGTGTGATCTAACACAAACGTACATCAAATATGTTGATAGATTGACAGATTGATAGGTTGATAGATTGATTGATTGAGAGATTGATGTATTGATAGATTGAGAAAAAAAAACAATTGATAGACAAATGGATGAATTCAATAAGATAGATAGGCCAAGAAATAGATGAATAGATAGAAAATCAGATTTATTGAATCTTCAATGATCATAATTATGATATACGATACCTCAGACAACAAATAATTCTTTGCATACGTATCTATATTTCATCTATTCTGTGTAACGCCACTGTTTCATGTGAATCATAAAAGGGTCACGGACCGGAATATATGTTGCTTGTCAAAGTTTTCAGACAGTAATATATGGAAGGGTTGTTTCGCATTCGGTTTGCCTATCCAGCAACATAACATCCACAATCTTCGGAACTCTGTCAATACCTTCGGATTTCGAAGTTTGTCAGAGACATGAGGCAGAAACTCATTCAGATTAGAAATGACCCATGTCTTATATTCTGTGTAGAATGTATCGCACAACGGCTGACTAGGTACGATTCGAATGAAACGAAAATAAAGGGAGTAGATTCTGAGATTTCCTGAACCTTTCACAATTCCAATATTTAGGTATGTTATCTTTTTAGAAACGATACACATTTCGAGAGATATAGGGTATCTTCTTCTGGAAGTTGAAACAATTATACAATGTGGCTCATCACAGTTTTCCCTATGTAAACTTTCGAATGGTTCGACGTGAAGTAGAACTATAACTCTAAGAAAGTCGTAAATCAACATCCACTTGAGGTATCAGCAGGCTGTCAAGCAGTCGATGCCACACAGAGTTGTACCTGCCCTAGCCATTGAATTCTAGGTATTTATATTGGGGTAAAGAGCTCACTACTATCAAAATGCCAAACTATTTCATGAGGTACTTCAATCTGACCTGAGAATCTTTCAATAGACACAATTTCATTGTTTATCTTTATTTCGAAGTATAGGAAATAATGAGGGTCGTTGGCTAATATCGATTTACGACCACACACAACCATTTTGAATGGTATCAATTATGTTTTTCAATAACTCACCTAAAATTAAAATTGTGACATCAGCTATGAAGATGTTAGGATTCAATGAGAAGGTCGGTTGAAGACTGACGAGCGAGATACCGAGTTTACCCTCGAGGTTTTCCTCAACACTGATATTGTATGGTTCTGTCGTTATGTCGTCAGTGGTTCCTAGTTAAATAGGCCTGTGATTTTTACCAGGTTCTGTTTACTAGGTGTTACGGATTCATGAATATTTTTATGTTGATCTGTCCGAAAATTCTGTTGCGCCTGTTGTGAGAGGCTGTTTCCTCCTCGTTACCACGTCTACACTCCATGGTTTCTCTTTTCATTCTCGTGTTGTGTAGGTGTTTTCTGAGGCCACAGTGCCCGGTTAGTAAGCCGGTGATTGTGCATTATGGTGGTGATTATCTACAAAGAATCTGCAGACAATTTAAAAACACTGATACTACCAAAACCAATTTCTGCTCACTGGTAAGAAGTGAATTAGGAAATATTTCACTGACTTGGTCCTAATATTATTTGAGGAAAATAAATGCCATAGAGCTAGTACAAAGAGTGTTTGCCAAGTACCTCTCATTGAAAATGGAAGGAGTGTACCCTGCTAGAGGCACAGATAACCACTTCTCTTATCCAAGTTAAATATGACAAACTCACGTCAGAGGAGGGTAATGAATGTGTGTACTTTTCTGAATAAATTATTCAATGAACCGTTTCAGGTACCAGAGTAGTCAGTAGACACAATCCAACATTTTATCTACCACAGCCAAAATCAAATATATTAATCAGTTAATGTGATCATATTACAGTACTTTTTGTCGCAATGTTGACTTCGCACTATCTCTTGTAACATTCGTTTTTAGTTTTAGTCAATTATGTGAATAATATTTAAATAACACACTTCCTTACTACCCTGTATCCATTTATTCACACATGAAAGCACTATTATGATATACACATCTTTCTTGGACCACCTTGTACTCCGCGAATGTTCTTACGGTCACGGTGTCCACTGGCTACCACAGTGAGCTGTGGAAGGTCGGGAGTTTTAACAGTGTTGTCAGACTTCGGGAAGATAATTCCATGGGTCCATAGTATATGTTGAAAATAGATCTGACAATGGTCAATGGAATATTTGATTCTGGCATGCGCACGGGGCTGTACGTTTGACCGATCGAATACCTTCACGTTGAGTGTAGCATCTGGTTTGGATGGATGTTTTGTGAGCGACTGGTGGTAGCCTTGTTCAACCTATGAGATGGCGAAGTTTTTGTCTTTCTAGCTTCTAGTAGGAATGACGTTCTTGATACCTATTTGGTGATCTATATTGACAGCTAGGTTTTCTCTTTAAGCCCATTTGCACGTACAAATAGTGAAAGGTTGTGGTGCTGTTGGCTTGCAAAATTTAAATGATAATCATCCTTTACTGGGTTTTCTTTTGCAATTCTGGTATCAATGGTTCTGGTCGTACTGGATTGGCCGTAGTGCATATTTTTGTTACATGACCAGAACTGTGCTCTTCGGGGGAATTTAAAAAGTACCAAATATAACTTTGTGGTGGCCGTGTAAATTATCAGTAATATTGGACTGCTATGACAAATCAACAGGTAGGTTATTTCATAATTCACTGTGGCTATCGCTTTTCATTCATTTCAAAACTTCTCATGCGCATTTCATTAATTTCGCTAGTGTAGAACATATATTCCTCATTGACAGATGCCATAAGGCCAAATTTCCATTGACGGATATCTGTCCTAGCTGAATCATTTGATTTCGCAGTTCCAGTAACAAATTTCTGTTGAGAAAAAAACCCTCATGACCAGGGTACCTTGATCGATTTTTATTATTATTTATATAATATTTGAGATTTCAGCATTTGTTGAATGCATTGACTCTATATTCAAGATTTCGCTCTGAATATAACTTAATAATTTTGTTTTTCATGGAATTAGATCTATCATTTTCTGAATTTTATAAAGAAATAAGTCGCTAACCCAGCTCATAATACAGGGTTATGAGAACATTTGTTTGCTGATTGATACTGACCAATTCAATTTATTGGGTTGCTTATTTCCATACCCTAGTGTTGGTCAATCCGAACATTGTAAACTCGATCTTCTTTTGATAAATTACTGATTTAAACTCCACTTCTCACAGGTTTTTTTTGCTGTTTCTTTGGTGTTTTTTTGGAGTCAAAACCATCCCTGAATTTTGCTTTTCTCCGTGGCATGATAGAAAGTGAACTACCATAGACGAGGTGAACCATTTTGGCGATCTACATGGTAACCCTTCGTTGGCAACTCACAGGGAAAGTAATCACTGGTGGTATTTACTGGTTACAGGATGATCCCACTTGGCATACAGGGCGATCCACCTTCGCCGTGCTACAGGGTGATCCATCTTCGTAGAGATACAGAGGAAATCATCATTGTTGGTCCATAGGATAGAGCGACATTGTATACAGGGTGTCTAAAAGGAGCATGCAAGATTTCAGTTGAAGTTATTGTTATAGTTATTTTGATATTTTGATCATTACTTATTGCATATATTTTTTAGCTTGCTTTGATGTGAAGCGGGAATCGAGGGGTTTCATTGAATGTGTTGTTGGGTTTAATGTTACCCACAATATGTTCCTATGCGCCTGAGCTCAAGCGACGCTACGTTAACGATTATTTAACCATTTGTTTCTCCCACTCTTTGATTTCTGCTATTTGGTGTCAATTTGTCAATATTTGGGTGCGGCTTGGTTGATGAGTATGGCTCGTTTGTTTATTTATTTATTTATTTCTCGAAAACATACAGGGATTAACCTAATTACAAGTTTACATTCAACTTAAGCTATGGATTAATTAATTATATACTATAAGCTATAACTACTACTAATTTCATGTATTTTATCTCAATGTACCTACAATGAATAATAGAAAAAAACAAGATACATGAATTATGATAATTTCAACCTAACGGATGTGGCTGTGATTTCAATTAAGGTGTGTTTTTTGGATGTGTAATCATTGAAAGGTTGTTGAGGGTGGGAGTAATTTATGTAGTTCATTTCTAAGAACTGGGAGAAACACGGTATGCATATCTAAGGTAGGAACGGCTTGTAATAATTTGTTAACAAAAGTACACATTTTATCAATAATGAGTGGCATTTTAGGAATATGAAATGAGATATTTTTTGGACGCAACACCTGTATTTTTCCTGGGTCCCAAACGATGGCAGCAAATTCCAAGCGACTTCGAACAAAAGTGCAGTAAAGAGTTTTTATTGTTTCTATGATTCTGAATTCAAACGTGAATCGTTTACAAATCCTAACATTTTCGAGCTTTTTGACAAGTTTTAGTTAAATGCTTTTCAACTGTTAAAGACGCTTGGAAAGTGACTCCCAAATCGACCTCTCCAATTATTGATGATTTATGTGATAACTGTAATCCAAAAACATTTTTTGACTTGCAAAAGCTAACCACAAAGCATTTACTTAAATTCAGATGTAATTTGTTTTCTTCTTCTTCTTGTTTATTGGTCATTGCTCATCAACCCATTGACTATTCTTATTTACTCATTGATTATTTGTTTATTGTTTCTCAATTTATTGTTTATTGATTCATTTGTTTATTGGGTATCAACCTGTTTATAGTTGATTATTTGTTTATTGCTCACTTGCTCATTATTATTTGTTTATTGTTTATCTACTTATTGATTTAGTGATAATTACTCATTTACCTATTGATGAAGTGATAATTGCTCATTTGCTAATTGATATTTGCTCATTACTCATGGGCTGATTGATATTCGCGGTGTTTAATTAAGCGTTGTTGTTTACTTGTTGTTATTTACTGGTTATTTACTTATTTGAAGTTTAGTTGCGCAACACTCATATAATTGGTAAGCTCACTGCTTACATTGTTGATGCTACATACTTTCGTCATAGTCACTAACTACTTACATGCTTGGTGTGCTTGCTGCCGACATGATCATTGCTCATCGACTAATTGCTCAATTGCTTTTGCTCATTTGATCTTGCTCACATGCTGGTACTCAACTACTTTTGATTTCACTCAGAGCTTTATTGATTAACTGCTTCGTATTTTTCAGCCATTGTTTTTCGCGCTTTTACTAGTAGAATTTATTGTTCGTTACTTTAACCTCAATTATAACCATGGATTCAATATAGCTATCATTCATGTGTACTGTATGTTTTCCGTTTTGTTAATAAATTCAATTTAGTTTTACTTGGCCATTTTGTTTTGTACAATCCCTTTGGTAGGTCGGAAGATTGTCTATTTCTGATTTAGGTATTTGCTAGGGACTAAATTTGCCTGGCGCCCTCCCAAGATCCATAATATTTTCAGTGTCTACTTAACGAACCTCCCCATCTTCACTGAGCTAGAGGCAAATACCACTTGTCATCTGACATTAGTGATCAAAGAAACTTGAACATTTGAAACGTAGTTGTACGGTTTCACTCTCAATGAATTCTCGTCTATTTTGAGGCGTACTGTCGAGTGAATATTTTCGTATGTGTAGGTATAATATTTGTGTATTTATTCGGGCATTTTTTGTGTGAAATCGATGATTTATTGCACAACCAAAGGAATATGTTCATATTACTACACTCAATTTGTCCTAATTGGTAATTTTCAATTTATATTACTTCTCATAAATTGATATCTTTGAACGATACTTCCGAAACTCATAAATTTGTATATTCATTGAAGTTGTTGAATTCTGGCAAATTCTGTGATAATTGACTGTTTCACTTTATATATGGTTTTTATATATGGTATCGAATCGACCCATTGTATGCTCATCAATTATGTGAAATTGTTAGATATTCAAGATGTGAACGTTATGTAATTTAATGTGGCCGTATCAATGGTCTCTTGAGCTTTGATTTCAAATAGATTAATCAGCGATAGTACTTTTTAAAATGGAATACATTGTGATTTCCTGATGAAGAGAGCACAGGAAAACATTCATTTAAAAAATTTAAATGTCTTGGGGGGTCAAGTGACATATCGTCGAAAAGAAAATTGAACTTTGTTTTAACCAACAAATTTTTTTTCGATTTTCGTCAATACATATTTTCATAATTTCGATCTCTTTCCTGTTGAGTAGATGCAATGTATATTCTCTCAAGAAGTAGTAAATGTAACCCCATTCGAAATATCTTCTGTCCCATTATTTTACATCAAACCATTCAATTTCATTAAGGTGAGGGTACCATTCAGAACCGCATATTATATTTTGAGTGCATAGGTATTATGAAAAAAAAGTATAAACAAACTCCAAAAAGATTACACATATACCTCTTGAAATTTTTAAAATTGATGTTCTCCTCTCGCCCTCTATCGAGCACTTATGCGCAAGCTCCAACGGCATCAATGCCTTAGCTGAACTGTGTCCCACTTCAGCGAGTAGTCAAACGTGGATTACCTCAGGGCTGTGTATTAGGACGTATCCTGTTCTTATTGTATTTCAACGACTTGGCCAGTCACAAGTTTGATGGTAGCTTCACTATATTTGCAGATGACAACACTATGCTATGGCATGAGACCAATACAAATAGCCTTCATTCCAAAATGGCTAGTAATATCTCCAATGTGAATGGATGATTTAACTCCAGTTTATTTTTGATTCGGGATTTGAGCCGGTTCAGTAGTAACATTCTAATATATCTTCAGAATATCTCATGAATGCAAAAGACAAGGTTTTGTGATAAAAAATTTAATTCCTTATGAGTTAAAAAAATGGCGAAGGTACAGAACATTCTGATCACACTGATCTAAATTTTTTGGTGACGCGGCTAACAGCCAGTTTCATAATCAGACTTTAAAAGTAAAAGTCGACTTTAAAAAATGTTGGTGTTTCATAATACTTTAAAGTGACTTTAAAGCCACTTTAAGTTAAAGGGACGATATCCAGACTTCAGTCAACTTAAATTTTGCGATCTAACCTCAAACATTGACTCACCAAGTCATCACTGTCTCAGTATTTTGTTGTCAGTTTTCAATTTCAATAACATTCCATGTTATGAACCTTTAAACCAAGGAATATAATCTTCAAGTTCATCTGAGGAAGAAAATCCAGAAATATTTCTAAGGAGAAGAAAACTTTATAGAAAAAGAAAAAACAGATCGTATGGTTATGATGATAATGTGGAGATAATGATACCTTTTCATTGCAAGAAATATTGTTGGTTTTCTTGTTTTCCAATATTTTCTGATTTTTTCCAATTTCATCCACCAAAAGAAGTTCCTCCTCTGTGGAAAAATTATTATCTCTTTTTGATTTAGTCATAGGATCAACGGATGAAAACAAAATAACAGTAATTACAACACTAACACCGAACAGTGAGTAAAAGCTTAAAGCTAACCTGAAAAATTCTCAAATTTTGTTGTTCTGTAAATTTTCGGCTGTTTATCGAACACACATTGAAGTATCGACTATACTTTAGTTGAACGTTTTGGTGGGTATGATTATGAAACACCTCACCTTTTGCTCTCTTTAAAGTGGACCTGAAGTAAAACTTTATCTTTAGTTGAAGCAGATTTTAAAGTATGATTATGAAACTGGCTGTAAGACGAATTCGCAAAAATTTAATGCATTGCGGCACTTCTAGCAGCCAGAATAATTGTGGAATACGAATGAAAATGTTTTTGCCTTAAGAAGGACGTTAATTTCTAAGATACATATTTTTCAATTATTTGTGCAATTGGACTCAAATCTATAATTTTTAACCTTCTTCTTATTTCCTGCATCGTGAATTAACAAAACATCTCACAAACAAACCAGCACAAGGCAGTCCTGTCAGTACATGAATAATGAAATAAACCCTCATGCTTGTCACCTCTAGAACGATCAAAAACCGCAACCCTTTCCCGTCAAAAAGAACAGGATTAAACTAACGCCATAATGCGTCACATCAACTCCACGACATGCCATCATTTATTCAAAACGATTGGCACAACATGCCATTTGATTCGGTAATTGACCTGTCACAGCTTGTCAGAAATTGTAACCCGTTTTATGTTTCAGATAATCACGTCAAGCAGGCTTTGGAGAGAGGACCGAACCGTGTAAAATCACGTTCTGCTGTGAATATCTCACGTAGACCTAACTAATTTCTTCACAGAGTTTGCAGAGGACTCAATCATTAAATGCTTGAAATTATGATAGGATTATAAACTCAGTCTTCAGTTGATGATTATTGATTATTTTTCATAATTTATGAAGTTTTCTCAAAAAAGATGCTCTCTCTAAATGGCTACTCTTGCTCGGGGAATGATGTAACAATTCAGGGTTTATTTTTTTCTGTAAGAGTTGTACTTTCACATTAACGAACGAGTACATTGATTTTATTTATTTTAAGTGTCAAAAAATTGCACAATTTTTTTACATATTTTTTCTAAATAAATTTCCAAATTTCGTTTTCATGGAAATGACTTTCATGGAAATATATTTCTAGCATGACTTCACGCATTAAAAAAAATTGAATTCCTACGATCACTAGGAGCCAAGATAATTTTTTTATTTCAAAAAAATCTGGAAGGCCTAATAATCATCGTACAGCAGTCACCTTCCTGAATATTGAGGTGGAATACATATTTTTTCGATAAAAAAATACTAGGTTATGTCTAGTTCATTTGCAGTATTATTAATTGATGGAAAAAGTGAGGCGTGCAGGCGCGGAGCGATGCAATTTTAGCGGGTGGCGAAGTGGGGATACAAATACTGTTGACATTAAATACACTTTCGTGCTGACAGTGTTATTGAAAAAGAAAAGAAAAGTTATTGGTTCAATTTCAAGTACTAGTGTACATTGCAAAAGAAAACGTGCGTGAACAACAAGCCGAGATACTCAATATTTTTCAAGCACAAGCCACTTTGAACGCTCGAAATAAGTGTTCAGTGCTATCCCCATTCCGCCATCCGCTACAGCTATTGCGATCCGCGCCTGCACGCCTCACTTTATTCATCGAATAATAATACTGCAAATGAACTAAACATATCCTAGTAGTTTTTCATTGAAAATATAGGTATTCAACCTTAATACTCGACTTTGATTTGCTCTTAGCAATTTTACATTATATTGGCCTTTCTGATACGGCTGTTGCATTAATGGGTGAATATCTGAAAAACAGACATCAGAAAGTACGCATAGAAGATGATGAGTCGCAATATCTTGAATTGTTCTCAGGTGTACCTCAAGGATCCATTTTGGGACCATTACTCTTCACCATATATACCTCAGGTTTATTACAATCTCTTCATAACTGCTCTGCCCATCTATATGCCGATGACACACAAATTTATTACAAATTCCCATTAGAAATAATTGAAGATGCCTCGACTCTGATCAATGCAGATCTAAATGCTTTCGTGAAGCTCGCATCCGATCACTGTCTTCTAATTAATACTTTAAAATCTAATTTGATGATCTTTGGACCAAGAATGAATGCTGATATTAACGTTGATGTCAATATCTCAATTAATGATGAGCCTCTTGCGAAGGTAAATTTGGCTAGAAATCTAGGTGTTCTGATTGACACAGATTTTAGGTTCGAAAAACACGTGAACAAATTAATACAAAAGGCATACTCCGCAATAAAATTGATATATGGCAGTAGGCATCTCCTTTCACCAACTATCAAATCTACCCTGTGTGAAACGCTGGTGTTATCAGTTTTCAACTATGCTGATCCTCTATATGGTCCCAACTTAACCAATCAGTACAAAAAAAAGATTCAAAATGTTCAGAATTCTTGTTTACGACTAATATATGGTGTAAGAAGGCGTCAAAGAATCTCATATAAACTTCGTGAATCTGGTTGGTTGAATATGGAACATAGACGAATTCTTCACAGTGCTTGCCTTTACCACCAAATCATTATCAGGGAAACACCTCCTTACCTTCACAGAAGACTGAGATTTCGCTCTGACATCCATAATTTGAATATAAGATTCAAAGGTACTTTATCACCCCCTCGTTTCAGAACAGAATTGTTCAAGCGGTTATTTTCTTACCAAATTTGTGAAGTTTACAACTCTATACCTCAATCAATAAAAAACAGTGGTCTGTACAAGTTTAAAAGAATCTACAAAAAATATTTATTTCAGCTTCAGTGTACCATATAGATACTAGAAAAATGTTGAATGTCTATATATATTACGTATTATGTATTTCCCTCTTCTTATAAATACCATATTCAATTTTCCTGAGTCTTTTCAGTCCTAGGTAGCGGACGCATTCATGCAGACATCCAAATGTGAATTTATGCGGAAAGAGACTTACTAAGGTTAAGTGGAAGAACAATTTAGTGGTGATTCATCATCTCCACCTAAATTGAACTTCGCCTTTTACTCATTTCAATTGTATTTTCATACTGATGTAAGATGTATTATCTTGTGAGTAATAAAGACGTTAATTATTATTATTATTATATCCATGAAGGTGACTGCTGTACGGTGATTATTGCGTCTTCCAAATTCTTTTAACCCATTAACGCCCACGGATACCATATGGTATCGCAAATCATCTTCCCCTTCTCCAATGCACCACAATGATTTTTGAAGTTATGGTATCATGCAAATTCGATTTTGTGCTTCGTAAACAGTTGCTTTTGATATACTGTAACTGACATTGTATTTTGAGACGTCTCCGCAGTGGTGTTCTAGTGATTCATATTGGGTGATTTTGTTGTGCACAAAACAATGGACATTCGGTGATCGTAAGTACTTTTTCAACTATTTCTGTTTCATTTTAGTGAACATATATTACAGTTATTTATTGCTTATGAATTATACAATATTTCTGTATATAGATGAAAAAGACACTTATAATACAGGGTGAACTATAATGTTCTCAAAGTCACTGATACCATATGGTATCCATGGGCGTTTTTGGATAATAATGACTTCTAGCTAATTTGTTGAAACAAATAAATATTTCTATCATTTCAGAAGGAATTTTTGCTTTTGCAAGCTTTATGCTCAATGACGATGAAGACTTGGTCCTACAAGTTTATGAAATATTTGTGGAACCGCCAGATTCAAATGATGGCACCAGATGAGGCACCTATGAGCACCGATGGTACTGATGCTGAAAGAGCTGCCACAACCAAATTTATCGCAAATAATCCACATCGATAAATTATTTACATGCTTGAATTTATTGGCCTATCTTAGATATTCGGGTTATGGGGCAATAGGCACAATTCGAATAAACAGAATACCTAGATCGTGTCCAATTACCGGAAAACAATTTCAAAAGAAAAAAATGTGGGTAATACGAATATGTAATTGAAAGAGAAGATACTATCTCAGTATGGGGGAACGACAATTCGATTGTTACCATAGCATCTACAAGTGCTGGTGTTCAACCAGAAGGAATGGTAAATAGATATTGTCAAAAAGAAAAGAAACGTGATGATTTCTCGCCCTCACCGTGTGGCTGATTACAAACATAACATGGGAGGAACGGATCTTATGTACCAAGGAGTTGCTGCTTATCGCCTATCGCATCGGAATACACAGCAAAAAGTGGTTTTGGCCCATTTTTACATTGCTCATTGATGTCGCATTACACAATGCTTGGTATCTCTACAGAAGAATGTATAAAATATCAGCATTACATTTTAGAAGAGAAATCGGTCAAGTATACCTAACATAGTAGTCGAATCAGTATCACAAAGAATTTACTTCCAGACAAACGATTTGGTCAGATTGACAATTTTTTATCTCGTGTATCAACTGTTTTGCCTCCTATCATACGGAATAGGACACTCTTTCTGCTTTTTAGCATAAAGACATATTTATATTTTTGTCAACTTCGTAATAAAAATGTTTTCAAATGCCCACGGATACCATATGGTATCAGTGTTTTTTTTCTACACTAAAATACTAATATTGAAAAAAATATTATTTTTCAGCACAATACATTACTTTTTCTTCAAAACACTCGAAAAACATAAACAAATAGCAAAAAAATCCATTTGGGAGCTAATGGGTTAAAATAAAAAACTATCTGGGCTCCTAGTGATCGTGGAAATTTAATTTTTTTTTTAATGCTTGAAATCATTAATCCATTTTCATAAAAGTCGTTTATATAAAAACAAAATTGAGCAATGCATTTATAAAAAACATTTGAAATTTTTTTAAAGTCATTTTTTGACCCTTAAAATTTAAAAAATCAATATTCTCATTCGATAATATGAAAGAACAACTCTTACAGAAAAAATAAGCAATAAATCGTTACTGTAGCATCATTCCCCGAGCAAAAATACCCATATTGAGAGAGCATCTTTTTTGAGAAAACTTCATATATTTTGAAAAATAATCGATATTCATCAATTTTTCAAAGACAGACTTTTTTGGCTTGTCATAGGCTACACGTAGCGGTAAGTAACCAGTTTGAATGCCTTACAGTTAACGAGTTATAGAAACCCCGATTTTTCACGGTTTTTCCGATATAACTCGAAAAGTATCTACGATATCAGAAAATTATAGGTGATTCAATTAATAGATCTTTTTAATACCTACAATTTCCTAATTTCACTTTTTTCGATCGGAGCTGTAGTTTTTTGGTTAGCAACAAGAAACAGCTTTATGCATATTTGACAATTTTTTAGGTCATGTTCGGTGATCACGATCGAGTTGCATGAAATAGAAACTCATGCTGAATTTTCATTTCCTATACGCTCATTTTTTTTCGGATATTAATTTTTGCACGCACTTCTCCCTATTGCTTGGACTACTCCTTGGAGTACTATTGTGAACCATCACACCCTGAATGATCGCTAAACTTCAGCATTCAAATCAGAAGTATAATTTTTTTGAGAAAATAAACCAGCGGATATCCTGAATCTTCTCAACGAAGTTCACAGACTTGACGATCCAATTACATTCGAGTTCAAACAAAAAACTACGACGTGATTAAAAGCTCCACCGCAAACAGTTTGAAAATTACATTACGTTCACTTTAATAGAGTTGTTATGAAAAACTCTGCTTCCTTCGCGCACAGGCTTCCATAAAGTTTTATTCCTTTTCCCCGGCAACTGCCTTCATAAAAACAAGCTGTTGACAACATTATATCGGTTTGTGTATAAGATTGGGTACACACCAGATATTTTTTTATGTGATAAGCCGGATGATTTGGCACCAGGGGTATAAGAGGGTATTTGAAGCTTGTTCGCGACTTCCGCCATGTTCGAGGAATAAAAAAAATACAATAAAGTGTGTATCGAATTCCCGAGTATACTTGAGATATTATTGAACAGTTTGCTCCAGAGGGCTTTATTCGGGTTTTTTTCAGTCATCCCTGCTGTGACAGTATGGAATGATGGCTCTCACCTTCTAGGAAATGGAGTGAAAAGAAGGCTGTCCTTCTTATCGGTTGTTGGTTACATGTTGGTTATCCTTCGATGAAGTGGTTGTTGAAACTGTCGTTTACTCAACTTACCTATCGAATGGGTGTACGTTCAATAACAAGGTAGCACTGAATAAAACTAATGAATAACAATTGAAGAAGTAAAGTAAATGATTGTTGCGATTATTTCTCTTATGCTAAAATAGCGTGTTATGATAGGTTGAAATTTTTGTGTTGATAAATGAAAACATCGTGTTTTCGATTTTGTAGTTCGGCTCTTGATTGACTAGTGGATATGTTATATGATGTGTTTTCGATTTTGTAGTTCGATTCCTGATTGGTTATTATCAAAACAAAAACTTACCACTAGCAAGCTGCTATAATGACACAACACCAAACTTTGACCAAAACTAAATGAGCACTCACTATTAATTCATATCACCTTCACAATTTTCGATAAATTTTGCATACTCGTTGATTAATCAAATCACTGAATCAAAATGTTATCAAAACATAACCTCAGCAGTAGACTAGACATGCAATGAGGAAACTACGAATGACGCGCTCTGTCATTTGAAACTGAAATAGATATCCAGTAAATGTTTTGTTAATTGCATAATTTCAGAACTAAATGCGGGATTAATGTTCAAAGTTAAATTGAATAGTAAATATATAAAAATGGTTTTGATTTTATTCATGAAATAATCTTAACAAATACAACTCGTGTTATCGGCGATTATCGTTAATTCCTTCTCGGTTTCGAATCAAATTATGTTGCTTTAGGCAACCACACTCGCGCAAGCGCTCGTGTGGTTGCCAAGCAACATAATTTTATTCTCAAATTCAAAGGAATTGCTATTTCGATAATCACCGATACACTTGTGGTATTACCTACGATAACAGCGTTATCATAAAAAAGAGTTTGAATTCATACCTACTCTGGAAGACATACAAAATCTGAGGTATCAATGGCTATTTGTTTTACATAAACAAAAACGAAATATTCTTCGTCATGAAAAGACCATTGCTAGAGAAACCAAATTTGGATATTTGACAAATATATTTTACTATCAGATATCCAGGTTGAGAGTTGAAACTACACACCTTATAGCTGAACCTTACAGGTTTTCCACATATGAATAGTTTGCACGAGTGACAATCGTAATATTTCAACATATTCTCATCATATTTCATCAATCCATTGCTGCAAAAATCATGGGATCGGTCATGTCGCCAAAAATATATTTTTTTTGTTACCAAAACCTTTCCACTCACAACGAGAATTTCTATAAAACATTTAATATTGTGAGGTGTAATTTTGGGGTCAGGCCAATTTTTAAAGAATGCGTATTGGGTTGATTCCTCAACAAGATTTCAAATCATAGTAAATATGCTCGAAAATGTGAAAATGTGTAAGATAATCAGAATAATCAGGTTCTGGAAAGGTCTAGTTCTTCGTCTATTCACCCAGTTCTCTTTTGTCTTTTTTTTAAACAGATCTCTCCCTTTTCTCTTTATCAGTATCAGATATATCTTCCTTTTGTTGACGCTGACTATTATGTCTTCTTCTGATCTCTGATGGTGCACGGTGTTGTGCTCCAGATAAATTATAAATTATTTTCCAACCTCTTCATCTACTGAATCCTCGTTTGTTGATATGTTAGACTGGAGTTGTTCAATGAAAATATTCCCCACGTCATCGTTGAATGCGATTTCTAGAGCTTCTTCTTAGGGAATTCCTCTACAGAAGATAAAACAGCAGAATAATATTTTTCCAAGTGATAACGCTGAAAAAATAAGCCCAGAGAAATAAATTACTAGAAGTTGTGATTTACTCAATTACTTGAATGAAAAATTACACATTTTTCCATTTCTATGCACCAAATTACATTATTTTATAACTGAAGTGATATAAAACATATTCACTCAATTCATATATAATTCGTGATAAAACACTTTCTCAAATTTTAAATCTCACAATTGCAAGAATAATTAATATTCATCACCTGAATCTGAATGACAGATGGTCTTTTCGCTTGTGAGGAAGCGCTATCTATTAACAAAAAGTGCAAAAACAGATTTATGATGAATAGCAATGTTCAATTTGTACTTTACCTATGGTTACGACAAGACATTAAGGGTTTTGTTCAATGAAGAAATTGCCCGTTGGTATACTTTCATCTTTCAATTCCTTGCATGGTTATTAAATATTTCAGAGTATATAAGCATTTTGTTGAAGTTATAAAATGATGTAAGTTTCTATATCGAAACGTTAAATATTTGAGAATATGAAAGAGATTTGTTCAAAGAATAAAAACGAATATAGATATAAAGGAAGCAGCTAATGGGATTACAGAATTCCGTTCATTTTAAAACACAATATTCACATGATACAACACCTAATGATAACAGTAAAAAAGTAGATATAGCAAATGACAAATTCGGAAAATTTTTATTGAAATTAAATGAGATAGAAATTCGATAATAAGTTGATGTTTGAACATTAAACTGATATCAACACAAGAAAACTATACAGAGGAAGGTTTCTGTGAAAAAGCGAATTTATAAAATTATTTTCAGAAATTTCACATCTCCATATACAGTGTGTCCCACTTTGAGCAGCCACACCCTCATATTTCGTTGAGCATGAAATAATTCGAAATTTTCTTTGACTCAAGTTGTAGTACTCGGAAATACCTACCTTTATATTTACGTAACCTTTGTATATCCATTTTCCTTGGCTAACTACGACCAAATGAAAAGTGAAAAATTGGGAAAAACATACTAGGCATTTTTTATCGCAAAAATAACACCAGATTCTGTTTCAGAACATTTCAAAACCCCCAAATCTCAATGCTTGAATCATTTGAATATACAGGGTATCATTCATTCTGATCAGAGTTAGCCTTGGAAAAGTGATATTTGGCTGTTTTTCAAAGTATTAATTAAATATTTTCGGGAATTCTGTGACAAGAGAAGACATTTTGGAAATTTTCCAAGCATTATGTATTTATTAGAGTTGATAATGCTACCAGTTACAGATGATACCCTGTATATTCAAATGATTCAAGCATTGAGATTTGGGGGTTTTAAGGTGTTCTAAAACAGAATCTGGTGTTGTTTTTGCGATAAAAGAATGCCTAGTATGTTTTTCCCAATTTTTCACTTTTCATTTGGTCGTAGTCAACCGTGGAAAATGGATATACAAAGGTTCCGTAAACATAAAGGTAGGTATTTCCGAGTACTACAACTTGAGTCAAAGAAAATTTCGAATCATTTCATGCTCAACGAAATATGAGGGTGTGGCTGCTCAAAGTGGGACACACTGTAGATAGCCCTTCTGTAACGCAACTTTTTTCCTATTCAACCAAAACTGTTTCTATAACTTTATCACATTTCTCTATGGTGGATCCAACGCCTATGGGCCATGGTGGTCGTGATGGTAGAGTATTCACCTCTCAAGCGTAGGGTCGATGGTTCAAATTCCCGCATGACCATCGGTCTCGTATACGGAATCTCACGTTGAAAGGAAAGGGTCACGTCTTTCCTAGCTCACACAAGTCTTTCGGAGACTTCTGATGGTTGCGCGTAGGGGTGCAATTGGTTGACCGAAAAAACAATTTTAGGAACAAAAATCTGCCAGTAAAATCAATGCACAATTTCTAGGAACACTATGAATACAAGAGGTACGTCACCAAGATAGAGGTTTGTTCTTTGGAGAGACGACTAACTAGCTATCACAGGAAAACTATCAATTCCCATAATAGACTCGAAATCAACATATGATTCCCCTGCGAAACATCGGTTAGTTCGTGAGTAGTATAGAACAAACAGTACGATATATATCGGCAGTTTACATTTCCTCGGAGTCATCTATTCTGAACAAACACTAATTCGACAACCAAATATTTCCGTTTGAATACGTCCCATGAATCAAGTTGACTCTCTTCGAGAAATAGCACCGCGTCCAAACATCACGACTCAATTTGACAAACTAAATATTGTTGGTAAAGAATATCACTTACTGATGAAACTTCACGGTATCGACGTTATATTTACCTAGGTGCCAGAACGTGAATAAATATCTTGAAGGTAATACGCCTAGTAGAGATTTCCGTGGAAATTGAGGTTTGTATATTCATCAGTTGGCACTTTGCAATCGATATTCTTTTCCACCGGAATTGGGCTTTAGAATTCTGAAACGAATTGCAACGGTTTATTCTTCAGATAGGAAGTGACGCTGTAGGAATCTTCCAGTTGGCATTGAGAATGAAAATTTCACTTCTTAATAGATGAAGTTGTGGTGTATTTCTGTAATTTAATATGAATCAGAAATAAGTTTGTAACCTAACCCACATAAAAATGAGGAATTCACTGAATTAACAGAATGTGGATCAACCAGAATCCAAACCCGCAAACTCTTGCTTTCTAGCGGAGAGATTAACCAACTCGCTGTAGATCCTATTTCGGAAACTGACTTGTTAAAAAAAAATAAGACTCACAAAAACAATTTTTCATCATAACTGCTCCTGTAAATGCATCAAAACTTGTGCGAAATCTTCAAGATTGAAACACAGCTTTCTCAAATGTCCATGACCTACTTGTTTGGATGTAATGAAATAGGGACATTATCCTGATCTTAAAATAATTTCCATCATCATTTCGAAGTGGGCATCATGACTTCGTGAGTGAATATACCACATGGTAAATCTTTGAAGCACTTACAACAATGAGGGTACTCGTTGCGCATGCTCTAGGGAATCACTTATATATTTGTATATATTCTATCTTATACATATTCAATTGGAGTTGTTTTGGACATATTACACAAAAATGACTCAATTTCACGTAAATTCCTTCATTCGTCCACAATTTGGGATGATACAAGCAAAGTAAAATACTGGTTTCCTCTACAACACCCACTGTGTTAAATCATTTCAACTGAATATAAAATACACTCATTAACACACACTAGGAATGAACACTCTCCATTGACAGTAACGAGATAGCAAAATCAGCTTAGGTTAGCAATTGAAAAGATTACGAGACATTTATTGACACCTGAAAAAATTGTTTTTACCTAATTCACCAATTTTTCAGGAAAGCTTTCGTTGATGGATACCTCAATAACTTGAAGTGAGTAAGTGTTGTATCTTTGAGTCTTCCTATAGAACCCACAAGAAATTGTTGTAAAGGGATCCTTTGATCTGGATGGTTTAATGTTTAGAATGAATTCAGATCTCTTTCTCTTGCAGACAAAGGAAATACCACACTCATCATTGACGTCTAGATGTACAAGATAGACGTGGTACTCCGAACAAAAACAAACTCCTTCAGCAGAATCGAACATCCATGACAGACAGGCAAATCTGCAATCTAATTATGGGCAGCTCTGAACACCACAGGATATATAAGATGAAATCTCCCATTTAAAAAATCTTACATTTTTTCCTACCCGTATTATGTTTTAATAATTTGCCAATATTTTCATATTTCTACTGTACTAATAATATTCCAACATGGGTGTGCTAAAGCGATAAAGTACCAATATCGCTGAATGTTATGAGACTAATATTGGTTCAAGACTATTTCACTAAAATTATTTTTAAAATGTTAAAGTAATATTAAACCAATATCCCGAAATGTTCACTTTTTACGTTAATATTTAGTTAAGCTACATCGATATTGAACCAGTATAGCAGAAAGGAAAAATTATTGATGAATATAGGTATAACTTCATCTTTATGTTAAAAAAAAATGTAAGAACGCTCAGAAAATATATTTTAGTGTTATAGAAAATCCTACGATTTTCGAGTTATTTGGAATTTTATGAATTAAAAAAAAAATTTACTCTTTGTAGTTATTTGTGCACCACTGCCACAAAAAAAAGAAATATCCTCAGCAGTTTTTTAATAATATTCTTGATGAAGTTATCTGACTCGTATTGAAATTTCAAAGTAATTACTGTGGTACTGTGAGAAAAAAGATGTAATTCCGAATTCGTGTTTTGCTGGAGTTTTTTTGCCAAAGTTTGAGCTTCAGTGGATTAAAACATATAGGGCGACCTGAGTGGCCAAGTTTCCTAAAAAATCCCTATCAAATGTAGACTTTAAAATGGTATGACGCATGCTACTTTTTTCTACACAAGAAATGATATTTTGATGCAAAGAGGGAAGGAGCGGAATGACAATTCCTATACATATTGGGACATACGCTACTAGATGGCGCCACGAGTGAGATATCTTGTTGAAATTACTGTTTATTTTCATACACCTATTCAGATTGAATGTTTTATATAAAAAACAACTTGATGTAGTGTTCTAACAAGTTACTACCTTGAGTTTTCCTCCGGTACAACTGTCAATGATAGTGAGAACTAACTTCGTTTGTTGGTGTTGTAATCAGATGGAAATTACTGTTTGAAAGGGAAGAACTTTGACGTACTTTTTTGACTATTTAATATTTCTTATGACAAATCTGTATCAATAAATTTTGTATACATAGTGATGAAAGTACAAGCATATTTTTTATAACAAATTAACAACAACAATAGTAATATTCCCAACATCCTCCCCCCTTTTGTAATTGAGAAATATAACATTCGAAATTATATAATAAATTATTCATCAAATCATGAAACTATTGAAAACAGAAACGTTTTGGCACTTTAACAGTGCCACTTCTTGTGACTACTCGATCCTTCTCTCTTTCTTCATCTTCCTGCTTGTCGTCTCCATCCCTTGGTTTGGTTTCACTCTTCTTCTGTTCTTCGTGTTTCTTCGAAGTCATTTGTTCTCTCTCATACGTAGATATTTCTAAGGGGTCCAGTTGTTGAAATGTTGTAATCAGATGGAAATTACTGTTTGAAAGGGAAGAACTTTGACGTACTTTTTTGACTCTTTAATATTTCTTATGACAAATCTGTATCAATAAATTTTGTATACATAGTGATGAAAGTACAAGCATATATTTTATAACAAATCAACAACAACAATAGTAATATTCCCAACAGTTGGCTCTCGTGTGCGCACGAGTCGTGGAGTTGGTGAACAGAAACATTTACTGATTGCATGGTAAACCATATTGTAAAAATAAAGCAGCCCCAGCTTTCTTTTTTGTTATATTTTTCTACAGTTCGCAGGAAGCATCGTTGAGTCGAGTCTATTGAATGATGCCTCGTGTCGCACGATTTCGTGTTACGTTTATTTTTGGCGTAGCCCGTGGAATCCCTTCGTGTATGGTAAGTGAACCTAATAAAAGATATGTTGAACGAAAATCCCAATTTCCTTTTTATTAGGGCAATCGCCTGTGAAGCCAACAGCTGATTCTCTCCCCAAGAAGTCTGTGGCAGAGCACTCTATCATGTTAATTTGAACAGAGTCACGCTGTGTTAGGATGGTTAGGAGTTGTACAAAAGCAGACGAGATTGAGGATTGAGGATCCTGTATGTAGCGACTGGGTTATTCCCCATTCCCGTGAGTTTCGTCCCTCCATTTTGTATTTGGTCGTGAGGATTGGAGGACGGCATAGTCTAGAAGAACTGTATATAGTTAGATGTAATCCAGGAATGGACGATGGGCTATTTCCCCCACAGTGATTCGTCTGTCCATCTCGTACTTGGTTGTGGTGAAAGGGAAGATAGTCCACCTTCCGGTATGTGGTGAAATCATCGTGGGAACATAGACTTCGCCTTGTCTAGCTCCCTAGGCAATCAGGCCTGTTGAACTATTTTATTTTCAATTTTATTCTATGAACTTTACCTGCCCAAAATTTTTTAATATTAGTAATCTGACTGAATTTTAAGAGTCACATGTAAAGCCCATGTACAGTACTGAACATTCGCTATTGTCAACATCCAATTTGGAAAATTGACCAGGTATTTTCATGATTATTTTTTTTTTACATTTTTGGTGCACTAAGTCAGGTGGTCTCTCTTATAATTGCATTCCACCTTCTGTGGTGTGAAATATAACTTCCCAGATGTAGATTTCACTACTATGTAGATAGTGTAAAAAAAATTAAAGGGAAAAAGGCATTGGTTGAATATACGGGGTTTAAAGCAAGGTAGTGTTTTACTTCAAGTGGTTCCCAAGTATACATACTTTCTCTAACAAAGTGACAGATTGAAAATTGATAACAACATGTGTTTTATTTGAATATTTTTTTGAATTCCAACTGTTTAAACTGTCTTGTTTTCTCGGATCGGACAAGATCCTGAGAACTATTATTATTAGAGCCGAGTGGTGCCCATTTACTTTGGATTTGATATTTGACTGACCGACCCCGGCCACCATGCATTACCGACTACCATAGCTAACGGGACAGTAACTTTTTCTTTCTCGAGGAAAGTAAAAAGGTTACAATATAAAAGTTTCCTCGTCCTTGTGCGTTATTTTTGAATAGTTGGCTGAACAGTCTCGGTTGAGTGTGTTTTATACAACTGACAACGATTTGACGTATCCTCTAATTTTCAATAATAATAATAATAATAATAATAAAGGTCTTTATTTTCATCAACCAGGTAAACATAAAATACATTTTTGAGTAATATGAGCACAGCACTCCAGGTTGATAGAAAAATGCCGAAGATCAGGTGACAGCACAATCTGTGGTTGCAGATAGCACTGTCTCTGTTTTTCATTCATTCAATTTGGTGTCTAATGAGCTGAACCTTGTTTGTTGAGAGATTTATACGTTGATTTGTACTCATCAAGAAGATAAACAGATTATGAAAGTAGAAGTATAGTACTACAAAATTTTTATTCTCATTTTGCGCTACAAATGGCGGAGTTATGAATTTTTAAAAAAGTCGTCAAATTTACCGGTTTTCATTTTATAATCCTAACATTCTTTCTGAACGATCTTACTGTCCCCAATTCACAGTTGAAATATTATCTATTATTTTACAGGACACCCTGTATATCTATCTATAAGTCTTCGTAGTATTTTAAGCAGAAAAGACAATGGACCAATGGATGAATTAACTGAGAAATGATAGTCCTTCATTAAAAGGAATTGAAATTTTCCGATGCAAATTGTTATTTCTGAAAGTTAGTTCTTTGATATTTGACGATTTTATCCATTCTTTCACGAAAATAAGTCCTTTTCATTAAAATATATGGTTCGAAGACGACTACGTTGGCGTGGTGTAAAAATACCAAACAATTGCACCTACGGTTCACCCTCAAAACCATAACGTTCTCTCGCCTTCTTGAACGATTACGTGGAGCTTCATACAGCGAGGAAGTTGAATTACTCCCAATTAACTTTATGTGGGGTTGGTTTATTATGATATAATTCAGATACATTGCTATCCTGGAGAGCCAGCGCGGAAAAATGCTCAGCTACGGGGATTCCGCAGTTTATTTAATGAACTCCATTTAACAAAGTGTGAATGAGAAGATTATAACGAAAACTACGGGATAACGCTGGATTCTTTCCTGTTTCTGTGGGTAAATGCCTGGACTTAAATCTACCACTATACTGTGAGATCTTATGCAAGCCATGGATTTATTTTTTATGCACCACTGCCAAATTTTTAATGCAGAACAAATATAACGAAGGTTCGAATCATAATTGTAACGAAATTTTTTCGCACTAATCATTTAATCAATGACATATAGGGGTTTCCCAAGAATCAGTTTCAGGGTCGATCCTCTTCATTCTCTATATCAATGATTTGTCACATGTTTTGCAAAAGTCATTCACTTGTTTGTGCTGATGATTTTTCCCCCCATTAAAATCAAAAGATTTGATTGAATTGCAACAAAATACCAATTCTGATCTTGAAAGCTTGCAAAATTTGTTCACTGAAAACTCATCATTTCTAAATGTCTCCAAAATGGAAGCAGATGCTTTTCATACTGCCCAAAATACTAACACGGTGGATATCAATATTGGAATATCCATCAGTGATAAGATAGGAAGATGTGACTGTATGACATTTCTAGGGCTTTTTCTAGACAGCAATCTCAATTTCCATCAGCACTGCGATAATCTTATTAAAATGCATAATAAGCAATGGTATCTGCTAAGCAATCTGACAGGAATTCTACACAACTCTAGTCTGCTTCTACACTACCATGGGCTCATACAATCAAAAATTAATTATTGGCTCATTTTGGGGTAATTCTTCACCTGCTCACAATGTTTTTGGGAAGCAAAAAATAATAATGAGAACCATTGCAATCGCATCACGGACAGTATCGTGTAGAACGTTATTGTATTTTTTTTTATTTTTTGCCTCTTTCAGTTCTCTATATTCTGCAAGTTTTGTAGTAAATCCAAAAAAATAATGGAATTTTTAAACAGAACCAAACCTTTCATGACTATAATACATCACAAATGATTTTCACATTCTACTGTACTTTAGTAGTGAATATGTACAAAAGTGTGTTGATACTATGAACGCTGTTCTTGAAAGGGTGTATAGATATTGCTGTGCAAATCTGCTAAAGGTGAACGTAAATAAAACAAAATGGATGTTATTAGGGAAACATGAAGA
The DNA here is from genome assembly GCA_944452925.2 of Chrysolina oricalcia. Lineage (NCBI taxonomy): Eukaryota > Metazoa > Arthropoda > Insecta > Coleoptera > Chrysomelidae > Chrysolina > Chrysolina oricalcia. The sequence goes on from OX101814.2 coordinate 60,393,093, forward strand.
TCATAATAATGAAAACCTACTTCTAAGATTGAATGACAGTGATATAGAAAAGGTAAACAAATTCGTGTACTTGGGTGTAACTATTGACAGTAAATTAAAATTCAAGGAACATGCTAATCAGGTTATTAAAACAGTAGCTCACAAAATCAACTATTTAAGAATATGTTCCCCATATCTTAGCCAGTGGTCTAAATTATTAATATACAACTCCATAATCCTTCCACATTTAAATTATTGTTCTACCATTCTGTTTTTTCTCAATCAAAATGAAATAACCAGACTACAAAAGATGCAGAATCGTGCTATGCGAATAATTTTACTGTTCGAGAATAACACCAATATCAAATATGTTGCAAACACTTCAATGGCTACCAGTGAAGAAACTCTTCGAGTTCCAAACACTAATTTTCATATTCAAAATCAAAATTGGATATTCACCTGTATATCTACAGAATGAATTAACTTATGTGGCTGAAATACACGAGTACAATCCAAAACACAAAAACAACATAGAAATTGAAAAGTATAAAAAGAAAAGTACACATAATTCTTTATTTTATAAAGGAGTAGATTGTTTTAATGACCTCCCACGAGAAATTAAAGAGAGTGGTTCGATAAATACATTCAAAAGACGATTGAAGGATTACCTTATGAAAAATTACTATGTTTTTATGTATGACTTTTTTATGTAACTTTTTATTTATACGTGTTCCAAAGTGGAATCCAAAGTTAGATGTTTATCTACTCATTGACAGGCAGCCAACAATTTGTTGTTCTGACCAACCCAAGGTTCAATCAAGTTTCTCGTACGTTAAGAGGAAAGCAAGCAGAATCTATGTGAAAATAGAGTATTTTTCGTTTTAATTCCGAGAGTTCTAACCTTTGACAGCTGTTTCGTGCTAACGCACTCATCAGAAAGGATTTATGGAGCTCTCGAAATCAAAACGAATCCACTCAAGAATTAATACCGTTAAGGCAAGACAGATATAACAGAAAATTACTTATGACATCTACAGTCACTAGTTGAAACTTAATTAGACACGAACCAAGGAATCCAAAGTTAGATGTTTATCTACTCATTGACAGGCAGCCAACAATTTGTTGTTCTGACCAACCCAAGGTTCAATCAAGTTTCTCGTACGTTAAGAGGAACGCAAGCAGAATCTAAGTGAAAATAGAGTATTTTTCGTTTTAATTCCGAGAGTTCTAACCTTTGACAGCTGTTTCGTGCTAACGTACTCATCAGAAAGGATTTATGGAGCTCTCGAAATCAAAACGAATCCACTCAAGAATTGAACCTTGGGTTGGTCAGAACAACAAATTGTTGGCTGCCTGTCAATGAGTAGATAAACATCTAGCTTTGGATTCCTTGGTTCGTGTCAAATTAAGTTTCAACTAGTGACTGTAGATGTCATAAGTAATTTTCTGTTATATCTGTCTTGCCTTCACGGTATTAATTCTTGAGTGGATTCGTTTGTCTCTACGTCTCAACTGGTTCAAATTTCTGGGTCTGAGATTATATAAGGAATTTCCGGATTTCTTTTAACTATAACCAATGAACAAGTATTTAAACATAAGATAAAACGATTATTTTCGAGATCGAAGAGTATTTTTCTTAGCTACATTAGTAAAATGTTTTGTATTTCTATTCCTCTTTTTTTCTTTCGTCATTGCTGCTTTTGTTCACACACATGATTGTTGCAATACTTTTTTGTAATTCATTAATGTGTTTGTAATTATTTGTATTATTTATATCTGAATTTGGTATGTACTGACTTGTCCAATTTTTTTTGAGCTCTTTTTATGAATTGATGAAGAATTGGAATTGAACTAAAAACTTGAATTGGTTTTGGGAAAAGCTATGAAATTTTACATTTAACAGATCAGAGTGAATTGAAATCCCACAGCAGTGGTATTGAAAATTATTTGCAAACTAGGTGAACAAAAAAATACAATTTGTATTGGTCCAGCTATTGATTTCGACGGTCAATTTTAAGTAAATGTATAAGTACACCGTCAGAGTACTTATTCATTCACCACCTGAAAGCTACTGAATTCAACATTCAGTTCTCATAAGTCTGAGAAAGGACCAGTGCATGAAGTTGTTGAATGCCGATACAATCGTACTGAGATAAACTGAATGTGACAAGGTATACATTGGACAAACAGGTATGTACTTGAAAAAGAGGATAACTGAAAATAATAGGTTTTGCAAAAATATATAAAATCCACTAAAAATAATAAAAAACCACAAGTTTTGCAAGGCATTGGGCGTTCTTTCGGGAGATATTCGTTACCAACAATGTATTCGCCCTTTTCTCAGACAGCGTAGTATATTTACAGTATATTCCTCAGATATCCTAAAATGGATGTATATTGTTATAATGTGATGATATTGTATATAGCGTACTGAAATTGTTCTACTGATATTCAATGTTAGAAATATAAAATTTTTGTTTGTTGTAAATAATTCTGATCTTGAAAATTCATTTTGCTCAGTAGTTTCATCTTTCACCCTCTTTTAATTTCCATTTTCCTAGATCAGATCGGGTGCCAATAAACATGCTCTACTCCACTTCGGCAGGGTGGTTCCAGTGAAGTTCTGTGCAATTTCTAGATGTAAAATCTTGTTATCAAAGAAAGAACCAAACAAATTGTATTCAAAGTTGAACCAATTTTTATTATGTTCCTTATATTCCTTTTCTCTCAAGATGTAAAAACTTTCGCAATTTATAAAATATCAAACAAATTCCTTGAGATTAGGTTTCCTGGTCTAGGAGAAACCTAACTTATTTTTATTTATCAAACAAAGGAAGGTTTTAAATACTGAAAAAATGAAAATTATAGATTTCGATTAAGTTCAGATCTGTTCTGGAGCATGAAATGAAAGTTTATGTGGGATGAAAGCTATATTCGTAGTCTATCAGGGCGAATTTATGCAGAAAGGTTTTTGTGGGGGTGTGTTGTGATGAAAGTTATTAAATTATTCAGATAAAAAGTCTTGGAGGATTTTAATATAACGAAGCACTGATATAGTTTAGTGATGCATGAAATACCGGATGTAGAGAAATAACTTTTAGTCTAGTCAAGACGTATTCATTAAATTTTTTTTTTATAGTGAAAATAAAAAAAAATGCTTCAAATTCTTTGGAATCGATACATTCAAGATATAAAAAAATATTCTTTTGTTTTTGTTAATAAGTGGAAAATGAAAATTTCATCATTTTTGCATCGGTTATCAATTTGTAAGCCTATTAAGAATAACTTCACTTACGGTTTTAGTTCAAAAAAAATAAATTGTTAATAAATAAATGCATACTTAAAGGAGAAATTGGGAAAATGCGGATGACTGTTGATTCATGTATCTCATTAGTACCTGAAATTTTTTATTCTATAATATTCATATTTAATGAGTTGAAACAATTTTTGTTCTGTTGTGTCAGAGTGACGCAACGCGCACGGAAGCCAGACTTTTTAGTTAAATTTTTTTCAATAATATTCTCTTGGGTATGTCCTATGATTATCTGAGAAATTCCCATTGACGCGTTCAGAAAATATTCCTTTTATATTCTTGAATATTCCTGGCATATTCCTAGAATATACCAATATTCTAAAAGCAACGTTCTAGGATTATTCGTGGAATATCTGGTGCTGTCTGGGTTTTGTCCTATCCACCTTGATAGTACAGAGATTGGTATGGGCTTATATCAAATATAAATTTGTTAACGGCCAGTTACACAGAGGTTCCAGTTAGGCTCCTAGTTAACCAGAGGTTAAAATGGTGAATGAAATTCTATAAATGGCGTTAGAAGATTCACATTCTAATAATTTGTTAATTGATCAGGAGCGTAACTGGAAGTTGTAAAACTGGACCTGAATCGAATAAGATTAAATTTCATTAATTTTCACTATTTACACTCATATCTCAATGTCTCTCTTTGTCGAGTGTGTTATAATTTGCGGAAAAGAAATCTGTAGGTTACAATGAGCTTATGACAAGAGGCATAAGATGTCCGGAGGACTGCTCATTGCTAATATCCTATACAATAGGAAAAGTTGGGTCAAAAATCCATCAGAAAACAACTACTTTCCTGGCTAATGCCACAACGAACATTGAATTACATCTGATGAAATTTCCGTGCAGAGTTCCTACAAGGTTATCTCTGCAATTGCTTGGTTGCATGGGAATGTTCATCGAAACATTCGGACCACCTATATATCGATTTCGGAGTGTTGCTCCTCATCAGTATATGGTAGGTCTAGCAGTCAATAACTAATGACTCCAACGAATGAATCGACAACCACACCCATTTAAAGACCGAAACTGAGATCGCGCCCGCACAGTGGATTAACTCCAAACTGCGAGCGCCATCCCAGCGATTATTGCCAGATATATTTTTTATGATTTTGGGGGGGTTGGACCCCCCCCCCCCAGAAGATGATAACTTTGTTGCTAATTATTCAACCCTCCGTGACGACCGAATTGCAAAAAAGAAATCGGCAGAGCAATTTAAGTTGAACTTTTATAAGAAAAATGGCTCTGTTTATTGGACTACTATCCTATCCAAAAAATTAACTCAATCCACTGAGTACAATGAAAATATCAACAAAATCGAATAACTCAGCTGCATACTGAGCTATAAACTCAATAATTTATTCCAGGAGACAACTGCAGCGGAAATCCAATGACTGTCCGATGAGGCTATTGAAACCAAGGTAAAACTTGAAATGGGTATAAAACGTTACATTGTAACAAGCACTTGTATGTGTAATTGGATACTGGAATTTGTAGCTGGAACTGACTGTGTTACTGAAATTCCAGGTGCAACAAACTGAAACGGAACATGGAACTCGGACTGAAATGAAATCCTTTAATTGAAGCAGAAGTTGGTTAGAGAAAATAGAGAAAAAATAATTATTCCACTTTTGAAAGACCTAGTGGTTATTTTTTTGGATAAAAAGTGAAAAATATATGGGTTTTCATTCATATATGTTTCAAGGAATCATACGAAATGATCATTTACAGATGACTTTCTATGCAAAATTCTCTCCGCCGATGAGGCGACATTCACCACTAACGGTACAATGTCCACTAAGAATTCCAGGTACTGGCCAAGGGAGAATTCATACTGGGTGGTAAATGCAAAGAGACATTATTCACGAAAAATCAATGCATGGGTAGGAATATTCAATAACCGTATAGTGGGTCCAGTGTTCTTTGAACAAACACTAAATGGTGAAAGATTTCATAATTTTTTCACTAGGAACTACTTGGATTTCATGGAAGTACTAGGCATTGAATATCGCAGAAATGTTATATTCTATCAAGATGTTGCCTCCCATTCACAATGTGATTGCTGTACGGAAATGCCTTGATGAAACATTTCTAGGAAGATGGATTGCGAAGAACAGTCGTTTTATTTGTTGGCCCCCTCGATCACCAAACCTGATTCTTTGACATTTTCTTCTGTGAAGATATTTAAAAAAAAATTTGAACGAATTGAAGAAGAGGATAAGTGTGGTGAAATTACACCAGCGCAATTGAGGAAGACACGCCAAAATTTGAGGCGTCATGAAAAATGTATGATGCGTGAAGGAGGATAAATTGAAAACACCAATATCTGAGGAAACTGTTTCATTCATTTCAGTTGTTGGTTATTGTTCTGAAATTAAAGAAACATTTTAAACTTTTGATTTGCTCCATGAAAGTATTACCATGTAACTTCGTACCTTAGTATGAAAATTATTTTTTTCATTGAATGGCCAACTCATCTTTTCTGTGAAGTTCATAGACTTTCATACCAGGTCAGTCAAAAAAAGCATTAATTTGGAAATTTGTTCTTATATAACCAACAAGCTATATGAGAAGAACGACAAAAAAAATTAAAATTTGAAAATAAACAAGGTTTCCCATCTTGAAATAAAACAAAATTTTTTGAAGAAAAATATTTCAAAAAAATTGAAAAAGATCAAAAAAAGTGTGTTTGCACATCTTGGAAAAAAATAGAAAATATTTTGAAAAAAAAAATGTTCACTCAAACCGAAAGAAAAAGGCCCGTCAGTGAGTTTTCCATCCATTGCACAATTTCCAATAGGATCGGAAACAACTTGATACATTTTTCCGAGTACCAGAAAATACGGAAGAGAAAATTAATCAAGACTTTACAAGTAAGGAGTTGAATCAAAAAAAGTTAAAATATATCAAGTGTTCCATTTGGAATTCCCTAGATGGGGTCGTTTATACATCTCGATTCATCAAAAACGCTTCGCTGTGAAACCACACTCAGCAGACGCGATTCCAGATTCAAACATTTACTTACCGTTCTATTTCCCAGGTTTTTCACGCGACAATGTAGCAAGACGGTTTTTCCGACGAGTCCGGTGATGTTGGAATTTATAGAGGTGTCAAAGTACGGTCCGGTGCCCGGAGTCGGCCATTCCTGGAGAAAATCCCGGAATTTCTTTGATCCTATGCTCTCTTCGGCACCTGAAATGAAATTGATTCCGTCAGAATATTCGAGATTTGATGAAAAATAAAATATCGCATGCCTTCAAAATAGAATAATGCTAATGAGAATTTGTTTCAATCGTTGACCCAGGTGGCAGATCAACTTGGCTGCAGCTTGGTTCCAAATTGGGCCAATGTAAACATATTGTAAATGAAGAAATTATATTGATTCAGTATGGGGGGACACTGAAGAACCAATATTATATTAATAATAGTGGCGGAATATTGGTTCAATGTAGATTGTTACAAATATTATTGGGGCAATTTTGGCTGAAAAATTTATACCAATATTGATAATACGCAATATTGCCCCCATATTTTTTTCAACATCTAGAATAAATATTGCAATTCCAAGAATCGTCTCATGTCGATTCCAGGGATGAAAATTAGGTTTGATATCACATTGGTTGGATATTATTTCAACTATATTCAACAAATTGTATCAACTCATATTGGGTCAATATTGGTTTAATTATATTCACCAATAATGACGAAACAATTTTGTCATTTTAATATTTCCATCTCATCTCATCTCGATTCTAGGAATAAAAAACTATATTCTATAGAAATTAAAAAAACATTTCACTCAAAACCATGAATACGCGACAAGATCGAACAATCAGTATTGTATACCAGTAGTTTCTATAACAGTAGGTCAGAAATGTTACTCCTACTTGGCGCCAAAATTATTCAGACAACTACCACAAAAAGTTATGGATGATTCTTCCCTCGAACGCTTTGAAACCCAACTCATATCATTTGTTAAAATAACAGGGAAAACAATAATACACAAAATGATAGATGGCTGAATGAATACAGAGATATCAAATATAGAAAATAATAGTTATCTGAGATGTGTAGATTTATTTTTTACACTGTTATGTATCATTTTGATTTAAATTATTTATATTCTTTCAATATGCCTAACCCGCATATATTCACCACATACAAGTATGTATAATATACTTCTGTGGATGTTGTTGATGTTTATTCTCTTTGTATTTCTTTTGTGTGTGTATCACTGTATTGTTATATTTATGGATAAACGTTATTATTATTAAACACAAGTTTCATTACACATTGGTTGAATATTATTTCGTCAATATTCAACAAATCGTATTAACTTATATTGTGTCAATATTGGTTGAAAAATATTTACCACTATCGTAAAAACAATATTGAATTTATATTGTTTCCAACAATAAATATTGCAATCTGAATATTCCTCTATATCGATTCTGGGGATAAAGAACTTTATTGTACATCCAAGTTTAATAGCAGCTTCAAGAAATATAATGAAATGAAAAATTGAAATATTGACCATAATAATGATAAAATTGAAATTCTTTATATCGCTTCGTTTATGTCTTTTCAAGTTTCACTGGTACGCCAAACATGTTTTCTCCAATTCTCTAAAATCACCTAGAAGTTTTAAACAACTATTTCGATATCTTGATGAATAAACTCGGAAATATCGTTGAAAATGAGCAAATAGCAGATGGAATATATGAAGACAAAAACTCAAAATTGGAAAATATCAATAAAATGATTATGGGCAATTTCATCTCATTTCAAGTAGGTCTTCAAAAAATGTAAATGAATTTTTTCCGTAATATAGCCCAAGAAATATTAAAAAAAAAACAAAAAATTGTGTACAAAGCTCGAAAACTAAACGAGTAAATTTTTCCGGTCACTTTGCTCCCCCTGATTTTTGAGAACCCACCTCCACCATCCAAATTTTTTCGGGCGTCCTGTGACCTGATTTATTCATTCTTCACTTCACATTTTCCAGCCTCCATCCCCTTTACATTTTTAATAATTTTTCTGATTGGAAAATTATTGACTGAAAACTAAAAATTCGAAAAATATACGAGATATTGAAGGAATGTCTCCCAACAGTTTCATTGTCCTCAAAAATATCTACAAAATATCCCCATAAAATCTTGAAAAAAAAAATGAGATGTAGATTCAAAAAAATTTTCCGAATTCGAAATGAAATATCGAAAAAAATATATTCGTACAATTTTATTGCCCTTGATGAGGTCTACAAAAACTTTACCATCAAATTTTTACATGTCTTGGAAAAAAAATAGATGTGGACGTATTTTCAAAAACACAAAAAAATTGAAAACGAATAGTTTTGAACTCATTAAAGTCGTAGTATTCATATTATTGGTGTCTAAATATAGTTTCAAAAGAATTAAAGTCGTTGGATCCAAATTATTTGTGTGCAGTTATAGTCTAATACGTTTAGACTATAATGATAAATAGGAGATAACCCTTCTACAAATTCTTCTCATTGTCATAGGATCCATAATATGGTTGTCCAATTTTAGTTCTGAACACATCATAGTCTTTATCTTCACATTATTGGGTTTCAATAATAATTTAAAAAGGATTCAATGATAAAGAGAATCTTTTGGCTGAACCATTTGCTTTTGGCTGATATGGTTTGATATTTTTGTGCTTCTCTTTATAGTTGGATAAAACTTGATCGATTATCAGACTCCAGTGCCTGTAGAATTCTAAATGACGCAAATGTTCGTTCTTATATGTAAGTAAGTAAGTAAGTAAGTAAGTTTATTCAGTTAGACATTTGAAACATTTATCTATATGCGAGTACATGGTCATATTCATTTAAAAATACTTTAAAATAGACCAGAAGAAGCCACCTAAGCTAGGCTTGAGTTGTGGACATTCTTCTGATTGTATGCATGCATATATTGGTATAATCGTTTTTTTTTTTTACGTGAATATATAATATATGTTTATATTTACGAAGAAAAAGGAACAATAGAGTGTTCTTTTGGGCGTATGTTTTCGAGAATATTCAAAAAAGTTTCCAGGTGTAATTTTAAATAATTTTTAATAAATTTTTTTCGGCGATTGATATTAGTGATATTTTTAATATCACTAATATCGATATGTGAAAAACTAGTAGAAGGTACCACTTAAGCTATGGGATTTTTAGAGTATTCATCCTCCAAAATAAATACATACTCCTTGTTTGGAAATGTATCAGCGTAATTGACATCAATTTCTTCAAAAGGTCAATTTGGTAAAATTGTAGAAATGATGGGGTCACGTTTATTTTGTGCAAGAATTGCTTGGCAAGGCGTACCTTGTTGATGAGAGTTTCAACCACTTTATTTTCAAAAGGAAACCATAATTTGTTTGTGATAGTCGTTTGGTCTCGGTCTATCCTAGATGAGCATGTTCAATCGTTTTATTTCGCAGTTTGTCTGTTAAATACATTCTCCTACCCCTCAGAATGATTTAGTTGACCATCTTTCAAACCTAAAATGATTGAACATCATGTTTCATAACCTCAAAACCTCCATTATCTTGGATAGAGTGTTTTCGGTTTGGACATTTTTCTGCATTTCTTCCATCATTATCTCAGGAATGCTGTTATTGATGATACAGTTGACGTATTTCTCGTTGTTTATATGTGTAGGTTCTTCTGCACCTCTGGGATATCTTGATAAATAATCAGACGGATTCGTTTCTCCTTTTTGATTCGTTACTTCTGCACTTCAGGGTTGCATTCTGAGTAGCAACCTTTCAATACTGGCACCAGGAGCTGATCTGGTATTCTTTATGATTTTCACTAGTGGTGATGATGATCTGTATGTAGAGTAAGTAATGATTCTCAGAGAAATATATGAAAATAGTGCATTGCCCAAGTTACGGCCAATGTTTACGTTTATCAGTATCAGGGTTGTGTTCCAAAACCTTACTCTCTTACCCGGAGTCTACTTTCACTGTTCCAAAACTTACTCTAATGAATTATTTTGTGCTTGTCAAACGTTCAAAAACCTGTGGGGTTTACCACAGAGCTTACTCAACCGTACTCTACCAAAAAGGAGGGTAGAAGATTACTCTGACAGTTATTCTGTCACATTTTTCATTTTAAAACTTCAAAACCAAATACTTTGTAACAAATATATTGTTCTGTCTGCTTGTATCTAATAAATTGGATTTCTATTAATTTTATAAGATTAATTATTGGTTGAAAAATTCTGTTGATTTTGTATTGACATAATTCCCAAAGTTCGTTTTAGATGAATTGGTGATATAACTTCCTGAATCCAATGATTTCAGAGATGTTTGCTTCTGAGGTTTGCATGCTAAGGTAGAACCCCCGAGAAATGTAGTGTGAGAGACAACTCGGTTTAGGTCGCTCAAAACGAACCAGAAAAAGTGTCTTTGAATGATGCAGGTACAAGATGCCTGATTTATTTATATAAATATAATGAGAAATCCTTCAATTATAAAACAACAAGAAACGATTGAAATTTTATTTGCTTTCCTAAGTCATAAGATCGATCACTGTTCCAAAACCTTGCTTACTCTCTGTCAAAGGGTAAGTTTTGGAACATAGCCCAGAAGATACTTTTACTGACATAAGCCATTATGTTTGTTCTTCTATCAAATTCTTGAGATAATATGGCACCTGGTGCATTTGGTCTAGCATTTAGACATACATGAGTGGGTTTGTACATATCGAAATAAGCCAATTTTGTCGCATCATTGATTTGCTTCTTCAAGTAGTTGAAAACTAGATTGTGTCCATTACTATGTTGAATTTCTCAGTGAATAATCTCTCAGAATTTTGGTTTTCTGCAAGATTTAGTAAGAATTTTCAACGTAATTCAACATTCCTAGTAAATTGCGAACCTCACTCGGATGTTCGGGAGGCTGCAAGTTGACCAAACTCATAACTGCGAGCCGATCTAGATCTGTTCCTTGATCGGAAAAAAAGTATCCAAAATGTGTTAAGGAATTTTCGTTGAAAATACATTTCGATTTGTTGATAGTAAGATCTGTGTCATGAAACTTTTTCCAGGATGAAAAACTCAATCATTAAGAATCTTCAGAAATCCATAAATATAAACATTGCGGATGTGACCTACTGAATTATCAACAGGATATGGTCTATTCACCGGTTTTCAATGCATTTTACACACATTTTTGCACGTGAACAGAGTTCATGTAGAAGTCATTGATGACCGTTAAGGATAGTAATTCATCACCTCAGTTGATAGTATTCTCTTGATGATGGTCATATAAGACGAAACTGTAGTAACGAGAGTAACAAATAGAAGTAGTCTAAAAAACCAGAATATTTCATTTCTCATTTTTCCTAATATTTTCGTCTTCATAGTGGGTAATAGGATCAATTATGGAACATTAGGTCAGTATAGACAGTATAGACGGTATGTTTGAATATATGTAAATCAACAGATATCCACGAAGGCGTAGAAAGGACATCCGTTGATTTTTTTCCGAGTTATAATTCCAAATTAGCCTAACAACGAGTAACATCTCGAAATTGAGAACAAAAATTTCGCATATTTGCATATTGTGAAAACGAATATTTTGGATAGAACGACATAATGTAACTCCTGTATATTTCCATTGTCCAGCTACTTCCGTCCGTACAAACTTCTGAAAAGAATTCCTAATGTCTCCCTTTTTTCCTTGCGTGTTCAGAGTGTCATCAGAGGTTCGACCGTATTTGCTTCTCCCAAGTTTTGGTGAATTTTTCGTAAATTTCCCTCGTGAAAAGGGTATGAAAGGACACGTACTGCTAAGGTCTGGAATTTCTATTAGATCCATTAGCTTTCTCAGACTGTCCCTCTCGAAGGAGACCGTTTGTAAAAACATACACAATTCTTGATGTGGGTTATTTTATTCCGTATGCTAGTTCACCAGAAACGTGCAGTCTCTTTCATTCACCTCTCCCACAGGGCTTTGTCCTTGGGTTATGTTTTGGAACAAAATGAAATTAGATTGGATTCGAGTTGAATTTAAAGGGTCTCTGCTGAAAAGATATATTTGATGGACTTATGCTGTTTATTTGGAAGAATTCTAATATTTGACAACAACATTGTAATAATGATTATAATAATAATCTAATGACCAGTGCTGTCGATGCCACTATAAAAACACCAAAAGAAAAAAAAAATTGTGATCTTTGTTTGCCATATAAAAATGAATAAGGTACGTCAGTAAATATAATAATAATAATTCTTTATTTATATCATAATGATACAAAAAGGAGGAATTCAGCCGCTACACATATGAAAATGTAAGAGACTGCTCTTCCATTCAACTCTAAACATATAATCAGAACGTATGCTCGGTATATACATAAACAAGTAAGTAATTAGTAAAAATTAAACATCAAATGCTTGGTCCTAAATATAAACATAATATATGTATACCTGAACAAAAATTTTTTCCACAGTAGATTCGAAAAATGGTAATTCATTATCATACATATAACATGGATATAATCAAAATTATTACAAAAAAATTGTTGATCGTGAAAATGAAAATCAAGTACAAAACTACGAAAGGGTGAAAACGGGTGAAAATGGGTATGCATTTGAATTTTCCGACGTTCAAAACATTCAGTGAATCTGGGAGAGCATTATAAATTTTGGCTACATTGTATGAATAGGAACATTCGAATATAGCAGTGCTGTCCTTTGGGGGTGATATGTGGAATTGGTACCTCGTAGTTAATGAGTGAACATCTTGTCGAAATGTAATTTTTTCATGTAGATATGCAGGGGTTTTTTGTATAATAAGCTCGTGATAATAACAACAAGTATGTAGAAACCACCTTTGTCGTATGGTCAGCCAATTAGATACAGTTATTTTGTGTGAAATAGAGTTACGTTAACGGATTCCATAAATATACCAGGCACAAGAGTTCTGGACATATTCAATACGATTTTGATCATGCACTGGTGAACATGGATAATATACAGTATTAGAAGGGTTGAAATGGCTCAGTACCAAGGAGTCACAAAAAATCTTCTTTGTTGTTACGTCTAAGATTTGTGAAAGATTATAGAGTAATCTTAAATTGATATATGCTCTTCTAATACACTTTGAAACGTGTTCTGTGAACCTTTAATCTGAGTCAATAGTGAGTCCCAAGTTTCAAGCGCATTCAACCATTTCTATTGGTTCAGACTGAATTGAGATTGGCGTAGATATTGACTGGATTCGCGTAGTATTGACTGCAATGTTTACAGTCCCATAACTGTAAAAAAATTGCCAACACAAACAAGTTATTTTTACAAGCATGTTGTAAAAAAATTGTGTTTTCTCAGAAATATCGTGAAATTCCATATATGCTGTAGAATTGGCAATATAAGTCAGTAATAAAACATTATCTTTTTGTAAATTGCTAGACAAAATGCAAAATCTCAATGAAAAATCACAGAGACTTGTTGTTTTTCCGAAACATATTGTAAGTTCAGAATTTTTATGCGTTTTTACAGGCCACTGTGTGAATTCACATTTTGAAAATACAACGAATTTACCCACCGTCCTCTGAAATCACGAAACAAAATAACAAAACCTGAAGAGTAAATTCACCTATGTATTGTGAATTTGCATCCTGATAAGAATATATCACATTGTGATAATACATTGAAGAAAATATCACACTGTAATATCACACTGATGAAAATATCACATTGTAATATTACATTGACAAGAATGTCACATTGTAATATTACAGTAGTGCTAAAATTTTCACGTTTTCGTAGGAAATCACAAAAAATATTTGCTCTTCCATAATTATCTACATCTTAGGCTATTTTTCACAGCGAGTTGTGAAAATGCGGCTTGAAATTATGAATAAGGCAAAAAACTTTCTGTTTACTATAAAGACACTCTCATAGTCGGAAATATAACTACTGAAATAGGTTATATTACATATTATTACATATGGTGGAAGTCCCTTCTGAAATCACATTACTCTTTGAGTTGAACTGTGAATTTTACATTGTCGTTTCACAAGTTTCAAGTAATTTCACAATGTACATATACAAATTATATTAATTTCACAAGTTTTCTGGAGTCTGCTCAAGTCGAAGCGTTCAATGTAATTCCACAATGAACTTGTGAATCTGTCAATTCTGTTGTGAAATTTTACAACTACAAAGGTAATATAATCAATTACAGTGAAAATCTAGGGCCACAAATAATCCATGATTTCAACTGTAATTTCATAAAACACTTGTTTCAGTGTAGTTTGGTAAACCATTCCTGCAGCTGCAGAGTGAGTGATGAAACATTTCATCGAAATACTTTTATTGTGAGTAATTTATGTCGGATCCAATTTGTTATATTTACAAAATCATTTTCAATTTTTGTTTTCATATCAATCCAAGACTTTGAGGAATATAACATAGATGTGTCATCAGCAAAACTTATCACGTTTCCAGATGTTTTCATGGTAAGTAACTCATCAATATATTTATACAGAGTTAGTCAAATGTATGGACCGCCTATTTTTCTCAGTTAATATGAGGGTTAACAAAAAAAACTTTGGATGAAAGTTGAATTCAAATGTTTCTTTGATGTGGCATTGGTGGTGTTGTGACGTCATCGGCATTTTTTTTATGTCATGTATAGTATTGTTAGAAAGCTTGTTTTTTTCTCATTTCAGTAGTGCCAATATTATTTAAACTCTCTCGACAGGTACAATATGTGTTTGGTATTTTTGTGACCACCTCTGTAATTCACTTACGTATTGCTTAATTTGTTAAAAAAATTTCTCAATCATGAAATGTAGCCGGGTAGATATTTTAAGCGATATGGCAATTTGATTCAGACAGTTAAAAAAAGAATTATATGCTACATTGACAGTTGTGTCATTAAAAAATTCCACTTAATTTCAAAATTCACCTCAATGGCTCCGCCATTCGGAACATCACACTTTTATCCCAGATCACGGGTTCAAATAAAAAATTAGAATTAGGGACTAATGAATAAGTAAATGAAATAGCCGCTCTACATACGTTGTCCTTCTTTTCATTCAATTAATAGAGTAATATTTTGAACTATTGAAATCAATGACTATTTCTGTTCTTTTTCTCTTTTCTTCTATTGATGAAAAATTCAGGATTAGGGCACTTCAATTATTCTGGAACAATTTTTTTTTTGACATTTTCCGATAGAAAATAACTAGAAATGTTCTTCTAAAAATAGGCATCTGAGAAACTTATACATACGTACGCCTCTGTCTGAATCAGTTTGCCATATCTCTTAGAATATTCAACTGGCTACCCGAGTGAGAAAAATGTTGAAAAAATTAAGCAATATGAGAGTGAATTACAGAGGTGGACAAAAAAATACGAAACACACTGTACCTGTAGAGAGAATTAGAATGGTATTGTTACTACTAAAATGAGAAAAAGACAATCTATCGAGCGATACTGAACATGATATATTGTTCCATTTAAAAGAAATGTCACTTCTCCACCAATGGCACATCTAAAAAATATTTGAATTCATAGAAAGTTGCAGAGTGAAATACCCATCAACTTTCATTCGAACTATTTTTCGATAACCCTCATATCAACTGAGAAAAATGGGCGGATCCATAAATTTGACTAACTCTTTATACAGGGTGTATCTGAATAACACCGAAAAAGTTAAAGGGGTGATTCTGTGATGAAAATTAATGTGAGTGTTTGGTATAAAATTTTTTGAAAAAACCCTCCCCGGAAAAGTTACACCCCTTCGAAAATTAAAAAAAAATGGTTTTTCTTTTTTATTTTCCCTGTATATCAAGCTAAAGACACGAAACTTGGTAAACATTATCTGTCAATAAGAGTACACTTTTAGAAATTTTTTCAACCCTGAAGTATGCTTAGAAGGGGTTGATTATTTCAACCCCTAAGATATTTTTTCTTACAACTTTTTTTTAGATAAAAATTTTTTCTTTAAAAAAGTATGACTGAAAAGTCCAATTTATTGACTAACTTTTTTAACTCTACAAGTTTTTTTCGAAAACTTAAGCATTTATGAGAAAAAAATAAATAAGCTCATGTAAAATAGCATTTTATTAAACAACAGCCAACCAAATTATGATTATGAGACTTCTACAACTAAAAACAAAAGTGAACAAATAATGAACAAAAACCTGTAGAATATCGACAATACAATTATAATAAATGTTGAAAATGACCGCATTCAGCTTCAGTACAAGCATCTACCCTTTTCCTCATAGAATTGCGTATACGATGAAATATTCCTGGAGAATTTCTTATAGTTTCACACCCTGCTACAATGCGGTTTCGCAGATCATCGATATTTTCAACTGGGTTTGTGTATATCAAAGATTTCAGATATCCCCATATGCAAAAATCCAAAGGTTTAAGGTCAGGGGAGCGGGCTGGCCAGTTTACAGGTCCTCCTCGACCTATCCATTGATTGGCATACACCTCATCCAGGTTAGTTCTTGCACGTATACTAAAATGAGCTGGTGCACCATCGTGCATAAACCATGAATGTTGCCTAATTTGAATGGGAACCTCTTCAAGAAGAACAGGTAATTCTTCAAGGAGATGACAATATGCTTCACCATTTAATCGTAGCGGAAGAAAATGGGAACCAATTAAATGATTATCAATAATTCCGAGCCACACGTTTAATGAAAATTGATACTGATGATTTCCTTCAAAAAAGCCATGAGGATTTTCGTCAGCCCAAAGGTGATTGTTGTGAAAATTTCTAA
This sequence comes from Chrysolina oricalcia, assembly GCA_944452925.2. Taxonomy (NCBI): domain Eukaryota; kingdom Metazoa; phylum Arthropoda; class Insecta; order Coleoptera; family Chrysomelidae; genus Chrysolina; species Chrysolina oricalcia. The sequence goes on from OX101814.2 coordinate 60,410,150, forward strand.
TACAGTCTCTTGAGAAACTCGCCTCGTCAGTAAATAAAATATTACCTAAGAACTGTGGTGCTTGGCCAATCATATTAATAAGCCACTGACAAAAAATCACACGGGGTAAAAAATCTCGAATCATTAACGCCTGCACCCGTTGAAGATGATAGTGATACAACATTTGTTCTTTTAAAATTCTAAAAACAACTGAATGGCTTACATGTAGGACACGAGCTATTCTTCTGGTACTAGTTTCTGGGAATTCTTCAATTGAATTAAGTACGGCTTCTTCTACAGCTGCAGTTCTAACTTCTCTAGTACGACCAGAATCATAACTTCTTTTTTCAAAATTACCACGTTCCCGCAAGCATCGGTGAATAGTTGTGAACGTAGTATGATGGGGTAGTCTACGCTGTGGGTACTGTTCAGCATAAAGTCTTTGCGCTTCCAATGAATTACCGTTAGCACGACCGTATGTAAAATGCATATCTGCCATTTCAAAATTCGAATATGCATTCATATTTTCAATCAACTAATATTTCCTACAATACACAATAATCATAAAACTTGTGAAACAATAAGATGGGTGACAGAAAATGACACTACACAATCCTAGTGTCAGTATTAATGTTTTTATGCAAAGCACAGGATACTAGACTTGACGCAAAATACACTCGCGTTAGCTCATCTTTTTGAAAATGCATTGCATTAGATTTTTTTTCTCGTAAAAGCTCAAGTTTTAGAAAAAACTTGTAGAGTTAAAAAAGTCAGTCAATGAATTGGGCATTTCAGTCATACTTTTTTAAAGAAAAAAACTTCATCTAAAAAAAAGTTGTAAGAAAAAATATCTTAGGGGTTGAAATAATCAACCCCTTCTAAGCATACTTCAGGGTTGAAAAAAATTCTAAAAGTGTACTCTTATTGACAGACAATGTTCACCAAGTTTCGTGTCTTTAGCTTGATATACAGGGAAAATAAAAAAGAAAAACCATTTTTTTTTTATTTTCGAAGGGGTGTATCTTTTCCGGGGAGGGTTTTTTCAAAAAATTTTATACCAAACACTCACATTAATTTTCATCACAGAATCACCCCTTTGATTTTTTCACTGTTATTTAGGTACACCCTGTATATGGTGAGTTAGAAGACACTGAGATTACAGAGCAACATTCAACATCATCACGGAGACGGCTTTAGCAACCTGCGTGACAATACAGACCAGAAAAATATACAAGAAAATGGAACAATAAAAAGAAATATAAAAATTAAAATGTGATTATGGAATTTCCTCAGATGGAAAAGCAATATCTGAGGAAAACCCATTACCACATTGCAATTTTTAAATTTCCCCTTCCTATTTTATTTTTTCGATTTATCATGGTAATTTTTTTACTATCGGAAATAGCCTACTATGTCATTTAAAACCTTGGCACAATTATGAATGAAAATAAAATAAAATGCCATGAATAATATTCTATTCCACAAAAGAAATGTATTCCATTGGTAAAGTAATTCTAATTTATAGTAACAGAATAAACAACATGTCAGTTCAACAAATGATAATGCTGTTTCTGACGGTTTGTAGCTGTATTCAAAACACCTGATACCTACATGATTAATCGTATGCTCACACATCCGTCATGTCTGCCACCATATTTAGATGTTATCATGAAGACAAATACTGTCATTGGAAAACGTAGTATCAAAGGTGTGTTCACATGCGATGGAAATTTGCCTAATGAATATGGAATTATTATATTAATCTCAATCTATTCATTAGTTCACTCATGTTTTGGAGAACTCATGGCAGGTGAATTTAACTAGATACAATTTGCAATGAGACAGGGGTGTAGGGGTTGGCCAAAGTCAAATGTCCCAGGAACAATATTTATAGGAGAGTCCTGTCACAGACACGAACAATCACTGAGATGCAAAGCGAGCTAAAAAGTTAATATAAATTCACATATGTGGAAATATTATACTAAATTTATATTTGACACTGTCCTAACACTCACATAAAAAGTGACCAAATACCAATCTGAGGAATATACTTGATAAATATATTGGCAACAGCAAATTCGTCGAGGTTCATCAATTTTACCTCAGCCAGTTCTGTTGAAGCTCGTTGAAGCCCGACAAATTAAGCGATAAGAACCGGAGACAAAAAACTAAAGTACCTCTGATCGCAGTTTATTGAAGCAAGTAAGAATAATGTACGGGGTTGTCAGACGAGCTCACGAAATCATTTTCCGGAATTATTGTTTCACTAAATTGTTATTATAAAAAATTGTTATTTCCGTCAACCGATTGCACCCCTACGCGCAACCCTCGGAAGTCTTCTAGAGACTTGTGTGAGCTAGGGAAGACGCAGCCCTTACCTTTTAACGTGTGATGCCATGCACGAGACCGATGACCATGCGAGGCTTTGAACCCTCGACCCTTCGCTCCAAAGGCGAACGCTCTACCCACACGGCCACCACGGCCCATAACCAAACTCATATAGTCATTTACAAATTTATACAGGGCGGACAAAGAGTTTAAGTACAAATTTCATGGAATATGAAAGGGCAACTATTTAAGTCATAAGAACTCAAAAGTTTTCTGTCGTTTCTGAACAATTCTCTTGAAATATTGAGTTTGTCACATGATTGAAAGGAAACTTGTTTCTTGAAATGGTTTTTCAAGTGTTTTAGCCTTTTACAGTTGGAAAATAAAGTAAATTTGATTTCAAAGAAATTAATTCACTTGTAGGGCCAATGTACCAATTTGCCACCATGATTCAATGAACCTTTCCTAACTATAGGTTTCAATCCGAGAGAATGGCTCGAACAGAGAGCGCTTGGTAACCGATATCTGAGGCCAAGCAACTCTAGGCGAGGTCAGGCTTTGGATCGTGCTAGGAATCGAACGTAAAATGTTAAGACCTCGTTAATCCTTGGCTCGCACAAGTTTCGAGTTCTGAGAGCTGCCGTTTGTAAGGGGACGACAGCTTGTTAACGGAAAGAACAATTTCAATTGAAAAATAGTTTTAAAACAAGTTTTTTAAACAATTGACAAAATTATCTACTACCAGTCAATACTGAGTAATATTATATTATAAGATTCTTTCCTCCATTGATTTTGAACAAAATCTTCTAGAAATTTTGAAGGTTTCCGACAACAACTAATCTGAACTAGTCCATTTGGAAAATGTCTCCATTTCCTCAAAGCTTCCACTATGGCATATGCCTCTTTGTCTCTAGCTGCATTTCTTCATTCACAATCTGAGAGTGATCTTGAAAATAATGTTACTGGTATGCTATATTCAAATTTTGATTTCTTTATTTTCCTTCATCGTGCCATTTTGTTGTAGATTTTTCTGGTCTGGATTGTCATGCTATTGCTATCTCCGTGATATTGCTCTGAAATCTCAGAGTTTTCTAACTGAATCCACAAATGTGTAGATGGGTTTCTGCAGTTGATTCAGTTCGTTTTTGGCTAAACTGTTCAAAATGACGATGACAGTCTGAAACACGTATGAATGGTTGGTTTTCCATATGAGAAAATTTTGAGTTTCAATAGTGTTTCGATACTGAACGCCAAAAATGTGTACACAAAAAATTCACAAATTTTTGACAATAATCACATCGATATTATGAATTTTACCATAATATTATTTAAATTTTATGTTGATCTAACTAGCATGGCAATAATTCAAAATAATATTAGTGAACCGGTTTTATTCTTCCACTCAACTGTATACAATTTATCCTAGATTCTATAATATTGTCAAAAATTCATCGAACACACTGTATAGCAATATATTCTATCATAATTCAGTACATGGGTAACGTTGTAACATGTTATAATTCAGTGCATGAGGGAACTTGTCACATTTTGGATACAACTTGTCCTTAACTGTGTTATGAACAGAAAACACAAGTTTTCAAAAATGCCACTGATGGTTCGATCAAAAGATGTATCTACCAGTTTCGATCGTATAGGTCTCTATAGAATGATTTATTGATAAAGTAACTAGTAAGTAACTAGTCGCAAATTCTTTTCATGAAACATGAATCAATTGACGCGCCTTATGAAGATAGTTAAGTCCCGAATAGGTGTGTCATATTCTTGCTCTCCATAGATTCTGTTCTTTAAAGTGCCCCACCAGAAAGTATCCAAAACTGTAAAGTCTGGTTACCTTGCCGGCCACCTCACTGGTCCAGAATTTACTAACCACCTATTAGGAAATCTTTGGTGTGAATATTAGCAAACTGCTCTTTTATTGTGTGGAGGAGCCCCGTCATGCTGAAACCAGCAGCTGTTATAATTAACAAGGGGAAACGTATCCATATATTCTTCGAATTCGTTTCTTAAGAACTGAAGATAGGTTTCCCCGTTCAAAGTATTACAGAAGAAATGAGGTCCAAGTATTTGGTCGTCATAAATTCCAGCCCACACATTCAAACGAAACCGAACTTGTGGTCTGACTTCTCTGAAGTGTCGTGGATTATTTTCACTCTCAATGTGCTCATTATTTCTATCAAACACACCAAAGTTCGAAAAAGTACTTTCGTCGGTCCAATTAATGTTTTTCAAGAAGTTTGTAGGGTCTACTCTATTTGAGAGCCAGCTACAAAATTCCATCCTTCTCTCAGGATCACCTGGATGTAATTTTTGTGAAATATGTATCTTATCACATTTCAAACCACTGCATATATCTAAAAAAGTACCAAAAATAAATATACTTCTTCAAATATGGAATGAACAATTATTTTACCTCGGCAAATAAGTTAAGTCTAATATTTTGTTCCATTCTGCTTCCATACTTCATTCTTGGTTTTTGAAACGCACCGTACTCAGCCAAGTGTTTGTCCAAAATTCCGAATATTGTTCTATCCGGCTGTTGTCATGCCGGATATAATTCGAAATAAATTTGTGCTGTTTTCGTACTATTCCTATCAAATTTATAATGAAGTTTCAACATATCTCGTTTTTCTTCATTTGAGAATTTGGACATTTCGACTGAAGTATTTGTGCAAACTTATGATGTTTAATGTGTTCTGACAACTAGTGTTTATCAAACAAAATTTTTCGATGGAGTCATGACTATCTCAGATAAAGTTGTTTTTTTTTTAATATCTGTGGTTTCAGAGGTGCAAATCATAACAAATCATACATCAATGAAATCAGAATGAGAACCACTATTTTTCTGTATAAAAAAAATAATATGGCGCCCATAACAGAAAAAAAAATTGATGATGAATGCCAGAAGACAAAACGTCGGATAGTAAATCTGAACATGGAAACGTGTAGCTGAAAAAAAGTATCATTGAAAATGTACTTTTGGCTTTGAGCTATGTTGTCAAATAACGATAGAAAAAAATAAAAACGAAAATTCCGATTTGAATTGCCCTGTATAGTCTGATATACTGTTGTCAATTGTGCATTCCATTCCTTTTTCAGAGAACTTTATAAATATATGATCAATAAAACATATGATTTTTGTCGTGACTCTGCTGGGCCACTTATTCACGGTTTTCAAACTGAACGCGTCTGAGCCACAACAGAGCTTTTGGAACCCCTTGAAGCAAGGAATGAATCGATGTTGAAATCTCCACTGGGTTGAAAGTTCACATTATTTTCGAAAATATCATCAAATATATCAAAAATTGCATGGAATAATAGATTCAAGTTACCTATTGGAGATCAGTAGCAGCAGAGGATGAATACGTTATTTAATATCTTGGTTATGATTATACTTACTCAGGTCTATTCGAAATATTTGCAGTTTTCCGTTGGCAAAGATAGCTATATCCCACCTTTCTTATCTATGGGATCTAAAGTTATACCTGCTTGGAGAAGAATTCAATGTATTTTGTTTCACACCAGGTTTATGTTAGTCAAATTAGGTTAATGTTGTATTCGGACAAATCAATACTCAGACTGTTCAGTTTCTTAACATTCATGCACTGAATATAAGGAAGAAAGATGTCAGAATTGAAACTTAGCTCAAAGGGGGTTTTGGATTTCCGAATTTCAAATTATCTAGATTATTCAGTATTGATTTTAATCAAGTTCCGTCTTCTGTGTTGAAAAATAAACAGTTATTGTTGAAAAAATCTGAAACATCGTTCACCAGATTACTATATTTGCTGCGGATATGAAAAAATCATTTCCATAGTATGCAGTATAATTATCATTACCAATAGAGCTATCAAAGTGATTCACATAGAGTATAAAAAGCACAGGTCCAAAAATTGATTCCTCTGGTAGGGTGGTAAAATATGTGGTTATATTATCTCAATTAAATATTGAATTGATGAATATCGTTTTCTGCATTGGCTTGTATTGATACGAGCTGTTTACGGTTATGTAAGAGAGTTTGATTGAATTGGTTTGTTGAAAGAAGAACTTAATAGCAGGACGTAATGATATAAATGAAGATGCTCAAATTGCTGTATATGGAATTATTGAAGTGGAGCGCGATGAATGTATGACACAGAAAAAAATAGTGAGACTAATATAAATCACTTCTAGTGATTGGCCACGTATTCATTCCTACAACGTATTTTTCATTACTACAATGCCAAAAATTGATCGAAAATAATGAATTTTATTTACTGGACAATCAATAATTTGGTTGACATAACGAACTCTAGTCCATTATGATCATGTAGTTATATCATAGAACTGATGGAAAAAGTCATCTATATTATGTTATATACATTAGAACAATGTATAAATTACATTAAATTAATGAATACAATTTGATCAATACTTTTGTACACTTGATCATTACGGCGCATTGTGATAATGCCCATTTTAATAACGCTATGCTCAATAAGCATTACATCAAAGTGTCAGCCTTATTGGTTAATCCATTAAAGTATCATTCCCAATGCATGAAAACATCGACCAATGTCTAGTTAGTTATAATAATACACTTCGTCCTTCGCCTATGGTATTTGGTCATTCTATTAATGTGTGAGAGCATTGAGATGATGACCAAAAGGATTTTCGGTTGATACATTTTTCCCTGCACCACCGCCTCTAACGCCCAGACGGAAGAAGATTTGATTGTGTTCGAGTCGATTCTTGTGGTACCTAGCGTGGCCTAAGTGTTTTTTTAGAAGATTTTTATGTAAGGTTAGTACTGTATCTGTTTTATTTTTATTTTGTTAACTTTCTGTAGATGAATGCTTTTGTGTAATCTAAAAATTATATCGGTGATTTTTTTTAATTTGGGTTAACTGTTAAGTTTATGTGAGCTGTGTAGAAACTATTTTTACGAATCTATTTCCAGCAAAAACACAATTTCATAATAATTGTTAGCTAGTTACAATGGACATTGCTTAAAGTTTTCGTCACTTCCAGTAAAACCGAAAATTGTATGGAGCAGAGTCACTTGTGAAAAAATGCAGTTTTATGTCTCATATAGATCCTCCAAATTTTATACCAATTTATTCAAAAATAAAAAAAGCGAGCTAACTTCCTTGGACACCTGGTCTATTTTTCGTATGCACCGTGTGTAAAGATCATTACATTATTATTTACTAAAACAACGTTCTCATTAAAAAAGAAAAGTATTTTCCATATGTCTGGAATTCCCAACTTTTTATTCTCGACCGTAATACTTGTAATATTTACTTATAGATAGTCGAGATGCGGCAGTATTGTGGGCTTTGCACGGATATTTCGTGCCAACCAAGAAAGTGGTGAAAAAAGACATGACTGGAAAATCTCAAACGACAAAATTCACCATCAGAGACTCACAGCAATCGTTCTTATACATTGCAAAAGTGCCACAAGAAAAAGAAAATGACTTCTTGAATTTAAAGAAGTCATCAATTCAACCCTTTGTTTTTGCAATCGGTAAGACATAACAATAATTGAAGAAGTGTAGCCGAGTGGTTTAAGCGACATGTTTCAATCACTTTGGCTGCCAGACGGCGATGGTTCAAATCATGGCAACTGCAGAAATTTTTCTGATGGCCCGAGAAAGTGCTAGGACTCGCACGTAAAAAGGTAAGACTTCGTTAATCCTTGGCTCACACAAGTTCCGACTTCTGAGGGCTGCCGTTCGTAAGGGGACGACAGCTGGTTAACGGAAAAACAATTTTAACAATTTTAACATTTTTACAATTTTTTTAACTTTGACGGAATTAAATATAAATTATTCAATGTTCTGAGAGCAGTTGATATTTGTTTGAAAATAATTTATGTTTTTTATTTAAGTTTTCCTTCAGAAAGTGTTATGTTTTGGTCATTTATTGAATAATATTTTTTCAACCTCAATCCAGGGACTGTATATATAGTAAAACGCATATCTTATGTAAATATTTGAAAAATCATAAATAAACGTTCTGAGATCATGCCAATGGATCTTTCATTTCTGTTCGGACATATTTTTGGTATACCTAATACTCGTTTCGGTAGTGCACAATGCCATCATCTATACAGTGTGGTAAATTAGAAAATTGAGAAATATTCAAAATATGATGGAATCTCTATTCATGTTTGATTCAATACATAAGTTACATATACAGGGTGTAATCTAACCTCTTGCACTCCCGTGAAGGACGGGTGTATAATACCATGTTATATCGAACGGCAGGTGTGAAAACTGCGGAAAAAATTGTGTAAATTTTATAATTTGTTGAAAAATTCGTCACGTGTAATTCGTTTTAACATGGCATCATACACCCGTCTTTCACTGGAGTGCAAGAGGTTAGATTACACCCTGTGTATAAAATATAAAAACCAAATCACATATTCTATCATGTTGATATCAATGGAACCAGAAAAAAGTGCTATCGATCTGACGAAAAATATGATAGGTAAGTACATTGTATTATATTTGAAAAACCAAAGTTAGTGCCCATTTCAGAAATCTAAAAGACCAATAAGTACCTTGAAATTAACATTCAAGTTATTTCAGCTATTTAATCTTCTTTCATATCTTCAAAAACAAAAAAGTTAAAAGGGGGTTCAATTTTGAAAGACAACTTCGCATACTTTTAGAATGATGTTTTTTGTTATCATATTAATGTCTTCGAACATTGAACGAATGCGGTGGGTTCATTGAATGATGTTCAGAAAGACGTTATGGGCATGGGTAAACAATGAAGTTCAGGTGATTGAATCAATGTCCTGGATACATCAATGTAATGACTGCGATTGGTTGGTCGATGTAAAGAAAATATTATTATCATGATTGATATTTATGTACTCATGGGATTGGTACGATGAAAATGATGATCGACTCATACACAATGGTCATTAATATAATGTATTTCGTTTTGAAATCCAGGTGATGAAATTAATGCCTCTCAAGGATTGATATAGTAACTCGAACATCAGGCAGTCAGTAATGATACATTGAATCGATGAACTCGAGCATCGGTTGAAAATTAATGTCCAAATTTATTCCCGCGATGACTTTTTTAATTATATGTACGTACCTTTTTCGTTCTGTGGAGGGATGACAAAGTTTCTGGGTTAAGCAAAAGTGCAGTTCTCGATAAAGATTTTATGATTTTTGAAGTACTAAAATCATTCAACATTATTTCTCATTTCAACCTCTTCATTATATTATACGGCATATATGTTACTTTGAGCAATGCATCGATAGACAAGGTTTGAACGAATGGCCAACAAGATCTCAAGAACTGACAAAACTAGCTTTCTTCCATAGCGTTACTGGAAAATCGAAAATTCCACCATCGATACTCATTGCAATCGAAAGGTGAATAACTAAAACTCATTATATTTCATTACAAAACGCAATGGCAAATTCTTGTAGCGATAAGCTCGAATCTATAATTAATTTTTTCCTCAAAATTTTTTGGAATCTAACAATAATTTAGAATCATCTCTGAGTACAAGTTGAAATCTATGAAGATCTGAACCGAGTTGTAAACAATCAAACTGGTATGTGTCGTTCATTAAAAAGCTAAAATAGCAATGTTGGCACGATTCAAAAGAGAAGAACGACGAGAATTCTACTTCCATGGAAATTTCAGTAAGAAAGAGTGTCTCAACAATTACTAATGAATTGGCAATTCGAATTATTCATGCAGAGAGAGAAATCGTGCACAACTCTCCTATACTCAAATATTTATTCCACTTTCACCCTAATGAACATCACGTTTCTCGAATTCATTCCCGCCAAACCTTAATGAAACGGAAGGACCGTCATGAATTTTGTTTTCTATTTAATTGGAAATTGCTATTCAATGAATGAACGAACCTGTGGTGTCCAGGTATTTTTAGGATCGGTATCAAAAAACATTAATCAGAAATGAAGTTCGTTCCAGAAAAAAACTTGAAACTAATTAATTTTCATCCATTGGAAGAAAGTCCTGAACCAAATTAGAAATATTATTATTCAAATGAAGAATATGAATTTCAAGAATCCAAATAATGTAATTTTTATCGTTGGTTTTTTCCATTTTCAGATTAGTAATGTTTGTTTCGATTTCCAATTGAGAATGTTTCCCTTTTCATCCTGTTCAATATTGTCACTAAATTAAGGTGCGTGCCTTATTCCACTCCAATTGAATTACAGAGTGAGTGTCAAAAAGTTTGCACGACATTGCCTTTTCATATATAAGAATGAAAAATTGATAAACCCTATTGCCCATTGTCACAGAACTAGACAGGTTTGAAACTATCATATTCATATACTCTTTTTTCGTAAAGATGCTAATCAAAGATTTTCAACCAGTTCAGCCCCAGAAATTTTCAACACTCTTCCGCTGGAAACGAAAAAATTAAAAAAATTGTGCCCAGTTCCTCCTTGAATTTGGAATTGCTATATTAAATATCTGACAATATATATAATATAGTTTTAGAAGTAATTCATACCCAATTTATTTATGTGTATGTTCTTATGTGATATGACATGATATTAAGATGTGTGTTTAGTGTACTGTATTTTTTAGTTAATTTGTAGATTCATTATATGAATACTGCATGAATTGTAATGATTTCATAAATGTGACTGAATAATCAAATCGAATAAATAAATAAATAGTTAGCTTTTTTAGATTTTTGAGATAACTTTCAACACCATGAATGAAGTGATCGTAAACTTGCACATTTATACCATTCAATTGTTTAGTTTCAATGAATCGATTCTTTCACTCGTTTTCTACAAATTGTTCGAAATGGTAGTTGTGCTCTTTTGATTCTTATTGCGGATTCTATAGAGAAACTTTCCTATGGAGGATATAACTTTCAGAATACACATACACCCAGAGTGAAATGTGGAATTTGCACCAGAAACCTTGCAAATGAGAAATGAAACGGATTTTTTTTTTCATTGAACTTATGGGAAGTAAGTTGTATTTGAGATAAGTTTATTGTTTAGGGGTCTGTTATTTCAAATTTTAATATATTGTTTAACCCATATTATCCCATTGTTCCGATATTGGAACGTGCTATTTTTACCCACCCCACTAGTTTCTCGCCATCCAGATGTTTGTTTTATTGCCTAAATGTGTATATCAGACTCGACAGCGAGGAATAATCACCAGTCGTAGTATATACGAAGTCTTAGTGTGATTTAATTTGCTCGTGTTATGTTTACGTGAGCAGTACAAAAATGGCGTACAAAAAGTAAGTAAAATACAGTTCTCATATTTGTTTTATGATGTGTCCAGTGGTAATAATTTATCATTTATTACCTTTTGAACAAATCTCAGTACGATGGATGTGGATATATTCAGTATAAAACTAATTGCATGGTGTTTTATCAATCGTTCCAATTTTGGAACTTTGGGTAAGAATGGGTCCATGATAAATTTTTTACTATTTTTCAGATTTTACACAACTGAAGAGCTCATTCAACTTGTAGAGGACGAGGAATTTTGGGAAGGTGATATTTTCATAACACCTCCAGATGATGGTGCTGAAAGAGCCGAAGACAGTGGTGATGAAGAAATATGCAATGCCATAAACAAGCTGAGTGGTCGTCAACTACAAGCTCAAGCCTTTGCAAAAATAACAAATAGAGGAGAAATGTTCACTATTGGTGAAGATAGTGACGTTGATAGTGAACAGGAATCAGAATTCAATGACAATGAGGTTGTGGAGAATATAAATGATTTTTATGAAAGTGAAGACAGCGAAGATAATATTTCATTATCAGAACTGAAGAAGAGATTGCCAAAAACGTACACTAGAGATTGGAAAAACTCAGTAGACCTCACCTGTAACTTTCCCCAATTTGTCAGCCCTAGGCAAATGCCTCAGATTCCAGAAGACCCTGTGGAATGATTCGAATTATTTTTCGATAAAACAGTTTTCAACTTCCTAACACAGATGACTTACTCATATGGAAAGAAAAAAGATCCAGGTTTCCATGTTGACATCGAAGAAATGCGCTGCTTCACAGCTATACTTCTTTTATCTGGATATTGTTCAGTTCCTCGCTGGAGAATGTGGTAGGAAATTGACACGGAGGCATGCAACCAAGCTGTTGTAAATGCAATGAGAAGAAATAGATTCGAAACAATCAAGCGATAACAACAATGACAATTTACCAGTAGATAAATTTGGAAAAATGAGGCCTCTTATGGATATGCTAAATGGAAGGTTCATCGGACATTCAAAATTATAAGAGAAGTTGAGCGTTGATGAAAGCATGGTGCCATATTTCGGTAGGCATGGTACTAAACAGTTCTTGAAAGGGAAACCAATACGATATGGTTATAAAATGTGGTGCCTATGTGAACCACTTGGTTATCTCATGTAGTTCGAACCTTATCAAGGAAAACTGAAAAAAGATATCACAGCTACCAACTCTGGTATGGTTGCAGGATATTCTCAAAAAACTTTGAAGAAGAGGAATAGCCATCAGATGCCTGAAAAAAATTAATTAGAAGTTGGTGGAACGGTTGTTGTTGACCTCTTGAAAGTTTTGCCAAAAGATGTACCATGCAAGGTTTATAGTGATCGCTTTTTCTCATCACTAAAATTAACCAATCGCTTACAAGAACAAGGTATAGGATACACCGGTACAACAAAATATAATAGAATCGAGAAATGTTCTGCAATAGCAACAGCACGATTCATAGAAAACCAGCCCAGAGGATTTTATGATTTTTGCACCGATGTGAAAAATAATGTGACCATAACAAGTTTAACTGTTAGTACTTGTGATTCAACAGGCCCTGAAGGTCACGTAGATAGATGGGAAGCTTCTGAAAAAAAGAAGATTCCCGTTACCCGACCATATGTTGTCTCTCAATATAACAGATATATGGGAGGTGTGGATAGATTGGATCAGAACGTAGAAAACTACAGGATATCGATTAGATCAAAGAAGTGGCGGTGGTCTCTATTTGCTTATTGTGTGGATGTTAGTATTCAAAATGCTTGGCAGTTATTCAGAAAAGTTAACGGCAAGAAAATGGACCAACTGAAGTTTCGACGTACAATCGTTCAGACATACCTACATAAGTACGGACAACCAGAAATTGGTGGAGGTCGTCCAGTTACACATAAAGCCTTCCTTCTCGTGTACCAAATCAAGTGAGATATGATCAAACGGAACATTATCTTGTTGCAGCGGTAAAACAGAATAGATGTGCAGTTTGCAAAAAGAATACCACGAAATGCTGTAGAAAGTGTAGAGTTAACTGTCATGAACATTGTTTCGAATATTTTCACACGAAGCATTGATCAATATTATTTTTGACTAAACAATTAATGTATATAATATACTAAACCACTACTAAACAATTAATCTATATAATATAATACTCAATACAATCATATTTCTTATACACATTTCATTTGCATAGCTTTCCTCCCAATCATATACCTGGAGATATTCGTGTCCAAGGTTCCATTATTGGAACACAACAAAAACATTCGAAAAAAAACTTAAAAACAGATTTTGATAGTAACATGTCTTCTGAAACTTCATTTCTTCCCAAAATTTTATGAAAGTTTGTTGAAATTTAAAAAAAAAATTATTCGGGCATAAATAAACTATTTCGATGGAATCGATAATAAAGGCCGTTTCATTCCTAAGAAGAATTTGAGGACCTTGTTCATAGGAACTTTTTTATATTTTTGCTTGCAGAAAAATGATGAAACTCTGGATAATAGAATGAAAGTCACTCTGTGTAGGGGAGCATAATAGGCATTTTCAGTCACTATGAAAGACGCACCTTCTACCAATAGAAAAATCATCTATCAACTCTCCATTAGATTGACTTTGTCATGCATTTTCAAACTGCAACCATCTATACTAATAGACTATACACTTTTCTTTTTTTCCGCATTTTTACCATGGAAAGATATAAGCATTATCGAAATAAACTGCTCAGAATAGAAAGCGATGAAAAAGTCCATTAGGATTATCTGGTTGGGATAAACTGTTTTTATACAACTATAACATCCGCATAAATGAGAAATGTTCAGAATTTCCGCACACATAAGAAGAAATCTTCCTTGCGGATCGCTTGACATGGGATTTATAAAAAGATTAATATGGCTCAAGAGAGGGTGTATGAGTGGTAGGTCGGTTATCATTTGTGGAGATTTTGAACTCCATAGAAATTGGTGAAATATGATACCCTGAACACGCACAGCTGTTGATTTATCTAATAATCTTGCTTACATTGAAGTACATGTGTTTACAAGAGTTTGTTGTGGAAATAATTTTGAATGATTCAAGAAACTCAAATGGATCCAATTGAATCATTACTTGTGAATACACTTTTCACGCACAGATAATAACTAAATATTCAGAATTGAGTTTCCTATCCTTATTTTTTATTTGACTGACCATGGCATCACGTATCCCAAATTAAATCATGTATTTTTACATAATCTGTTTTTACAGTGCAGAGAGATGTGACTTCTGAAACGATGTTCTACGATGTGCATATGGTACAAGTATATTTCCCTTTCTTGTGATGAAGGTTCACTATAGACTCCTCTTAAATTCACCATGATTTTTATAAACAGAATAATTCTGATAACGAACAAAGTTGGGAAGAAAGAGTTATTGAGTTCGGGAAGTGAAGAATTTGAAGGAAAGAAAGATCAATTATCAGAAATGAAAGGCCATCTATATTGCAGTATAATATGCTACACTATAAGGAAAAAAATGTGCCGCCCAGAAAGGTAAGCATGAAATCCAATCCGATTGCATTGGTATACTTTTAATCTGATCAACAAGTTAAGAACAGTGAAAAATAGAGATAAAGTTTCTGAAAATATGAGAGATAGCTCATTGGATTCGGAATAACCACTAGAAAAATGGTGCTGAGGGTTTTACAGCACGTGAAACTTTGTGAATGTTATAAACAAAATAAAATTTAAAGAAAGGTATTTGGCTTTTTGTTAATAAGTCAAAAACTATTGATAATTGAGAAATTTTTAAAAAAGTCTCGTAAAGAAAAGGAAATTTTCAATAAAGATGTCTAGACTCCGGGAACTCTATCTACATTATTTATAATTTTAATTTAAATTTGAAAATAGTGCTCCGCGAGGCGATTACAGCACGGGCACACCGCTGCAAAAGACAATATTTCACTGAAAATAATTTTTCTATAACATAAAATGTTGAATAAATTACACTTGAAAACACTTGAAAAAAATAAATCCTCATTGGAAACAAATATGTGAGTTTATAATTCAAAAAGTTATACTATCTTTAATCATCAAATGTTTTTCCAGTCTCCGTTTTCATAAATAAGGACGTGGAAGTTGAAATAATTGACCTTCAAATTGTTGGCTTGGAACTCTTCTAATATACCACCTCAACAAAATCACAAGATAAAAGCTCATAAAACTTTAATACTCTGTTTATCATAATTTTTTCTAACTGAAGAAAAATTAAGTATCTAAAAAATGTTGTTATAAATAACGACGTGAAAGTTGAAATAATCAACCCTTGAATTGTTGGCTTTTTGGAGCCCTTCTAATATACCTACTAAACAAAATCACATGATAAAAGTTCATAAAAGTTTAATACTCTGTTTATCATAATTTTTTCTAACTGAAGAAAAATTAAGTATCTAAAAAATGTTTTTATAAATAACGACGTGAAAGTTGAAATAATTAACCCTTGAATTGTTGGCTTCTTGGAGCCCTTCTAATATACCTACTAAACAAAATCACATAATAAAAGTTCATAAAAGTTTAATACTCTGTTTATCATAATTTTTTCTAACTGAAGAAAAATTAGGTATCTGAAAAATGTTGTTATAAATAACGACGTGAAAGTTGAAATAATTAACCCTTGAATTGTTGGCTTCTTGGAGCTCTTCTAATATACCTACTAAACAAAATCACATGATAAAAGTTCATAAAAGTTTAATACTTTGTTCATTATGATTTTTTTATTACTAAAGAAAAATTGAATATCAAAAAAGTATTGTTAAATAATTTTTTTAGACGAATGTTTCATAATTGCTGTTTTTACATCTAACAATGGCAGTAATTGATACTGCCACGAATGAATAAGTATAATACTTAAGAATTATTTTTAGTTCTAGAATGCTGTCCTGGAATAACAGTGATAAAAAAAATGTTTTGTCCTTAATAAAATTTTTGATTGTTTATAATTGTTATTGATTGTTTATATAATTAGTTAAGAAATTATACCTTCTTGAAAATCATAATTTGTAGTTCTCAATAGGTGAATAAAAAATTGTTTTCTTCACAAATAATTTCATTGTTGATTAACTTAACAATTTGTCATAAACAAATTCTGACAACAGCTTTTTTTCTGGAACTAAAAAATTAAAAAGCAGCCAAATATAACAACGTATATCAAATAGAATTATATCATATTAAACGGTGTAATAATAAAAAATGTTTTCCCCACTTCACTATATATGGCTGTTTTTGTAATTATTCTAAGTTGCAGAAAAAAATTAAACCATTGTCAGAATTTGCTTAAAATAAATTGTTGAGTCAAAAAACGATGAAATGATTCAAAAGGAATTTGTAAAAACTTGTTTACCTATTGGCCGTGGTGGTCGGCTGGTAAAAGCGTACGCCTCGCAAGCGTGGGGTCGTGGGTTCAATCCACCGATTCACCGGTCTCGTGCATGGCATCACACGTTAAAAGGTAAGGGCTGCGTCTTCCCCAGCTCACACAAGTCTCTCGAAGACTTCCGAGGGTTGCGCGTAGGGGTGCAATCGGTTGACGGAAATAACAATTTTAACAATTGAGGAGTACAAATTATGATTTTTAAGAAGGAAATAATTTCCTAACTAATTATTAAAACAATCGAAATTTAAAAAAACGATTATAAACAAACATAATATTTATTTAGAAAAAAAAAAATTGAGTAATCGTTTTTCCTGGAAAGCATTATGAAAATTATTTTTTTTCCTTATATTATATTTATTCATTTGTTTATAACAAATTCTTAAAGAAATCACGTCAAAAAATTATAATTAGTAATAATTACTGTCATTGTTAGATGTAAAAACAGCAATAATGAGATATTCGTCAAAAAAAATATATGACAACAGTTTGTGGATATCGTAGAATTATAAAAAATTATAATGAACAAATGATATACTTTTTAGTACTTCTTTCGTGTGATCTTGTTAAGTAGGTATATTGGAAGGGCTCTAGAGAGCTAACATTTTATATGATCAAATATTTAAACTATTACATCAGTAATTATGAAAGCAGATACTGGAAAAACATTTGTTAATTAAGAATAGCATAACTTTTTAAATAATTTTCACATTTTTTCACAATGTCAATTTATTCTTTCAAGTGTCCACATGGTACCATAATTTATTGAAAATTACCATTTAATGTGATAGAAAAATAATTTTCAGTGATATATTGTCTTTTGCAGCGGTGTGCCCGTACTGTAACGGCCTTGCGGAGCATTATTTTTAGCGTTAAACTAAAATTATAAATGTTGGAAATAGGAGTTTAGGAGTCAGGACATTTTCATTGGAAAGGACCCCGCAAACACCTTATGGAATTTGGGTCCCGGTGGATTTTTTTGAATTTTTGGTATGATGTAGTCCATGTAATTCTCAACCAATGTTACCATTGCGCCAACCCAAAAAAATGAACAGTTTTGCTGCTAGGGGGCGTTGATTAGACTATTTATTTTAGAACCCGGTAACAATATTTTCACTTGTTTCATTGTTGCTAATGTTGCACAATATTGGGCTGTTTTATAAAAAAAATTCTTACCTCATCCCCTTTTTCCCCCAACTCCTATTACGAAACGCAAAAAAAACATTTCTCGAGTGCCTTCCAATATATCGTCGAATGTTTAGATATGCCTAAATAAGGGAAATAGCAATTTTTTATGATTATCCCCCCACCCCCCAAATGACACAAAACGAAAAACTTTCTGTGGATTTTTCTAAATTTTTGATATGATGCAGATCAAGTTATTTTGAATAGAAATAAATTAGGTGACAAACCCCAAAAATGAATAGTTTTGATGCTAGGGGGCGTTGAAATCATATCTTGCTCAGAATAGACAATTCATTATTATAGGCGGAAATAATAGCTCTACGTATTTTAGTTTAGATTATGCTGATCAAAAGTTTTTATGAATTGAAAATCTAGAACCTCCCCCTTACCCCCTACCCTTATTTTAAAACATGAAAAAATGTATTCCCGACTACCTGTAAATGCTCAATCAAAATACATGTTTTAATCAGCTGAAATTGAGGAAATCGTACAGTTGTTCAATTTCACCTTTACCTCCATTTAGAAAAATATTAGTAGAGTTCGCTGAATTCTTAGTAGGGAGTAGTTCATGATTTTTGAATATCAATTAATTGGGCGAAAATCTTGAAAATAAATAAAAATTAGTCATCCACAATTTGAATTTGATGTGGTGATTGAATTAATTTTTTTCGTGTTTTGAAATAGGGGTTGGGAGTAAGGGGGAGGTTTTAGATTTTCAATTTATAAAAATTTACACAATTGTTCGGCACAAAATAAAACAAAAATACGTAGAGATACTGTTTCCGCCTATAATAAAGAATAGTCTATTCTGACCAAGGTATGACTTCGATTCCCCCTAGCATCAAAACTATTCATTTTTGGGGTTTGTCACCCGATTTATTTTTATTCAAAATAACTTGAACTGCATCATATCAAAATTTAGAAAAATCCTCCGAAATTTTTTCGTTTTGTGTCATTTGGGGGGTGGGGGGATAATCATAAAAAATTGCTATTTCCCTCATTTAGGCATATTTAAACATTCGACGATTCATTTAAAGAAATACTTTTTTTGCGTTTCGTAATAGGAGTTGGGGGAAAAAGGGGAGGGGTAAGAATTTTTTTTATAAAACAGCACAATATTGTGCAACATTAGCGACAAATGAAACGAGTGAAAATATTGTTACCGGGTTCAAAAATAAATAGTCTAATCTGCGCAATGGATGATTTCAACACCCCCTAGCAGCAAAACTGTTCAATTTTTCAGGTTGGCGCAATGGTAACATTGGATGACAATTACATGGACTACATCATACCAAAAATTCAAAAAAATCCACCGGGACCCAAATTCCATAAGGAGTTTGCGGGGTCCTTTCATCTTCTTTAAGGGACTTCTTTGAAAATTCATAAGTTATTGATAGTTTCTGAGTTATTAACAAAACACAAATTTTCTAAAGAAAATGTTCAATGACACTACTTGACAGAAGCCCATTAAATTGATAATAAAAATGGATTAGGCAATCCAGACTTCTGCCATAACCTATACAATAAATAAAATCGTCGACAAGTCTCCAACAGAAAACAACTACTGCATTGCATTATTTTGCTTACAAGTTCAATATTTGTCTAACGCGGCTCTTCTGGGTTTTGTCTCACCTTATTTTAGTGTCCTTCTCATGTATACAACATTGGAATTACCTACGTTCTAATCATTCATTTGTCCCTTCCATGTCACGCAGTAAATTGCAATTCCTGTATGAACCGAAGTGAACAAGGCAGAATTCAGAAAAATCTATCAGACTCACAATTCTTTCCTAGCCATGTCACTGAGCCCATTCTCTGTCCCTATTTCTTCCGTGTGCAAGCGCGGCTTTAATGGAAACCTTCCACGAAGTTGGCTCTTTTGTTCTCTTAATACGATTTGAAAGCATTCACAATGTATGTCTGATACTATCCAAGTTAGTAGATATATGGATCCTATGAAATCTGGATTCAGACCGTATTTCTTCCTCACAGAATTATTTCGATTTTCCCATTCAGGAGATAAGCGACGATTTTCACGGAAAGTTTCGGCGGGATTTATTAAAACAGTCGAATGAGGCGGAAGCGTTTGGGATAAGTCTGTAATTGAGATCGATATCTATAGTGGTTATCAGTAAGTTTGTACCATATGGACTAGTTCATTTGTTTTTTTAGATACTTCTTTCACCGATAAAACACATAACTTACGTCTTCATTCAGTCGATCAGTTAGTCAGTTGATGGTTGATGATATTCAGAAGTGCAAACTTCAGTTGAAAGAATGAATGATTTATTGTTAAATTGTTATTTTTTGAATTGTTATTTCCGTCAAACTGTTGCAACCCTCCGCGCAACTGGTGTAACCAACATGTACCATTCATTTTTTTATTTTGTGTAGTCACCGAAAATGAGGACCATGGTTTACATGGTGGTTCTTCGGGTTGTAAGGCCGACGTATGTTAAGAGAACATCTCGACGTTTCGCCAACACAAGTGGTTAGCATTTTCAAGACAAAGTTTCTGGTTTCTTAAGTCGCTGTCAAATGCTTGACATTTGTTATACGTTGTCTCAATAAATACCTGTGATTTGACGTTATTACATCTGATTCGTTCATAGCGTTAGCAGACATCATAGCATCGTTCGTACCGTTTATATCGGAACCACGAAACGCTCCGTTAAAACAAGAGTCAAAGAGCACAAGGCTTGTAGAAATCCGCTGTCGTAGAACATACTCTCAACAACGATAACCATAGAGTGAAATTTGAAGAAACCCAACTCATCTCTTCAACATGTGCCTATTACCCAAGACACTTCCCGGAAGCAATTGAAATTCAGAAGCACCACAACAACTTCAACAGAACCGAAGAAGGACTACAATTGAACAAGGTTTGGCTTCCAGTTCTCAAAAATTCTCAATTATCTCCCTACCCACAACATAACGGTACGAACGATTATATGATGTCGGCTAACGCTATGGACGAATCAGATGTTAGAACGTCAAATCACAGGTATTTATTGAGACAACGTATAGCAAATGTCAAGCATTTGACAGCGACTTAAGAAACCAGAAACTTTCTCTTGAAAATGCTAACCACTCGTGTTGGCGAAACGTCGAGATCTTCTCTCAAGATACGTCGGCCTTACATCCCGAAGAACCATCATGTAAGTGACGATGGCCGCGAAAGCCTTTCACAATTTATGAGGATCATGGTGTCATTAGATTCATAATGTCATGTGGAGAGTTTGAGGAAAGGTTCCAAAAGTGAAAAAAAATTGCAGAAGTTATAAACAATTGAGTAAAAAAAGTGGGGCTTTGGTATTTTTTTGAATATCTCGAAGAATATTAAAGATTTTCGAAATATTGAGAAAGATTTGATTAGATCAGCAAATTTTCTGAAAAACAGATTCGACTACCGAAACTGTACCTCCAATATTTATAATTTTTACAGAGGCCTGAAAATAGACTCAAAAACGGGTAGTTGCGTTGCGCCACTCTGACACAACAAAGAAAATTATTTTGACATATTCGATATGAATATTGAAGAATAAAAAATCCTTGTACTATTGGGATACAGCAATTAACAATAATCTGCGATTAAAACTTTTTATCCCAATTTCTCCATAAATTATGTTTTTGTTAATTAACACGTTCGCGGACAGTAGGTGGAAACGGGGGGCTCAAAAAAAGCCACTACCAAAAATATAAAAAATAAATTTTTTTGGTGACCAAAAAGTAACCGACACCAACCACAGGCTATTTTTGCTTATTTTTTTTGCAAATAACTTGAGCGGAATATGCCGTCTTGTCCCTATAAAAATGTTTTTTGATTTGCTGGGACAGTGACGTTAAATGCCGTCAAGATAAACTCATCATTATTTATTACAAATTTATTGAACTGGAGTACATAACGGATTTTGAAACATATAAAAATATGCAAGAGTTCTACTTTTCGTGAAATTATTCTTCTGCAACGCTCGATACACATGGCTGTTTTTTCCGGTCATGTTATACATAGGTATTTTATTTTCCGCGCATTGCCTGTACCTTATGTGATGGCTCTTGTTAGGATCATTTTCTGACATGAAATTAGGATTCGCAATATCATCATCCGCATTGAACGCTTCTGATTTGAAAGATTCTTCCGTGGTGGGGAGGATACTTCATCCATAACTTGCTCAAGCGTCCCAATTTCTTTCCGATCCATTTATTTGTCCTGTGAATAAAAACGCGACTAATTTACGAGATTATCAAAAACAAACGATATGCTTATAATTTGTGTTCGTGCTGGGACGGTACCTATAAAAAACAATTCAAAGTTGTCTGCATACGCCGCGTGGAGTCGTCGTCACAACTTTGTTACAAACAAATGAAAAAAATTTGCAAAACGCGTTTATTAAAAATATCGAGAGTATACCTACTTCTACTAGCTACTTACTTTTGCTTATAAACCACTATTTGTAGTATTTGAAACACTTATCAAACTCCACAGATGTGTACACAAACACAGATACACAGCAAATGCACGTGTCGAACAGTATTTTGAAGTTAGGCTTACCAAAACTTATGCATGGACATTTCACGAAATTTTATGTTTTCTCCTGGGACAGTCAGCGTCCGTAACATAGAAATCATACGCAGTGCTGTCGGCAACTTCCGCGGTGAACCCAGAATAAAATTAGATATTGGTCGTCATATTCCGTCTTGTCCGCGAACGTGTTAACAAAATTTTCTAAACTGAATGTTAACATTAAAATCCCGATAATTATTGAACTAAAACCCTAGGATTTTTTTACTCTGTGAAATTATTCTTCATGGGCTTACAAATAGACAATAGTTTCAAAAACATGTAAAATTTTGATTTTCCACTTTTTTATCAACGATTGAAAATGAAAAAATTAAAAAAAAGTTAATTAAAAGTTTTTGAACAACAAGTAAATTTTTTTAAGGAATGGTTCTTTGAAAATCTTAATTTCCATCATTGAATATGTTACAAAAAAAGTTTATTGCTCATAAGCAATGTATTTTATTATAACTATTTTTTGAACAATGGTGGTGAAAAATTCAGAAAAATTATTTTTATGTAGCTTCAAACTTTCAGAAGTTGAATCATTTGAGATATTAAAAATAAAATGTAAATACTCTTTAAAATTTCTTTTATTTTTGTCAATAAAAATGTGGAAAATCAAAATTTTACAATGTTTGCATAAGTTATCTATTTATAAGCTTATTGAGAATAACTTGACATGAAGTGAAAAAAATATCAGGATTTCAGTTCAGCAATTATCGAGGTTTTTATATTAACATTCAGTTTTGAAAAATTTGTTAATTAGGTATCTTAATTTATGGAGAAATTGGGATAAACATTTTTCAACCGCGGATTATTGTTAATTGATAATAATAATAATATAATATTTATTCAAATAAATAATTTCGAAATACATAGATACATTATCATACAATAGGGAATAAATAGAGGGGTTGACCACAAAAGGAGATCCTTGAATGTGGCTTTTTCAGTTATTCCAAATCAGTTCAAACATACACTGAATTTCTTAGATTTTTTTTGACAAGTTTACAAAAAATGAATAAATAGTTTCACTATATACTAAGACACAGACACACATATAATATATATTAAAATATTAAAATAAGGGAATAATCGTGTTAAGAACTAGCAATTGCTCATAGGTAGTACGTATTTTTTGTATCAACATACTGATGAATCAACAGTCGAGGTACGGTATCCATTTTTTTATTTTATTTTTGAACACTTTGAGATAATTTAGATGTTTTATTTCAGGGGAACAATATTATACAGTTTGGGTCCCAGGTAGATGTAGCTTCGTTGTAAAATGTTTTTTTTAGGCTTTGGAACATATGAGGAGACAGTCCTATATCGAGTGTTATATTCGTGTGATATTTTGACTAAATGGTATTTATATTTATGCTGTCTAGTCCCCGTTGCTACAAAGAACAATTGACGTATATCAAGAATGTGAGTTTCACTATATAAGTCATTTGTAGGGTAGGTACGCAGTTTATGGTGTATAATTTTCAGAAAGAATTTTTGTATTTTTTCTAGGTTTTCTACATGTTTGTTGACACTAGCTCCCCATGCTATGATAGCATAATTCAAGTGACTTTGTACGAGTGCGTAATATAAAATCCGTAGGTCAGAGGCCAAATTGGTCGATAAATATTTAAACTTATATAAGATGAAGCGAAGTTTCTTTATTATGTAATTTATATGTACATCCCACTTCAAGTTGTTATCAACGAATGTGTTTGATATCATCAACACTATTTATAGAGATGGTTTGATGTTCATCGATTCTAACCATCAAAGATTTGTAAGTTGGTAAGTATTTGGAATATGATGTGAATGCAAGGAAGTGTGTTTTGTCAAAATTAACTGTTAATAGGCGGTCTTTGAACCAATTTAGAATTATTTTCAAATCACTTTCTGCTTTAATTTTAAAAGAATCCCAGTTGTCATCTGTGAAAATGATAGCCGTATCGTAGGCAAAACTCACAACTTCCCCATTTAGTGGTAATTTGAACTGATCGTTTAAGTATAAGTTGAATAATAGTGGGCCTAGCACTGTCCCTTGAGGTACACCATATTCCATTCCATTCCATATCTCAAATCGCTCTTGATATTATTTATTTTAACTTGCTGTACTCTATCAGTTAGGTAATCTTTCATTAAATTAAATGCTTGACCTCTAATTCCTATCTGGTCCAAGATATTCAGAAGGTGATTATGGCTGACCGTATCAAACGCTTTTGCGAGGTCTATAAAAACACAAAGTGCTGGAGTCTTTTTATCAATGGATTCACTGACTTTTGACGTGAGATAGGAGATCGCATCATCTGTTGACCTATTTTCCCTGAAGCCGAATTGATTTTGTGCTAGAATTTTTAATTTATTTAGGAAGTCTCATCTCGAAAATTTTGCCTAAGTTTGAAATCAATGATATCGGGCGGTAGTTCGTTACATTTAATCTTTTTCCTTTCTTGAATAATGGTTTCACTATGGCAGATTTGAAAGCTGTGGGAAATTTACCTAATCTGATGCCCCAGTTTATAATGAATTCTATGGGTTTTGTTACGTCATCAACAAGACACTTCAATATTTCAGCGGTTAGATGTATCCCATAAGTACATGAATCCTTTATTCGTTAATATTCTTATTCCAAATGTTAGAAGAATTTTTTTGTTGTTGTGTCAGAGTGCCGCAACGCGCGCGGAAGCCAGACTACCCGTTTTTGGCACTATTTTCAGGGCTCTGTAAGAATTATAAATATTGGAGGTACAGTTTCGGGAGTCAGAACTTATTTTCAGCAGAGGACCCCGCACAAATCAAATGGGAAATGGATCCGTGTCGAATTGGCTGAAATTTGGATATGTTGTAGTTAATATACGCTTCCGACCTAAAAATGGACAGTTATTTAGGTATGGAAAGTCAAAAGTTGCAACTAGTGCAAATCTCCCAAGCGATCACACTTGATTTTGACCATGTATAATGGCGATGACTTTGTTCAGGTTTGACGGGAATAATAACAATTTCAATAAATGTCAAGTTTCTACAAAAGCCAATGTTTTGAAGATTCTCGCATTATTTTGAATAATATGGCTTTTAGAATCATTCTTATATTTTACGTGTGTATTGGGCGATTCACCCACAGATAAAAAGGATTCCTTGATTTGAAAGAATTTGAACTTGCCTCAAGGGCGCCCAGCATTTGATATGGGCGAAATGCATGGATATTTTCAACCAAAATTTGAATTTCTTTGAGGCAAACGCATCATTTTCTTTAGCACAAAGTTATATAAATGTCAGGCAAGAAACCTTAGTTTTGTCATAATATAAAATGATTTCGTCTCAAAATCATTATTTTTCCAAATTGTGAAAAGCTTTGAGGGAAATGTCATCTTTTTTCTAGCTCAAAGTCATGTGAACTTTAAGCAAAAGAGCCTAATTTTTCGATCAAAGTCATTAGGAGATTGTTTGAAAATTACGTGCTTTAAAATAATAGACATGATGTCATTGTCTTGAAATAAAAGGCTTTTGATATAAAACCAACAAATGCTTCATTTAAAATCTTAGATTTATGTTGAATTCTTGTTTTGAAACCTTGCATCCTCAAGTGAAAAATTTACTCTTTTTTAAAAAGATCCAAAACGGTCTTGTGACAAAATTTGTATGGTCTAGGCCAAATTTCCTGAGGATCTTTTTAAAAGGTAATAGTAGTTCATGTGAAAATTTGGAAAGTTTGAAAGCAACAAACTTGAATTGGTTAAAATCAAATTCAAAATTGAAATTTATATATTCATAAAAACCTATAGGGATATTAAGAAAAACAATTAATTAATTAAAACGTATTTATTTGAATAATAACACATAACACGTTACTTTGGTTACTGAACACAAATCAAGGAAAAATTGGTATTGCTGGTGAATAAGGAACAAAACAAAACTAACTCTAGGTGGTACCAACAAAATCATAAAACTCGTAAAGGAAGTAAAACAAATAAATTTCTACCTACATTGACGATTTTTCATATTATAGCTCAACATTGTAATAGTATACAGTGTGGACGTGAATAGTCCCCCACTGTTAACTTTTGAACGGTCCGACGTACACACATGGGACGAAAACAGTTTTGAATAGTATCACCGATACCACTTTTTTTTTTAAACCGGTTTCACTCATCCTACCTATTCACAACACAAATCTTGCCGGCAAACACCATTTATCAACATCAACTCATCGACATTCGACATAAGAAAATACAATGGCAGAATAGCGCTAACTAGTGACCAGTGAACTGATACGCTGACACCTGCACCCTGCACCCAAGCAGGACTGGAGACAAAGTTAATAATGTTCTCTCAAAAGCATTTGAAGCCAAAAGAATAGAAAATTTATTACAAAAGCAACAATGATTTTCATTCAAGAGCAAAATATTTGGGACGAAGACAATTTCTTTGTTGGAAGAGAAAATAATCCAAAAGCATGATTCTTTTGTCTCTAATCGGGTATTTTTATCAGTGCCCCGAGACTCATAGATACAGAAGAAAATGCCGACAAATGGAAAATCGCCATACGCAGATGAGAGGGGTTGAATAGACAACCCAAAGTAAGAGATGCGAATTCCATTTCGATCGCGTGAGAGATCTGCACAAGTCGCATCTTTTGACCTTCGATACTTGAGAAACTGTCCATTTTTAGGTCTCAGGCTCATTGAGACTCTTGATCAGAAAGGTATAAACTGCAACATTCCCAAATTCCAGACAATTCGACAGGGATCCATATCTCATTTGATTTGTGTGGGGTCTTTCATATTTCGAAAATCTTCAATATTTTTCGAGATTACTCAATGAAAATGAAAACCAGAGCACCACTTTTTGTTTCACCTAATTGTTTATAATTTTCACAATTTTTTTGGTCACTGTTAGGACCTTTCCTTATACTTTCTACATAATATTACAGATCAAATGACACCATTGTCATGATTTTCGGTGACTTAACAATTTTTTTAATGGTACATGTTGACTAGACAACCCTCAGAAGTCTCTGAGAGACGTTTGTGAGCTAGCAAGGACGCAGCCCTCACATTCCAACCTATGATTCCATGCATCAAACCGGTGATCAAGATGGGAATAGAACCCAAGACCCTACGCTTTAGAAGAGAACGCTCTACCAGCCGACCATAATGGCCTATGGTAAAAAAACAACCTAATAATTAAATAAATAGGGTTTGTAATTGAACAATTCATTGAATCGAGTGAGAAATCAAAATATAAAACAATAAAAATTGTTTTTTTTTTTTTAAATTTGTTTTTTAAAATTGTTTTTCCTACAACCCGCTGTCGTCACCTCACGAACGGCAGCCCTCAGAATTCAAAGCTTGTACGAGCCAAGGATTAACGAGGTCTTCCCTTTTTACGTGCGATTCCTAGCACTTTATTGGGCCATCAGAAAAATGCCTGCTGGAACTAGGGTTTGAACATTTGACTGGTAGCCAGAGTGTTAAAAAGATTGGCGCTTTTAGCACTAGTCTACCTGCAATTAATTCAAGATGAAAATCTGGGTGATCTGTTTCAGCTAGGAAAATCCGGAAAATCTACAACACTATCAGAATGAACGATGGTTTTTCGGGTTTTTAGGTTTATGTGAGATGGCTTCGTATTTTCTTATGCCATAAATATACCTAAGACAGGATTTCTATACCCGCTGAATCCGATTAATTGGTGTAGTATCCAGGCAGGGACCATAAATCGTGTCACTTTAGTTATGATGAGACAGTACTAATGGAATCAGTGAGCAAAATCTTTGTTTATTTTTCCGAAATGTGACGATGGGGATATAACATTTTCAAGTAGGCATAAGCTCGTTTCACGCATTTACTAACATGATACTTGACCGCAAATCTGTATCTAACTCCAAACCCTAATTTCTAGCGACTCTGACACAATATATATTATTACCAGCAATATCAATATCATTTTCAATCTGTGATTTATTTCCACCAAATATTGATATTTGAGTTTTAGAAGGATTGACCTGAAGCTGATGTTATTCTGAACAGGATACGAGCTTGGATAGCTCGTCATTAATTACGATATTTGTTGAATCAATATCAGCATCTAATAGGGTAAATTCAATTTGGGTATCATCAGCGTATATACATGGAAGATTTACATTCACTCAAACAACTAGTAATATTACATGTGTATATCGGAAATAGTATAGGGCCTGAAATTGAACCTTGAGGCACTCCACAAAATATTTTTTGTCTGATTTTCCTTAGACTGGTTTCAATAAATTGTAAGCGATCTATAAGGTAGCTTTTCAAAAAATTTATCGAAGTCGGAGATAAACCTATGTAGTGTAGAATTGCAAAAAGTAAACAGTGATTTATGGCATCGAAAGCTTTCGAATAATCTATAACAGAATCAAGGCTACATGATTCCCTCTGTCAATATCCCTGAAAATGTCATCTGTAACATCCATCTATTAGAGATACTGACAGCATTTGTCGATAACAGATAAACATTTGCTACCTATTTCTCGTAAGTCTAGAAAAAAGAATGTAGCAACTTCATGATTTTTGGAAGGTGAGAATAGGAACCCAGTAAAGGAGAATAATTGTTCTTTCGTATATTTTTCACAATTCACAATCCAACTTTGAAGAACTTATATTACTAGATAACTTTCTATTTTGAATAAAGTGGTTTTATTGGATGAGTACGTTTGCCGATCCGATTGAATAGAAACAATGCACCTCAATTCCAAAGTTGTAGATTCCTCAAATTTTTCCCATTGTGTGTTATCCGATTTCGACTCGTTGACAATCCAATTGAATCCACCTCAAATACGAGCTATCTGCAGCAGGAAAACTGGGTCAAAGTCGTCAAAAGTTTTATGAATGTTCAACAAATTTGTAATTAGACCGCAGAGCATACATTCCCCTGATTAGTTAGACCATTCATGATGTTAGTTCTGATTAACTGAATCAATGTTCTGGTTTTCAGTTTCAATATTCCATGATTCGATTGTTGTTTGGGTCTCGCAATCACGTATGATTGGATGAATTTCATGCGATTTCGGTAACTGGATTCCTCCATAGTATTCTATTCAATCGATTCGTATGAAAGGCGACCAGACATGAAGCGTGTATTGGAACTATTATGATTTGATACTGACAGTTTACCTCTTGTCGATATCCAAATTGATATCCAAATTGATCGCATTATACCTACATAGGATCATTAACATGATTTAAAATAACCGGAAATGAACGATACAAAACATAGGCTTTTAATTGGTACAAAGTACAGAGTGTAAAATTTTCAGTATTAATATCTAGACAGAATGCAGAATGCTGAATACTTCCACCTTGCTGCCACGAAAACTGTATTCCTCAGAAACACCACGAAAGCTTGCTGTTTGAGCGACTGGCAAGGTAAAAGTATTTTGAAAATTCTGGGAAAAACTTGCGAATATGGACATTTGGCCGATTTTAACGAAATCACAGATGCCTTAAAACAGCGAATAATTTATGCCGAGATAATTTTTTTTGCGGACATCATGATGATTTTTTCGATAAAATGTATGGCAGTTCATACCAGATTAAATTGAATCAACTGACTGCTTCTGTGCTGTTTATTCACTTCCAACAAATGCCAATAACTTTAAAATGCTCAGTCCAAGCCGTACAAGAAACCATTCATATAGGGAACGGATTTAAATTATCATTGGTTTCAATTCATTTGAAATTGAAATTCATAACAGTAATATTGATGCAAGTGTCAAATGTCAAAGAAGTGAAGAGACCAAAAAGAGAACAACGCGACGTTGCCAGTTTTATTTTAATTCCCGCATACCGGGATCAGTTGGTATGTGATTCTTTTTTGGAAATATGTTGAAAATATCTGAAAAATTGTTGAATTTGAGGCTGTATTTTGTGTTGATGAAATGAAGGAGGAATCTTGAGAGGTTGTCGTGAGAACGTATGCGGAAACATCAGTTTTAATTTTTTTTGCACTCAGATCTAATCTTTTGAATTGAAAGAAGGTGGTGTTGGAGAAAATTACTCCCGATTCTATCACTTTTAAGCGTTTAAAACGTCACTGCACTCATCGTCAATATGCTCGCTTCGCTAGCCCCTATTACGTCCCGACCTTACTGTAGACAGATCTAAATAAACTTCTAACGTGAAAGAAGAACAACCTAACCTAACTTGGGCACTTTTGTTACAGACGTTCCTTTCGATCTGTTCACTCTTTAGCTTTGAAACCGTTGAAATAATTGCTCGCTGCGCTCGCCGTCATTATGCTCGCTTCGCTCGCCCCTATTCCGCACCGATAACAGCGGATTCAATATTTTTACGTAAAAGAAGAGAAAATCACCAAACCTAACTTTTGCATTTTTGTTACAGACGTTGCTTTCGATCTGTTCACTCTTTAGCTTTGAAACCGTTAAAATAATTGCTCGCTGCGCTCGCCGTCATTATGCTCGCTTCGCTCGCCCCTATTCCGCCCCGATAACAGCGGATTCAATATTTTCACGTAAAAGAAGGGAAAATCACCAAACCTAACTTTTGCATTTTTGTTACAAAAGTTGCTTACGATCCGATCACTTTTTATCGTTGAAAACGATAACAAAAATAGTTGCTCGCTGCGCTCGCCGTCATATTAGGCTCGCTTCGCTCGCCCGTATTCCGCCCCGACAAATGCATACATGTTCAATTTTCTGACGTAAAAGAAAGAAGGGAAAACTACCTAACCTAACTTTGGCACTTTTGTTACGAAAGTTGCTGACCATTCAATCACTTTTCAGCGTTGAAAACGTAAATAAAAATAGTTGCTTGCTGCCCTCGCCGTCATTATGCTCGCTTCGCTCGCCCCTGTTCCGCACCGACAACTGCACACAGATTCCATTTCCTAACGTAAAAGAAGGGAAAACCACCTAACCTATCTTTGACACTTTTGTTACAGAACTTGCTTACGATCCGATCACTTTTTATAAAAATAGATGCTCGCTGCGCTCGCCGTCATTATGCTCGCTTCGCTCGCTCCTATTCTGCCTCGATAACTGCTCACAGATTCAATCTTTTGAAGCAAAAGAAGGGAAAAATCACCTAACCTAAATTAGATCCCTTGGAAATATTCGCAATACTTTTGTGATTCGACTCATACGGCGAAAAAATAACTGTTATGTAGTAATATCTAACTCTAGACTGAAATATTACATGTTATCATTCATCATTCAGCGCAATTTTTTCGCCGTGTCGAATCGGAAGAAAATTGCGAAAATTCGCAAGGATATGAACGAGCCTTTAGGAGGTGGACGCACGCTAAGGAAGTGAACGTTGGCATCGTTGCATTTGAATGTATACATCCGATCCGATCGTGTTCATGAGAGCTGTCATTGAATTTGTCAAATATTTTCGAACATCGAGTTTAAAATTTGAGCTCCGTAATTCTTCGACCTTCATTAAGTCAATTAATTTCCTTTATACTTCCTGAGAGTTGACATTTATAGTTAATGACCAGTTATTTGGATCGGAAATTACGTGAATTTTCTTGGACTGGGGAGTATTTGTGAAGTGACCACCATGAAGGATTTTCGCCAAAAAATGATTCTCACAGACATTTCCGCGAAAAAATTTCGATTCGAAAGTTTCATGAAAATCGGGCACATGTCCACATTCGCAAGTTTTATCACATGCTGCAATTTGAAGAGATATTCGATCAGACAATTTTACGAATACATTATATCACTATGGACTGAATGCGTATTGTAGGAACATTTCATCTTGTGTCGTTAATGTCAGTTTAATAGTTGAACCGTCAAATTGATTTTTCTAAATTTACAGTGATTGTTGTAACTATGGAAACGTATGAATAAGAGGCGAAACACCGATTCGAAAATACCACGGGCTGGCGACAGTGTTTTCGAAATAGTATATTTCATTACGAGTTCAGCAAATAGGCTTTTTCCGCGCGTGCGCGACATGTTCCCGTGGGAGACGAAGCCGAACACGGGAAGTCATGCAAGCACGGAAAAGGCATTTATGGACGAGTAATGAACGATATTTTCCATTATGTCTACCTGAAAACCACAGATTGTTAAGAAACATTTATTTTTAACGTTGAAAGAATAAAAACATGTATTATTGATTGAAATATTTATGATACAAAGATATCCAGAAATTGCCCCAAACAAGCGTTATTCACTCTGTTGGTAAGGAAATATTCAAACAATTTGAGATTTCTAGAGAACTGTCAACAACATATTATTCAATTTTGACTTGTCAATAGGCAGCTATAATGACACCAGCGCACGGAAAATTTTTCCGTGCCGGCGCACGGAAAAAAACCTTTTTCAGTATGCTGAATAAGCATGTAAATACAGTGTTTTCAGATAGGTATAATGAAAAGTAATTTTCTCACTGGTTTGAATTAAAGAAATAATGGAATTTGATTGGTTTATATAATATGGGGGAAATTGTCAATTGAATTCAATATCAAGATTTTGTTACTTTTTCAAAAAAACCGTGAAACTGTTTAGACATTGCAATACTCATTTTAATTATTATCAAAAACAGCAAAAAAACATATTTGTCTAATGGAATCAGTGAGCAAAATCTTTGTTGATTTTTCGGAAATGTGAGGATGGGGATATAACATTTTCAAGTTGGCATAAGCTCGTTTCACGCATTTACTAACATGATACTTGACCGCAAATCTGTATTTAACTCCAAATCCAAATTTCTAGCGACTCTGACACAAGATATATTATTACCGGCAAGCTCAATATCAATATAATTTTCAATTTGTGATTTATTTTTACCGAATATTAAAATTTGAGTTTTAGAAGGATTGACCAAGTTGATTGAATAGTCAAAAAATTGCAATAGGAAAAACATTTTCAAATTACTTTTGTCTGAATTCGATAAAAAAATACCATGTTTGTTTAATTCTTTGAGGACTACTGGTCATCAGTGGAAACCACATTACTAATCGGTTTCACATCGTAGCCACAGTGTTTATTGTGTTGCCTATGAATCATTTTCAATTTTCTTGCCGATGGCAACGAGTTTTGGTAGTCTTTAGTGACATTTATATGATGTCGATTGATAGCGTCTCGAGAAATAAATTTGGAAATGTTCAACGTGCCAACTCGGGTAATTCCTAAATGAAGATGAATGAATGATTTTATTTTACTCCAAGAATATAAAACATACAGGAATCATCTCAACAGAATTATACTAAATGCAAAAAACAACTATTACGTAATTCAGGTTAATGATAATATTACCAACATAAGAAAAATACATGAAATAATCTCAGATGCAGCAAATGAGAATAAAAACTAAAATAGCAACAATTTACTGATTTTAGATGAAAATAATAAACAATTCCAAAATGACAATGACATGGCAAATTTTTGTAATGAGTATTATGTGAACGCTAGGTTGGACATGGCATCGAAAATTAATGAACCCACATCTGACATTACAATTGAATACCATTCATTACTGAATTCTATGGCTTTGAAACCTGTTTCTAGGGAAGAATTAATTATGCATATCAGTACTCTGAAAAATAATAGTGCACCAGGCATCTCATCTAGATTGATTAAAAAATACCACAAATTCATTTTAGATCCTTTAGTTCACATTATAAATCAAATTTTCCTAACAGGTAAAGTACCGTAAAACGGTTACTTCGACAGCGGGGGTAACTTCGACACGTATAATATCATGCATGTTTTTTGCATACAAATTGACTTTTTAGTGTTTTTTCGGTTATCCATTTATTGTTTATTGTTACGACTATCACTATTATTATCATTATTACAATTTTTTTGTTTTTATTATTATTATTATTTCTAGTTTTGTTTTTCCTCGTTGTTTCAGGTAACACGTACCTAATTTTTTTGTAAGATGCCGCGCACCTACGTCAAAAAGCTGGGAGGTAGACCGTACCTCAACTATAATAAGGAGAGCATGGAGAAAGCCATTGAAGCTGTGAAGAAAGGCATGTCCAAATCTAGAACAAGTCTAAAGTTTAAGGTTCCAAGAACAACTTTGATCGATAAAATTAGTGGAACCCATCTTTTAAAACCGGGTCGTCCATGTATACTGACTGTCGAGGAAGAACAGATGATAGCAAAAACCCTTGGTGCAGTTAGCAACTGGGGCTTCCCCATGACGTACCAAGATATTCGCATAGTTGTGGCAAAGTTTGTAACGAAGCAAGGCAGGGATATTCCGGGATGGAAGAACAACGAACCAGGTTTGGATTTCATACACAAATTTGCTGAAAGGAACAACCTGACAACCCGGTTGGCTTCAAATATCAAACGTCAGCGCTCTGCGGTGGGTAAACCGGAAATAAATGCGTTACCGGAACATGTCTATAATTACGACGAAACTAACATCACTGATGATCCTGGTGCAAAAAAGTATTGGTGCCCAGAGGAACTAAGAGAGTCGAGCGAGTTCAAGAGCACTCTAGGACATCGATCAGTATAATGATTTGCGGAACAGCTAAGGACATCCTGCTTCCACCCATGGTGGTCTACAAAGCCCAACACTTATACGAAAATTGGACGACAGGAGCTCCTGCGGGCACAGTATATGAGGTCACGCCAAGTGGTTGGTTTGATATGACAACATTTGAAAAATGGTTCTTCGATATTTTGATCCCTCACATAAACGCCAATAGCTCCCCAGAAGAAACAAAGGTTGTGATTGGAGATAACCTTGCGTCACATTTCTCTCCTCGTGTCGTCGAAGCAGCAATAGCGAATAATATCTACATGACGCCTCTGCCACCAAATTCGACACATCTGATGCAGCCTTTAGATGTGAGTTTTTTTGCGCCCATGAAGCAAAAATGGCGAGAAGTCTTAGATACGTGGAGGAAGGAGTGTCGTCGAAAAGGAAGCATTCCAAAAGAACAATTCCCCAACTTGCTGAATCGCTTGTGGTCTCATATAGCAGAAAACGCTTCCACAAACCTGCAATCTGGCTTTAGGGCAACAGGGCTAAGCCCATTTGATCCAGAAAGAGTTTTCGCCAAACTTCCTGGCAACGAATTGAGTTCCGAGAGGGTGCTAGATTCCAGTTTACTAGAATTTCTAAAGGAATCTAGAGGATATTTTAATGCGCAGGCAACGCCTCACAAAAGAGGAAAGAAAATAGCAACACGGCCAGGTCAACAAATGCAGATGCCAGTTGCAACAAGCACTCCATCCCGCTCGGAAGCAGCAATGGAACAAGTTGATTTACCAGAAATTGTTCATGTTGAAACAACTTCCATCACGCAAAACCCGAAGAAAAACTCAAAGGCAAGTCGCCCTAAACCACTGAAAATGAAAATCGTTGAACCTGATGCACCTGGACCATCGAGAAAGAGATCCACAAAAAAAGTCATTGATTCTGATTCTCTTTGCTCTGTATGCAAATGTTCTTACGCACACTATACTGTAGACAAAGACTGGATTTGTTGCATTTCGTGTTTGAAGTGGGTGTGCGGTATTTGCAATCTTGGCTCCAATGACCCCCAATATGAATGTCCTGCCTGCAATTGCTGTTCCATTTGTCTAATAGAGTTTTCCGAATACACGAACCAAAAAGCTTGGATTAAGTGTGTGACTTGTGGAAAGTGGGTTTGTGGACACTGCAACGGGGGTTCCAACCAAGCGAGCTACGAATGTGCCTCATGTTTCGATGATGATTAAGCATTTGTCCCTGACTTGTTCCTATGTTCTTAGCATATTTAGATTTTTTTTTACTTGTGTTACCTACTTTATTTAAGAGTTTTTGTTTAGTTAAAAGGATGTTTTTTAGTTTAGATTTATATGCCAAATATGCCTTACCAAAGTTGCTAAATATATAAATGATTTTCTGCAAGTATTATTTTTAACAACCCATTTACTATTATTATTATTATTATTATTGTTATTATTATTATTATTATATATTTATTTTTACATTTTTCGGTGTCGAAGTTACCCTGGAGAAAGCTAACTTCGATTTTATGCATAATTCTGCATGGTGTCGAAGTTACCCCCAACCCGGGGTAACTTCGACACCAAAAAGAAATTTAAAAAAAAAGGTGAAGGGGGGGTGGGGCCACAATAATTTTTTTAGTGAATAGAACCAAGGCTTCAATTGTTACAATGGAATAGGAGCCAAGGTTGTCAAGCGTATAGTTTCCTTTACAGAGCAACAAACATGCCAAAAACCTGTCGAAGTAACCCCGTTTTACGGTACCATCCCAATTCAAAATATCTATAGTAACACCCATTCATAAAAAGGGCTCTAAATCTAGGATAAGTAACTATCGACCCATTAGTGTAATTACTTCCTTTACAAAACTATTTGAAAAATGTCTTAAAAATAGGTTATTAGATTATCTAACTTCAATGAATGTCTTAAGCCACAATCAGTTTGGATTCATGAAAGGTATAAGTACAAATTATGCTATATTTGAACTCGTGAATAATATAAAAATAAGTCTTGACAATAATGAAAAAGCTATTACTGTTTTCCTAGATCTCGCGAAGGCTTTCGATACCGAACCTCATTAACAACTTACCGACACATTTGAGCGGTATGGTGTCAGAAGAGTGGTATTGGAAATCTTTAAGAATTTTCTTAGTAACAGAAAACAGATAAAGAAAATTAGGAACGTAAATAGTGATCCCCTGGAAACTAAGATAGGTATTCCACAGGGAACTGTAATTGGTCCACTTCTCTTCATTACATATATCAACTCGCTACTAAATCTGAACATAAATGGTATCTCTATCTCCTACGCTGACGACACTGTTCTACTTTTTAAAGATAAAAACTGGGAAAATGTTAAGAATAAAGCCGTTCATGGAGTGGACGTCGTAAAATGTTGGCTTGATAAAAATAAACTGACTTTAAATTCAGATAAAACATTCTATATTGCCTTTTCAATGACTGACTCAAAAAGACCACATTTCAATACTATCAAAATAAATGATCTCATAATAAAAGAAACAAATTCCATCAAATATCTAGGTATCACTTTAGACAAAAACCTAAAATGGACAAATCATATTCAAGATCTAACCGACAAAATAAGACGTTTAATTCATAAATTCTATATAATACGCAAAATCCTAACAAAAAAACTACTTTTACAAATCTACAAGTCATTGGTGGAGTCACTCCTAAATTATGGGATCATAGTGTGGGGGGGCTCTATGACAATGCATTAAATCAGTTAAATGTAGTGCAAAACTATATACTACGAATAATATTATTTAAAAATAGACTATATTCCACAAATTGTCTATTTAATGAATCGATTCTGAATGTCCGATGTCTATACTTTCTTAGTAACTGTATTTTCTGTTTTAAATCAACAAACAAACAATTTGTGAACCACCGTTACCAAACCAGACAGTACTCAAACAAAAATATGTTAGTACCATTTAGAAAATACGATGGGAACCAAAAGTTCGCTACAACCATAGCACCAAAAATTTATAACATCCTACCAAATGAAATCAAATTAATAACCAAATATAAGCATTTTGTTAACAAATGCAAATCGTTCATTTATCTAAATAGTGATCGCATATGTAAAATGTTGTAAAAACGGGTGTATCATTTACTATTTAATTAGACAAACTCCAGTTATATTACAGATGTATTCTCTGCTATAATTTCTATTTCCATTATTATTATTAGGCTGAGTCAAGTCTCCGGTCTGACCAATATGATTAGACCAGCGCGGGCATTTGGTTGACTTGACGACCTAATTAGAACTGTATGTATGTGACCAATATTTTCAATCATCTGATCGGTCCGACTCTTCGTCATACTTCATACTGAACGCACGTGCCTTGTCCGACCGGTGACTTGACACAGCCTTAGTATTATTATTACCAAAAATTACTATTTCTTTCTCTGTTTTAACATATGTTATTATTGCACACACAGGTGTTAACTCACCTAGGTGCATATTATTGTATTTATAACATTCTTATTATTGTTGAATAAATTGAAATTGAAATTGAATTGAAAAAGACAGGCACTGTATTGCGTTATTTCATTCAAAATGAAAGAATAATTGAGTTTCAGTTCAATGTAAACAAAAAAATGACAATCATGAAGCATTTGTTGAGATACAATTTTGCACGATTTAGTTCCTAGTGGTTAGCAGTAGTAGCAACATCCTGTAGGATAATTTGTATAGTTTTTGTTATTTCTTGTTGTTTATTCAAGTCTGATTTCCACTAAAGCTTATGTTAATGAACGTTCCCACAAAAATTCTCCTTATTTTTCACTATTTTTTAATGAATTTTGGAATAGGAGGGTTAAATATGTCCATTTTGAAAGGAAACGAATGACAATTAGTAACAACAAATGTTTATGTTATTTCTTTTCCAACTCGAAGCAAATTCCAATGCCAAGTCATATTGTAAGTCTATTATTGAAAATAATCCCATTTGGTATCACTGTATAAATTAAGTTTCATAAAAGTGGATACTTAATAATTATAAACTTCATTCATACAAATGAGGTGCACAGTAGGTATATACCCAAATCTTCTTGAATGAAGAAAAACAGTGATAAGTGCTAAAGCACTCTTTTGACGAATATTTGCTACCTACAGAAATATTGTAAAGATGTATTTTTGGGAAATAAAATTCTATCTATCAAATTCTATCTATCTATATGAATAATTGGAGAATAGAGAAAATAATATATTGGTAAAAATTAAAACATATGGAATGAGGCATTACAATTATATGTAAATGAAAATTATAATATTTCAATTGAAAAATAACACACATACCTGTACACCCATATGTACATAATATCAAATAATACTATCGGAATGTAAAAGGCAAAATAGATCTACATGAAAATTGAGAGTAATAGTTACTTATCAAGGAGAAAAAGGAGAAAAGGTAGTGTGAATCAATTCAAAATAATTTGGTCTCAGTGATAGAAACAATCAAGATCATAGAGACAAAAAATAGGAAGCAAAATAAGATGGTGATACGAACGATTGGAACAGGTTGTGAATTATAAAATCCATCAGCTATTTACAATGAAATAATTGTAAAATTGTATAAATCACTCGATGAGTGATTCAATACTTGTTCCGAGAAACTAATGAATAGTAGAAAATATTAATGATGTGTATTAAAATGCTAACAATTATTTCTTTTCTTATTTTTATCAATCCAATTACATTTCATTTATTCTAAGTTCTCAAAGAAAGAAGGTACCATATGCCTAGAATTATCTTTTCTAATTCTTATCAATCGTTGTTTGAATTTTCTGCTGATACTTATACATTTTGATTCATCAGGAATGCTATAACTTAGGTGCTGAGTTGGGAAATAAGTGAATAAAAGAAACTTATCTATTTTTCACAATTTTCCCAAATATTCCTGTAGGATGCGCTTTCAAAGATATCGGTCGGTATTCGTCAACTTTCTGAGTATTACCTTTTTCATGGAGAGGAATAACTACTGTGTGTTCACTGAAAAAACGGTTTATTCATAGTTAACGAAATTAATTAACATCTAATAAATCATTTATTCGAATATTGCGGAATAAACGTTTATTTATTAGAAACAAATAATGCATTTAAATTATTTAAATATTCCTCATTATTAGTTAATTCAAATCAATTTTCAAAAAACTATAGATTTATCAACGGTAAATAAAACATGATTTATAATAAATAATAGTTATTTAAGTAACAAGGAATGTAAAGACGTGTTAACATTCGAGGTGAGCGAGTACGAGCCGAGGCAAAGCCGAGGCTTGTCGCTTGCCGAGGATGATAACAGTCGTTACATTCCGTGTTACTTATTACGTTTTTCCCGCTGTTTGTTGACATTTCTTAAAATTTGCCTGAATTGAAGTTTGTTTTCTTACCCTTCCTTCATGATTATTCGTTCGCTATTTCATTCTAAGTTGCTTGTGCGTGTAACTAAGTTACCGAATAAGCAGACAACAATAATATTCAAAAGGTCTCATAACCTAAAAATTGATATGAATGAAGCTGAAGGTATTACTTGTCAAAGTCAAAGTCATTATTACCCTAGGCATGTAAATGACACTATTAAGTTCCGTTGTCAAGATGAATTAGTAAACGAATGATATAGGCCATTTACCTGTTTTGTTGCTAAGCATGTATGGACTATTTACAGTGTCGGCAGCGGGAAAAGAATATTTATTAATAACCAATATTTCATTACCATTCAATAAACACATATTCATTATTAATATGTTTTATTTATTAAAAATAAACGTTTGTACATAACAAACAATAAACAAAATTCAATATGGAATAAATTGGAATCAAATCACTATCAATATCAATATTTATCAAATCAAAAAAACTGTTATCATTCAGGAACTTTTCCAGCTCCTGAACCTGATCCATGCTTATGACGCGAGACCGCCTTGATGAACTGCGTTATTAAGTAAGTACTTGTGATTTTTCCAACAGATGTTTTATTGTAGATTAGATGGACGAACCACGCATATAATTATTATAAGTGTTATAGTCTTCTAGGCTTTTTAGTTACACTTCAATCACATTAAAATAACACGCGACCTAACCTACACAACATTCACAAATGGCACCACACACCACACGACTTGAAGACAAACAACGAGAGAGACCCAGACGTCCAGACGTAACACGTGGCCCATCATAGCGAAGCCACCACGACACCTATCGCGGAGATTTGATAATAATGGCAGCGCGGTATTTTCAATGAATATTAATTTATTATCTATTACTAAGACTTATTCACTTTAAATAAACTTATAATTATTAACGAATACAATTTAAGTAATATCACCCAACAAATGATTTCATTAGGAATAAATTTATATTGTTAATTATAATCATGTCGACCTCAAAGAAACTATTAATTTTTTATTAATATATCATATTATCGCATTTACTAATATTAAATAAAATCACCTTGTACGAAATAAAATATTCTTTTCTTTATTCATTGTAAATAGAAGGCACCCAAACAAATATTTATTAACTATAAGCCCTATCTTTTTTTTCAGTGTTTGAATGCCGGCAAAAACTTTGTTGATAATATATTTTTTTTAATCAAAATTTCTTCAATATTTAATACCACTCACAGCCTTATAATTATCTATAAATCTATATAAACTTTCCAGACTGCATAACAGGTTGAAAATGTGCGTTATATAGTCTCTTTGATATAACAAGAAATGATAATTAGAGTTTCGGCCTGATTTTGTCAATATTCTTTAATTGATTCATCATATTTTGTATTTCTACTGAATTTACTGGTTGTACTTCAACCCGAATTTCTCATTTCCGCACTGTTAACGTTTACATGGATTGACTGACTATTAAAGAAGAAACAAAAACAAAACCAATTTGAATTGTATCACCGTTACTACTTTTCAAAATAAAAGACATTGTGATTGCTCGATAAAGGGGGTGGAAGGGCACATCAATTTGAAAATTCAATGAAATTTCATGAAAAGATAATTTAATTTTCTTTTCGAACTTAATTTTTTCGGATTCCGTTGATATTTTTTTTAGCTATACACTAGAATTATCAAGTATAAGTGCGGATCTGAATGGTACCCTTATCTCGATACATTTGAACGGTTTGATGTAGAGCAATAGTATTACCGATACTAATCTTTGAGAGAAGATGCATTGCAATTAGTCGACAGATGGCACTGGGGCACATCAACTTGAAAATTTCGACAGGCAAAAAGATCGAAATTGTGAAGATATTCGTTGAAAAAATTTTTAAAAAAGTAAATGGTTGAGAAGGGAATTGAATTCTCCTTTCAACTTTGTGCTATATGACCTACATGCCGTTTGAAATTTTTAAATTGATGTGCCCCCCTGCGCCTCCTATCAGGCAATCTCAATATTTTTTATTTCAAGAATTAGTATCGGTGATACCATTCAAAATTGTCCTTGTTATATGTTTTTACCTCAAACCTTTCAGAAGTTAATAGGGGGAGGTACTAAAAAAATCCGCACTGTATATTAAACGAGGATATGTATTTTTTCTTGAAACTTGATTCGTCTCACATATTGACCCTTTTTCCAAGTAACGTTCTGATAAAGTCTTAGGAAAATTGAAAAATATGCCGCTACTGATATTACACTTTCTTGTTTAATTTTCTGTTCCACCTGAATTTTCCTCAGGAAACGCGAACTAATATCCTATTTAAACATTGAGGAGTGATCGATAGGAGTAATATATTAATATTTCCGCAGAGCCTCTCAGACCTTATAGGAGATGATGTATTGGAAGCTTATATTTACTCTTTCGCTTCAGGAGTTTTATATAGAAGCACATAAATGAACATACATTATATCAGATAGACGTATCGGAATTTTCAGGAGGCGCGGGGGTAGCAGGGAGGTAGGATAATCTACCGCTCTGGCACTTTCGAAGTAATTTTCCTGTGGAAAATCTGGAATATAATCATTGATTGGAAACTCTTACACCAGTACTTTCGATCACTGATGGATGCGGATTTTATTGTGTTACAAAACAACACAATTTTGGCAAAATCTTGATTTCATAATGGTCAATATAGAGTGAGGTCTTAAAGTAACGAATGAATTAATTTATTACGTGATTACGAATGCAAATGAAAAATCCTGAAACAGGTCTATTTTTATACATGAAACTACACTTTCTCAATAAAATGATTCACCTGCTCTTTCAACCCCCTAGGGGTAGAGTGTGATACCACGTTCAAAAGGGTTTTCAATTCTCTATTCAGCAATATAGCATTTTTTTTTTCAAGTGAAAAAGTTTTGGTCCCACGACTGACCCCTGAGGTACTCCCCTCTTAACGTCAAGTTTGTGCGATAGGCTGCATTGAAGATTTAAGCTCTGAGTTCGTTCAGATAAATATGACTCAAACCACTGGAAAACTGAATTGCTGAACCCATAAATCTCCAATTTCGCAATAATATTTTGTGCTTTACACTGTCAAACGAGTTTTTCAGGTCACAAAAAATGGCTGCAGCAACTTACCCATCATTCATTTTCAGATAAATATTCTGCAGAAGTTCAAAAAGTTTTTTTTTCACGAGTTTTTCTATTATTTTTGAAACTGTTGGTAACATTGAAATAGCTCTGAAGTTTGCTGGATTATCAGTTTCATCTCCTATTTCTAGTGTGATAACAATTGCGTTTTTCAAAAATGGAGGAAAATCTTCGGTAGGAAATGAAAAATGCACTGATTCAACTAGTGGAAACGTTGAATCGTGTTGTAGATTCCACAGTGAAAT
The DNA here is from genome assembly GCA_944452925.2 of Chrysolina oricalcia. NCBI lineage: Eukaryota > Metazoa > Arthropoda > Insecta > Coleoptera > Chrysomelidae > Chrysolina > Chrysolina oricalcia. Next base: position 60,454,159 of record OX101814.2, read on the forward strand.
GGGCATACTTATATCCACAAATGGAAGATAATTATTGACTTCTTAGTTGTTATTGTTCAAGTTCCTCCCAGTCAACACAGAATGGTCTCAGAGATGGTAGTGCGATTCACATTCATGTTTCAGATCACACCAATGTTATTATTCTTAATAATGAATTACGGTTCATATGGAATGGAATGCTAGAAAATGAATGCGTGAGTTGATTCCGTAGTATATACTATTAACAAACAAAAAAACAATATACAGAAATGTTGAAATATCTATAATTCAACTTCAATCCTCTGGACAGTATTTACCCTAAAAATGCCAAATTCTGTAAATCACTGAATTTACCTTTCTACATTTCTACTCACCGTTCCAGTCCTTGAAGGAATACAGTTCTTGGTAGAAATAATGATTGGTCAATGTAAATAAACACATTTGATTTAAGTATTGAAATAAAAAGATTCAAACAGAACACTACACACTATCAGAAGTACCTATAGAATATTTAAAGGATGGCGACAACCAAATACAGATTCTACTTGACTCTCGACTCGACAAACAACTCTGGCCATTTTGTGTCGTGATGACTGATGGTGATGTCATGTTTAATTTTGTTACCAACCTAATTCCTTCTGTACCGACAAAATCGCAATGAAACCAAAATCCATGTTAGTGTGCTTTGCAATTTTCTTCACATTTTGTGCTCAAAGCGACACTAACGAGAAGAAAATTGTGAACAATTCATAACATATCGCATCACTAAGTGGTAACAATGATGTCTAAATTCAACTCATTTTGTTACCATAATAATCACTAAAGCAACATCTCCTAGATGTTTGTGTTAACTGGGCTGTTAAATATATGAGTTAAATATGAGAATATGTTGAGAAACAGTTATTAACATTTCTTCTGAACAAAAATATGAGAAAACATGTACTATCGTCGCTGCATTCGGAGTAAAAAATGTCATAACGGGTGTCATATACAATAGTAAAGTTGACGATGGTTCCTTCGAAGTGCCTGAACATTGGCAATAAGGATATGCTTATCAGTATTTCAAAAAAAAAATTTCAAAAAAATAAATGTCGGTATTTTTTCGAATACTTATATCCGGAAATAAATTTTTTTTTTCGGATTGCTCTTAATCTATTTATGTACCCATCAATTGCAAGCTACCTACAGATTGATTCCAGAATTGATTCACTAAAATGTGATTTTGAATTGTTTAAATTTTTCATTTCCTCTGAATTCGTAGTCAAAGCCGTCAAAAGTACGAGTCCACCAACAATTTTCAGCTAGTATTTGATTACATTGGTCATCAGATTACCATGAAACACTGTGAAGGCCTGACTTGAGTTCACCAAGGCTTATCTCTTTCAAATATCAAACATCAACCAAGACGTTGGTCTTTTTATTTTTCTTCCGTTACCTAGCTATCCACTTGAATATATAATGAAACTATTCTACATGCTCTTCGTTTATGGAAGTATGAAAATTTTACTACCCTGTTTCCTAAACTCCGAATACTTTCAGCGGATTCAACAGAACCAATTTCACTAGCGTTCATTTTCCAATACGAAATTCAATTCTGATATGTCCCTCATGAGACAACCAACTTTCATTTCCATAACAGTACTTGAATGCCTTATTCAAGGGTCGTTTGTTCTTGGAGTGTACTGAAACTTTTCCTGTGCCGAGCAAATTTGATTTCAAAATCGACAACAATGCTTATTGAATATAAAATCTTTTTTCAAACATCCATAGTCATATAAGCTCCCACCTATATCATACAAGAAGAATGCAACTAAATAAGAAAAGGAAGAAAAAATATAACTTTTGTCTAGTTTCCACTAACACTTTACTACTTTATTACGACCGGTTTCGGCTTTTACACCATTTTCAAGTAACTACAGATTTCATCAAGTTCGTGAATATTTATACATAAGAAAGTAATTAAAGAAAGGTTGGGTTTAAATTACCTAACTGATGTTTCAAAACAAGTTGGGAAAATACCTGGAATCTACCTGATGAGTCAATCTAATTTATCTAATAGGGGTTCATACAATCCGTGGATCCAAATTTATCAAAAGTCATAAATTCAGAAGTGGAGAGCTACATAATTCTAACTGGTCATTGAGGGTATCAAAATTGGGGTTTTTATTCAATTTGTTTATTTCCAAGGCTTCCAACAAGTTCATTTCTCTTCCTTTATTGCACGTATGAAGGATTTTCATGTTATTTTTATTTATTGTATGATTCGTTTCTTGCAAATGTCTATATATAGTTGATTTTTTATCTGATAACACTAATTTTCTTGACCAACTGAAAACTGAAAACTCACTTCTTCTCCATCCCGTAACTAAAACTGAAAGGGAATGACAAGCAAAATGACAAAAAGTACTTGTTTTTTTCTTCTAGGCTATTTTCTTCAATCATTGTATCTCCAATAGAAATTTCCCTGATGAGTTCAAGTTAACTGGAATGAAACCTATATTCGGAAAGGTGGGAGGAATACCATAGGCACCTACCGACTGATATGGATAACACCGATTATCGACAAGTTTTTTAAAATTATTCTAAAATGCCGAATAATTTTGTTCTCTGCAATACACAAAATGGTTCATGAAGGCCAGTTCAGCTTCAGGCAATTCTGTTCCACTGTTCAAGCAGTTCAAAGACTTTTGGCTGACATAATCGATGAATTTGGGACATATGTTTGTGTTTATATGTGACTTGAGCAACCACAAATGTGACGCGGTACCGCATGGAAATCATTACCCAGGTAGCACAACATATCGGCTGAATCTTGGTTCCATATTGGGCCAATATAGATATATTGTGAATGAAAAATCATTATTGGTCCAATTTGAGTGAATATTCAAAAAACAATATTATATTAATAATATTGGTGGAATATTGGTTGAACTAGTTTTGAATGTAGAAAATCACACGAATTATTGGGTCAATTTTGGTTGAATAATTTCTACCAATATCGATTATGCAATATTGGTTATATATTGTTTTCCACATCTAGAATAAATATTGCAATCGAAATATTCCAGTCATATCGATTATAGGGGAAAAAACTATATTGTATTTCCAAGTTTTATAGAATATTGGTTGAATATCATTTCCACTTTATTTGACAAATTGTAATAACTTATATTGAGTTAATATTGGTTGAATGATATTCACCAATATCGATAAAACAATATTGTCTTCACATCGTTTTTAACATCTAGAATAAATATTGCCATCCCAATATTCCCCTAGTATCGATTCAAGGAATAAAAACTATATTGTATCTCCAAGTGTGATTACACATTGGTTGAATATCATTTCGCCAATATTCAACAAATCTTATTAATTAATATTGGGTCAATATTGGTTCACTAATATTTATCGATATCGTTGAAACAATATTGTCTTCATATTGTTTCCTACATCTAGATTGAGATGAAATTTGAATATTGGCCGAATATTCAATGACACATATTAAAATTATATCATGATCAAACCTGGATAAAAATCCGCTAGGTGGCTCTACATATAGAACGTCTTCTGAAACCTACGAAAGTATATTAAATTCCCATAATGTCAACATCCGCCGACGCTCGGGTTCCGGAAATAACGGGGAATATCCATTCCTTCATCCGGCTAGCTCAGTCTTTGTCCTCGAAGCGCCGGCGTTGAAGCAAAATTTGTTTGTTCCCCTTTTTCAGCCTCGGATTGTCCTTGGATTCAGACTATTGTAGACTGGTAGCAGCAACACTATGCACTAGAGTCCTGAAAAGAACTCAGGCATAGTTCGGAGTGGAGTTTCTTTACGAAATCCGAATTCTTTTATAAAACTGTTGGTGTTCCCAACGAATTTCCAAACCAATGCAATCAGGGCAGGCCGGAGATTCCATTACTTGCCGAAAATGAACTGTCTACCGTGAGACTAGCTCGGAGCTCAATTTGATTGCTTACAAAAGCATCAAATATAATTTATAAAGTCGGGTGAGTCACCCGGGTAGGATGCACTCACCAGGTATACTACATACCTCTCGGAAGCTCCCGAGTGACTGGTTATTCCAGCCAAAACGGGCTTCTTAAATAGAAAAAGCTGACTTTTGCTCCGGCCAATGCCGAAGCAAAGCCGCGGTGGGCGGAGCCTATCGGAGTCTTCCCTCCAGATATGGTCTCGCCAAATAATTTTTCAATCTTCATTTAATTTTTATTTCTCGGCAAAAGATAACAATAACTTGTTTTCAAGACAGCTCACTCAGTGGTTATGGCGATCAAAAGGCAGTCTCTGGTGTCACCTTCATCAACTAAAAGACATTTAATAATTTACCAAGGTATATTGACATCCACCAATATATCCAAATGCTATTGTACCAATATCGATAAATATTGTACCAACATCGATAAATATTTTGAGGCCATTATTGCTTAAAGAATATTTCACCAAAACTATAAATATTCAAACAATATTCGACCAATATCGCAAAATATTCACATTTTACTTCTCGACAATATAACTTTTGGTTATTGTGCCAATATTGTCAGAATATTGTATCAGCGATATTGTACCAATATCGCCGAACATTTTGAGGCCAATATTAGTTCAAGAATATTTCGCCAATATTATTCAAGTAATATTGGACCAATATCGCCGAATGTTCACATTTTGTTTCTCGCCAATATTGCATTTCAAATATTTCGCCAATATGTTCACAATATTGTACCAATATTTTACCAATATAGGTGTGCTACTTGGGTATAATCAAACGTGAATGGCAGAAATCGAGCTGTCCTCACAGATAATAGCCATTCTGAAAACGAGAACATTCATTGCCCAAGCAGCAAAATCAATTTCATAGGAGTTCCATAAACTGCTATCTAATAAAACTACAAATATCCTATAACGCCCTTAACAGCTCTAAAACGGTACGTATACAGCCAAGAAAGGCCTTAATTATATTATAATATTTTGGTCCTGCCACATATAGCTTATAACTCATATTCTCTCAATAAAATGTCTCTGTGATAGATAAACAACCATTTTATAAGAATGTTTATAAGATTATTTATACAGTCTATCCAAATATGCGGTTCAAAACCATTATAATTATATTTCTTAGGGATCCTATGAAGCGGTTCAAAAATATTTTAAGAATAGCTATACGAACATAAAAAACTTGTTTTATGAGAATGATATAACGCTGTCTGGTCAGCGTCCTATAGATGAACAAAAGTGAAATTTTATTTCATTTCTTTAGAGACGCAATTTTCAATGATCATATCGAATAACGTTGACATAACATGGGGAGTTAAAAACTTCACCGAAGTGGTTGTCATATTTCGAAAAGATGAAAGTAAAACAGCCGCCATCATATAAAACGTGTAAATATGCGATATCATCAGATTTATAAAACTACTGAAATTTGTTCATCACTAAGAATTTCCCTATGCAGCAAAATTTTCTGATTGAATATACAGGGTGTTTCTTAAGTACGTGTAGAAACTTCAAGAGCATGTTGCCGACGTCGGAATAGGAAAAAAATTTCCCATAAAGAGATGTCCGCAAGTTATTCGTTTCTAAGATACAGAGTCAAAGTTTAATTATTATATTTGTTTTTTTATGAATAAATGCCAAAATGTTTGTGATATTCACGTAAAGTTTGGAATCTGGGATGATATTTCAAAGACAAAATCATTTTTGTGTTAATTGAGAAAAAACTAATTTCTAATTTAATTAATTTTGAATTTAAAAATCTTGTCATTCGAAATCACTTGCATCGATTATTTCAAATCTCAATAACTCGAAAACAGTTGCTCGCAGTGACCTCTACCAAGAACATATTTCTTACGCAAACTAAATGATAAATATTCCCAGATACCAAACTTTACCCAAGTACCAAAATTATTTTGAAATTATTCACAGAAAATTAAAATAAGAATTCAACCTTGACACTCTGTATCTCAGAAACGAATAACTTGTGGACATATATTTATATGAACTTTTCTTCTTATTTTGATGTCAGCAATACGCTCCTAAATTTTCTACACGTACTTAAGAAACACCCTGTATATGTCTTTATTAAAAAACAGAAGAGCCTTGAATTAGTCATAAATTGGCCGATCTTATAAAAATATTTAAAAAATTACCATTTTTTTCGGAGGTATTATATTTAATCGGAAATACCTGTATAATGATTAATTAAATAAATAGAGTATAACGCCCTATATTTTTATTGGAGGTACAAAATTGTTTTGAAAATATGTTTTTATATTCGAAAATAGTTTTCGTGAACAATGGCGGCCACTTACTTGCCAATGCTCAAACCCGCAAATAAATATGGCGTTGAGGAATGCAATATTTATATATCAATAAAAACGTTAAAAAAATTATTCTTTAAGAAACCTTATAAAACCTAATGATTTTATAGAGCTGTTTTGAGTGGCACTATAAAACAATTTTTCTAAAACGAACCTACCTTGATTTTATTTATTTCAGAGGTTGCCACATATTATCTTTTGAGTCAGGTTTAGGGGTCATCATATAAAAGGCACTGAAAGAATTTCATTGCCTTTTCACATGATACATTTCCATTGTCTCATTGGGCTTTGTGCACATAACGGTCATTATAAAAGGTTTTATATATTATTTATTGCGCACACACTGTAACGTTTTTGTTCATTATGAGATACTTATCAAATATATCAGTTCCATAAAGCAATGATTTTGCTACTTGGGTGGTGTACCACAGGGTTATTTCCTTGGACTACTTCTATTCCTCATCTATATCAATGGCATATATCATTGAATCTGTGCTTTCTCCATGCTCCTCACACTCTCTTCATGCCTCTGACAAGTAACTAGATTACTTGTTAAATTTTTCAGGAAGAGTCGAAACATGGATCATTCTTAATTGCTTGAAACTCAATAAGAACAAAACTCAATATTGTATTTTCGTCCGACAATACTAATGCTAACAGTTCCGAAGTTGAACTAATAGGAGTTGTTATGGATGACAAATTAAAACGGTCAGCGCGTATTGAGCGCCTAAGTGAAAAATAGAACTCAACTATCTTCATATTATAGAAAATGATTTCCTATCCTGACAGTATTGATAACTCTCTCATTGATTATGGTGTAACTCTTGACAAAACTCTGTAGGCTTGGTGAGAATCTACAGAGTTCAGAAACAAGCTTTATCAATAATATCTGAAGGAAATTATGAAGACAGCTTCTGACCCATATTTGAAAACCATGAAATACTCACCAAATCGTGTATTTACATTCTCTATTTTTTGCTAGTAGACTGGTGCCTATAATTTTAGGAAAAAAGAAAACAATAACAGGCAAGGTCCAGGAAAATGTTGATGAGGTTCCAACTTTGAGGAAAAAAATATTTATCCACGAAAAACATATGATGATTTTCTTAATGTTTTCAGTGATTTTCAATAGTTGTAAAAAAGAACAAAACCGATATTAATTAATTATTTTTGTAGTGTAATTGAGTATAAAAATATTTTATTAAAAATAATTTAATATGAACTACTTTCTGTTTTAAAAGTAATGAAGAAAGTCGAAAATTGAGAAATTCATAAATCAGAAAAAACTTTTTTTCTCCATTTCAATCGGTTTAACGATAAAAATCCACCAAGTTACATAGACCTTGTCAAAGTAATTATTTACAACAATTCAAATGATTACTTCTAGATCACGAAATACAAAAAAAATAAAGACAATTGTTCGTTGACGATAGGGAAAAATGTACATGATTCGAAAACTAGTAGAAAAATGGGGTTTTTGACATTTTGACGGCCAATTCGGGGTTATCTCAAAAAGTGTTGTATACAAGTTTTCGATTTCTTCATCATCTACAACTTTTGTTTCTAATTTTTTGCTAAGAAATCATGTTTATCCGCAAATCGCCAAAAACCGTTTTCAACCCCTGAACTGTATCCCCATTTTACCATTTTGAGTGTTTTCGTGTTTGAAAATTGTTTTTCTTGAAGTTGAAACTTCAACAACATTTCCCACCTGGCCCTTGCGTGGTATAATTTTCTTATTTTTAACATCTAAAATTCGTTTTGGCACCATCCTATACATGTTAACAAGAATTATATATTTTTTTAAAGAAATGAACTGGACATCATAATATATGATGAATTCTGAATGCAATACCTCAGATGTGAAGTAATATAATGAATTGCCAGTGCATATTTAGGAACTACCTGCCACCCATATGTTGAAGATTCTAATAAGAAAATGTTTGCTGTCACACTGCTTTTACTCGGTTGGGGGGTATTTGGAGGCCGATGCGAGTTCATATCCCAATAATAATGAATGCATGATCATTCCAAAACATTTCATTGGAAACTACTTTTCAACCAGTTTGATTATGAATGATTTTAAAAAATGTTTCAAATTGTAGTCTCATATTAAACGTCTATTTCAATATCTGTCACAAGGCAATGTTGGAATGTTTCCAGACAACAACAAAAAGTTTCCTAGAAATGAAAGTATTTAATTTCCAAAAATAATTTTGATATTAAACTTATTTTGGAAAAAAAATATTTTTCATTATTTATTTTTAATTTTTCTGGTATTATCTTTATCTATGTTTGAGAGAACCATCATGTAATTATCATAAGTTTTTATAATTTACAGTCAAAAGCAGTATTTCACTTATTGGTCCTTCTTGGCAATGAGTCCAATAGAAAATTGGAATAGAAACAAGATCCTCCTACAAAGTTTCGTTCATTTGAAGTGTTTTCTTGAATTCTAAAGCTTGTGCAGAATGCTTCCAAGGAAGGAAGATAAAATGAATTTATAAAAGAAAGATATCATCATATGGGAAATTCCATCAAAACGTTGACAGCTCTTTTTCCAGAACGATCCCATCACTTGATTGAATTTGCTATCGGAATAAAAAGCATTCGTAAAGTGCTTGTCATCGGAGAATATTTAGACAAAAATATTGCTACATGATGAATGTGCCGCAAAACTTCAGGATGAATCGATAAAATCCGATGATTGAATGGATTGTATTGAAAGGTGCCAATGATGGATGGGAAAACTGAAATGAAACTCATTCCATGGAAGCCGATGGAAGTTATGATTCGAAGGTCGTTTCAACTTTTATCTCAATGCTAACTTGTGGTTTGTTTTTATGAAAAGCTTAGCTTGTCTGCGTCTCATCCCCTTTCCATTGGAACTTTCATCTATAACAGTATGTGTTTAGAACTACACTTTTTCCACGCTATGTTGAAGATTACACATTGTGCGGCTAAATTACGGAACAAATTCGAAATTTCGATGTACATTCAACAAAAATACTGTCAACGGTTTGGGAATGGTAACGTACGAGGATATATGCTACTACCCTTGCATGCTTTTGGTCAACATTCAAACATTTGGGGATCCATTTTGCAGCGATTTTTCTCATATCCAAATTAATGTGAACTGTATGATGAACGCGTTCGTATGAAATATTCGGTGCTTCAGATATATATATTTTGATTCAACATATTTAGTTTTCAACAATAAAATTTATAAACAAATATTTGGAACATTTCACCTATTTTGGCTAATTATGTGATGGATGAATTAATTGATTGTTGTATTTCACAAATACCATTTCAGATACCATTTGTTAAACGGTTTGTTGACGATTTGATTTTATCGGTACCATCTGATGGTATTGATGAAATTTTATCTATTTTCAATAACTTTGACACCAACATTCAGTTCACAGTTCAGGAAAAAATAAACAATAGTATACCATTCTTAGACATGACTCTAATTAGAACTCAACGGAACACAATCATCACAAAATTGTACCGAAAACCAATTTGTAGTAATAGGCTGATCAATTTCCATTCATATCATCCACTAGAAATGAAAATTACCATAATTAAATCTATGAAAACTAGAATTTTGAAAATTACCCACCACAGTTTGAAACAGGAATGTTTAATGGAAATTCGAAAAATTTTATTAGAAAATTCATATCCAAAGCACTTAATAAATAAGTTACTTTTTACTACAACTCATTCATCAATGATTGAAACACATCATAATTCCACTTCAGATGAAAGAATCCCTGTTTTCCGGTCATTACCATATATCCAGGAACTTACACCAAAATTGACAAATGTAGTAAAATACGAAAATATTATAATTGCAAAGAAAAATGTTAAAACAATTTCAAAATTACATACAAAAGTTAAAAATCCCATTGAAAATAAACAAAAATCCAATGTCATTTATAAAATACCTTGTATGGATTGTTCCAGATCTTATGTTGGTCAAACATCGAGAAATCTTAACAGTCGCATTATTCCACATAAACGTGACTGTAAATGTAATAAGAACTCATGTGCCTTATCGGAACATGTAAATCAAAATGACCATAAAATGAATTATAATGATACAATTATTTTAGATATTGAAAGTTATCAAACAAAAAGGATATTTCTGGAAATGATACACATCAATGCAAATGAAGAATCGATTAACAAAAAAACAGATGTAAATAATCTCAGTCAAATTTATACCTACCTCCTCAAATTGAATAAATAATCTATTTCACCCTGTATCAGAATTTTCCTTCTTGATTAGTTATCAAATTTGAATTGTCATCATCATTGTCATCATCTAATGTCATGTTTTCTGTCCGTTTGGTCCCAATTTCATTTTAATTCTCACGTTAGTAAGTAGCTATCTATATTTATATTAATACCAACTGTAAACCATACATTTTGTAGTCGTCCTGAAGAAGACAATAAACATTGTCGAAAGCTCGACAAATTTCAAAGAGTATTTCTAATTAGCTCACCAATTGACTGCAACCTCACGAATTTAATACTTTATATATATATATATATATATATATATATATATATATATATATATATATATATATATATGCTAAATACTTGTTTCAAGGAGCAATAAATGTTCCAGTGACTGTAAAACAGTCGAAAACAATCCTTTAGGAACTCACTATACCTTTGTATAGATTGTATGGCATATGTCCGACAGAAAACAACTACTTCTCTGGCTAATACCTCGACAGATATTGAACTACATCTGTCAGACATATGTGGAAAGATCCTTACTTTGAAGGAACAACTTTGCAAGAGCTCTCAGAGACATACAGCAGGACACCACCTGATCCAAACAAGGAACCAACTGCAGACCGGTTTCGGGATGTGGTCCCTCATCAGTGCAATCCTGGTAATCATGGTTGTATACACGCGGGGGCCCGGTGCCCGTCATCGTTCGCCGGGATGAACACTGCAATCGCTTACAGGATCCACCACGGCAACAGATTAGAGAGCGCTCCAGAAGGACATTTCGGATGCGAAATGGTATATGCTAAATACTTGTTTCAAGGAGCAATAAATGTTCCAGTGACTGTAAAACAGTCGAAAACAATCCTTTAGGAACTCACTATACCTTTGTATAGATTGTATGGCATATGTCCGACAGAAAACAACTACTTCTCTGGCTAATACCTCGACAGATATTGAACTACATCTGTCAGACATATGTGCAAAGATCCTTACTTTGAAGGAACAACTTTGCAAGAGCTCTCAGAGACAGACAGCAGGACACCACCTGATCCAAACAAGGAACCAACTGCAGACCGGTTTCGGGATGTGGTCCCTCATCAGTGCAATCCTGGTAATCATGGTTGTATACACGCGGGGGCCCGGTGCCCGTCATCGTTCGCCGGGATGAACACTGCAATCGCTTACAGGATCCACCACGGCAACAGATTAGAGAGCGCTCCAGAAGGACATTTCGGATGCGAAATGGTATATGCTAAATACTTGTTTCAAGAAGCAATAAATGTTCCAGTGACTGTAAAACAGTCGAAAACAATCCTTTAGGAACTCACTATACCTTTGTATAGATTGTATGGCATATGTCCGACAGAAAACAACTACTTCTCTGGCTAATACCTCGACAGATATTGAACTACAGAGAAGTAGTTGTTTTCTGTCGGACATATGCCATACAATCTATACAAAGGTATAGTGAGTTCCTAAAGGATTGTTTTCGACTGTTTTACAGTCACTGGAACATATATATATATATATATATATATATATATATATATATATATATATATATATAGTTTTAGCCCAATTCGACGGTCTGTTAAAATCATGTCATGAACTGCATCGATATTTTCGCGGACTGACACAGAAACTGGCCTTCCTGATCGGTCATCATCTTCAATGGAAAATTTACCTCTTTTGAAGATTGCAGTCCAATTTTTCACGGTCGCATACGAAGGACATTGATCACCAAGAGTATTAAGCATATTTTCGTAAATATGCTTACCTCTTTACCCTTTCAAATACAGGTACTTGATGATGGCTCGATACTCCAATTTTTCGATTTTCACAATTTCGGTGGACATATTTTTTTTTTTTTTAATTTATTGCGTAACTCTGGTTTACTTTTTTGACGTCAAACTTTACACTGACACTTCTAATAAGTTATTGTTCGTTGCTATGGTAACGCAATATTTTGTTTATGCAGGGAACTGGTCTAGGCTAACTAGATATCAATACATCCTCGTAGTCGGAGATGTTTTCAAATTCAAATAGTTGTCTTGTGATACTTCGACATCTGAAAGGTCTTCCAATACTGCATTCTATGGTAATGATTAATTTGATTTGTTTGTTACGTTCAAATGTATTAACATATTCGACAGTCTCAATAATAATGACTGAAAAGATTTGCCAACAACGCTATTTTTCTAGTTTCATGTCTCATTTATGATAATTTGGCCATTTGCAGGTTGGGTTTAATTGTGTTTTTATTTGAAAGCTGCGTGATTTGTATTGTTTTTTCAGTTATTTATTCCTCTGGAAAAAATTAGAGTGAGACATGGACACTATAATAATTCTAAGAAAGAATAAGGGTAGCCAATTAAACAGAAGTAGAGAAAACTATAGTCCAATGTCTCCAATATACACCAATAGATAGAGCATGAAATTAGTGAGAATTTAACAAAAATACAGGGGGTCTATTCTTGAAAATGGGGAACATCGTTCTCCTGAGAAAAGTAGGCACAGTTCTCTTGAAACTCATCAAACATATGTCATCATTCACTTCGCATGAAAGCTGGGGAACGTGATTCTCCTGCTATTTTGTGGGAGATCGCTTAATACTCCTGAGAATGACCAACTGATTTTTAATTTTTAACCTTGATTTTTAACATTTTGACACAGCATTTGGTGTTTAACTGTTCAGTTCTCTTAGTTTTTCGTGTTTTAATGGAACCTTTAGAAGGAAAAGGTGCAGTATTTCAAGTTGTTCTCAACAATCTCCAAGGTAAGATTTTCATCCAAAGTAACAATAGTGCGGAATGCCTTTAATCTGTTTTGCGCTGTGAGTCTCAATAATTCCCGATATCATCAACCGATTCTGCTTCTTATATTGTTTCAGGAGCAGAGGTGCAAAGCAGAGCATCCGCACCGACAAATGTTAGACTCATTAAAAACCTCACTGGCTTCTTGACGGAAATGGTTACTCTATATCTACAAACACCGAAAAGTACTATAAATCAGTTTTGAATAACTTTTCCCGCTGCCAACACTGTAAATAGTCCATACATGCTTAGCAACAAAACAGGTAAATAGTCTATATCATTCGTTTACTAATTCATCTTGACAACGGAATGTAAATAGTGTCATTTACATGCCTAGGGTAATAATGACTTTGACTTTGACAAGTAGTACCTTCACCTTCATTTATATAAATATTTAGGTTACAAGACTTTTTGAAAATTATTGTTTTCTGTTTATTCGGTAACTTAGTAACGCGCACAAGCAACTTAGAATGAAATAGCGGGACAAATAATCATGAAGGAATGGTAAGAAAAACTTCAATCCAGGCAAATTTTGAGAATTGTCAACAAGCAGCGGGAAAAACGTAATAAGTAACACGGAATGTATCGACTGTTACATCCTCGGCAAGCGACAAGCCTCGGCTTTGCCTCGGCTCGTACTCGCTCACCTTGGATGTAAACACGTCTTTACATTCCTTGTTACTTAAATAACTATTGTTGTTGGAGGTGCTTGTAACTTTGAGATGTTATGCTTCAAGATGTTATCCGAAACGGGATAAAAAAATTGTGGTATAAGTCAATCAACCATGTAGATTTCATTGAAGATATGAACAGGATGTTCATAAAGTTAGTTGTGGAATCATCTGCTACTGAAAGTTGGAATTTACGAGGCTTGTTTGGTAAGTCCGTGACTTTTTAAATTTCCCGCGCAGTAACTTTAAATGCAACACTGCTGCTGTCAACCACCATCTTTCAATAGACTACTGTCAAATTTTGAGCAAGCTGCGACATTTGGTTTGTGTTTGACAGCAATTAGAAGCAGACAACCTCGTGAATTTTAACAAAAATGGAAAAAAGTGAATTTCGTGTGTTGATTAAGCATTATTTTTTGCGTAAAAAAACCATAACTGAAACCAAGGAAAGACTTGATAAATACTATGGGAACTCTGCACCATCAATTTCAATGGTTAAGAAGTGGTTTACTGAGTTCCGTTGTGGTCGTACCAGCACAAGTGACGCCGTACGTTCAGGTCGCCCAAAAGAGGTCATCACGCCAAAAATCGTCGATAAAATCCATGGAATGATATTGGACGATCGGAGAATAAAAGTACGTCAGGTAGCTGAGGCTGTAGGCATCTCAACTGAGCGAGTACATCACATTTTACATGAATATTTGGACATGAAGAAGCTATCCGCGAGATGGGTGCCGCGATTGCTCACACTCGACCACAAGCGCAACCGTGTGACCACTTCAAAGGAGTGTTTGGCAAAGTTCAATCGCAATCCGGGCGAGTTTTTACGCCGTTATATAACCGTAGACGAAACATGGATCCATCACAATACCCCAGAGACCAAGGAACAATCAAAACAGTGGGTGTCAACTGGTGAACGTGCACCAAAGAAGGCTAAGGTGCGTCTGTCAGCCAACAAGGTTATGGCCACAGTTTTTTGGGATGCACGCGGTGTCATTCATATAGATTACTTAGAGAAGGGTAGAACGATCAACGGCGATTATTATTCAGAGCTTTTAGACAGATTCGATATTGATTTGAGGCAAAAACGACCACATTTAGCGAAAAAAAAAGTGCTGCTTCATCAAGACAATGCACGAGTGCACACGTGTGTAGTCACTATGGCAAAAATTCATAAATTGGGCTACGAACTACTACCCCATCCAGCATATTCTCCAGATTTAGCCCCTTGCGACTATTTTCTTTTCCCAAACCTGAAGAAATGGCTGGGTGGTAAGAGATTTGGGTCGAATGAAGAGGTTATAACCGAAACAAACGCCTATTTTGAGGGCCTTGAGAAAACCTATTATTTGGAAGGAATAAAAAAACTGGAAAAACGCTGGACTAAATGTATTGATCTAAAAGGAGATTATGTTGAAGAATAAAACGCTTATTTGCCAATTTTTTTTTTCTTTATTCAAATAGTCACGGAGTTACCAAACAGCCCTCGTAGTCGTTGTGATCACATGCGTTCGAGAATACCGATTTCTAGCTTGAGAACACTGCAGGCGATGTGAACAGTCACATCCAGTGATGGGAGCGTTCCGTTCTCCTGAACTTGAGAATTGGGGTTCAGTAGGAAACCGACTATGCCATCACATGGAAGATAGTCCGTACTTATATTCTGTTATGTTTTATTAATTTGTTATAAACATTTAAATAACAAATACGTGTTTTTTTAATTGTCTTGCTCATAAAATGAAAACTAATAGAGCAATCTGGTTGCTCCAATGGAAAGAATTGTAGATAATTGATATAAGGACAAAATGGGATGATTCACGACCCGGCCGGATCATTAGTAACGGTGAAAAACTGAAAAAACCGGACAATTTTGCGATTTTTTTAAAAATTCATAAGTCCGTCATTTTTCAAGAAGTAGGATTCCTTGCGATTATTTATGATTCATTTCAAATAATGCAAAAAATCGAAAAGTATTACTACCTGAGAATCACATGGAATTGTATAATATAATATTGTTTTCAAAAAATTTCCAATGACGGCTTCATCAAAGAGAACTTGGAATATGCCAAAAGAAAGACAGGATTTGATGAAGTGTGCATAATTTCAGATTGTTTGTGTATCTGTGTACCTGTTGAGTAAGATGTTGAAAATGCTATCCACCAGCCTCTTGACAATAAGCAAATCTACGAACACAGTCCTTTTGCACATTGCGGATAACTTCTGAAGGAATTCTGCTAATTCCCATCCTAATTCTATTTTCTAATTCCTGTAGATTTGCGGCCTATCTACATAGATCTTAGATTCAAACCCACAAGAAAAAATCCAGGGGCGTAAGATCTGGAGATATGGGGAGCCACTCTATCGGTCCACGTCTACCGAACCACATCCTAGAAAAACAGTTAATCAAAAACTCGTGAACATATTGTACATAGTGCGGGGGTGTACCATCTTGTAGGAACCATATACTTTTGGAAAAATATAAAAAGGATAGGTATAAGTTCATTTCTTAAAAATTTCAAGTAACGCTTCCGTGTGAGATTTTCTTCGAAAAATTAGGGCCAATAATCCTGTCGTTTATTATCCCTGTCCGAACATTGACTTTCTGAGGGTGCTGAGTGTTGAGGCCACTCTAATATCTGCCATTTTGGTGATTCACTGAACCATTGTGGCAAAACGTAGACTCATCAGAAAATATAATTTGTTCAATAAAACATAGATTGCGGTAATGCAGTAATGACATATTAAGCCATGCCCAATTTGGATTTCAAAACTCAAAAAGCACCAATGATGCTATATTCTCACTTCTAGAAAATACATATATCACTTTGAATAATGGAGAAGCCGTAGCGGCAGTATTCTGTGACTTCTCTAAGGCATTTGATTGTGTTAGCCATGAGATACTACTGCATAAACTACAATTTTACAGTTTCCGAAATCTCACATTAAACTGGTTCCGCACGTATTTGTCAGAAAGGAGTCAAGTTGTAAAAATAAAAGACACCTACTCTAACAGTGGTAAAGTCGCAATGGGCGTTCCACAAGGGTCGGTTCTTGGCCATATTCTATTTTTATTGTATTTAAATGACCTAGCCACCATTCGCATCCAAGGAAAATTCACTTTCTTTGCAGATGATACCACCATTCTATGGCACAGCAAAGACATAAGTCACTTGAAGAAATCAATTACTCTCGATCTACAAAAAAATAAGCAATGGTGTGACTCCAATCTACTCTGCTTCAATTTAAAAAAAACAAACCTAGTCACCTTCAAGTTTGAGTTTGATAATTTGTACTTAGATAACCGGATTATAACAAACAAGCCACAAACTAAGTTTCTAGGCCTAACTATAGACAACAAGCTGAAATTTGATGAGCATGTAACGACCTTGAGCAAAAAGTTAGCCTCTAGCTGCTTCGCGATGAAAATTGTGTCGAGGGAATTAAATTTAGCCTCGGCTAGGATGGTCTACTTTTCCCTAGTCGAGTCAAACTTGAGGTATGGCATTGCCTTCTGGGGATTATGCAGTGATCAGTTATTTCGATCTGTTTTTGTACTACAAAAAAGAGCCATTCGATACCTGTGTAAAGCTGAGTATGGCTGTCACTGTAAACCACTTTTTATTAGCCAGCAAATCCTATCACTCTCTTGTTTATTCATTTTGGAGACTGTATGCCTTGTCCACACAAAATATGGGTCAGCACCTACTGAATTAAAAAAATATAAAACAAGGAATGAATACTGTGTTCCCTTACCGTTACCTAAATTTAGCCTGACAATGAACTCCATCATGTATGAAAGTGAAAAAATATATAACCATCTGCCAGCTAGTTATAGAAACATCACTTCTCCGAAGATTTTTCGGAAGAAGGTGAAAAATGCTCTATTACAGAAAGCTTATTATAACCTGCAGGAATATTATGATGATATGGTTCCTATGTAAATTATTTTGACAATGTAACTTGACAATGTGATTTGACATTGTGACATTTTACTTACTCATTTTTAACGTACTCTACTTGACAACGTTTTTATTTAAACAAACAAACTTGTTTACTCTTAGTTCTATACGAATATAGCTGTTATACCTAGTATTTAACTAAATTTTAATGTGCTTGTGTATTTATTTACAAAATTATTCAGTTAATTATAATCACCTTCTCATTTCTAATTAGGATATCAGTTTTTAAATATTTTTAATTATTCTTCTAAGTGTCTTTTATTCTTATTTATACACCATGAGACTGTACCCTCTCATTATGTCCATATTGTACTTTGTAACGCTTTGTCAATAAGAATCATTTTCTTCAGACAATAAAGTATACTTTGATTGATTGATTGATTGATGGTTACATGATACCTGCCTAATTGATGATACTTTTCTGCTTTCAGAATACATAGCGTTGAGATATGACATGGTCTGCTGAAATTTGTCGTGAAGTATTATGAGGATTATTCTCTACTCACAATAGAACATCAAGTTTCACGTTTGCTTCTATTTTAGGTCATCCATCATACGGAATATGTTTGACTTGACCAGTTTCTCTCAATTTCTTCCCAATCTTACTCGAAGTGGAGATCCTGGTTGGTAGAATACAGACGAGCGTTGAGGTGACTAGAATGAGCATTCACCTCAACTGTATAAATGATATGGGTACCACCCAGTTTCCATCCATAGCAGGTCCAATACTAGCTTCCCCGTAAAGAACTAGGAATTGAAAAAAAACGAAAAGTCAAGTTTCAAAATTAAAACTCTCTTTATTACATAACATCTGAAGCGACCACCCAGTACATCTGTAATTACTGAAAGTAATTCAAATGGTGTAATTCATTTCAATAGAACCTATAGTTCATGTACATGGACCATTCGAATTATTTTCATATACGAGGGAAAAATGTATTCGAGGGAAGAAGTGTGATTTTTTGATTCACCAAATTTTGCACTTCTCAACCGGCTTTCCGCAGATATTTCACCAAGTAATTAATGTACCTGTGAGCTATTTTTCCATTTGAAATTGCCAACAAGGCAACAAATAACGTAAGCACAAGGTCTTCTAACCGAAGCCACAAATGTGTGGTGGGCTTCCAGTTGTTGACTTCCTTTGTTTCTATTTTTACATCCAAGTGTTGTACATCTTCGCACTTGATTTTACCGTAATGATGAGAGCTTAAGCTCGAAACACGTGTCTACGGTTGCAGAACATTTTGAGGGTTATACCCAATAACTTTTCTACTTATATTTTCATATATTGCCCCTCGCTAAATCCATCCTTATTTGTATTATCCTGGGTAGGACTGTCACGCTGGTAGCTATAGCTGCCTCCGTGGTGACGTTACTTGTTGCCTTGTAAGCACAAGGTCTTCTAACCGAAGCCACAAATGTGTGGTTGGCTTCCAGTTGTTGACTTCCTTTGTTTCTATTTTTACATCCAAGTGTTGTACATCTTCGCACTTGATTTTACCGTACTGATGAGAGCTTAAGAACGAAACACGTGTCTACGGTTGCAGAACATTTTGAGGGTTATACCCAATAACTTTTCTACTTATATTTTCATATAATTGCCCCTCGCTAAATCCATCCTTATTTATATATATATATATATATATATATATATATATATATATATATATATATATATATATATATATATGAAAATAAGCATTTGATCTTGTCTGGTGTTCATGTATTTGATTATTGAAAACAATAAATTCATTAAAATATGTTGGTTGGAGTCCTTTTGTTATTTTGAATATGAAATAGAAAAAACAATCGATTTGAAATTGACAGCCACTGCAGCATAATATTCAACATTTGAACAATGGAAGTATAACGACTGCATCTGAAAATGATTCTCATACCTCTTTTCTGAAGTTTTCGAAGTTGGGAAAGTCTGTTTTGGTTTATTAAATGCATTAAAGTTGGACAGTACTCAAAATGAGGCTTAATTATACAGTTATATGTTAATATTCTGGAGTTAATAGTCAGATTATTTGCTATTCTAGAAATAAATATAATTTTTTAGAGATTCTTTTTATCACATATTCAGCATGACTGTTTAAACTCAGAGTGTTGTCTATAATAACTCAATAACTCCCAAATATTTAATTTCAGACACATATTCTAATGCAGTGCTATCAATTTCGAAATTTATTTCATTGTAGTTAATAGAGTTTAATTTATATTTAGTTGATTTCATTAAAAATATGAACAGAGGAGTCATGTAATTCAATTTTCAATTGAGAATGTTTCTCTTTAAAACTTATATTTAGTTGTTATCACCATAACTTTTGTTTTATTAGCATTCAATTTCAATTTGTTTTTATGTAAGTATTTCTCAATATTCTTCAAAGAACTTTTAAGAGCATCTACAGCATTATTCAGTTCCACATTTGAAGTATAAAATAATGTATCATCTGCGAACAGATTAAGTTCATGTACCCCAGGAACATAATATATATCATTTAAGTCAATTATAAATAGAAGTGGCCCTAGAACACTTCCTTGGGGGACACCAATGCTGATATCTATCTCTTCAGATATTGTAGAACTGATTTTTGTTTTCAGCTTTCTTTTATTGAGGTAACTCATGAACCAAGCCAGTGCAGATCCTGCTACTCCATAATAATTGAATTTTTTTATTAAAATGTTTGTGTCAATTGTTTCAAAAGCTCGCTTAAAGTCTAGAAACACAGCAACAGTATACTTATTGTCATCATATGCATTTTTCCATTTAGAGTAAGTATACTGAATAGCTGATCCACACGAGTGATTTTTTCTAAATCCTGATTGCTGACCTAAGAATAATTTATTATGATCAAAGTATTCAACTAATTGCTCGTACGCTGCCATTTCAAGAACTTTTTCCAAAGTTGGTAGAGTATTTATTGGGCGAAATTCGTTTGCTTCAATTGTATTATTCACCTATGGTATAGGAACAATAGAGATGTATTTACAAGGTTTAATAACACATGCCCAAAAACCTCAAATGTTTCTTTAAAAAATTTGCTATTCAGTACTTCGGACGTGTTCTTATTATCTAAAGAATGAATAATCCTTCTAAGTTCAGTCATAGTTAATAATTTAAATTCGGAAAATGAACTGTTAATTACTACATAATTTGCAGATGACCATTCCTCAGATTGTGGAATACTATCAGATATATTCGAAACACTGTTAACAAAATAAGTATTAAAATTCTCGGCTATCTCTTGTTCATTTTCACGAACTGTTATTGAATTGTATTCACGAAAGATGATTTTATTAACTGCATTATTACTTACTGGATTTATTAATAATTTAGGATTTTTCCACATTTTTCTTGGATTGTTACGATTTGAGTCAATTTGCTGTTCATAGTAAAGAATTATTTTATCTTTTAACATATTAACATACTGATTTCTAACAATTTTTTAGTGTTCCCAGAATTGATCTCTCTGAGGAGAGTTCTAACTTTTTTTAAATTCTTTATATATTGAGACTCTTTCCTTGGCTTTATTTTTCAATTCAATATCATAGTAAGGTAAATTGAATATGTCTCAGAAGTCATATTTCGAACATATAGTTTTTTTTTCAGGAACATTTATATTGGATTTGAAACAACTGACAGATATCATCGAATGGTCAGTTATCTTAGGTGTATGAAATACAGATGCTTGAACATCGCTACAATTTGTTATCCCATAATCCATAAGGGTTATTGAGTTTGCTGTAATTCTAGTATACTGCGTAATAATTTGAGCAAAACCATACATATTTAACAAATTTTTTATTTTTTTAATGTAAAAAGCATTGCTATCCTCAAAGTCGATATTAAAATCTCCCAACAATATAAAATTATTTTTAAGAAAATAGCTTTCAAATAAATCATCCAAACAATCAATAAACACTGCATCACTTGAACTGGGCGAGTGATAGAGTCCTCCAATTAACCACTTTTTATTTGATTTTTTCACTTCAACGCATCTCATCCAAAGATTTCCAGGAATAATACTGTTTTTTCGAATTCTGTAGTCTACTCCTTGTTTTATAAAAACTGAAACACCTCCAGTATGTCGACTATCGCTATCACAGCGGACTACATTGTAGTTATCAATTTGCATTTCGAATTCTTCTATTTCTTTAGTGGCTCTCGATTCACTTAATACTATTAATGTAGGGTTATAACACACAATATAAGCAATTATGTCCGATTTATGTGGCAGAAAACTTTATGTGTTTAAATAAATAATGTCTTCATTGAAATGCGGGCAGTCATTCACTTCAGGTTGTTGAGAGTTTTTTGAAGGGGGCGAATCAACTAATGTGGGAATATTATTAATGTATTTTATATATTTATTTTCCCCTCTGTCCTTACATTCTGCTAACTGTTTCTTTATTTTATTATAATATTCTCTCTGGAATAGTTCGCTCCTCCAAGAATTCATTACTGAGACACAAGCTTTTTGAAAACCAGGGAGCGGTTCGTGGCATATTATAGGAACTGAAATTACTCGAAAGGAAATTCTAGTCCTGCCATAAATACAGTTTTCATCCTAATTCCTGAAACTCTCAATTGAAATAATTTCCATCTGATACCTCTACCGCGATAGGCATCAACTCTTTTTCCAAATTATCAGTGTCCCCGGATGTAGATATTAAATGATAATTTCATCAGTAGCTAGGCAACGCGAATAATCACAAGCTTTCAGTTTGAATTAACTCCAAAATACAATAAACTCTCTCTGACTCAACTGATGACTGTTTTTAATTCCCATTAGGTAAACGGACTGTAAAAAGCATCCGACTGTGTATGATGATGAAATTTTTTACATAGCGTGCAACAACAAAAATACCGCTGGGAAGTTTCTCCTGCTATTTTGCAGTAATCTACGTCAACATAGTGATGGATGATCATTAAAAGTGTACAGGATTATTCGCTCTGGATGAAAAACTTCTCGTTTCCTTTTTGTGAACTATAGACCGGAAAAATTTTCATCTGAATTACTTTAGATTCATCTCATGCATACAGACTTTTGTGATTTTCTCCTATCCTCTATGAAATTCAACCAAATAACGAAAAAATTGGACGGCATTTTGCGAAAAGGACGTAACACAAAAAAAAATTGCTGAGAAATTAATTGAAGTTTTAATAGAAGTGTTAATAGAAAATTATGTCGGTTCTGTTGTTTTGTGATTTTTATGAATAAGAATACTAGTTTAATCCATATTTTGATGTTCATTTAGTTCACTACCTTTGCTTCACTTGAAATTCCTATTATCCACTTAACCCACTCATGGTGTTCACCTATTAAATATTTCAGGTTACGTGAGCAACTTCCCTCTGAACCAAAAATTTCAACAATGATCGTTTTTGTATACTTACCTACAATTTTATGAAAAACTGAATATCTTTTTATCTGCGATAGCCTATAAGACACATAGACACATATCAAATATCATTCTTCCAATTCTAATGTCAAAAATGTGATATTTTTGACGACTTCTAAATGTCAGAAGTAGGGCTTCGCTAGACCAAGAGACTAGTTTTGGTCTTGTCTTGGTGTTGATACAAGACCAAGACTTAATAAATCTTCTCAAGACCAAGGACCAGACTTGACTTTCAAGAAAAAGGCCAAGACTCTCTTTCAAGAGTGTTGGTCTTGTTCTCGAAAGAAAAATGATGAATAAACTAAATATTAGGAAAAATCTGATAGAAAATGTTGAGGCATTTTATATCAATTATACAGGGTGCTTCTTAAGAACGTGTAGAGAATTCAGGAGCATATTGCTGACATCAAAATAAGATGAAAAGTTCCTATAAACATATGTCCACAAGTTATCTGTTTCTGAGATACAGAGTGTCAAAGATGAATTCTTATTTTTATTTTTTGTGAATAATTTCAAAATAATTTTGATATTTGGGGGAAGATTGGTATCTGGGAATATTCATTATTTAGTTTGTGTAAAAAATATATTCTTGGTAGAGATCACTGTTTTCGAGTTATTGAGATTTGAAATAATCGATGCAAGTGATTTTGAATGACAAGATTTTTTGATTCAAAATAAATTCAATTAGAAATTAGTTTTTTCACAATTAACACAAAATTTGAAATTTCATTGAAAAATCATCCCAGATACCAAACTTCACACGAATATCACAAATATTTTGGCATTTATTCACAAAAAAACAAATACTTATAATAATTAAACTTTGACTCTCTGTATCTTAGAAACGAATAACTTGCGGACATGTGTTTATGGGAACTTTTTTCCTATTTCGACGTCAGCATCATGCTCTTGAAGTTTCTACACGTACTTAAGAAACACCCTGTATATTTTGCTTATGGTGGGATTTTAGTTTTTGTTCACTTAAAATCGAAAACAAATTTTTCAAATTCAGTCTTGCAGTATCACAGTTTACAACAAATAGGTGTATGTTGTAAGGTCGCAGTGGTCTATACCTCCATACTTCCAGCTAAACCTGGCAAAGATTTTTTATTTTGAATAAATCGTCCTGTATATTGATGCATACCTATATGAATTTCAGTTCAAATATTTTATTAATATGCTATACCTATCTTCAACTGTTTTAGAAATAATGACAGGTGAAAACTAATATTTTTCAAATTTCGACAGCCTATTACCCAGCTTCATTAACTCACCCTGTGTATGGGTTAAATTTGTATTGAAAAATACCACTTAGAAGGTAGGTAACATATTTATTCATTGAATGATTTAAATTTCTAGACGCATTTAGATCCAAGACCAAGACTATCAAGTCCGGGAAAGTTCGTTGCTTAGCAAGGGACTAAAATACTAGATTAGCGTATTTTGAGGCCTGAAGTTGCTCCGAGAAAGTGGGCATTCTTGAACGATTTCAGAAAAAGTACTTTCCCGTATCGAAAACGATACGGTAAAATTTTTGCTGGCTTGTTTACATTTTAGACAGTTATTGAATTCACGCAAACAATATGTAGAATTCCTTAGTTTTTGATAATGCTGATTGCGATTTCAGAAAAAAATAGTATGTGTACCTCGTAGCAAAAACACATTCCCAGACTTCAATGCTTGTTGGCCTCGGCTTAACGCCTCGGCCAAAAATTTACATTGTCGTCCGGGAATGTATTGCTTTTACTACTAGATACACAATATACTATTCTGACAACGCATGTTCGAGATAAATTGACACAACGTCATCAAAAATTTGTTTACAATGCTGGTTGTCATGCTTTCAAAACTTAGGTTTCGTTTTGTCGCTGGAAAAGTTAGGGCAAACTTTTATCGCTGTCATAGTGACAAAACACCGCAACATATGACATGTTTAGTGCATGAATTAAATTGTCACTCTCACTGCCAAAACAATAAAAATTTGATGTTTGGCATTCAAAACGATTGAAATAAATAGTCCAGGATCCAGTGTTCATTTTTACAATCGAAGATTTTTCACAGAAAATTAGCTTGATAGTAATCAATTATAAAAATGTACCATGGATCTTGGACTAAAGGGTATTTCCATCTTTAGATTGGAAAACCAAAATGAAAAAAATCATGTTTACAACTCTAATAAATAATAATAATCATTTATTTCCTTAAGTCAGTTACAAACCGTATGGAAAAAGTCAGCTGCTTACATTTAAAATGTAGATATATCTAAACACGTACAATAAAAAATAAAATAAAATAATGCTAAAAATTCCTGATTTTACCGCAGATTCCTATGACAAGTATTCATCCAGTCTATAAAAACTTTGTTCCGTTAAAAATGATTTTAGCTTACGTTTGAATAATTCTTTCGTATAGCATTTTTTCACATTTGAAGACAGAACATTATATATTCTGGGAGCCATATGACTGGGAGATTGGTGAGTTATTTTAAATTTTCCGAATGGAATTGAAAAATCATTCTTCTGTCTTGTATTGACGCTATGATTTTGTTTGTTTCTCAAATATTTTTCATCATTATTTGTGAAAACTAGTATACTCAACTCTGAAATAACTCAGCAAGGGAGTGTTAATATTTTCAGTTTTTTGAATACATCTTTGGAGGAATCAATGCGTGAAAGCCCCGTCATTGATCGTAAAATTCTTTTTTGTGCCTCAAAGATATCTTTCGCTAGGGTAGATAAACCCCAAAAAATTACGCCGTATCGTAGCCTACTCTCAACTTGTGCTTAATAGAGCTATATCAATTGATCAATATTGAGTACATGCCGCAAGTTTCTGAATTGAAAGGCAATCGAATTCAACTTTGAGATTAGATAATTGGAGTGAGCCTTCCAGTTGAGATTTTTATCTATTCGTAATCCTAGAAAAACAGTTTCATCTATATTAGTTGAAATCGATGTACTATTCGTTGAATTGGAATGATAGCTCATTACATTCTTTTTGGACGTGGTGAAACCTCAGGGCTTGAGTTTTCGAAGTATTGAGAAACAAATGATTTGCTGAGAACCATTCATTCAAGGAGATCAACACCTCATTGCATTTATCACGCAAGGAGGAGTCCATTTCATTGGATACGATTAACGACGTATCGTCAGCATACATTGTGAAAGATGCAGATACCGAAAATTTATCTAAGTCATTAATATAGAATAAGAAAATAATTGGTCCCAGTATGGACCCTTGAGGAACACCAGTGTCTATTTCAGCATACTTTGGAAAAGAATCGTTGATAGCTACATACTGTGTTCGTTTGCATAGAAAGGATATAATCCAATCTAAGGGATATCCTCTGATTCCATGCCTACTTAACTTTTCAAGTAGTATGTCATGATTGATACAGTCAAATGCCCTGCTGAGATCACAGAAGATTCCAACAGGGCATTCTCCTGCCTCAATGCATTCAATTACTTTTTGATAATAGGAAAACACCGCGGTATTTGAAGATTTTTTGTTCAAGTATCCGTGTTGATTTTTCGAAATTATATTATATTCTTGACAAAATGACATTAATCTATCTAAAAAACAATACTCGAATGCTTTAGAAAAAGTCGATGGTACTGCAATTTGCAAGGCTCTGAGACAATTCTTTTTATACACAGTTGTTATTTTACCACATTTAAGTAAATCTGGAAAAACGCCAGTAGAAAATGAGAGATTAACCATAAATGTGAGTGGTATAATAAGTTCCGATAAGTACTTTTTCAATAGAATCGTAGGTACCTCATCCGACCCCGAAGAAAATTTGGTTTTTAGTTTCGTTTTGAGTAACTGAAATAGTTCAAGCTACTGATATGCCATAAGAAACAAAGAATTGAATGGTGATGTAACGTCACGCAGAAAAAGACTGAAGTCCTTGTCACAGGAGACTATATCGTTCAATATATTTTTAGGAGCATCTGCGTAGTATTTAGTGAAGAGAATGGCTCCGTCTCTTGAATCGTTAACAATGGTGTTATTATCATTTATTGTTATACTGGGTTTCGTAGCATTCGATTTATTAGAAAGTTCTGACACTACTTGCAACGCAGATCTTGAGAGATTGTCCGAATTCTTTATTTTGTTTTGATAGTATTCCTTTATTGTTTTAGTTATCAAATCATCGTGGGTCTTTTTTCGGACTTTATAGATGTTTTTCAGTTCAGGACAAAAGTTTTGTAGGTTAAAGAGGTCTTTTAAATTCTGACTTGATTGTTTTATTTCATATGTAATCCATATCTTCTTATTTCGATTTGTTGAATGAGTAGGTAATTTTGGAAAAAAAAATTCGAAGTAGTAAGAGAACGTTGACCAAAATGCCTGAAATGCAAGATTAATATCAGTTCCATTCAAAAGTTCAACCCAATTTTCATTGCCGATGTTTTCTTTAAATTGACTCATATTTTCATTGGTGAAACACCTGCAGTGTTCTATTTTTGTTGCTTTTGATATTTTGCTCAACTCCATATCGCAAAGGACTAGACTGTGATCGGATATATCATTATAAATAACACAGCATGTTGTTCTTTGATATAAGTTAGTGAATATTTGATCAATTGTAGTGGCACTACTAGTGGTAACTATGTAGGCCACGATACGGTATATTTCAGGTTAAAACACTCTAAAATATCACAAATTTTGTTAAAAGCTGGACTGAATTTATCATAACATTCTGCATTACAATCCCCACATAAGAAGATATTGACATCTAATTTAAAAATTACATTTAAAAAGCCTCTTCTTACTCTTGTTGTATAAATTACTATTATTCAACGTTAATTGTGTTGTTTTTCTTTATTTTGTTAAAAGTGTCACAGCCGTTCCATCTTTCCAACCCTTCTCCGAAATATCCCAAATGGCTCCCCAGGAGAGCGATGAAAAATGAAAGAAAAACATACAATTACCATTCATGAATCTCAGTGCTACTTCCTCCGAAAATAAAATATTATAATAAAGTACGAACATGTTGAACATTCCTCATTCAGGTTCATGTTTATTTTATGACGGCAAAACAAGGATTTGGTCACATCTTCTGAAAGTTTCACAATTTGAATTGCAAACTAACTGAACGCCGTCCGCGGTCTTAAATAAGAATCAAAGCACCCTCACATTTTCAGCAGATTTTCCTAACTTGGGAAAGGTATTTCGGTTTTTCATCTCGGTGAATTTGAGGAGTTTCAATTTGTTTGGCAAACTAACCGGGTCTCGCTTCAATTACCGCCACTTTTTGGCTTCGAAACATTTTGAAGACGAAATGTATTCGGCTTCATGGGAGCTTTTCATTTCAACGGATATTGAATACAAGTTTGACAATTGGATGGCATTTTGCAGAAAAGACCGATTTGACTAATTGGGAAATTTCAAGTTTCTGCTTTTTATTGTAGGAGAAGCCATAACCCCAAGTAAACATCTATAAGGAATATTCTTTGACATAACTCGAGCATTCGAAACAATAAATCCAATATTTCTTGGTGATAAAATATCAAAAATGGGCATTTGGGGACCCATAAATCGATGGATACTGAGTTATGTAAGGCATCGCAACATGATTGTGAAAGTGAATGATGAATTCTCTGAAAACTTCGAAAGTGATCTTGGTACACCCCAGGAAGGCGTTCTAGGGCCATTACAGTTCCTACTGTACGTGAAAGACCTCCCTCTTCATATAAGTGAAGGGACGGTGTTCATGTACGCAGATGATACAACCATAATTGTTACATCCGAAACTCTCGAAAACCTGGAAGAAAAAGCACCAATGGTCATGAACCAATTTAGTAATTGGTGTGAATCCAACCATCTAATAAATAATACAAACAAAACTGTTTTCATTGAATTCACAAGTAAATATCGAACAGCTAATCAATTGAGTATTAATCTGAATACCAATTTGATAACAACAACGAATTGCACAAAATTTCTAGGAGTTCAACTCGATGAAAAACTTTCTTTCAACGGTCACATAGAACATACTCTGCCCTCAAAAAACTATACTTTGCGTTCAACACACTTAATTCAAACTTTGACAGAAAATATTTATTAGACCTCTATTCTGCCCTCCTTAGCCAAAACGCCGCATCTGCAGACTGCAGAGAAGTCAAAATTGAGTAAGATCAGTTTTTGTTTAGATGTCTGACCGTTGTAAACTAGGTATTCAAAATTTTCTTTTATTTCATGCTTCATTCTGTGACGACTGTGACGTCAATTACATATATGAAGCATGAATCAAAATAAAATAAGAGCAGTTTACAACGGTTAGACATCTAAACAAAAACTCAATTGTGACTTTTCTGCAGATACTGCGTTTTGGATAAGGACTATAGTATTAAGCTTTCATATATTCCAAAATATGTTTAAGTAAACAACATGGGGACAAGCTACCGAGGTTTTCAGAGTATTCGTTATTCAAAAGAGAATGATAAGACTCATATTTGGTCTCAAATTTAATGAATCCTGCAGGGACACTTTCAAAAATAACAAAATCTCTCACAAGTGTATATTTTTTCAAATTATTCTGTTATGTACATAAGAACTTGAATTCATTTGAAAAAAATCATGATAATCATAACTACTCAACAAGAAGGGAAAATGATATCTATATTCAAAACACTTACAACTTACAACAATATAAAAAGTCTCTCTTTTACGCTGGGGCAGATCACTTCAACAAACTACCAGATCAAATCAAACATTGAAAAAACCTTCAAAACGTCTCTTGAAAAATATCTATAGGTGAATTGTTTTATTCATTAAGTGAATTTAAAAACCAAGAATAAATGTCTGAATCGTGAAAAATTCTCATTGTCAATTAGGCCTCTACACCTATATTTTAATTTAAATTTTAATTAAATTTATTTATTTATTTTTATCCATGTATCTGATATGACTTTTCATATACTTCTATTTGAAAAGCGATGATCAATGAAAACTGTAACTGTAACTTTAACTGCTATAATAACCCACTGCCAAATTCAACTTGAAACATAAACATTTTTGTTCCCAAATTATTGCAATTATCACTAGTAATCTTTCTAGTGCCTGAATTTCCATTAAAAATATTTTCGAGGGCATGCTTTTTTTAAATTCATGGTCGAGGAGATATCTTTCAAGAACGTGGGATTTCGATAAGAAAATTTTATAGCAAAGAAACAAAAAAAATTATAACATGACATTTTCCTTCAGAAAATCCAGTAGGAAACTAAAATTACAACAGGTAAATTATTAGTCATTGACTAAGTGCAATTTCACAGTTTTGCTCGAGTTTTGTGCCGTTTTTGTAAGAGGTATCCTTTCAGGTTCAGAATTTCACACGACATAATAATAAGAGAAATAAGGCAAATGCATGGAAACAGTCCATGGAATTTTCTAACGAAAAATCTCACAAAATAGAAAATTTATCTATTGAACAATAATAATATAAAGCTGTGGTAGAAGTACATTTTATATCTCGAAGTGGAGTGGTAGGATATACAAATCAGTAAAACGCAAAGTCGTCTCCACAATTTAATATCACCATCCGGTGCAGTATGAAGGTAAAAAGGCTATCAGTCAGTTGACAGTCACATAGTAGTACATGTTTCGGACCTACAAAGATCCATCATCAGCTATTCAGTAATTCCACAATTAAAGGAGAAAAATGTAACTAAAGACAATTTGGCTCATTTTAAGATTACTTGGAGATAAAAAAATATTGTATATTTATATGTGAAAAATAATTGCTGTGCTACATAATAAAATTAGGAGCAGAACATGGTTTTTAAACTAATAAAAACCATGCTCATCATTTATTGATCAACATCAAAGATTCTAAACTCGATTTCTCAAGTTATAGGAAACCAGTCACACAGATTCAGTCATACCCTTCTCTTCGTTCCATCCCTACTCACACAAATTAGCAGCGTTTAACTCGCTTTTCTACAGACTATTTAACATTCCTATGTCACCTGAAAATTTCAACAAGGAATTGAACATTATACGGCAAACAGGCCACAATAATGCCTTTCGTTTTCATCTAATCAATAGTATCTACAACAAACGCAGATTAAAATTTCTTAACCGTAATTTAACTCCAATTTCCAATTCCAATAAATATTGTTCTATTCCCTACTTAGGGAAAGTTTCACTTGATATTTCAAATATTTTCAGAAGGTTCGGCAATGATATCAATATCTCGTTTTATACAACTGATTCAATTTCAAAAAGGTTAGTCAATACTAAAGATAAAGTACCTATTTCTCACAAGTCAGGTGTGTACAGAATCTCTTGCTTATAACCAAATTGCCCTGCTCAATATGTTGGACAAAGTGGGAGAAAAATAAAAACAAGAGTTCTACAACATGTTAAACTTATTGAGAGCTCTAGATACCCACATATAGTTGAATATAATACATAAAGTTCTTTTTCTAACCATATTCTTAACTACAACCACAATTTTGACATAAATACTGATCAAGATATTTTACATGTTTGCCAAAAAGGCAAATTTCTAGAATTTTGGAAATCAACTCGGCTATCAATTATCCTAACGTTATTTCCCTCAATGAACAAGTACAGTTCGACTGTAAAGTTTTTTTCAATTCTCTCAATTTTCTACAAACGTACATTCTTTCTATCTTACCTTGGTCCTCTACATATAAATATTGCACTCTTATGCGTTTTTGTACAATAGTTGCTTTGTCTGCTATGTGTCCTGGGGTGTCCTCTCTCTGTCTGTTCATGGATGTCGGACGTCTTGCTTCGGGTTTGTGGATTGAAGTGACTGGTTTGGCGATATCGCACTGGCCCTTTGTTTCTACACTGTTGGTATAACACTTCCATTGTGGACACGTTGGACTTCTTCGGTTGTGCTACGGTCGCTCTGTCTACTGGTTGGTCGGTTCTCATCTTGCGGATGGTGGTTGGGTCTCTCGCTTCATGGTGCGGATCGGAGTAGCTGTTCCGTGGCAATTTCTTCTCATATTGTTCCCATTTTTTGATTGATCATAATGCAACTGTTATGGAATATGAGGTGGGATCTTCCAACTCAGGATAATGTTGATGTTGGATTTATTTCTTCCTTTATCGTCCTGTGTATCACGTTCTCTTGTCATTGTTCCATGTTGAGGTTGACGTGAGACTATTTTGACAGTGGCTCTGGCTTTAATGCTAGTTTATTTCCGTTCTTGCTCCACGTTTCTTTAACAGACTGGCCAAAATTTACTCATGTGGTCCTTTAATTTTCCCTATAGGAATAAGGGATGTAGACTTCTCAGCCTTCCTTTTTCCAGGTTTTATAATTATCAATACATAATATTTAACCAAATAAAAACTATGTTCTGCTCTTAATTTTGTTATGTAACTCAGCAATTATTTTTCACATATAATCATAGAACATTTTTTTCATCTCCATGTATGTAATCTTATAATAAGCCAAATCGTCTTTAGTTACATTGTTCTCCTTTTATTGTAGAATTACTAAATAGCTGATGGTGGATCTATGTAGTTCCGAAACATGTACTACTCTGTGACTGTCAACTGACCTTCCTACTGCACCGGATATTAAATTGTGGAGACGACTTTGCGTTTTTCTGATTTGTATAGTTATTTTGTAAGATTATGCAGGATGTAGGATTATTCATTCAATATGAAAAGAAGAAATGGAGCTGATTATGAGAAGAGCGTCGTTAAATTAATGTGGAATCTCTCCAAACCATTGCAAGAAATGATGTTCACCAACTTAAATTAAATTTGATCCATTTCCCGATATTGATTTGTAGAGGCTTGTACATGCTTATTTAGCATACTGAAAAAAGGTTTTTTCCGTGCGCTTGCACGCAAAAATTTTCCGTGCGCTGGTGTCATTATAGCTGCATATTTACATGTCAAAATTAAATGAAATGTTGTTGACAGTTCTCTAGAAATCGCAAATTGTTTGAATATTTCCTTACCAATAGGGTAAATTACTCTTGATTTGTGACAACTTCTGGAAATTTTTGTACCATAAATATTTCAAATAATTATACATGTTTTCGTACCTTCATCATTGAAAATTAATGTTCTTTAACAATCTGTGGTTTTCAGGTGGATATAATGAAATATATCGTTCATTACTCGTCCATGAAAGCTTTTTCCGTTCTTTCCCGTGTTCGACTTCGGTTCCCACGGGAACACTCACGGAAAAAATATATTTTCTGTACTCGTAATGAAATATACTATTGTAGGGGAAAATGATAGCAAAGGAGAATTTACAGGCCGTATAAAATACAATCCAGTGTTCTCAAAGACTTGGAAGACAGCAAATACCTGAGGTCTTTATCAAAAACTAATCCAAAGAAGAGGTTATACTGTCACAACTGACAGATTATTTTTAGGTACAAATCCAAACTGGAAACATCCAAAGTCGAAGTGGTAGTACAAAAATTGCCATGTAAAAAAAAATACAATTTCTATGTGGTTGAAATCAGCTGAGAATGAGAGCGGCATTAGTACCAAGAAAGTGGAGATCACTAACCATTCGGCGAGGGCAACTGCAGACTCCAGCTCAACAAAAGGAAGGATCAGCGAACAGCAGCTTAAAACGATTACAGGACATAACCTTAGCCAGTCGATTAGGTCTTACTTACATCATAAAGACATCCATAGTACTAGTTCCAGTGTCTCATTAGGTTTAGAAACCCAACCAGAAATTGTTTATAGTTACTGTGCGTTTAACAGTATAATGATAATTATCAAAATAATGAAAATAATATTGGTAGTAAATTAAATATTCTTTATAGTATGTGGTATTTAATTTTAATGAATACTTTCAAAACCAATTTTTGTTGTATCGTTTTCGTATTTTTTGGTAAGGTATATTAATATCTTTATTTTACAAAGAATTCGTTATATATTTATGGCGCAAATGGAATGTTGAATTTTAGTTACATGAAATAATTGAAGACAAACTAATAGAAACATCAGTAGTCCATTTCGAATTGAGTTTTGCCACTAAAATTTACTAAAAATATATTCTTAGCAAATATTTGTGATGATACGGCTATATTTTTTATTTTTTTATTATTATATTGGGTCTCCATGTATACCCAAAGAATATGTTCCTGGGACTTCAATGGTATGAAACGAACATTTGTTTTTCTGAAATGATTAGCTATAAACCAATCTGTATTATAACAGTGAACGGAAGGCTGTATTTTTATAACTTGTTTGTCAGGTGACAAAAGAGTTTATGAAACATAAGTAAAATATTTTCAAAATTGTAATTATTGCCTTTACTTTTTTGAGTTTGAGTTTCAATTTGAAGTGACATCTGATGATGGTCATTTCTATGCTCGAAAACATTTTTTTGATAGTATTATGTTGATTACATGACAAAAATTGGGTTGTCCCCATTTTTTACAAGTTATTGCCAAACCTGCGTTGATCATCTTTGCGTTCAATTCATTTCAGATGGGAGAATGGATCTTCACAAATCAGAACATAACTTATCTTTACCCAAACATATTTGAAACTGTTGGCTTTCGCAAAATCTCTCGTATTTCTGTGAAGCATTTTGATTTCTGGTGATAATAAGTGTTGAGAGATGATATCAAAATCACAAACCTGATCTTTTCTAGAACACTGCTCTTCCATATATGGAGCGCAGCTCGTATTAAAACTCTGAAGTGTCAAGTTTTTTTTTTTTAAATAGCAATGGCGAAGTTCACAAACTCACTCACTCCTCTGGAACACCTCCAGATAGTTGGTGAGATGTCTCTATGGTAATTTTTCCTCAGTTCACCGTTGATAGTTTTATCGATATTGACCAATTGAATTCCGTCTTCCCACGCCTTTTATGGTCACCTGCCGAATACCTCTTTTCCTGGAAAAGTTCTTTCAAAGAACGGCAAAGCTTCCAAGCTCTTTATCTTCCTACTTCTCACGAAGTTTTCAAACTTTGAAGAATGTCTCTTTTCGTAGGTACCAGAAGAGAAAACCTACCGGATTCAAGCTACATGAATAAATCCATTGTCTTTCTATGACAGACTATTCTGAGATAAATGCGTATTTGAACGGTATACAATGGTATGAATTGTTCGTTGGTTAAGATATCGGTAGCGCTGTAAACATCTTTCATGACACTTTAGAATTAGCTATTGATCGATTTGTACCCAAAATTTCAGTCAGAAATAATAAATATCCCATTTATTTTACTAGACATACAATCGATTGTCTGAGGCAAAAAATCAAGATTCATAAAAAATGGAAATTGTACCGGTCTATGACATATTACAATGAGTTCAAGCTACTCAGAAGTAGAAGTAAACAGCTGATAAGTCAGGATTATTTTACATACATTGAGAACGTAGAAAGTGATATACAGACAGACGTTAAAAAATTCTGGCAGTTTGCATCAAACTCAAAACAGGGTGTGGGAATCCCCTCCTTAGTGAAATTCAATATTGAACAAGCCAGCAAGCCAGCAAGCAAGCAAGCAAGCCAGCAAGCAAGGGTGAGGAGATATGCAACCTGTTTGCTAAATACTTCCAAAGCGTCTATGAGCCATATCATCAGATGCCTATGAACCCCTCTATGAATTCAAACACTATGCTAATAAACGAAGTTCATCTTAGTGAAGTAGACGTATTAAATAAGCTCAGTGATCTTGATGAGAATAAAGGAGCAGGTTTCGACAATATTTCAGCATATTTTGTGAAAAAGTGTGCAAACACTTTGAAAACTCCTCTATTTATCATATCGCTAAAGGAAGGTAATTTCCCAGACATTTGGAAAACCGCATATCTACTTCCCATATATAAAAATTCAGGAGATAAAAATTGAGTTGCAAGCTACAGGGGAATTAGTAAATTATGTATATTGAGCAAAGTTCTTGAAAGTTTAATTTATGACCGGCTATTCTCTAGCGTGAAAGATGTCATTATTGAGGAACAACATGGTTTTTATGCTAAACGAGCAATTGGAACCAACCTTGCCATATACAGCCAATTCATTTCCGAGTCTTTAGACGAGCGAATTCAGGTGGATGCAATCTACACTGATTTCAGCACAGAGTTTGATAAAATTGAGCATAATATACTCATGTCTAAACTTGCTGATATCGGTGTACATGGCGATCTACTTCGATGGTTTGCCTCTTACGTACATAACAGGTCTCAAGTCATTACGGTAAATGGGTTCAAATCAGCACCAATTATTGTAACTTCAGGAGTACCACAAGGTTCTCACCTAGGTCCCGTTTAATTCTTGATATTTATCAATGATGTAAAAAAAAAATGTTTTCGATTTTCCAATTTCTTATTATACGCCGATGACTTGAAAATATTCTCAAGAATACAGTCAAACACGGATTGCCTCAGTGTACATTCAGATCTTGCTCGATTTGCTGATTATTGTAGCTACAACCAATTGTTCCTCAATTTAAATAAATGCTCTTCTATTTCATTCTCAAGAAATTGGACTCAGTTTAGATTCAGCTATAATTTGTCTGGAAGTGACCTCGAAAGAGTGGAAAATATCAAAGATTTGGGTGTTATATTTGATGAGAAGTTGAACTTTAATCCACATTGCGAATACGTGGTTAGTGGATGTAGCAAAATGTTGGGTTTCATATGCAGAATCTGTGAACATTTCCGATCCCAAAACTCCATGAAATCTCTATATTTTGCTTATATTCATAGCAGGCTGAATTTCGCCACAGTCATATGGAATCCACAATATAATATTCATAAGGTAAGACTAGAGAGGATCCAAAATAGGTTTCTCAGGTTTTTGAATTATAGAATCAATGGTACGTACAACATCGATAGTATGAATTTGGCAAGTCAAACTTTCAGAATTCTTCCACTTGAAAGCAGAAGAATCATCTCAGACTTAGTTTTCATGTTTAAGATCCTCAAGAACTTGTACGATGCCTCCCAGCTTTTATCTTTGGTATCTTTCCATGTTCCGTCCAGGAACACAAGAAGTAAACTACTCCTCAGCGTCGGTTTTAAAAATACCAACTTGAGCCAGAACGCTATCATTCCCAGACTCAGCGACAGTTTTAATAAATATTGCTCCGGAATTGATGTCTCCTGTGTATCGCTTTCTTCCTTCAAGAACAAAGCTAGACATATTTTTGTCTAAATCATTAATTTTTACTTTTAGTTTTTGTTTTTTTTTCAGAGTATATCGTAACTATATATTGATGTAGTTTGCTAGAATTATTTGAGTTTGAAAACGTAGAATTAAGAATGCTAGCGGATACTGTTTTGGGTGTTCAACTGTTTGTATCCCGAATTAGTAAATAAATAAATAAATAAATTATTATTTATTATCTGTTAGATCCTAATAAACAGGATATGAATGTTCTGTTTTGTTTATCCCCCATTACGATCGAAAATACTACGTTTGAGAGATTTTTCAGTACAAATAAAAGTAATGGGACTTCCAAGCTGAAATTTCATCTACGTAAAACAACATCAACTAACTTAAATCGAATCTGATAACCTACCACAGCAATTTATATGGAAGCTGGCGTTTCCCCATAAAAACTATTTAATCAAACTTTTACATTCTTCATTTGATCACAAGTTCATGAAGTCGATGAACAACTCAATTTGAAAGCAAATTAGGGAACAAACTTAAAGTTCGGATCCTTTGTAAACTCGATTCTGAAGACATGACTGGAAGTCATATTTCTGAATTAATATTCTTTTTCGTCTCTTTTTCAGATTATCAATTTAAGGACTACTGGATGAAGCATGAAAGCTCACAATAATCTTGTTTTCCATCGTACTTTCTGAGAAATGAATATGGTTGTCCATGTATTTATCAAAAATCGTTTTTCTGAAATCGTTCAAGAATGCCCACTTTCTCGGAGCAACTTCAGTCCTCAAAATACGCTAATCTATTATTTTAGTCCGTTGCTAAGCAACGAACTTTCCCGGACCGTTTTTGGACCTAAACGGTACGGGAATAGTATATTGTGTATCTAGTAGTAAAAGCATTACATTCCCGGACGACAATGTAAATTGTTGGCCGAGTCGTTAAGCCGAGGCCAACAAGCATTGAAGTCTGGGAATGTGCTTTTA
Source organism: Chrysolina oricalcia (assembly GCA_944452925.2). Taxonomy (NCBI): domain Eukaryota; kingdom Metazoa; phylum Arthropoda; class Insecta; order Coleoptera; family Chrysomelidae; genus Chrysolina; species Chrysolina oricalcia. Next base: position 60,492,648 of record OX101814.2, read on the forward strand.
CTACGAGGTACACATCCTAATTTTTCTGAAATCGCAATCAGCATTATCAAAAACTAAGGAATTCTACATATTGTTTACGTGAATTCAATAACTGTCTAAAATGTAAACCCGTACCCGTACCGTTTAGGTCCGAAAACGGTCCGGGAAAGTTCATTGCTTAGCAACGGACTAAAATACTAGATTAGCGTATTTTGAGGACTGAAGTTGGTCCGAGAAAGTGGGCATTCTTGAACGATTTCAGAAAAGTACTTTCCCTTATCGAAATCAATACGGGAAAATTTTTGCCGGCTTGTTTACATTTTAGACAGTTATTGAATTCACGCAAACAATATGTAGAATTCGTTAGTTTTTGATAATGCTGATTGCGATTTCAGAAAAAATAGTATGTGTACCTCGTAGTGAAAGCACATTCCCAGACTTCAATGCTTGTTGGCCTAGGCTTAACGCCTCGGCCAACAATTTACGTTGTCGTCCGGGAATGTATTGCTTTTACTACTAGATACGGGAAAAATTTTGTCCGCTTCTTTACATTTTAGACAGTAATTGAATTCACGCAAACAATATGTAGAATTCCTTAGTTTTCGATAATGCTGATTGCGATTTCAGAAAGAATAGTATGTGTACCTCGTAGTAAAAGCACATTCCGAGACTTCAATGCTTGTTGGCCTCGGCTTAACGCCTCGGCCAACAATTTACATTGTCGTCCGGGAATGTATTGCTTTTACTACTAGATACACAATATACTATTCCTGATTACAATGCTCGAAGAGTTGACGATACTACTTGACGGAAGGTTATTAACCAATAATAAAAATTCGATTCATCAATCCAATGTTCTGCATACTTGGTATTTTCAACCTCAGGAGTCCGACAGAGAACAACTTCTGCCCTCTACGTTGTGGGGGCGGTAGACATACTAAAGTACCTACCTATTAACGTTCACCATTGGCACGACGTGGCTCTCCGAAACTTGGGGAAAACAAAGCAAATATCATTGATCTATGTGTTGACAGTTGACGTCGTTTTTGATATTTTCTCAATTATTGAACTAGAAAAGCCTGTTGTGAAGATTCATTCCATTTTTTAGTATTTAGGCGCAAAAAGTAGGCCTGTGGACAAAGGGGAGGTAGTATTTACATTTCAGAGTCAATACAGGGCAATTCAAATTCGACCCCCACCATTGGGATCTCCTAAACTACAGGAGATACGTCGAAGCTTAAATTGGGGCAAAGTTGCGTATTCTGGTGCTCAACAAAATACTGTTTTGAAACTTGGAAAATTCCGAGTATTTCCGGAAATATCGGGAAAAAACTGAAAATCGGAATTTTCGTTTTTATATTTTTCTATCGTTATTTAACCACATAGCTGAAAACCAAAAGTACATTTTCATTGATACTTTCTTTCAGCTACACGTTTTCATGTTCAGGTTTACTATCCGACGTTTCGTCTTCTGGCATTCATCATCAATTTTTTTTTTGTCATGGGCGCCATATTGTTTTTTTTACTGAAAAATAGTGATTCTCATTCTGATTTCATTCATGTATAATTTGTTATGATTTGCACTTCTGAAACCACAGATATTTAAAAAAAAAACAACTTCATCTGAGATGGTCATGACTCCATCGAAAAATTTTGTTTAATAACCACTAGTTGTCAGAACTCATTAAACATCATAAGTTTGCACAAATACTTCAGTCGAAATGTCCTCATTCTCAAATGAAGAAAAACGAGATATGTTGAAACTTTATTATAAATTTGATAGGAATAGTACGAAAACAGCACAAATTTATTTTGAATTATATCCGGAAAGACAACAACCGGATAGAACATTATTCGGAATTTTGGACAAACACTTGGCTGAGTACGGTGCGTTTCAAAAACCAAGAATGAAATATGGAAGCAGAATGGAACAAAATATTAGACGTAACTTATTAGCCGAGGTAAAATAATTGTTCATTCCATATTCGAAGAAGTATAATTATTTTTGGTACTTTTTTAGATAAATGCAGATCCTTCCAAATCAACACATCAAGTCTCAGCAGAAATGGATGTGCCACAGACGAGCGTTTGGAGGGAATTCAAAAAAGGGGTTTGAAATGTTATAAGATATATTTTTCATATAAATTACATCCAGGTGATCCTGAGAGAAGGATGGAATTTTGTAGCTGGCTCTCGAATAGGGTATACCCTACAAACTTCTTGAAAAACATCATTTGGACCGACTAAAGTACTTTTTCGAATTGTGATGTTTTTAATAGAAATAATGAGCACATTTGGAGTGAAATGATCCACGACACTTCAGAGAAGTCAGACCACAAGTTCGGTTTCGTTTGAATGTGTGGGCTGGAATTTATGACGACCGAATACTTGGACCTCATTTCTTCTCTAATACTATTCCAATCAAATTTATAATAAAGTTTCAACATATTTCGAATTTCTTCATTTGAGAATGAGGACATTTCGACTGAAGTATTTGTGCAAACTTATGATGTTTAATGAGTTCTGACAACTAGTGTTTATTAAACAAAATTTTTCGATGGAGTCATGACCATCTCAGATGAAGTTGTTTTTTTCTATCTGTGGTTAAATAAGTGCAAATCATAACAAATTATACATCAATGAAATCAGAATGAGAATCACTATTCATCTATATAAAAAAACAATATGGCGCCCATAACAGAAAAAAAGTTGATGATGAATTCCAGAAGACGAAACGTCGGCTAGTAAATCTGAACATGAAAACGTGTAGCTGAAAAAAAGTATCAATGAAAATGTACTTTTGGTTTTGAGCTATGTTGTCAAATAACGATAGAATAAAATAAAAACGAAAATTCCGATTTTCAGTTTTCCCGATATTTCCGGAATTACTCGGAATTTTCCAAGTTTCAAAACAGTATTTTTTTAAGCACCAGAAAACGCAACTTTGCCCCAATTTAAGCTTCGACGTATCTCCTGTAGTTTAAGAGATTCTAATGGTGGGGGTCGAATTTGAATTGCCCTGTATAACAACAGATTCCCAACAGGGGTTTAGACATATCAAATTCGTAGAAACCGCATCGGCTCACCTGATAAAGAATTCATATAGACAGTTGGATGATAGAAAATATATCGATATGTCGGAAGACTATCGAATTTATTTTTAAAAGATGTAACAAGATCAGTATTAGAGGTACTGGTTACATGCATACTTTAAAACCGTTCTTTCAACAGAAAAAGAGACTCAGCATATTCTAGCACATATAACGGAACTATTGGGGTTCCTTAGGGATCGACTCTGGGCGCTCTAATTTTTCTCAATCAATCAATGTTCTAACTTTACGAATTAGTACAGATGCTTTAACACTCTGATGATTACATAACTATTACAGGTAGCTGGAGGACACCTGACGAACTGACAAAGAACTTCAAACGGTATATAGTGAGGATGAAGATTATATATGGTGTAGCCAAAACAGAATGTATGAGGGTAAAACAGCAATAATTGATTTCCGTTTGAGAAAAAATCCTCAAAACGATGATGAGCTTGGGCCATTCACTCTACTTCACTGATAAAGTTTTTTGACTCCGAAATTAGCTCAACCACATAGATCATAAATGTGAAAGTCAGAATGGAGCTTTTGATGCAATACTTCAAATCTCTCACATCTCTTAAATCTAAGCACAAATGGACTACTGAACATATTTTACATTTGCATATAGCCACATTGCGTACAATACAATGACCTGGGGTCTTGCCTCTGATTGGGTTCGAGTGTTAATTGGAGAATTATACGTTTGATTTTCAATGTCACCTTCACAGAAAGTTGCAGGGAAACCCCTCAAAATTAGGAAAATCTTGACACTCTCTCTTATATGTACGATGAAAAAAAAAAATTAATAGTAGCAAGTAAAATTTGCAAACCACCAAGTGAAAATTTGCATACTATATAGGTCAAGTACACGCTTTATTGAATTTGATTACTTGCTGTTATTGATGTAATTTCAGGAACGCAATGTAACCTAACGATATTAAACTCTTTACTAGAAGCAATCTTTTCATTTTATAAGCCCCAATCTACTTTTTATTTGCAGTAGGTGCTCAGTTTGATAACTACTAGTGACTACAATTGATGAAGAATGATTTACTCTCAAATAACTCATATACTTAAATCTACTAAAAAATATATTAGTTGCTACTATACAGTATTCTACTGTAGCAACATTTTTAGATTAATGTAGTAATTTTAGTTTACTTGGCCTTATCACTTTTGGGTAGTTTATTATTGTCTAACCTTTAATAGCTTTCATTCCATTTTTGGTATCAGGATACAACGGACTCAATTTAAATATCCACTTGCCCTCAGTTTGGGGTTATTAGTTCTTCAAAGAAGGATCATTTGTTTTTTACAAAGCCTTATTTTCATTCTTGAATTTAAAATGATATGAAAGGTTCGGTTGCACTATAAGAAAACGTACTTGCATGGCATATACAGGCTAGCAAAATACACTACTCAAGAAAAACTGGAGAAAAAGATTGCAGTTTTATGACAATATTTTTTTGTGAACTATAAGTTGATGTGGAAAGAAGTATAAAACATTTTGACGGTTCTTTCAAACAAATCATCGCCTCTGGCCATACACTTACTGTATCACCCAGTACAACCTGTTTCATTATTAAAAATTTCAGAACTTTGTTAAATCTGTTTGTATTCATCAGTATAAATGAATGAACAAGCAGGCAAGCTAATGTCTTTCGTTATAATTATGATCAAAACAAATCCAAGTTATGCATAACATAATGTAGAATTAGAACGTACTGAAAATTGAAAATAAAACATAACGAAGAAACGAAATAAAAATTTGTAAATTTTTAATATTTTTATTGAAATAAAACTGCTGATCAGTCTCTTGGAAAATTCTCTTGATTCTATTATAAGTACATAAAATGTCAATGCTCTAGAAATGTTAGGTCAAAATCCACATTCTACATACCAACAAGTAAAATACATAAATCAAACTAACACTATTCACACAACTCACAACAGTAAAAATAGTATAATTCCGGCACACGATTTAATACGTCCACATACAACTACTAACTCAAATGCTGTAACTGGAATGAGGACAGTTTTGCGAAATCGTTCATGATCAGTGCAACGGTTACTACCGATTGATCCCGAACTGGTCGCATATCAACAAGTAGGTGAACAGTTACGTTATCGTAGGAACACCTAGCTCTACTGCAAATAAACTATTGTATTATGCCTGTAACACGAGTCTCTGTTATTATGATATACTTTTCAGAAACACAAAGTAGATAAATATGAATAAACACTCTTCCAGCGCTACTAAAATGTTTACCTGACATTATACAAGGTGAGTTATCTAATTTTTGAAGCACTTGCTGTATGTAAACAAGTTCATGCGTTCAGAATACTAATTTTTTTAGAGATAAAACGTTATTTCTTTAATATAGGTAATAATTTTCTTACCACAATCGAAAAAAAGGCAGGAAAACGTTTTACTTGGACCATTTTTTTCCGTGTGTGTGATTTCCATTTCACACGGGACTTCCACAGTTATAATACACATAATGATGAACTATACATACCTATCCATCGAACAGCAAAGTTCGAGAAAATCCACACTAGAATTGCATAATGTTATATTAATACCACACCGAGAAAAAAGATTATTTATATTCAATAATAGTTTATAATACAAGTCCCATGTTATGGTTATTAATACACTCGCATTAACCATACGAAACTCGCGTTCGGCTCGTTTCGTATCCCGGTTCAAGCTCGTGTAATAATAACCATCATTACATGATCGTTGCATAATATGCTATTATTGAATATAAATAATAGTATTTCTCGGTGTGGTATTATCCCCGAAAATTCGAACTTGACTAGTCAGAGCTCCTGATTGTTTCATTTGACAAGTGCGAGATATAGAAAATGGAAAAACTGTGATAACAACAAAATGGCATTGTATCAAACTCAATCATACACCAACTTGTGTTAATTTTCACCAGCGATAACACTGACACAGACATTACTTTTAAGGTGAGCCGAACGGCATGAGCAAAATTTTGGTGTGAAATGTTGGTGTCTCAGATTTTTCCAACAGTTCTCCATCAATTTCATGTGAATCCAAAGTTTTTAACGAAAAAAATTGCGGTATTTAGAGAATTTCCAAACAAAATGTCCACCTAATTACCATCGTTCATCTGAGAATCAAAATGGCCTGTACAGCGTATTTAATAAAACTCAAAATGAATTTCCTGCTATTTCCAGGGCTCGTTAATTCATATGGTCCCATTTGTAGAATGGATAACTTTTGTCAAATCACAAAGCGGAATATTTGAGCAGTCTGAAAATTTTATGAGTTCGGTGTCACGGAAATTAAAATACATGGAAGTGATTTAAAATGGAAGGGAATGGATTGCGGTACGGATCGGTATTCATAGGATGGAATCATTATTCAGGCCACGGGGTGTGTCCCGTGAATAGTTCTCCACACGATTTGGGATATAATGATAATAATGTTTATTTGCCAAGAGTTATAACATATATAAAAAATATAGGGGGCAAGTAAACAAAGCAATCACTGAAGCAGCTTGGAGTTAGCCGCTTGTTTGTGATACTGCGCCTATTAAATGAAATAGTAAATGTATAATTTATACTAACCTAAACAACACAATATTGAAAATATAAAAATAAATAGTAGTTAAATACACATATATTACATAACACATATTATATTGATTCAATCATGAAATAAGATAAATAAATAAATAAAAGCAGGAATTGAATACATAGCGGTTTCAACAATTTAAATTTTGAATCTATTAATCACCAATGTCTCATGTGTCATGAGTCAGTAAGGAATATTTTGTGTCACAAAATCTTCAAAGGTTGATCTCTCATTATTCATAATCCACATTATAATTTTTTTCTTGAATAATTCTTTAATTTTGATATTTTTTATTTCAATGGGAAGCATTTGAAAAAGTCGTTGTCCCAAATAAGAGGCATTTCGTTGACCGATAGCTTTTTCACAACGTGGTGTATTCAGGAGGTGTTTTTTAATTCTTGTACTGTAGGAGTGAACGACTGGTTCAAGGTGAATAGTTTCTTTGTAAATGTTATTTACATGCTGACACAGAATAGCTGACGAATATCCATTACAGCGGCTTCTTTATATACGTTGTCACTAGAGTACCTCTTACCTTTAAATAATATTATTTTCAAAATCCATTTTTGAATGACATTCAAATTCATCAGGTAATTGTCATTCACTCCTCCCCACCCTATTATACCATATGTTAGTTGTGACTGTATGAGTGCATAATGTAGTGTTTTTAAATTATCTAAGTAGTTCCTCAAATATTTGAATTTGGAGAGGGTACCTCTCAACTTTCGAAAACGGTTTTTTATGTGTAGATCCCATCGTAAGTGCCTATCAATAGTGATTTCTAAGTATTTAATCCAATCGGTTTCTGGTATATCACAGTTATTCTTAATATTGCGAGATTCCCCATGTTGGGTAATCCATTGGTGTAGGATGCAAAGGGTAGGTATTTGGTTTTTTCGAAATTAATTGTTGGTTTGTTATAACAGAAGTCTAATTCAGCTGTTGTTTTCAATTGTTCCCATGTTACATTTCTGTAGAGGATGGCAGTATCATCTGCAAAACTCAACACTTTGCCTGTAGTATTTAGTCGAAGCAATTCATTAATATAGATGTTGAACAAGATTGGTCCCAAAACGGTTCCTAGTGGGTCACCAAAGTATACTTTCATAGGATTACTCATCACACCATCGATACATTCTCTTTGCACTCGGTCACTTAGATAACTTTTGAAAATGGTATATGCTCGACCTCGTATTCCATAATTTTCTAATTTTTCCAGTAGCTTGCCGTGACTTATAGTATCAAATGCTTTGGAGAGGTCAACAAAGATATACATTGATGGAATTTTTTTATCTAAGGATTCGAAGATATACGAAGTTAAAGCATGTATCGATCTCTCCTTTCTAAACCCATACTGTCTCTCAGAAATCAACTTATATTTTTCTGCAAATTTCACCAATCTTATTTTCAGCATTCTTTCTATTACTTTTTCTATATTTGATATGAGTGTCAATGGCCTATAGTTCACCATTTCTGTTTTCTTTCCATTTTTGTATAGGGGTTAAATTATACCATTTTTTAATACATTTGGGAAACACCATGTTTCAATGCATCTATTTATCAGGACAGTTAAAGGAGTTTTAATATCATCTGCAATTATTTTTAAAGTTTCTGAGCGAATACCATCAAGACCTGGAGATTTATTCGGTTTCAATTCCATAATAATATTATGATATTCTTTTTCATCTGTTTCGAAGATAAACATGGTATTTGGTAGATGTTGTTTCACATTAACATAGTTTTCGGGTTCATTTGGATTTTATTTGCGTATATCTGACCAAGGGTTGAATAGTATTCATTAAACGAATTACAGTCATGTAAAGAATTTTTTATTTCTGTACCAGTTTCCAGTGTAATACTTGTTATTTGAGTTGACGATTTTTATTTATTACATAATTCCCCAATACACTCGCAGAGTGCTTTGGAACTGTTATCACTTTTTTCAATTATTTTTCGAGAATATTTTTTCTTTACAGATGTTAACAGTCTACTCAATTCATTTTTACTGGATGATGGTTCTCTTTCAATGCTTCGTTTTCGGGATGTTTCAATACGTCTTGATATTTTTTATTTTTTTCATTCATTAACTCTAGGTCTGGAGTGACCCATTTTTTCTTTCCTGTTCGCTTATTTTTTGTTTAACAGTAACTGTGGTTTTTTCGATAACGCATATCAATTTGTTCACGAAATACTCGGCCATCTCATCAGCATTATCTAATTCATAAATGAACTCCCAAGTTGTGGTTTTCAGTTCACATTTTAGTTTATCATAGTTAATGTATTTTTTATGTTTTGATACCGTCGTTCATTTTAACTTTTGTGTCTAAAGTAACAGCTACTGCGTAATGATCAGTAATGCTTGTTTTGAAAATATACGATTTAACTTTGATATCACACCATGACTTAACAAAAATGTGACCCAAGCAAGTAGCACTACTTGGTCTAGTAGAATGATTAATATAAGAAATGAAACCTTCTGTGTTGAGTATGTTCTTATACTCTTCAACGTTTTCGCAATCTGAAAATAAATCTAGGTTAATATCTCCGATGATAATTGCAGTACTTATCTTTTTTACCTTTGAATTGTATATATCTAGTAAGATCTGTAATGAATTTTTTAGGGCAAGTATTTGGGGACCTGTAGATGCCAGTTAGTGATATTTGACTGTTTTCCACTGATATAATAATTTCTAATACTTTAATTTCACCGAATGTTTTTGACTTCACTTGTATATTCTAGATGGTCACTTACGTATATTAGAACTCCGTCATTCTTATTGAGATTACATTTACTATATAACGTCTTATATCCAGGGATATTCACTAAGTCAAGATCGTTCATAACATAGGTTTGAGAGAGTATGATGAGATCAATTTTTTGTGTGAATTGATCCAGTGTGATTAATAGATTTTTAGATATACTGCGAATATTAAAATGGGCACACTTTAGCAATCCTCTTGTTTCTGACTTGAGACAGAGTTAGAGAGACAAATTAATTTCTTAGACCTAACCATCACGCATAATCATAATAAATTTGAGATCAATGTATTCAGAAAGCCGAGCTACAAGGACATTACAATCCCAAGTGATTCTTTCCATCCCGATAGTCAAAAATTAGCAGCATATGATTCAATGTTACATAGAGCGTTTTCGTTACCTTTGTCTGCTAATAATCTAGATGAAGAAATTAAAACAATCATACAGATAGGACAAAATAATAGAAAGTTTTATTTCTCATTATTCGTGATGATTTCCTACCACGTAGTAACGGCTACATCTATCAATTTATTATTTTACTCACATAGACTTTTGCTCATACTTTGAATTATTACAAATTAAAACAGTGGTAATGACTCTTATTCAATCCTGAAATTATCAATCGGATATAACACCAATTAATTATTGAGCTTTGACAAAAATAATCCACTCATTCCAAAGTATTTGATATATACTACAGCGCGCTGGTCAGCCATCCAACTCATCCTGAGCATAAAAAATAAATCCAACTTTTTCATTTTGAACCCGTCAAAACCAAACTGTGTTATAATAAAAATCACGACCTCTCCAGAAATAAAGGGAATGATATACGAGTACCTGATAAAACACAACGTTGTATTATTCAAAAGGTCGGCCCAAATGGGGAACTGGGGTACAGTAAAGTAGTGTCGAGGGACAGCCGACTGTCATGGAGCCATACTCCTATTCGTTTTGTCAACGGCAGAAGCGTGTGAAAACTCGAACACCTTTATAATGCATTCGACTCCCTTGGGATCGCTTTCCACTTGAAAGGGAAATAATTACGAAGCACCTCCATGTCTACTGAATAGGAAATGGGCGTTGCACTCCGAAAAGGGTTTGATGGTGTACTGAGAAACCCGCTGAAATGCGGGAACAGCTTGGTTTGTATAAATATGAAAATTCGAAATATCCAATCCATCAATCAATCACTTTATTATCATCTCGACATATAAAATACAATACAAATATTCATGAAAGACAATTTGTGAACTAAAAATAATTTGAGTCTTTTTTTGAAAAGGACGAGCAAATCACAATATTTCACTTCCTTTAGAAGATTGTCAAAAAAAGTTTCTTACAATAAAATCAATTGCTAATGAAGAAATGTTCAATTTTGTTTTGTATACATAGATGTTTTCTTTTTGTCTTGTGTTACGAGAATGTATTTATATCTAGTTAGCCTAGACCAGTTCCCTGCACAAACAAAATATCTCGTTACCATAGCAACGAACAATAACTTATTAGAAGAGTCAGTGTAAAGTTTGACGTCAAAAAAGTAAACCAGAGTTACGCAATAAATTAAAAGAAAAAGTATGTCCACCGAAATTGTGAAAATCGAAAAATTGGAGTATCGAGCCATCATCAAGTACCTGTATTTAAATGTTTAAAAGGGTTAAGAGGTAAGCAAATTTAAGAAGATATGCCTAATATCCTTGGTGATCAATGTTCTTCGTATGCGACCATGAAAAATTGGACTGCAAGCTTCAAAAGAGGTAAATTTTCCATTGAAGATGATGACCGATCGGGAAGTTTCTGTGTCAGTCCCCGAAAATATCGATGCAGCTTATGACATGATTTTAACAGACCGTCGAATTGGGCTAAAACGGATATCTGAAGCACTGAATATTTCATACGAACGCGTTCACCATATCACTTCAATTTGGACATGAGAAAAATTGCTGCAAAATGGATTCCCAAATGTTTGAATGTTGACCAAAAGCGTGCAAGGGTAGTAGCATCGCGTTCGATCTGTGCTCGATTTGAATACGATGTAGACTTCTTAAACCGAATTATTACTATGGATGAGACTTGGGTACATTTCTACAATCCAGAAACAAAGCAACAATCGATGGAATGGCAACACTCCGGTTCTCCAAGACCTAAGAAGTTTCGTGTCCAAAAATCTGCTGGAAACGTTCTTGCTTCAGTTTTTTGGGATTGCCATGGAGTAATCATGATTGATTTTTTGGATAAGGGCAGAACAATAACTGGAGATTACTATGCGACATTACTGACCACTCTAAGGGAAAAAAAATAAAGAGAAAAGACGCGGAAAGCTATCCAAAGGTGTTTTGTTTTAGGATTTGAATTACTAGAACACCCCCCTTATTCACCAGATTTAGCTCCGTCCGACTATCATCTCTTTCCTCCACTGAAAAAAAGTTTGTAAAGTCGTAAATTTTCTTCCAACGAGGAGGTAAAAAATGCTGTGGAGGTCTGCAGATCAAGAAGAAACATTTTTTTTGAAAGGTCTAGAGATGTTGCAGGTTCGCTGTAATCAATGTATCCAATCAAGAGGAGAATATGTTGAGTAATAAAATATTTTGACATTGAATTTTTGTTTGGTTCTATAGTAGGCAAAGAATTTTTCAATATGTCCTCGTATGTTCATGAATATCTATATTCGAAAAGGATTCAGTTCTGTTTAGGAAAAATTATACACACATTTTTTATTAAAAACTTTAAGATTTTCTAGCAATTTTCAAATTCTAAGAGAATATTCTTGTATTAGGTGAATTGAAGTATTCGTCAGAATATTTTATGTATTTTAGTTCAAAATATTGAATTTTCTTCTTTCAAGTTAATATTTTTTCCGCAAATCGCTAGCAAATTTTGACATTCCTGACAAAGTTTCTCAAAGAAAAAGTCAAGACTTTCTTACTGTGAGGAAATGTCATTTCCTCACTGTAGGGAAATCATATTTCCGTACAGCAGTTAGTGTTCTACATAAATGAAGAAAAACACATTGTTTATAAGGAAATAATTTATGTTTTAAAGAGAAACATTCTCAATTGAAAATTAAATCAATACTTGACTCCTCTGGAAATGGAAAAACCCTACGATTAAACTTAAGTTACTTTTTTGTAATATCTAATAGAAAACAACTACTTCCCCGGCAAAAGCCACGCTGGACATTGAACTACATCTGATAGATATTGAGAGATATAACTTGAGAGAAGTCTATGGTTATGAACTTGTCTGATTAATTTTAAGCTTGTGTCATCAAATCGGTGGTCGTGATCCAAAGCATGTTGGTCCACACTCGATTTTTCGGGTATTGAATATCGGATATGAGAAATGTGTTCTCTGAACCGTACTTTCATGGCCCTTCGAGTTTGACCCAAATACTTTTTCTCGCAGTCCTTACAGCTAATTTCATAAATCCCCGACTTTTTTCCTTCGTCTGTTGAGTACCCAATACTTTGTTGAAGTTTACACGAAGTTTTGTATACCACCTTCATATTGAGATTTCTGAAGATGCCTTCGAATCCTCGAGTAACTAGAGGTTCGAATGGGATGAAGACATATCTAGGAGGGATTTTCTCTTTTTGAAAAGTCGAAGAGCTGCGAAGGGTTTCTTTAAATTTGTTTTCTAATCAATTTGTCTACCTAGTCCACAGAATAACCGTTCACCTCAGCCACCTCCCTGATTATCATTTTCTCAGTTTTAAATCTTTCTTTGTTGAGTGGGAACGACAAGAGTCAATTAACCATTTGATATAACCTTGATTAACCTTGTTTAACCATTTGATATAACCATTTGATATAACCTTGAGCTTGCAGTTTCAATGAAGAACAAAGTTTTGAATATGTAGATATACAGGGTGGGGCACCGAAAACGAAACAGATCGAATATCTTCAAAACGCACGTGTTGTGAATAAAATGCAAAAACACGTCGATTTTTAGTCCAAGGGGGACATCTTTCTATCATTAACCCAACTGTCATACCTCTTTCCCCACCCCTTGGGCACTATCGCCCAAACAATTTGAATAGGGAAAGTAGTAAGTGCGACACGTCATTAAAAAGGTAATTTCATAAGGAATTCGTCAATTTTTGCCACCTTACCTTTCATTTTGGCGCCCTCTTACGAATAAAACAACTATTCCGAATTCAAAATTATGATACTGCATTTGCAAGCTATTTTGACATAAATTCGATGATAATGCATAATGGAATTTTTCTAAGAGAAAAAACGAAGTGGTGGCTCCAAAATGGAGGACATAATTTGCAATAATTATGGTCCGATTCGATTCAAAATTGATAAGTGGTGGTTTCAAGGTCGAAAATTATGATTTGTTTGCTAACGCAAAAAAAAACAAGATGGTGTCACCAAGATGACGGACGAAGTTTGTAATTCTGTTCCGATTCGAATCAAAATTAGTATGTGGGGATTTTCAGGGTGAAATATTATGATGTTCTTGTCAATGCAAAAAACAAAGATGGTGGACGAAATTCGCAATTGTGGTTCGATTCGATTCAAAATTGGTATATTGGGGTTTTACAAGTTTTCAGTATGACTAAAACGAATATTGATGAAACAAAGCTTTTATACAAATGCGCTTAAAAGGAAATAATATATTTTTTTAGATGTGTGACGTAGGTTATTATTTGCATAACAGATTTGAAAGCTTGCCGCGAGTACAAAATAGGTAAAATTTGCGATGTAAAATTTTGATTATGTTACGCATAAATCGAATCGAACTACAATTACAAATTTCGTCCACCATATTGGTTTTTTGCATTGACAAAAACATCATGATTTTTTACCCTGAAAATCCGCACAGTGATTTTGATTCGAATCGTACCAGATTTACAAATTTCGTTCGCCATTTTGGAGCCACCATCTTTTTTTTTGCATTGACAAACAAATCATAATTTCCGACCACATATCAATTTTGAATCGAATTTGAGCCGTCATTTTGTTTTTTCTCTTAGAAAAATTCAATAATTCATTCATCTACATCGGGTTGACTTCAGCATTGAATAATTGGCCCATAATGTTGAAAATTTCATTTTCAAACAAAGGTCTAGGAAGTATGCCATTACAACATTTTCTAAGAGAGAAATCGTGTTTTTACTCTTGCGATAATCCATAAAATGTTTATATGCATTTTCATATTTTTCTCTTGATTTCTTTGTCAATAATTCTAAAGAAGCAGTATTTACTGCCTCAACCAGATCTGTAGGAGTCCTAGGAATTGATATTTCATCATCACTTATCATTTCACTTTCGATAACACCATCAATTAAATTTACAATTCAACCTTAATACGTTTCCATAGTAACCCAAGTAATTTTCTTACGAATTTCAAAGCGCCATTTATTTGTGAATGAAATTAATTGCGATTTTTTCGAAATTGATTAATATCTGTCGAATTTCCTAGCGACTTGCGAAAAAATAGTATGTTTACCTCGTACAGGAAAAGCCACATTCCTGGACTCTGTATTGCTTGCGCTGCGACTTATCAATCTTCACAGTCGCCCAGGAATGTTAGACTTTTCCAACCCGGTAAACAGATAATATTTCTGATGTTTCAATTTTGAAATTTTTCGAATACTCGTGACGAAAAAACTTTTCTGCAGTCTGAGAAAATAGGAATATTCTTTGAAATTTTCGACTATTCTTCAATCTGGTTGTAATAAAGATTTCAATAATTTCCAATGCATTACTCAACTCAACACTATTTTTGATCAGAACTACATATTTTGTAATTGCGAATTGAAGAAATAAATTTGCATTGGCATAGCAAAACGTCAGAGAGTGATTCTTTATTTGTTTATATTCCGACGTGTCATAATAAAAATATTATGGATTTAAGTTTTAGTGTCAAAATGACAATAGGACTGGGTACTAAAATGATTTATTAGAGTACTGAGGATTCTAAGACGAAAAGTTCATATAAACATAGGTCCGGTAATGCGTCGTTTTCAAGATACAGGATGTCAAAAATTTTAAAAGAAATCGTTTTTGTCGTAAATATCTTAATAACCCTTCAACCGATTTTATTGAAATTTGGCAGTATTATTGAAGATCATAAAGGGCGAATTTAAACCTAACTATATCAAAATTATCATGTCCAGTGGCGTCCCGGAAGGCACTGTAACCAATATTTTTGACAAAAAACATGTGCGCCACTGATTTTTTTGCAATTTTTGTATTTGTTTCACATTGAGCAACTGAAATTACAACTTTTTTATATCTAGAATTTTTTTCGTATCTTGCTTTGTTTTTGAGAAAAAACATAAAAGTCACTTCGTTGCACATCCCTGTGACAACACAATAAAACATTTCCACTACTAAACCATCAAACACTGGGGTCTTACTAATATTTTTTCATATCAATACTCTATTCTAGTCTCTTGGCTTCGGCTCGTGCTGCAAAATGGGCTCATTGTTGTCCATGGACATGCAATAAAGACATTTTTATTTATGATTAAACAATTAATATTAAATGGAAGTTATCTTTTAATTTTTTTCGCTCACATTACCTGTTTTCGATTAAATAAATAATGTTGTTATGTATTACTGCAGTGTTTTGAAACTAAAGTAAGAGGGCCATGGAAGAAACAACAAATGTTCAAACAAATTTAACTTCATAACTGTCACAAATTGAAACGGTACATACGTAATTATTTGATAGTAATTATTTGAAGTGTTTTCAAGAGTTTTGAGATATAAAGTTGTTACTGATATCTAAAAAGGGTTCGGTTTACAAACTCGGAAATGGCCGATATGCATTTTGTCTATGGAATGGCCCAAGGCAATTCCAGAGCGGCTAGACGCATTTATCAAGAAAGATATCCTCATCGAAATGTTCCAAATAGGCAAACATTTGTGAGAATACATGAAAGGCTGTGCGAATCAGGCACCTTTCAAAGGCTGCTCATATTGGAAGACCTGCAACGGTAAGAACAGTGGCGCTGGAGGAAGAAGTTTTACATGAAGTTGAGCGTTGCCCCGATACAAGCACACGCAAAATTTCACAACAATTAAACATTTCTCACTTTACTGTATGGAAGATTTTGAAAGAGTACCAACTGTATCCTTACCACATACAGCGTGTTCAAGCGTTATTTCCTGCGGATTTTCCCAAGCGAGTTGTTTATACTACGTGGCTTTTGCAACAACAGGTTGCATCTCCGACATTTTTATCCAGTATATTATTTACCGATGAAGCGTGTTTTTCCCACAATTCAATTATGTACTTTCATAACAACCATATCTGGGCAGAAGAAAATCCCCATGCGGTTATAGAAAATAATTATCAACAGCAGTTTTCCGTGAATGTCTGGGTTGGTATTGTTGGCGATTATCTCATTGGACCTCATTTTTTACCCCCGAGATTAAATGGTCAAGAGTATCGTCATTTTTTGGAATTTGTATTACCTGTACTACTAGAAAATGTACCACTGGCAGTACGAGGAGCAATGTGGTTCATGCACGATGGGGCTCCACCTCACTTCAGCATAGTAGCACGTCAATTTCTGGATGAAACTTATGGAGAAAACTGGATCGGTCGCGCAGGTCCACAGTCATGGCCGCCCATGTCACCGGATTTAAATCCCTTGGATTTTTTCCTGTGGGGACATTTAAAGTCCCTCGTTTATAAAACTCCAGTCAACACCGAAGAAGAATTAATCCAACGAATACGGGATTCATGTGATCAGATAAGACATACGCCGGAAATATTTCAACGTGTTCGGGAATCGATGTTAAGACGAGTTAATGCTTGCATTGAAGTTGAAGGAGGGCATTTTGGGCAACTATTGTAAGTTTTGTGTTAGTTATTATTGAATGTATTCTTACAGAAACAAATTGCCTAGGTACCATTTTTGTTTCAGTGTGGTTTTAATAAAGAGTGTTTCTTGTTTGATGCTGCTTTGGCATGTCTGGCGTTATGCACGCACTGGCCAAATGAAACAAACAATTTTGAAGCATAACAGATTCACTTGTAATCATTGAAAACCCTATAAAAACAATTTTTTATTGTGTTGTGCCAGGGACGTGCAATGGAGTGATTTTTATGTTTTTTTCTCAAAAACAAAGCAAGATACAAGAAATTTCTGGATATGAAAAAGTTGTTATTTCAGTTGCTCCATGTGAAACAAATACAGAAATTGCAAAAAATCAGTGGCGCACATGTTTTATGTCAAAAATATTGGTTACAGTGCCTTCCGGGACGCCACTGGAGATGATAATTTTGATATAGTTAGGGTTAAATTCGCCCTTTACGACCTTCAATAACACTGCCAAATTTCAATAAAATCGGTTGAAGGGTTATTAAGATATTTACGACAAAAACGATTTCTTTTAAAAAATTTGACACCCTGTATCTTGAAAACGAAGCATTACCGGACCTATGTTTATATGAACTTTTCGTCTTAGAATCACTCAAAGAATCACCCCTTCAAGTTTGGACACGTACTTAAATAACACCCTGTATAATGAAACAAATATAGACACATACAAAACGTTAAAATTATGAATTTTCAAAAAAATGTTTCATGAACTTTTCAACATATGTAACTTTGACAATGACATGAGAATACAAACAAACAATTCCATTGTTACCTTACGTTTCTACGCACATTACTGAAATTAAGCTAAGTTCACATCACTCACTGTAATGCAACAAGAAATCAATTCTGAAAGAAATCGTCGGATTATAAAATCGTATGAAATTCGGATTATGAACAATCATTATGGTACTAGCTATGTTTTCAGACTCGGCTGATGCCTCGTCTGATAATCTTCAAAGCTAGTACCATAATGATCGTCATTATGATCCTTATATCATAAATATCTATCAAAATACTCAGTATTATTTCAATGTTATAATCATTAAAGAAAGTTGATTAAATCCTGAACTGATGCTAACCAAATTAGGAACTTCATTGGACCATAAATGTTGGAATAAGAAAACGGGTATAAATATAAACCTATCCTATCATACGCCGGGCAGTTTTTTCTGTTCATGTCATCAGACAACATAATCAATTCTATTATCCCTCTTTTCAATGAAAGAAATCCACGGGGACCATCCAGAAACGTCCCGGGAGAAAATTCATATTTAGAAGCCAGTATCCTGCAAAGCCAAAGCCAGGACATCCGTGATTTATTAGCAAAGACCCATAAACTACGAGATAAGGGCAATCCCACGAATAGAAGAGGTTATTTAGAAGGATAAGGATAAATCCAAGAAGAGCAAAGTATGCAATATGTTTCCTTATGCTTACTTTTATCTCCGATACAAATCAATGGCTTGAAAAAATGCACATCGACAATGAACGTTTATCCCCGAAACGGATTGTTTGAGTTGGAACGGTGTGGAATGAATTAGAGGATTGGGATTTATACTGTGCCCCGATTTGTTTCATTTGTACCGTTTACAGAATGATTCATGGGCGTTTTTGCCGAGGAAAACGTTAATAATGGAATAGCCTGAGCTCGACGGCTGTCCTAATATACAGTTTTGGCAGCGGTGGAGAGAATTAGTAGCTGGAATTTGTAGGCTGTTTCTCGAAAAATCGCTAATTTTAACATACGAAGTGTTGTAAACGGCAATTTTTCACGAAAGCGCTGAAGAGATGTTGTAGACTTTCTTATTCTCTTTCCCTCTCTCTCCCTCTCTCTCTCTCTCTCATCATAAGATAGTCAACGCATTATAATGACTCACGGTATATCATTGTGAGGAGATTCCAAAAGGATCAACTTGTCAATGATTCACTTCTTATTCTATATGAAATATCAGGTAATAGTTCAATAATAAACTGTTGATCGAGAAAAGTTGATTAAAAAAAAGTGTAAGGCATTGCAATGACTAGCTAATTATCTGGATAACAGAAAACAGAAACTTAGCTTTAATGATGAACTCTCTGAGGCAATAGTAAAGGAAATGGGGTTCCACAGGGAAGTGTTGATGGGCCTTTATTGTTCCTGATATATATTGATAATTGTTGAAGCAGCAGGAAATTGTGAAATCCATTTGTTTCCTGATGACAATTCAATTTATTTCTCTACATCATACCCAGTGTTTTTGGTACAAGCTCTTAACAATTCGATAATATATCAAATACAAGAATGGTGCTGCTGAATTTTGATCAAAATGAATGGTTATAAGTCTAAATTTATGCTCATTGCTAATGGAACAAATTACAACAATTTTCTCATATAGAACATGTACATAAAAATTGGTAATGAAATAATTGAGCGGTTAAAAAAATTCAAATATTTTGATATTATAGTTGGTTATAGACTAACTTTCAAAGAACATGCAGACTTTTTAATAAAAACAATATCCTGATGAGAATTATAAAAACTCTCTTAACATTCTTGAAAAATAATACGAGTAAAAATTATATATGAATAGAATAGCTGAAAAATCATTTTAGTACAGAGATTATATAATTTTATGTGCCCATTACGAATTAGGACTTTCAAGACATTTATTACAAACAAAAAAACAAATTGGATCATAGTGGTTGAACATACGTATAAAATAAAATTTAGAAACATAGAATATACATGAAACGCTGAGATGAAACTCCAACATTATGATGAAGTCAGGTTCAAAAAACATGAAAATATGCAAGAAATACTATGTTCGTAAAAGTAAAAGTAATCCTATTCATAGACAAAATTTTTATTGAGCCTGGTACCATATTCCTCAACCTCGGAGCAATGTGAATGGAGGATATTTGCCATATTGATTTGAGAGCACGTGATAATAACTATGCCAAAAAATCTAAATATGTGGCAAACGCAAAGACATTTTTTTTCTCTGTCATAAATCTCGCCGAAAATTTGCCACCTCCGCCGATTACGGCAACATTAATGAATTATTACAAATGCAAAATATTCTCCTTGAGTTTAATTTTGTTTTCATTATGTAAATGAGAATATTATTATTTGTTGAGTTCCAAATGTAAATGTTATCTAGGTGAGTCTATCAGAGTAATTATATATATTTTGGCAGCAAAAGCCTGAAAATTTCTGTCGTAGTAAAAAAAATATCAAAGTTCGAGTCTTTCCAAAATTCTTTTCCAAGTCCCGAAAAATTCTGGCGCACTTAAAAATTTTCAAATTTCGACATATATATTAGATAATTTTTAACTAAATATGAGGTGTGACATGAAAGTTACGTAAATTTTACGTTGATATGACGTGTGACGTAATTATCACGACAAGTTAACGTGAAAATTATGTCTTTACCAGCTAGTAAGACTCGAGGACTTCTGAGGATTGCACGTAGAGGTGCAGCTGGTTGACGGAAATAACAATTCAGAAATAAAAATCACAAAACACTGTCGAAGAAACTATATTGATCTGTATAGATAAATGTGAATGAAATAACATACTTTTTAGATATTTAACCCTATGATCTAGCTACAAGATGCCAATATTCGTGGTATTAGTCTCGTAATATTTTTTTTTCATTATACAATCATTGAATCACGCCTCATTAGGAAGGTTGTTGCTAGGTACCAACGCTAAGTTCTCTGTTTCATCGTATGAAACGTCAGATTATCCTCCCTGTCATTTTCCGGTTATTCCCGTTGTTCTCTGGTACTAATGATCCGGTTCTATAGTAGAAAATCTGATTTTTTTTGTAGGTCAACTCTTCACAATTTGATCCATTGAAGCTACCAGATTGCTGTATACGTTTTCATTTCACAAGCAAAACACACGAAAATTACACGTTTTTTGTATATAAATGTTTATAACATAAATGACAGTTCCGAGTCCAAAACAACAGAATATAACTGAGGACTATCTTTTATGTTATGGCAGAGTTGGTTTCCTTGCAAAATTTTTCTTTTGACAAGTGCATTTTAAAGCACTTGAAACACTTGCGTCGTGCTTCAAAGGCTCACTCGTGCACTTGAATCATAATATACTATTTGATGTTCATTTCCACAATGCCGATTTTTTTTCAAGTTCTGGTTTCCACGAAAGGAAAAATCCTGTAATGTTCAGAGAACATCGTGGGAAAATACTTATCTATGTTGTGCATTGAAAAGTTGGATGTGTCAGAAAATACTACATGATTAGGAAGAGTTGAAATATACGGCATTCTGTCACAAATCATCTCCTTCCCTGGTTAATACCACGACGGACATAAAATTATATGCGACTTATTCATTCCTTCCGAAGTATAAGCTTGAAGGAAGGTATCACTAAAACGGAAAAAAATTTATGTGAAAAATCCTACCAAAAATTAGCTCCGATATCGCTAGAAAATCCCAAAATAAAGTAGAGAATTCACACAATTTGAAATGATCATTCTTTATGATTATTCATATATTTGTAACTAATGATCTATTTGGAAATTTTTTAATTTTGTTTGAGTGTGGGTATTTGTGGTTACCTCATTTTTCCACTGGTTTACTAATATATGATAACTTTCAAAGTTTTCCAACGGAAATAAAATCGATATTCAAATATGCTAAGGAATGCCTCGTATTCAAAAACGCCGCCAGCAAAATAAGTCTTCGGTACAAAAAATATGCAGCGTTTTCACAATTCAAAGCTCTATTATATCTGCTGACGTATTCTCTATCGACTGAAATTAAATTTCTCGTTTCAGAGGTTTTGGCAAAATAATTATTTGGAAAGGATTGGCACAGAAAGTTAATTGAATTTTTGAAACAGGTTTAGGCGGCAATTAAAGGATCAAAGATTGCTGACAGGGAATTTGCGAAAACAACTGTGCGAATGGTAGCAGAAAATCTCAGGGTCATTACAACATTGGAAAATTCGGGTTGAATTGAAGAGTTTTTCGGCTGGTTGTGAACGATGATCATGGGCTCCAGAATTCCATTAAATTTCAGTATGAAATTATTTGTCTTCAGGCGTGAAGGAATGATTTTCAAGCCTAAATCTTCTTCATAAAATTTTTCTCTCTCGTACAAGGGAAATGAATATATTGGAGATGATTAGGCTCATCATCATCATCAACTGAAAAAAAAATCCTATTACTAATATTTTTCTACATAAAACATTCAGAATTCACGGATGATGTCAATTTCCTGGTTTGTTTTCGGGTTTTGTCATGGTCTTCTTTGGTGAAAATCTCCAAACGTTTCGGATGCAGCTTCAGCAGTAATTTTCAGTTGTGTGGGCGAAATACTCTTCGCAACATATCAACTGAGATGTAGACCTTTGCAGAAATTCAAATATTTATTTATTTATTTGTTTATACTGATTACAAACAGGCACAATCTAATTACATGTAGCAGTGCGAAAGATATAAGTGACTACAGCTAATAAAAAAAAATATATAATTTTGTCAAATTTATAAAAAATATAAAGAATAAAAATATCATACAATACAAGTTAAAAATATGCACAGCACAACATTTAACATTCACTGTGTCAGTTGGGAGATTAACAAATTTCTTGAGATATTTAGTAGGTCTGATTCAGAGACTTTCAGGAAATCATTGAGAGTAACTAAACAGTTAGGGGAATTATTGTTTGTAGTTTTGAACATGACATTTCTAGTTCTTAGTCTTAGGTCCGGTACATTAAAACTAAAAAGTGACAATATATCAGGTACATTGATAAGGCCATGCAACAAATAAAAAACTAACAAAATTTGATTTTTGATAACGTAATGTTGAAGTCTGTTCTTTGGCTTTCATACAATATTAGCATGGGATATATTCCATACCTTATGAAGTACATTGACATATGATTTACTTGAGGGACTACGCCAAACTTAATATCCGTAAAAATCTAGTACAAGTACTTGGTGCTCATCATATAAGGTTAACGAATAAATACATATATGAATATGCAAAATATCAGGACTATGTTTGAACTTATAATTATTTTCGTTGGGATGGTTGAAATAGTTTGAATCCTGTTTGTTCTATCGGTAGCTATTCGAATGTTTCTTCAGTCCAGAAGTATGACATTGAACAGATTAAATTCAGTCGATGTCAGAAAAACATCAAGCTATCAAAAATAATTCAGGTCTGAACGATCAAAGAATTGACTTGAATAATTCAGTAATAAATCTGCCTTAAAAAAAAAGTAATTTTGCGTGCAGCTCACAGTATGTTGAAGTCCAGAACCAACGATCTGCAGTCATACAGCGGATGTTTGGCCTCTTTCAAGGATCAATACTTGGTCCTATACTTTTTACAATGTATATATTCGATTTAGGCACTGTCAGGTACTTCAGTATGCTGATGAGAACCAAATTTATCTCAGATTCTTACGGATTTTCGTCACGAAGTTAAAAATATAATAAATGATGATTTGTTGAAATTATTTAATATATTGTCGTGACTTGGGGTTGATTCACGACTAACTAGGTAGATACTGATCATTCATAGATTTAAAACACTTCAGAAAAATATAAAAAAACATTTATTTTACTATGTACAAATATGAGATTAAGACGATTGAAATTAATGAAGGAAATAATCAATAAAGAATTAATTAATTAAAGAATTGAAGAATCTCTCCTAGACTGGTTACTTTTGTATAAATTATTTTAGAAAGATCTATACTTACAATACATATTGGCTTAAACAGTTTATGAACATTTTCCATTTATTTAATACCGAATCTTCCAAACTCCCCCCATAGCCCTCACTAGCTGCGGGCACGGCAGAACTCTAAACTAAACTAAACTATCAGTGGCCTTTTTGAAAACTCTTGTTTATGTTCTGTTGAGGACAAGTTGTGTCTCAAAAATAAAATATCTTCGCTAACGTACTGAATTGTAGAAGGTAAAAAGGTTACCCACGTATTGAATGATAATGAAATATTTTAATGTACAGGATGTTCCATATATTTTTGACAATACCCCCCCGTTCAAAATCGCGCGCCTCGAGCGATTATATTAAAACCAACTGACAATTCGACACAGGTTTACAAAAACTATGAAATTAATACCATGTAAATATAAATATACAAATAAATATGCGCAGAAGAAGTCTGCTTGCACCATCTCCATTTGAATTCCTCTCCTCCTTGCTGCCTTTTCCATCTTTGACTGGTTCATTTCGGTTCCATTCCAGTATACCATGGTTCATCGTTGCCTGGGTACAATAATTGGCTCATCAATTTAGTCAGGCTTGGGTTGGCTTGGCTGGACCAGGTATGGTATGACCCAAACATACTGGACAAACTGTATTTGACATCAATCTGCCTGCCGGGACTTGACATGGCTTCAGTGGACTTGACATGGATTTGCCTGCCGGGACTTGGCTTGGCTTGGTCCTGTTGGACTCCATTTTGGCTCTGCTTCCCTCTATTTGGCATGTATCGGCCTTCTGGGACTTGGCATGGCTTGGTCCGGTTGAACTCCATTTTGGCTCTGCTTCCCTGTATTTGGCGTGTATCTGCCTGCCGGGACTTGGCATGGCTTTACTGGACATTGGCACTGCTTGGTCCGGTTGG
This sequence comes from Chrysolina oricalcia, assembly GCA_944452925.2. Lineage (NCBI taxonomy): Eukaryota > Metazoa > Arthropoda > Insecta > Coleoptera > Chrysomelidae > Chrysolina > Chrysolina oricalcia. Next base: position 60,517,543 of record OX101814.2, read on the forward strand.
ATACCCTATTTTGGCTCAGCTTTACTAGACAACATGGAGCTTGACATGGTAGAACTTGGCTCTGCTCTATCTCATTGAATGTGAGAAGGCTCAGCTCGACATGGCTGTGAAAACTGTGGCTTCATCACGATTCACCTGGGGATTCTCTTGGAGTGGTACAAGGCTGAAGACTCTTCCGCGTTCCTTACAGAAGGTACAGTTCCTATAATACAAAAATAAAAGTTATGGTAAACATACTGCTATCATTTAATTTTACAACAAGTACCGTGCCACAAAATATATCAACTACTACTCAACCTTATTCTCATTAGAAACTTATTATATAATTATACGCCAACCATATGGATTCAAAATATTTTTCGAATTATCCGATATTAATATATACGTATTATAATATAATCATCCATTCATTTTAGAAGTATCATAACTGTCACATTTTTCATTCATCCATAGCCATTCTTTTTCATTTATAAAAAATAAAAATACCACCATCTCTCTCATTACGAGACTAATTTTGTGATGCGATACCCTGCAATTCTTTGCCTAGGATTAGATACAGAATATCACAAAACAATTTCACACTCGCTTTTCACATTCAACAATATTCATTCAATTGTTTTCGACCTCATTCATCACTCATTAAAACACTGTGCACAGCTTAATTATCAGGCAGTTTCATACTTCACCCTTTAATTTATATCAACACGTCGGCCATTGCCTACACCGTTATGTAGTTTTCCTACGAACTGTTCTTTTTCTTTTAGTTCCAAATTACTCTGAAGAACTATTGTGTGTACACATAGTATACAATCTACATGAATCACATCCATTTTCGCATTTTTTGTAGATCCTAGTTTCACTCTGTAAGTAACTGGATTCAACTTCTCTCATCATATGTATTCCTACAACATAAAATAAATCATCATAGAATCAATACGGGTTTCAATCGTGAGTTCATTGTCAAGTTCTCTGACAAAACTGTGTATTTACAATACAACAAGGATTCAACGAACTCCTTTTTCATGAGCTTACTCAATACGACTTCCAATAGCGACTTAATCGTCAAATTCTCTGACAAAACCGTGTATATAGCATATAAAGGAAAACAAATTCCTCTCTCATTATTCTGGCAACTCGTATACCTACTGCACCTATTGGGTAGGTAAACTCCAAAATAATAGTGCATCTCCATGCATTCTCTAAGCTCATCTCTTGTGATTCTTCAAAAAAAATCCATATGGTGCCACGACTTCTGGAAAGGCAGCGGCCGTACCTTTCTTTCTTGCTTCTGCCATCATACTGATCTATGCTAGGGGCTAGGGGGAAGCTGAAGTTTCAGTGTAAAGTAGTATTAAATTTGTAAATACTCGTAGTTACTCTCATTAACCCTATACCCAAGATATAATAATTTTACACAAAATATTCTTGTAAAATCAATAGGGAAAACAACCAAATCAAATAATTATACTGAAAATAAATCGTTAGCACTTAACATCAATAGCATTTTTATTTAATCTTCATAAAATTCTCTGGAGTTTATTGCGTACGAAATAGCGTACTTTCGTCAAATAATATTTTTATTCAGAAATGCTATTGTTGCACAATACCTGGGAGAGATTCATTCAAACAAAACATATGGATCAGCAATTTCTACCTAGTGGTACCGGATCTAGGTCAAGTTCAACGTTTATGAACTGCAACGTAAATACGATTTAGTTGAATTTATCACTATACTTTCAAATAACTAACAAAATATAAATTGGACCATTATGAAGAATGAATCCAAAACTAAAGCACGGCAACCTCCACCACTTGTCGTGACTTGGGGTTGATTCACGACTAACTAGGTAGATACTGATCATTCATAGATTTAAAACACTTCAGAAAAATATAAAAAAACATTTATTTTACTATGTACAAATATGAGATTAAGACGATTGAAATTAATGAAGGAAATAATCAATAAAGAATTAATTAATTAAAGAATTGAAGAATCTCTCCTAGACTGGTTACTTTTGTATAAATTATTTTAGAAAGATCTATACTTACAATACATATTGGCTTAAACAGTTTATGAACATTTTCCATTTATTTAATACCGAATCTTCCAAACTCCCCCCATAGCCCTCACTAGCTGCGGGCACGGCAGAACTCTAAACTCGACTACCAGATCGAACTATCAGTGGCCTTTTTGAAAACTCTTGTTTATGTTCTGTTGAGGACAAGTTGTGTCTCAAAAATAAAATATCTTCGCTCACGTACTGAATTGTAGAAGGTAAAAAGGTTACCCACGTATTGAATGATAATGAAATATTTTAATGTACAGGATGTTCCATATATTTTTGACAATATATTTTTGACAATATCGTCGTCTCACTATCTGATATTGGATGCAAATAAATCCAAAGTTCTAATTTTTGACACATAAATAAAAAGGAATATGATGAAACAAATTTGAAACTTGGTGATCAATAATGAAATACTGCCGCTTGTTGGAGATGCAAAAAATCTTGATCTGTGGGTAGACATTAAAATGCTGGATATGGCACCCTTGCAAAAGTTTCCTTTCGTGCTTGTATTTATGGACCAGCATTGATAAATCGTGATCATATGAGACTACAGAGGATCCAAAACTCGTATCTATGATTTGCTTTCGTAATACGGAAGTTTGACCACGTTTCACCTGTTTGCTCTTTTTGTCCAGAAATATGCAATTGTGACCTGTGTGACATTCAAGTCGCAAATTATAGTATCAGAAAACAGACATTTCCAAACTTCAGGCAAATTGACATGAGTGTACTGAAAATGATTATTACATCAACAACAAAAAAACAGCTGCGACAATGGCATAAATTCGAACATCATTAAACATTCATTCAATATTGTTGGAATCAGATTTTTAGATGTTATAAATTTATCTTTGAATAATGAAACATTTTCTGAAGCTTGAGAGCTCTGAAAATCGCCCTATGAATACATTACTACTTTATGGAAAACTTAGTTATCTGTCAAAGATCAACTAATTCAGTTTATATGAAAACACAACATTCTTATTAAGCAACAATCAGGTTTCCGCAAATCGCATTCATGTGAAACTGCTACAATTTCTAATATCACAATGGAAAACTGACATATACAGGGTGTCCCAACGAAAACTTTCCACCCGGATTTACTGGGAAATGACAAATTATTTTCGGAAACGCGAAAACAGGTCAATTTTAATTTCTAGGGGGACACATGTTAGTAATGGATTTAGTCGAGCAACTTCATCCCCCTGACGGGGGCGGCTACCCCCTTGCGAATCATCATAGGGAACGTGGGTCGAGTGATACATCATCTTAAAGCTCTCTTTATTCTCTATCCAAACGTCTATAATTTTCTCAAAATCGAATGAATGGTAAATTAAATTAGTGTTGTTGACAGGTTCAATGTAAATAGCCAATATCTTACCTGATCCAATTCAAATTCAATTTATAAACTATTTTAAGGCTCAATGAGTGAACAGATAGACAATGGCAACATCCCATCCGGTCAGGTAACCCAGTCACCCCACGAAAAACGAAAACAAATTAGTCAAAACAGTAAGTAAGTAAGTAGCTAGGCTGGGACTATTAAGCGAAGATCTTTCAACCAAGTATCAGTTTTATGTCGCTATTCGCGAATACAACATTATAAGCGGAAGATGCCCACCCCAATTGTGAGCGAAACGTCCAAAGGAACCTCCTCCACAGAGGTGAACCGACCACGGCACTGAAGCATGGAAACCATATTTCTTAGTTTTTGTTCTGTTGACTTTTTCATAGACAAAAAATACCTGTTCTTTATGGTTCTCCTGCGTGTATGTTCTCAGCATGAATTCACAGTTCGCATGATTCTTATGGAAATATCATTTGATTCGTATTCTGTGAGTTAATAAGTTTCTGCCTGACAATGGTTTACGCATTAGAAGAACGAATTGAGGTAGTGAAACTTTACTACAAAAATGATGATTGTCTAAGAGCTGCAGCTAGAATTTTCAATAAAAGGCATCCAGGGAAAAATGCATCTCATACCTATGTTCAAACGTAGATTGAGAAATTTGAAAGAATTGGGTCTGTGGGAAACCAGAAACATCATCCTGAACGTCTGATAAGGAACGAGGCTGTTGAGGTAGCGGTTTTGGGACACGTGGCTATGGATCCTACTCAAAGTATTCGAAGCTTGGCTGACGCGTCAGGTGTAGCGCGATCGAGTATTCAGAGAATTCTCAAGTCACATCGATTCCATCCATACAAACTAAAACTTGTACATGAACTGAACGAAGACGATTTTGACAGACGTAAACAGTTTTGTGAGGAAATGTCTGAGCGTCTGAGAACAAATCCCAATTTGCTCTTCAATATTTGTTTTTCAGACGAGAGTACATTTTTTGTTAATGGAAACGTAAATCGTCACAATTGCCGCTACTGGAGCGATACCAATCCCAGGTTAATACGTGAGGTCCACACACAAACTCCGCAGAAGTTGAATGTTTGGTGTGGTATTTTTGGCAAAAATATTATTGGACCACTTTTTATAGATGATAATTTGAATGGACAAATGTATTTACATCTTCTTGAGAATGCCATCGATCCCATGATAACGGATATTATCGAAAACGATGGAGATTATTCGAAAGACAACCTCCATTTTCAACAAGATGGAGCACCACCTCACTATGCAGTGGCGGTTAGAAACTTTCTGGATGAACGATATACCAATCATTGGATAGGGCGACGAGGACCAATTGAGTGGCCAGCTAGATCACCGGACCTCAACCCGTTGGATTATTTTTTATGGGGGCATCTCAAAAGCAAAGTTTTTGCCACTCCGCCAGAGTCACTAGAGGATCTACGTGGTCGAATTGTAAGCGAGTGCGGCAGAATAACTCCATAAGTATTGGAAAACGTTCGTAATAGTTTCGAAAGTAGACTTTATCATTGTATGGAGGTAGGAGGGGCTCATTTCGAGCAATTAATAAATTGAATTTCGATAAGAACAGGTACGATATTGATTATTTAAATTAAACCTATTACCACACTAATCTCAATTACCAGTCATTCGATTTTGAAAAAATATAAACGTTTGGATAGAGAATGACGAGAGCTTTAGGATGATGTATCACTCGACCCAAGTTCCCTATGATGATTCGCAATGGGGTAGCCGCACCTGTCAGGGGGATGAAGTTGCGTGAATCAATTCATCACTGACATGTGTCCCCCTAGAAATCAAAATCGACGTGTTTCAGCGTTTCCGAAAATAATTTGTCATTTCCCAGTAAATCCGTGTGGAAAGTTTTCGTTGGGACACCCTGTATAACAAAAAAATCATAGGAATTGTCTCCTTAGATTTCAGACGTGCATTCGAAACGATAAATAGGGAACTATTATGATAATGAATCAGGAAAGATATGGATTATGCCAAAATGTTCTGAAGTTTCATATCTGGAGAAAAATAAACGAATTGTTGAATATAAAAACAGATCTTCAACTGGATTAGAAACTCAATTTGGTGTGCCTCAGAGTTCAGTACTTCGTCCAATTCTTTTTATTCGTATTTTCAATTATATTATTATTACATCAAACATTGACAGAACATTGACAGATAAAGTTATTCGCAGATGATACAATGCTGTATTATTTCCGTAAACCAAAGGATATTGAGTATTTTCTTAACGAAGATTTACAAGGTATATTGATATGGCTGAATAATAATAGAATAAAGCTGACTATGGACAAAACTGAATTTATCGTAATGTCAAGTCGCCATAATTTAAAATACCTCACAGAATAAGAAATCACTTCCAACATACAAATAGATGGAAACAAGATAGATGAAGTGAACAATTTTAATTACTTAGGAGTGATTATCTAGACGGTACTTTAGACATGTCTCAACATTGTGATTTTGTGAAACGTAAAATTGCCACAAAAATCAATTTTTTATATAGGTGGGACGATAAGGTGTCCATTTTTTCAAAACTAATGATTTATAAATCAATCATATAGCTCCTCACATTGATTACTGTGGAACCCTGCAATTTTTTTATGACAATGAATAAGTCAATATATTGCATAGAGATCAAAATCGTGCTATGAGCAACAGAAGAAAACCCTATTCACTTCATGCTCAATAAATTATTGCTGCTGAGTATCAAACAGAGAATTGCATAAAATATGTTAATTTTTATACACAAATTGAATCATAAATCATATATCAATGAAGTCTATTCACATGATACAAAGAGTAGATCGTCAAATGACTTCTACATCAATTCATAATGTGATAACTTAATAAATAAAGGATTAGAAAAGACGCCATTAAATAATTTTAAAGAAGAACTTTCCATGTATGTGGAAAAGAAATATTGAATGATAATATGTACATGAAAATAATTTTAATAATATTTTATTCCCGGTAATATGTTAGTATGTAAATATTGTTTGTTTGTTTGTAAAAGCAAAATTGCTAATGAAGTGTGAATCAAATTTTATCAAACATTATCAAGAGCAGGTAATTTTCTGCAATTACTTTCTGATGACCTGCAAAATAAAAAGCAATTATCTTTTTCGCGGGTATTAAATTATAGCAATCATCAAGGATTAGCTAAAATGTCTGAGGATTAAGCAGCGATAGAGGAATTCGCTTGAATTTTCATGGAATTTGTTAGAACCGAATTGCTCCAGGGTATTCACGAGGTTTTGCATTAGCCGAAAAAGTTCAGAGGACAAAACCTCTCGTATTCCTCAAAGAGTTTTGCTCTGTGAGGATGATATCCCGACGGCATTAATTAAGTGGCTTCGTGTCCAATGGGAAAAAGCATTGAGGTTATTTATTTTACGAATGGGTGGCAACATTGAATTCATTTTTATGTATCATTTTCATGGCTCCTTCTCTTCAGCTCAGGAGAGACTTCTGCGATATGAATTCTCACATGTTTCTCAATTGCCAAATGGCAGGTACGTCGCATACATTCGATAGTTAACCTCGAAATAATATCGATTCAATTATAGAATACAGATTATTTCCCCTTTAAGGTCTATAGGTGAAAAGACCCTAAGAGAATTACAAAACATAAGGACAAACAACATTAAGACGGTCAGATAACTTTTTTCGAAAGTGAAGGCTCCATTTGAAACCCCGAATATTAAAATGTTGTTCATAAAATTCCTTGCAACGATTGTAATGAAGTATTCTTTAGACAATTTTATAGACTCTCGAAGGGCAGAATAATTCTATTTAAAAGTGATTGTTGATTGATTCCTATGCATAATCTCAACATATTAATTAATTTGAATCTTTCTGGGTACTTTCAGTCCCTGTTCCATACTTACCAAACCAAAGTCGTGAATTTAACACAATGTATTTATTTATCCATTTATTTATTATTACAAAGGTTACCCAACAGAGTATTGAAACTTATAGGGTTACACATTTTACGAAGTAGTGTGTACACTTTGGAAATAACGTATAAGGAAACTAAAATAATATACTATAAAGCACTTAATAGTAAGAATAGTAATATGCTCATTCGATTATTATTTACTTTAAAGGGTGCCATTGAACAGATCACTGTGGCTGAAGTATGATATACAAACCGGCAAATTTAAAGGAACGGAGATGAATTGTATTATTTTTCCTCATAATTTTTTTTTTTGCGGCACATTTGCAAAGAATCATTCAACAGGAAAATTTAACGGATGGTTTAGTTGATTTCAATTTGTTTTGCAAAGCTTCATGCGCTGTTGGAGCCTGTCTAAAAACTTAAGTCTGAAAATTAAAAAATCATTTGTATACTGATTGTCGTCTCAAACATTTAATGGTAACGCAAAATCACAAAGAATTTTTTTTTCAATAGCGTGTGTTTCCTACACGAGCCCTCATAACAACAACCATTCGTCTTACCATACTTCTGATGACGTTGTTGGTCATTTCTTGAGGCAAACTCTCCCATATTTGCATCAAAGCAGTTCTTGCTTCTTCCAAGTTTCGAACAGCAGGAATTCGTGACCTAAGTCGTCTGCCTAGCATGTCCCAGACATGTTCAATTGGACTGTCTGGCAAATATGCAGGCCAATTCATTGTCGGTATTTGAACCTGATTTAAATATTCAGTTTCACAACGAACTACGTGCGGGCGAACATTGTCTTGCATCAAGAGTAAAACCGCCCCGATAAATTGAGCAAAAGGAATCACATGATCTTGCAGAATATCCCTTATGTACCTATCTGCTGTTAAAGCGCAGCCATCAATAAAAACCACCAACTCTGTGCGTGCCCATGAACATATGCCACCCCATACCATAATTGAGCCGAAAGAGACAGCAGGAGTAAAATTAAATTGTTTGTTTTGTTCTCCTGGATGACGATACAATCTTATCCTCCCATCTATTGAATTTACACAGAAACAGCTCTCATCCGTGAACAATACAGTATCCCAGAGATCATTCCAATTTTGGTGTTCTCGAGCAAAAACTAGTCGCGCTACTCGATGACGTCTCTGGAGTTGTGGTGCTTTTTTTTGACCTATACGCCTTCAAACCAACTTCTTTGAGTCTTCTCCTCACTGTACGCTCACTTATGGTGCATCCACGAACTTCTTCCAATTCGTTCTTCTTTGAACAGCGGTTTGACGCCTATTGCGGAGTGTTTGCAATGTGATAAATCGGTCATCTATAGCCGTGGTTCAGCGTTTTCTGCCTCACATACTCTCCAGCATCCATCGCATAACACTACTTGGTTACTAACGATTTTGAAAAGAAATATAACGTAGCTGATAATTCTCCGAGAAGAGAAATTGGTGAGCTTGTATTGAACTGATGACAGAAGAGGAGACTTTGAATGACGATGCTTGTCCTTAATGTTCAACATGTGTAATGGAAATTGAATTCAGACAGATGATTCGCATTATCAAAAATTTTAGTTATTCATTTGAAACGTGTTTATTAGACTGATGGCAGTGAAATGGACAATTTGATTTATTTTCCCACACAAAATTTTAATTTGGACCAATATTCGGCTCAGGGTGGAATTAATATTATATTTATAATATCTATGCCATATCTTATCATAGCGGCGGCGTTTCCAATGGACACTATTCAGCATATTGCAAATAATCTTATTCTAATCGTTGGCACCTCTTTCATGACTTCCGTGTTCCTTCCGAAGTTGATTCTCTCATCTCCCAGGAAGCAATTGTTTTTTTTTGTGGGCAAGTTGATAATCCACGTTTTCCTCCAACTGAAACAGCAAATGTGCCATCACTTCGAGTCCCGGACTTCAATCAAAATTTTCATCTTGATAGTTTTTTATATTCAAAACGCTTTTATATTTTTCAATTTATATCTTTGTATTATTCTCAATAAATAATGTTTCTTTCACTAATTTGAATACAGAGTTTCGATAAGGTTGGCGTTTTAGGTAAACAGGGGACATTTTTATAAATGTAACAAGTTAGCGAACAGGAAACTGATCTCAATACACGAGTAAAATTCAAACCTATTTATTTGGTCCCTACTTATTTTCATTGCATGATAATTGAAATTCTTGTTAACTTGTTTGAAGTTCAATCATTTCATTTCATTCATTTTTTTCAAACTCCGTCGATTTTCGCCTGTATACTGAATTTCAAAGAAAAAGTTTCAGTTTTCAGAAAGTCCGGTAATAAGTTGTATAACTTTGGGGCAACTTCTTTGTCCTATTGGTTTCTCGATAAATGAAGTTACTTACATATTTATATCTTGGTCTGGTGATATAAAAATGCAGCTCTCCATTCAGGAATTATATAATGAGTAATTTGATAGAATGAAGTTGTCTATATCTAACATTTTTATTCTAGTATAAAGAAAGTCGCCAAGGTATCTATAATCTTCACTTAATATCATTCAGAAAAACTTTTTTATGATATTTCAACATGTACAACTGAGTTCCAGAAACCCCTCTTCATCCTATCCCATAATTCTAGTTAGATTCGACTAAGATTTGCTGAACAATTTTTTTTTGCTTCAAATCCAGATTCATTTTTACTCACTTGAATCTGTAAAGTTTGCATTGTAGCTTTTTTGTGAGATATAGTAGATGTTGGTCCCATCTCAGGTGACGTTCCAAGAGAATACCCAAATATTACATTTTCTACAGGTCTGATAAACCCTATTTTTCAATAATCAAGTCAGAACTGAGAAGAAATATTTCTGAACTACTGAATGGAAAGTAGTGAGCTTTGCTGAAATTAATTGAGAGGAGTCTAGAGTCAAACTAATCTTTCAAATTATTCAGATATATTCTTAGTCTTCGTCTCCACACACCAATTATCTGCTTTATACAATATGACTCTCTCGTCATTAAAACTGCGCGTTTCTTCCAGAATCTTCTTGCTAGAATGAGTTACTCAAATATATTGTGAACAGCATCGGCCACAACACCGTTCCCTGAGGTACGCCACAAGTAGTAATTTCTTTCAACCTAGTCTCACTTTAGATTGTTTTGTTTCTGTTTTATAATTGTCAGATGATGATGTATGTCGTTTGAATAACTGAATCTTCCCAGTTGCTACCATACCAGTGCTTCACAATATTCTACGCCGCACTACAGTTCAATACTTATTCAAATCGGAATACAGTTCAGTGCCAATATTTCACCAAGGATAATAAATACTTATTCCTATTTTCTCGCCATTTTCCCATTTCAATATTCGTCTAGCCCGTTTCATGACTTGGCACCGGTGGAATACGTACCTATTTTGCGTGCTGCTAAACGTCCGAATTTACATAACGAAAAACTAGGTCACCTACAGGAAAACTGGGAACAGTCCTGCCAGTAATAACACACTATTACTTCATGGTTGGAAAGTCTAATAATTAATGGGTGTCAGGAAAATGGAAACATCTAATTAAATGATTAGGGAATGAAATATGATAGCGATCGTTCTATTGGAAAATTTATGGGTAATATCCGTTATAATTTATTCTCAAATGAACGGAGGCGTTTGGAAAAATTAAGTTATGAGTATAATTATAAGCCACCATGCTATTTGGAAATACTACTTAAAGAGAAAAGTAATTGGGTATAACCCTCAAGTTGTTGTGCAACCGTAGACACGTGTTTCGAGCTTAAGCTTTTCTACTTATATTTTCATATATTGCCCCTCGCTGAATCCATCCTTATTTGTATTTTCCTGGGTAGGATTGTCACGCTGGTAGCTATAGCTGCCTCCGTGGCGACGTTAGCTGTTGCCTTGTAAGCACAAGGTCTTCTAACCGAAGCCACAAATGTGTGGTTGGCTTCCTGTTGTTGACTTCCTTTGTTTCTATTTTTACATCCAAGTGCTGTACATCTTCGCACTTGATTTTACCGTACTGATGAGAGCTTAAGCTCGAAACACGTGTCTACGGTTGCACAACAACTTGAGGGTTATACCAAATAACTTTTCTCTTTATATTTTCATTAATAGCCCCTCGATAAATCCTATCTGATTTGAAATACTACTTATGTATAGTAGGTAGTAGAATCCTTTGCAATATTCTTTCTCGTTGTAGAACTGCAGTATGTGTGCTAGTAGTGATCATCGATATGATATTTGGACAATTCAGCTGTATTCACATTTACTATAATTGGATACAGCATATATGTTATTTATTTATGTTGTTTTATTTATACATTGAATTTATGTTTATTTATTAAATATATACCATTGAAAATAATTTCATAATTCCGCAGTTCAGTATCGTTCCTGGATCATCCATCACGAATATAATAGCTTTAGGAAAAAGTTGATTTCTTGGCCTATTTTGAAAATAAACCGTTTTGAACTAATTTCAACAAATTTCGTACCTCATATTGTTTTCAAACTCGCCTGACAGGTGGAGCTTGAATAGAAGAAGTCAGAAATATAATCACTTTCATACAGTTCATCATAGTTTTTGAATTATCCTGTTTTTCGTGAAAAAAGGAATTTTTTTCATACCTGTTTTTTGGCACGAATATCGCTATTCTGCAGTCAAGCATCGTTCCTAGATCAGCTAAAGCAAATATGGAGGCTCTAGGAAGAAGTAGATTTTTTGGTATTTTCAAAATGTAATTAAACCCCTTCGAATTTTCTACAATAAATTTCTTACCTTATATTTAGAATTTGACACACAGTGCAGAAGTCAGAAATTCAATCAGTTTTTTTCAATTATTCATAGTTTTTGAATAATCCTGTTGGTCGTGAAAAAAAGATGAGTTTTTTAAAAATACGTTATTTCAAGGAAATTTCACTATTTCGCAGTTTAGCATCATTACATCAAATAACATGCATACCCTGAGAAAACAATATTCCGATGAGTTTTTTATTGCTTATTTTAATAACTATCGCCGAATATACAGACGTACCATTAAATGTGCAACAGAAATATATTATAAAAATAGAATTGAGAAGGCAAATAATGAAGTGAAGGAAAACTGGGCTATAGTAAACAGTTTGAAAGGTAAATCAAATTCTCTACCAAAGCAGGTCAACATAAGTTCAGACACCCTCAATAACTTTTACTGTACAATAGCCGAAAAACTAACTTCTACGATCAAACCTACATCAGATCCTATAGAATACTTGAAGCATGTTAATATCAACAATTCTACATTGAAAAAACTAATTTAACCGAGTTAAAACACACTCTCCAGGATATAAAAAAAGAAAAATTCCACTGGCATAGATGAAATATCAATAAAAATTCTTATTAACCTCCCTCATTCCGCCTTAAATGTTCTGGTCGACATTATAAATGACTCCTTTGCTCTTGGAGAATTTCCTTCCTGTCTTAAAACAGCTCTCGTTATCCCCTTATTCAAAGGTGGTAATTCAAAAGAACCCAGCAATTTTATAACAATTTCTCTGCTATCATCACTATCAGAATTGATCGAAAAACTTGTAAAAAAACGAGTATTACATTTCTCATATACCTACCAATGAAATATTAGTTAACTCTCAATTTGGATTTCAGAGCTCTAAAAGCACAAATGATGCAATTTTTCGTTTCTTGAACATGTTTACAACAATCTTATCAATGGAGAATCTGTAGAGGCAGTATTCTGCGACTTTTCAAAAGCATTTGATTGTGTAAATCATGAACTCCTTCTTAAAAAGCTTAGCTACCTATTATGGCTTCAGAGGATTATGTAATAAATGGTTCAAATCTTATATAAGCGACAGAAAACAAGTGGTTTAATCAAATGGAAACTTATCTGGTAGCAAAAACATCCTATGGGGCGTCCCACAAGGATCTGTTCTCGGCCTGCAAAAATGGTTTATTATTCCCTGGTAGAATCTCACTTGAGATATGGTATATGTTTTTGGGGATTCTGTAGCCAACATCTATTCCAATCAGCATTTATTTTACAGAAGAGAGCAATTAGATATCTGTGCAAGGTTGGAACGCAAACGTCATGTAGGCTACTATTCATAAGAGAAGGGATTTTATATGTATATTTATTTTAGAATCTGTTTGCTTGACTTATAGAAAATATAACACCTCAGAATCTCTACAACAAGCAGGCCATTTTACCCGACAAATTACGGATAGGAAAATACCACTTCCCATCCCAAAGACAGCTTTGACGAAGGATTCCTTAATCTATGAAAGTTAAAAAATGTATAATCACATACCCTCAACCCTAAGAAATGAAACTACATATAATAAATTCAGAAATGGTATTAAACATGCCCTATTAAAAAAAGCCTATTACAATCGGGAAGAATTTTATAATGACACTCTGTTTTTGTGATATGACTTATGTATTGTAATGTCTATATAAATATTAATCTGTTGAGTGGTATAACTGTCAAAAGTTTATTCCTAACTTATTTATTTTACATTTTACATACATACGCAGTAGTTTATTTTAATTGTTTGACATATTCAAAAATTTGTAAATTTAATTTAAAAAAATATGTTTTTCTCTTTTACATTACATATAGGTACATTGTCCGCTTCATACACATATATGTGCTTATTGTTAGTTAAACATTTTGTATTATATTCGTGAACTTGTGTTTGAATTGCAAATTGTTTATTTTTAATATATATTTAAGTTTATATCTCATAAGCATTGTCAATAAGAATTTGTTTCTATGACATTATTATCTCTCTCTTTCATTTCCAGATGATCCATAGCGAATATGAAGGCTGCAGAAAAAAATAGATTTTGAACTTTTTTCTTGAAATTTAATACCTCAGATTAGCTTCAAATTTGGTTCACGGGTGGAGCCAGTACTGCAGAAATCAGAAACGTTATCAGTCTTTGTCAATTCAATATAGTTTTTGAATGATCTGGGATTATTACAGCTTATGCAAACTACATGGTGATCACATTAAAAATTTTCAAAGGTTTTTTGGAGTTTACTTCGACATTTTTTACAATATTCATTTCAGATTGGGCAAGTATCCATTCAACAGTGCGCACGACACAAATCGTTCATATGCCACAGGTTCCTACTTTTTCGGAGTCATACCTTGTTCAACTTTTCAAATTTTTTTTTGTGTCCGAAACTGACATATTCTGAAAAAGGGGCATTTAATGTAGTTTCATCTTTTTGTACTCTTGAAATTTTTCATTCATTGTACGATTTAGAAGCTATATGAAAAAATTAATGCAAACAATTTTCCATTGTAGCCATTCTGCTAATGTGGAGAAAATGTATTGATTACGAATTTTATCGGTACCATGAATAAGTATTGAATACAGCTGAATTTTTCTGGAAAAATACTGTTGGTAATTTTCTTCAGTGAATCGCTTTATTATGAAAAAATTTTAACACAGTTTATGTGCCTTGGTGGTCGTGTTGGTAGAGCGTTTGCCTCTCACGCATAGGGTCGTGGGTTCAATTACCTGCATGATCATAGGTCTCGTACATGGCATCACATGTAAAAAGATGAGGGCTGTGTTTTCCCTAGTTTGTATCTCGACGTTTTCTGAGGGTTGCGCGTAGGAGTGCAACGGGTTGACACTTATAACAATTTTAACATTTTAACAGTAAGTGAAATTTTCTAAGAAAAAGGATAGTTTAGAAGAGGAGTTGAAATTATTGAGCTGGAAATGCATGCGTTTATGCGTCGCACCATAAAGACTCAATAATTCCTGGAGTGTTTCTAGTAATTGTGCATGACTTCTGTATGCGAGTCCTTAGGTCTATTTCGAGTTGAACTGCAGTTCGATACACTAATGATTGTGGGATATCTTCTGAAAGTCCAGGTGAAATAAATTCTGAGGTATTGGAAATAGTAAGAACATTTTTTCCAGCATTTTTGTGACTTCCCCTTTAAATATTAATAAATTATCCTCCAATCTCTTGAAGGTTACGAATATTTCTTCAGAGTTGTGCCACCATCTCTTGAATACCGAAAAAATCACGGTCGCCACAATTATGGATTCAGGAACTGTTGAATAATAGTCGAATATGTGATTTTCCATATCACATTATATTATTTATGATAATTCTGAGTCAATCACAGTCAAAACCTGTCTTCAATAAAAATTATTTCAAAACTCACCAATATAGTTTCAAACTATTAAGAAATTTCTCAGAAATTTGAAAAAGTAATAGTTTAAAGGGTATTCCATTCGAAAATCAGGAGTAGCTGTCACTTCCAACTAAACGGAAATTCTGAAAAAATTCGCCAAAAAGTGCAATTTGACTGTTTCAACTTTTATTCTGATGTCTTGAAAAGCAGAGGGCGATTGAGGTTTGCTATTGATATTGTCACCTGGTATATAGGGTAAACTAAGAGCAATTACGGTTGCCCCACAACAAGCTGTGTTAGTTGAAGCCAAGTTTTATTCAAGCCATACATATCACCGACTTTTGAACGACCGTTTAACGAAATTCGTGGAAATAGTGTTTTCGTAAACACCATAATAACATAAAAATCATAAATCGCATGCACAGTTGTAAAGTGACAAATGCGTTTGGAACCAAAATCAGTCATATACATTGAAAATCGCCAAGATATCGTCTCAACATAAGTATTCAATTCAGAAGCGCAGATGCGCAGATGCTTTAGTGAACAAAAAATTGTATAAATCGTCACGGATTTCGAATTTTACAGGTGTGTTTCTACATGATAGAGCAGGACACTATTTGATTTTTCGTTATTTTATTTTTCGTTATTGGTTACCCTGTTAATTGTCTGAATTAGGCCCTTGATTTGTCCCGAAAACGATAATTGAAAGTCTGAAATATAATTCATCAGAAATTGATATATATATATATATATATATATATATATAACTTCAACTGATGATGAGTATTTATGTGTTCGAGAAAATGTTTTTGATAGAATTATGTTGAAACAACCCCTTTTCTGTCAAGTTTCTGTGAAAGCTACGTTGACAACAGTTCACATTCTTACCCTAGGGGTATAAAATATTTTGTGGAAATGACTTTAAGTTTCACTTATTTTCTTCAAACTGAAACTCTACTTTTAGGATGAACTACTTCCTACATACAGGGCAATTAAAATTCGACAACAGTTCACATTCTTACCCTAGGGGTATAAAATATTTTGTGGAAATGACTTTAAGTTTCACTTATTTTCTTCAAACTGAAACTCTACTTTTAGGATGAACTACTTCCTACATACAGGGCAATTTAAATTCGACCCCCACCATTGGGATCTCCTAAACTACAGGAGATACTTCGAAGTTGCGTATTCTGGTGCTTAACAAAATACTGTTTTGGAACTTGGAAAATTCCGAGTATTTCCGGAAATATCGGGAAAAACTGAAAATCGGACATTTTTGTTTTCATTTTTTTCTATCGTTATTTGACAACATAGCTCAAAACCAAAGGTACATTTTTGTTCATACTTTTTTTCAGCTACACGTTTTCATGTTCAGATTTACTATCTGACGATTCGTCTTCTGGCATTAATCATCAACTTTTTTTTCTGTTATTGGCGCCATATTCTTTTTTTACACATAAAAATAGTGACTCTCATTCTGATTTCATTGATGTATAATTTGTTATGATTTGCACTTCGTAAACCACAGATATAAAAGAAAACAACTTCATCTGAGATGGTCATGACTCCATCGAAAATTTTTTTTAATAAACACTAGTTGTCAGAACTCATTAAACATCATAAGTTTGCACAAATACTTCAGTCGAAATGTCCTCATTCTCAAATGAAAAAAACGAGATATGTTGAAACTTTATTATAAATTTTATAGGAATAGTACGAAAACAACACAAATTTATTTTGAATTATATCCGGAAAGACAACAGCCGGATAAAATATTATTCGGAATTTTGGGCAAACACAGTGCCTTTAAAAAAACAAGAATGAAATCATGAGCTTGTAAAAAATGCACAAAATGTATTACAACAAGTGTTCGAAATTATGGTATTCCTCTTGAATACATACCAAATTAAGAACAGCTCTAACAATATCCCTTCTTCTGATAGACCTGAATTGCGTGATAATATTGTCTCTAAATTCATCTACTATGTCACATTCTTGCTCTCCATAGATTCTGTTCCTTAACGTGCCTCACAAGAAAGTATCCAAAACTGTAAGGTCAGGTGACCTTGCCGGCCACCTCACTGGTAAATATTCGCAAACTGCTCTTTTATTTTGTGGAGGAGCCCCGTCATGCTGAAACAAGCGGCTGTTATAATTAACAAGGTGAAACGTATCCATATATTCTTCAAATTCGTTTCTTAAGAACCGAAGATAGGTTTCCCCGTTCAAAGTATTACAGAAGAAATGAGGTCGTCATAAATTCCAGCCCACACATTCAAACGAAACCAAACTTGTGGTCTGACTTCTCTGAAGTGTCGTGGATTATTTTCACTCCAAATGTGCTCATTATTTCTATTAAAAATACCACAGTTCGAAAAAGTACTTTCGTCGGTCCAAATAACGTTTTTCAATAAATTTGTAGGGTCTACCCTATTCGAGAGCCAGCTACAAAATTCCATCCTTTTCTCAGGATCACCTGGATGTAATTTTTGTGAAATATGTATCTTATATCATTTCAACCCACTTTTTTTGAATTCCCTCCAAACGCTCGTGTGTGGCACATCCATTTCTGCCGAGACTTGATGTGTTGATTTGGAATGATCTGCATTCATCTAAAAAAGTACCAAAAATAATTATACTTCTTCGAATATGGAATGAACAATTATTTTACCTCGGCTAATAACTTACCTCTAATATTTTGTTCCATTCTGCTTCCATATTTCATTCTTGGTTTTTGAAACGCACCGTACTCAGCCAAGTGTTTTTCCAAAATTCCGAATAATCCGGCTGTTGTCTTTCCGGATATAATTCAAAATAAATTTGTGCTGTTTTCTAACTATTGCTATCAAATTTATAACAAAGTTTCAACATATCTCGTTTTTCTTCATTTGAGAATGAGGACATTTCGACTGAAGTATTTGTGAAAACTTATGATGTTTAATGAGTTCTGACAACTAGTGTTTATTAAACAAAATTATTCGATGGAGTCATGACCATCTCAGATGAAGTTGTTTTTTTTTAATATCTGTGGTTTCAGAATTGCAATTCATAACAAATTATAGATCAATGAAATCATAATGAGAATCACTATTTTTCTGTATAAAAAAACAATATGATGCCCATAACAGAATAAAAAGTTGATGATGAATGCCAGAAACGAAACGTCAGATAGTAAATCTGAACATGAAAACGTGTAGCTGAGAAAAAGTATCAATGAAAATTTACTTTTGGTTTTGAGCACTGTTGTCAAATAACGATAGAAAAAAATAAAAACGAAAATTCCAATTTTCAGTTTTTTCCCGATATTTCCGGAAATACTCGGAATTTTCTAAGTTTCAAAACAGTGTTTTGTTAAGCACCAGAATACGCAACTTTGCCCCAATTTAAGCTTCGACGTATCTCCTGTAGTTTAGGAGATCCCAATGGTGGGGGTCGAATTTGAATTGCCCAGTATAAAAAGTATGTCTTGAAGGTTAACATTTCCAAAAAAAAACAGTCAACTAACACATTACTGATTCTGAAAACGGGTTTTTTCTCAGTCTCTCTCACTGAATCTGTGCTGTGATCCAACTGAATCCAACCAATTCATCTAACCCTCAAAATGATACTCATAACGCCGTACTTATACCATGACTCAACTCTCTATGTGCACAATGTGTTCCCAGACTGAAGCATTCATTTGTATGAGAAGTTACCGAGCGAAAAGAAAAATTGTTGATAATATTCAAGGCGAGACTCGGAAGTCACAGCTTTGCCTGATGATGCTTCGAGATGATTTGTAGAATGTGTTGCAGCGTCTGGTGGAAAAATGCTTTTGTTTTGAGTTATTAGGGCTCCGTGCGAAACGTCTGGAATTACTTCATTTTGTTTCTCGGTGGCCTATTTCCCTATATTCTTGCTTGTACGTACTTTCTCATTTCGCTCTGAAAGTTGTGGAGTTTCTGGAGAAGTGCGATAAATTTTGGTGAAAGAGATCATGCGCGAATACCAAATGACCACATTTCCCTAGTTTATGTGACGATAGATCGATTTTGCGGTGGTTTTCGAGAAGGAGAAATATATAGAGGTCGGTTCGACAAAACTTCTGAAATGAATTTATGGATGTAGACGTTACTACATGGTGGGAGAATGAGAGATTCCATACTGGGGAAGGTTAAAATTCACAAAAAGCTGCGTCAAAGAGATACATAATTTTTATTATGTTTTTATACCACTTATATTTTAGAACCGTCAGATAATGACTGATTTTCTCTCTTCTGGTATTGTAACCACTGAAAATAATGTCAGTGTTGCGACTGTTGAGATCAAGAAATGAAAATTCAGCGATCTGACGTGTGCTTGGCACATGAAAGATTAATTGTTTTTTTTGCAGAAAACAATTGTTTTCTGTTTAGGCCCTCGTTTATGGAATTTTAACACAATAACAAACAACAATCTAATGGTGAAATACCAAAGCCATAACGTCAGCTGAGAATTATAGTGTTCTATGTCCCAGTATTACTGGTTTAGGATAATTGAAGTTGAATATTCAAAACTTTTTCACAACAATGTTATGAATCGGATCGCTGAAATAACTTTTATTGAAGTGTTGCAATGCTCCTAAGCTATAACTATTAGAAAGAAAAGTGTATTTGGATATAGAACACGTAAAACCTCTTTTGGATTTCTATTGGGATATCGCACAAGTCAGCATTAAAAGGAAGACTGATTTTCGTGAGATTTTAATTTAAAAAGTAAAAGTATTTTTCTGTTATCGTTCAAAAATGCCCACTTTCTCGGAGCAACTGCAGGCCTCAAAATACGCTAATCCAGTATTTTAGTTCGTTGCTAAGCAACGAACTTTCCCGGACCGTTTAATACTTTCCCGTATCGAAAACGATACGGGAAAGTACTTTTTCTGAAATCGTTCAAGAATGCCCACTTTCTCGTAGCAACTTCAGGCCTCAAAATACGCTAATTTAGTATTTTAGTCCGTTGCTAAGCAACGAACTTTCCCGGAACGTTTTCGGACCTAAACGGTACAGAAATAGTAATTAACGTAACAAGTCCGGAAAATACTGTTTTTTTGGACGAGTAGACCAAATTCTAGGAAGAGCGTTAGCGAGACCTGGAAGTCTACGAGTCCAAAAAAACTGTTTTCGGATGTGCTGCGTACACTAATTTTTCGGTAATCATGTAGAATAACAAATCAAGACGCATTTAGTCTAAGAGACGAAGAGAGGTCGACTTTCACCCATCTGTTAACCGGACGAAACAATTCCAAATTTGAATATTTCGAACATTTCAGTTCTTATTTGTATTATATATTGAAATTCGAACAGAAGATATGTACCAACGGAAACATATTCTAATTCTTATTTATATTAATATTTGTATTAAAATTCGAGCACTTCCCGGCCTAGTCCGGGAAGTACGTACTTCCCGGGCTATGCCGGGTAGTGCTACTTTCCCAAAGAAAATGTGTCCAGGAAGTGAACACTTCCAGGATGGTTGCCGAAAAAGTACTTTTCCGTATCGAAAACGATACGGGAAAATTTTTGCCGGTTTATTTACATTTTAGACAGTTATTGAATTCACGCAAACAATATGTAGAATTCCTTAGTTTTTGATAATGCTGATTGCGATTTCTGAAAAAATAGTATGTGTACCTCGTAGTAAAAGCACATTCCCGGACTTCAATTTACATTGTCGTCCGGGAATGTATTGCTTTTACTACTAGATACACAATATACTATTCCTAACTAGTAGCACAAAATATAAATGTATGTAACTTTTTCAACTAATACATTATTCATTTATTCAACTTTGCCTTGGACTTTGACAAGATTCTAGTAGAAAATCTGGACGAAGAAGTTGATGCTAGTGTCTGATAAGTGCTTGCTGCAGTATGAGTAGTCGGAGTTGAAGATGGTTCTGCTGCTACTTTTTGCAAAGATAATTTTGACTGCTTTAGCAATGAATTAGCGGACGATTTCGTTTTGGATAGCATTACGTGATAAAAGTTATTCCTAAATTAACATCCTTCGAAGTTTCAACTTTATTTCAGTCAAAGACTTCTTCATGTAA
This sequence comes from Chrysolina oricalcia, assembly GCA_944452925.2. Lineage (NCBI taxonomy): Eukaryota > Metazoa > Arthropoda > Insecta > Coleoptera > Chrysomelidae > Chrysolina > Chrysolina oricalcia. Next base: position 60,539,120 of record OX101814.2, read on the forward strand.
TCTAGTCCTTGCGCCTTTCTTCAGAATTTTAACTTCAGTCACGTCACCATCAAATGTTACACGATATTACAAATTTATTAGATTATCTTTTTCTTATATGATATTTTTCACCTTAGAGTAAGGCAAAACAGCATAATTTAATTTAGACGAAGCATTTCCATAATCCAGATAATCAGTTAACTGCATTTGCAAAATTCTTAGTTTGTATTTCCATGAATGTGATATATTCATCATGATTCTTATTAATGTCAACGGTGACCAAATTTCCATGTTCCTAATATATCTTTCAATACAGCTATGAGCACTATCGATCTCTTGAAGGTTTCCATGCCCAGGTTCGCTGTATTTATGTTCTAATTCTTGGAGATTTCCTGACTCTCCCGAATTGATAAAAGTGCGTATGACAAAATAGAGTTGCGATTTTGGGGGACGCAGCTGTCTGACCACAAAATAATTTTTGTAAAGGAAGGGTGGTCTATAACCACGCCTTTCATTATTTTAACTACTGCATTCGCTAAATGATTTCCCGCTCTTCCGCAAATGAACTCATGCCACAAGGCGTTGTAAATTGTCTTATCAATACTAGAATGAGCAGTTAGATTAAAACAATTCAGTTTTTGTTTATGATAGTAATGACCAACATAGGCCTTGGGAAGAGCAAAAGTATTTTGCAAGTCAATTATCAAAAATTCAGAAAAATTAAGCTGTGACAATTTTTCCATAAGGCCGTTGCCTAGTCCTTTGAATGAATTACCACTTGAAATTATAAAATGAAACTCTTTTTGGTTGAATTCCAACTTGTAACTCGAAATTTTGGGAGAGAGCTAAAAGAGAACCCAAATTTTAGTAAGTCCCCATTCTGTCGTTTTCCTCACAGTGTCCAAACGTAGCAAACTGTAGCGCTAATGCCAAGTCTGTTTGCATAAGAGCGTTATAGTGTTTTTGAAAATTATTCAATCAATGCTACAACTTGCTAGCCTACAAACTGCTTCGAACTATTTTAGTCTCTCAGAAGTTAAATATGCCGATCTAGTTGCCTGAATCCGCAGCTGACATCTCTGTCTATGATATGACAGTTATTCTCAGTATGGACAATCACACTTGTTTGTGACACGAGCTGAATTGACAGTCTGTCGCCTGTCAGACGTAATCACGGCCTTGTGTATATCATAAATCTCTATCTGTCACGATTCCCAATAATTTTAAATAAATATTTTGAGGATATGACAGTATAGGAATACTATCAATATATTTTGTTACAGCGATCCCCACTGTACTTAACGAATCTTCGAATGGCAAATCGTTCATAATCCATATTGGCCCCAAATACAATACGAATAATTCGAACAAGTCCGAAGGTTTTGCCGGAAAGTACAAATAAATTTTAAGAATAAAATCGACAAAGTCGAAGTACCTTTCTCTCCAAATGTCTCCACAAAGTGGGAAATATGAGGCAAAAATCTGACAGAAAACAACTGCTTCCCTGGCTGATGCCACGACGGATATTGAATCTGACAGATATTTGTAAAACATTCTTCCAAGAAAACTCAATTGCAAGTGCTTGTTGTAAACAAACAAAAGATTATCCTTATTTCGACTGGGGATGATGACCTGCAGATATGTTTCGAAGTTCTTGCCTCTCATCAGTGCGAGGTTAGGTCCGAAAACTTTGAGTTGTTTCGTCCCTGCTAAATGAATCATAATATATTGTTCATCTAATAATTCCCTACGGATGAAGCAGCGACTTATAGTAAATTTTATTAAAATTTATTTGTATTCTCTGGCAAAACCTTCAAACTTGTTCGAATCATTCGCAATTACTCTTCCTGGAGTCTTTGCTGTCTCGAGGAGTGCTTATTGATTTTCCTGGCTGGTGGCGCTGTGACTGACTTTACCGTGAGTCGCTGCTTCATCCGTAGATAATTATTAGATAAACAATAGATCATAATTCAATATTTTGTTCGTTCACAATAAGCACTTGCAACTGAGTCTTCTTGGAGGAACGTTGCACAAATATCTGTCAGATATAGTTCAATATCCGTCGTGGCATTAGCCTACTTGGGAAGTAGTTGTTTTCTGTCATATTTTTCACTTTGTGGAATATAATGAAGCACTGAGGAAATTGAAACCTAAAAAATCAGAAGGTACAGATGGTATAACCCTATATATTTTGAAAGGGTGCGGTGAATGGTTAAAACTCATTGATACACATTTTTAATTTGATTATTAAATCCAATTCATTTCCGCCTATGTGGAAAACTTCCATAACAATACGTTTACATAAATCTGGTAATAAAATGGATGTTGAAAACTATAGAGCTATTGCCATCAGGTGTTCACCAGCAAAATTATTTTCAGTAAACTCAGCAATTTCACCAGCAAATATACAGGGTGACTCAAAATTCGATGTAAATATCTCAAGGGCGTATTGTTGGGATCAAAATAAGACTTTTTCTTTAAATCAACATGTGTCCTAAAATGCACCCCCTCCGAGCTACTGCCCCTGTAAGTTAGGAAAAAACAAGATTATCTAACACTGTGATTATAATAACGAATCGAATCTTCTGAAAATTGGCAAACCCCTATTTTTTTAGGCACTCTATTATTTTTTTGCTTCAAAAATTATGTAAACCCAGTTTTGGGGGAGTTGGAGGGGGGTCCACACTTTTATTGGCCCAATTTTTATGTTCAAAAAGAGAAACTCTGAATTCGAATAGCATAATCTTATTGGCCATAAAAAAAACTAAGAATTCGGTCTTACGCATTTTTGTCGTACAACCAACCGTTTGCCGGAAAATCGTAAACAACGAAATACCCCCCTTTCGTTGTTTACGATTTTCACAACATCAAACTAACAAAACATGTATTAGCTAATTTATTCAAAATTCTATGTGAATATTTCAAAACCGTATTGTTGGGATCAAAATAAGACTTTTTCTTCAAATCAACAGTGTCCTAAAATGCACCCCCTCCGAGCTACAGTTTTAGTTAATCTCGTTTTTTTTTCTAAATTACAAGGACTGTAGCTCGAAGGGGGTGCATTTTAGGACACATGTTGATCTGAAGAAAAAGTCTTATTTTGACCCCAAAAATACGTTTTTGAAATATTCACATCGAATTTTGAATAAATTAGCTAATATATGTTTTGTTAGTTTGATATTGTGAAATACCCCCCTTTGGTTGATTACGATTTTCCAGCAAACGGTTGGTTGTAGGACAAAAATGCAAGAAACCGAATTCTTAGTTTTTTTTATAGCAAATAAGATTATGCTATTCGATTCAGAGTTTCTCTTTTTGAACATAAAAATTGGGCCAATAAATGTGTGGACCCCCCTCCAACTCCCCCAAAACTGGGTTTACATAATTTTTGAAGCAAAAAAAGAATAAAGTGCCTAAAAAAATAGGGGTATGCCAATTTTCAGAAGATTCGATTCGTTATTATATTCACAGTTTTAGATAATCTTGTTTCTTTTCCTAACTTACAGGGGCTGTAGCTCGGAGGGGGTGCATTTTAGAACATATGTTGATTTGAAGAAAAAGTCTTATTTTGTTTCCAAAAATACACTCTTGAAATATTTACATCGAATTTTGAATCACCCTGTATAGTACCTCAACAGCATGGCTTCATGAGCAAAAAATCAATTAACACCAATTTATTACTGTTCAGTAATGAATCTTTCAACACCATAGAAAATAAATTACAATTGGATACCGTATTCACAGACTTCCATAAAGCATTTGATCAGGTTCATCATAATGTACTCTTGGAAATGTTAGGCAGATATGGATTGTCAAGAAATTTTTTAGAATTAATAAAAAATTATCTACAAAATCGACAATTCATTGTAAGATACAATGGAAATACGTCTGGGAAATTTTTGGCCAATTCAGGTGTTCCACAAGTTTCGAACTTGGGACCTCTTCTATTCATACTTTTCATAAATGACTTACCCTCTTATCTTCAATTTTCAGATTGCTTACTCTTTGCTGACGATCTGAAGCTCTTCAAACAAATAAGATCAGTTCGAGATTGTGTAGGGCTCCAGAAGGATATTGATTCTATTTTGGAATAAATTATACTTCAATTTGAAAAAATGTTCGGTGCTCTCGATAACTCGCCTAAAAGAACCAGTAATTTTTCGGTATAAAATGAATGAAGAGTAACTTGGAGTAACTTATAACTCACAATTCTCATTCTCTAGTCATATTAAAAAAAATGTGAAATCAGCAAATAGAATTCTAGGAGTATACATACGATTTAGTTACTATATTATTCTCTAGTGAGACCCAAACTATAATTTGCCTCCATTATTTGGTTTGGGGAGTATCAAACGTTTCTATATGAAATGGAAAAGGTCCAGAATAAATTACTAAGCTTTTTATACTTTAAACAGCATCATGTATGGCCTGATTATAATACCATAAGAACATATCAGTTGAGATCGGAATTTAAAATACTATCTTTGGAACAAAGAAGGACCTTGAACTGTATGATATTTCTGTACAAAATTATAAATAATAAAATTAATTCCTCAGAGATTCTTTATGTGATTTCATTCCACGTTCCTCCTCGTCGTACACGTTCTACCCCCATGTTCAATATATCAAGAGTATGTAGTTCAGCAAGGGCACCACTGGTTTCCATTTTCAAGTTGGCAAATAATTTCAACACTTTGATTGATTTAGATTGGACCTCATCCCCAGCGCTTTATCGTAAGACTATTTTAGACTGTATATTGAATACAACTATTTGAGACTGATTTTTTGACATTTACACATTTTTTTTCAACTCAGTTCATCTCCTACAATTCTGAGCATTAAAAAATAGGTACTAGATTTAATATAGACATGATATTCATGTACAAATTTGTAATTTATCTTATTTATCCAAGTAATTAGGCTGAAATAGCCTGTTTGGATAATAAATAAATAAATAAATAATTTAAGAGAAGGGTACTTCGACTTTGTCGATTTCATTCACACCCACATACAATGCTAGAAGTCAGTGAAAAGTTAATGTTAGAGCTTCTTACACACCAGGAAAATATTACCAACCATTCCACGACATAATACTGGAAACAGCATCATAATACAATTACCCTGATCCCATTAAATAGTCAAACAAATGAATCTAAGTGATGGAAGAATTCCTGCTTAGTGTGAAAACCAGATACAACCACCGAATGGCAACTAATTGACTCGGAAATAAAATATTTTCTCTGGAACGCCTAACCATGACAGACTTTATCAGCATTAGATGCTCTGCAGAGAACAGTTCTGTGTGTAACTGGCTGACGTAATTGCTTTCTAACCTAAAAAGAAACTTAATTGAGGTGAAATGAAGTTGTGCAAGTTCGCTAAGACGATGTGACAGCCGCTTTTGGCGAAATGTTTGGTTGTGAGTTTCCAGAACAATTAACAGGTATGAAGGGAACCGTGATAGTGCAAGGATTGAAGCTCGAGGACTGGAAAATATTATGGCATACATATTTCCACATGGAAGACTATATACATACGTAGTATATCTCGGGAGTCCTAATAATGCGAATTTTGTGGTGTATTCAGTTGAACGCCAGTTGTTGTACCTTCACGCATATAACTGAAGCTGAACTCTAAACAGGTTGGAACGGCATAAGTGGGAGAGCAATTTAAGCGATTTTGAAGGCAACGGATTCATTGAAAACTTGATTTCATAGAGAAGAATTCAATTACTGCAGAAGCTGCTAGACGAAAAATAGATATCTCCAGAATGTCATGTCATGAGGAAATCAAATCTGTTCGTTATGTTCATTCAGAAAATCTCTCCAAAAAAAGTACTCGCCATCTTGATTTTCATTGCCACAGGTAACCTTTTATAAAATCAATTAGTCGGTTTTTTCAAATCATAGTTTCAAAATATTCATTTTCTTTTTCGGAAGATTAATTTTTTGTTACTCAGGTTGATTATATACAGGGTGGGTCACGGTCGATGGTACCTTAGACGTTTACGGAGAACGAGACATAGGATCATTCTGAAAATTTGGTTTCTCAAGTAGTTGCTCTTGTTCTATCGATCCAAAATATTTTCAGCAATGCAGCGTTGACGATTATACCAGAAAGTAGCTGCATCTTTGTTATTTCAAATGGGTCACCCTGTATATTACCCAATTTTTGAACTTGTCATTCCTTTCTGATTATTTCCGCCTCATACTCTACTATACCTATCTGTAACGGTTTTTGAGATATTGGTTATTTTCCATATTTTTTATCCAAAACATAGCTCGAATTGAATGTTTATTTCTGCGGTATTTGGATTCTTAGGAAGTTGCAATTTTGTGTTCAGTTCAACAAGATCATGTACATTGATTCTGTATGGAGAAGTTTGTTCTGCGTTATACAGGGTCGTTCAAAATTCATGATCTTACTGCTAGATACGAAAACAGTTGAAAGGGCGTTTTTTTAAATGGAACATCCTGTATATTATGGAATATCCTGAAAGATGACTAAATTCCCTTCGAATTGATATATCGTGTTAATATACGTAAATAGCCATAATTCCGAGATAATAGCAATTTTCACTTGTAATCTCCCAAGTGCTTGAATTATTGCCGAAAATTTTTCGAGTACATGAATTTTCTTTGAAAACTCATGTACGAAAAAGGTTGACATTATTGTCTGAAAGAAACATAACCAATTAGAAGGACATTCATTTCAAAAGAATGCTCATTTTGTCCAGACTCTACCATGGTATAAAACAAACTATAATTATTTTTGGAGGAAGTGATTTCCATTGAATTAGGCGTGGTTTTATTCTAGGCTTCCATCAATTTTTAAACTTAAAATTAATTTTATTTCGATTTTATCAAGATAAAATGTGGAAATGATTATTAATAACAAAAAATAGACTGCTTGGTAGCATAAAATAGCATGTAAATAAAATTAACTTTTCATGTAATTAAGCCTAATAAAATTATCGAAATGAAATGTCGATTATCCGACATGGCACCGATTAATACAAATTCTTGTGATAAATGTCGCAAATGTGCAATATCCAGATTCCAACGAAGTTCCAGAGACCGACAGATATACAGGGTGTAACCAAATAAGTGCAAAATTTTTTAGGAGGTAAATCCTTGTCGAATATATAAAACTTTTCTAACTCTTGTGGTGTCCGTAGAAGCAACAGTTTCCAAATGAAAAAATAAAATACAGCATTGTGCATGAACGGATCTTCTGTGAAGAGAATTGAAAAAATCATTTATGGTGTTGCCACATTTTGTTTGAACAACTTATGACTTCTGTCGTAGTTTTTTTAAATTAATCCGCTTGTTTCATTTAGTGGTATTTATTTCTTTGTCTAGCCGTACACACGTTATACTCCCTGATAATTTGCGCATGCAATATGAATGGAATAAGTGTCTGCATCTCAACTCTCCAACAGGTATTTTTTCCAGGTGTCGAAAACATAGTTTTTGCCTGAAAAAAAATGCGTATAGTAGGAGACAATCTTACTGATATCAATTGGTTGGTAGCATACTGAGTGATCCTGAGGGAGCATATCAACAAAAATAAAATTTTCACTTTGAAAAAAAAACAGATAACCAACAATCTGAGGTAGGTCATCTAAACCTAAAAAATAATTCGTGAAAGTATAGGCATGTACCAGTACAGTTAACTAAAATGAAATCACACAAATAAGGTTATAAAACTTGTCAGACTTTTAGTGCTTATTATTTCTTGGGCATTTTGTTTGATTGATTTGATTAACTTACTCTTCCTCTTTTCAATAGATTTCTGTGCATCCTCTCTCTCTCTCTTTCTCTCTTTTGTGTTGAAAAAAACCTGTTTCTTCTTCAACATCAAAACTCATGGTTTTTATTAAATCAAGATTGTTTTTTTTTTGTTTTTTCGATTTTTCTTCAATGATATTTTTCTGAAATCGTTCAAGAATGCCCACTTTCTCGGAGCAACTGTACGGGAATAGTATATTGTGTATCTAGTAGTAAAAGCAATACATTCCCGGACGACAATGTAAATTGTTGGCCGAGGCGTTAAGCCGAGGCCAACAAGCATTGAAGTCTGGGAATGTGCTTTTACTACGAGGTACACATCCTATTTTTTCTGAAATCGCAATCAGCATTATCAAAAAATAAGGAATTCTACATATTGTTTGAGTGAATTCAATAACTGTCTAAAATATAAACAAGCCGGCAAATATTTTCTCGGATCGTTTTCTGTACGGGAAAAGATGCTTGTTCCCCGCAATCACATATCTTCCAGTGTTCTTAGAAGTATGGAATGATCAGCGGTGACGAAGACTTTTGCTATGTCAAGAAATAATCCGATAACTGGTATCCTTTCATCTAGGCATTCATAGATCGTACTTGCTAGTAGCAATATCGCGTCCTCAGTTGAATTTTTTTTCCCGAAAACCAAATTGTGAATTGGAAAATATACTGTGCTTTACAAAGAATTTATTCAATCCAAATTTTATCACTCTTTCCAGTATTTTTTCTAGTATTTTGGAGAGACTTGATTTAATAAAAATGGGTCTATAATTTGCAACATCATGCCTTCCTCCTGTTTCAAGAATTGGAGTTACTATGGTGTTTTTAAAGGCTGTCGTAAAATGTCGTGATTCTAGCACTTTATTGATTATCTCACTAAGGGGGAGATTTAGGATATCCACTATTGTTTTCAATATTTCTTAACTCATCCCATCGTATCCAGAGTGTTATATTGTTTTATTGATAATTGATATTTCGAATGTTTTACTCACATTGTATAACAAAATGTATGTATCCACGTAAATAAAAAGTTTAAGATTGAAAGTCTGACAGAAAATTTTACTCCAATTTAAAAGTTCAATCATAACTACCGAAAAAGTTATTGAAATACGATAAGAATATTTTACATTGGTCCTTCGAATAATAGTTGATCTAGAGAAGAAAAAATGTCCTCCGGAGGAAGTATGTCCGAGATTCTTAGATCCGTAAAAAAGCTGATTGCAAATGTCGAGACGACAGTTGAAAAAGTCAAGGCAAAAGTCAGTTTGGATACGAATTCCAATATTTCCAAAAAAGATGATAGTAAGAAATCTGCAACAAGGAGCTCTGCAAGGAAACTCAGAATTCGAGCAGAAATCAAAGCACATGATCAATTGGCCAAGATTGAAGAAGAAAGAGAGAGAATAGAGATTCAACGATAAGAAAGAATGCAGCAAAAAATCATGTTAGAATGGGAATTGAAAATGCAGTTATATCAGAAGAATCTGAATCCGATCAAGAAAAACCTGAAATATATGTTAGTGATCTGAATAGTCAAATGAATCACAATAGAGTGCAGAAATGGATTGAAAATATACCATACAGAAATTTCGGAAATGAAAATAGAGATGATAGGCAGATGGCAGCGGAATTCAAATCGATATCAACAGCTGAATACAGAGAAAAACCTATCGAATCTGAAGAAACATTCACCAGACAAAAAACGGCGAAACTCGAAGACAAACAAGAAAAACTCAAAGTTCCAACAGAGAAACAGTACTTAGAAAGAATCATAACCAGGCAAACCCTATTTTGCTGGAAATCCGATTGCACAATGCCGCTCAGAGAATCGCTGATTTGGGGGCAATAATCTATATCGTATTTGAAAAGGTTCTTCTTGAAAAGATGTCGTCTCTGCGTACGAGTGGATGGAAAATAACATTTTTGTAATATCATTGAATTGAATAATCGTCATTGTGGTTTATAGTGTATGTTGATTAAAAAAAAACGCTGAATTAGTATTTACTCCTTTACATCTCATTGAATGCTTCTGAGCAGTTGATTCGTTATTACTCATAATTATTTAATTATTTCATCTTGATAGGATGAAAATAAAAGACATTACTGACAAAGTCTAATGGAGTTGATTTTAGCTCAGAATAACATAACACTCTAACATAATCGAAATTCCACTCCTTCCAAAAAAAATTATCGTATGTTCCATACCATAGTAGAGTCTGGACAAAATGGGCATTCTTTTGTAATGAATATCCACTTCCACTTGGTTATGTTTTTTTCAAACAATAATATCAAAATATTGTTAAAAAAATTGGTGAAACTCAAATCTGGCATTTTACCATCATTTCTTGAAAAATTGTATCGTTTTCTGAAATACTGTTTTGAACGTCTGAGAGCATCACTCATCAGTAATCTTCAGCAGCAAAGATATTTGAATTGGTCTCAATTTGTAGACATGGCACTCAAAAATACAAGGTGAGGTAGTGATTTTCCAGAAATTCAAAAGTTGCAAATTATCTCGAAAACGGTGAGATTTTTACTAAGGTGAAATTCCGATATTCTGAACAGTCATGACCTAGTCTATCACCAGTTTCAATATTGTCAAGGGTCACCGGACACTCTGTATATCGGAGTAGACAATAAAAATAATCTGATTTTGAACTGACTCAACATATCGATGACTTCCTGCTAAAGTGTCGTAAGTAGCATAAGCTAAAAGTGGGAGAAAATGGTGAGATTTGTTTCCAGGGCAGTCTTCAACTATAGTTTTGATCTGATATCGTTCCTAGGGTTTTATTGATGCGCTGAATTCAAAAATATTAATACTTTTTACTGGGGACTTAAACTTTATGCTATTCGGGGCCTTACGATAGTTTGTCGGGATTGAAGTTTTTACAGAAAATAGCGTAAGTTACTGACTTACGCTAGTCTGCTCGTACTGCTTCGATACTTGAGATACTTTGGCAGATACTACTTCTTCATCCAGAAAAAAACGTAAATAGTAATGAATTACTAACTTCCACAATAGGCAATATTATTGACTTTATTAATAATGGCAGTTCATTATTTGTTAAACTTTAATCAAATTAATTACAAATTTCAAAGTTGGTTAAAAATAATAAAAAAGCAATTTCGAAATAATTAACAACATTTTAATATTATTATTAAGAAAAAACTAACTTCTGCATGAATTTGAATACACCTACTGAACAATATTTTTGTAAAATTATTTTTATAACTCAGCTTCATTTTCGGATTCATCTTCTTCATCAGTTTCTGGTAATACATCTCTGACAGTAGATTTAAATATTCTTCACGATATTTAACAGGTATTACATTTGTCTTGCACAAGTTGTCTACTTTTTTTTCCTGAGATGATATAAGCAATTTATTGTTGTATAAGGGTTCAGATAACACATCAAAACATACTGATTTTCGAGCTAAAATAAAAAAAGCTATTATCTTTATTACCATTAGCTTCTACAATAATGTTACCTTTCGACTTAGCAGGAATAAGGTACATGCCGGTACCTCTGTCGTAGTTATAGTTCACTTTGATTTTAGATTCTCCTTTTTCGAAATATGCTTGCCGAAGTTGACTGATCTTGAAAACATTACCGTCCATCGTTTTTGTCTATGTAGGCAGACATTCGTCGCCATATTTTTTCCAGTTTTTAAAATCAGGGAATTGCATCCTTATGACCTCTAAGGGCCTTGGGTTAATTCTAGCATTAGTTTGGATTGTATCCCATTCTGACGGTGCCCAAATGATCTTATTTTTAATGGACCTCTCCATTGTCGCGTGGACAGAATCAACATTCATGTAGGTGTGTCCAGGAAGTAAAAATACAATTTTTATTGTTTTTATATTGACTGCTATTTCTTGTATAAATTTTTGCAACATAGCCAACATTCCACGATTTCGATTTTGGCCTGAACAAATATCGCAATATAATATTTCAGTAATTTTCAGTGAAAATTGTTGACAAACTTCCACTGGTTTATTGTTCCAACTAATGAAATATTTAAAAGAAGTTTTTCTGTTGCTTAAATGTGCAAGCTGTTTCCTTCTACGTATTGCAAAATTTTCACAACAACTCAGTAGCCAGTTTTTTGACGTTCACAGGAACCCAATCCCCAATAAAATTCATGCATATCATGTCGTTGAACTTGAGTGAAAATAGTTTTCTTCTTTTCTGATTGTTTTTTTATTTAATTTTCGTTTTTTTCTTAGTCCAATTTCTCCTACCAAATCCATTTCATTATTATGGTCGTTTTCAAATTCGATATCGGAATTTCTACTACTTGTTTGTCCAGAAAAGTATGAGATATCGGAATTTGTACGTTTTTCTAACAACATGATTTTTTTGGTTTCTTCTGTTTACTTTTTGGTATGGAGTTTTCAGTATCGGAACAATGACTGCTGTCGTAATCAACCAACTTTAGTGGCAGACTTTCAGTAGACTCAGGATTGTGAAAATCATCAGTTAAAGCAACATCAATAATTACAGGTTCGACACCGTCTTCTATAATACTATTGTCATAGTACTGTACGACCTCGTCAACAGTAAGACCAAGATCTTTCATTAAGATAACTCTGTTGTCATTATCTTTAGTTTCATTATCAGGTTCTTGTGACAAAAATCATTTTATCAAAGTGTTTGGAAGATTGAAATTCAATCATTTTTAATAGTCTGGTAGTTGATAATGTAATGTAATTAAAAAATTACTTACAAGTGGGGACAGAACTGGAACACAACAAACATCAAAAGTAACGTATGTAACAAAATTACTATCGCAAGCAACATCACGTGACTGAACTTGCAATACTCTGTCGGGGTGTTTTCTCAATTCTAGTGCGTCTTACAATGTTCTGGTAAGGGCTCAACTAAAATAAGTAGACGTACGACAAAAATAAAAACGATTTTTCTAATAGCCTATTTTGCAATCATAAACGATACTTCGGCAATTCGTGTAATGAAGTCAGCTACATACGATAGTCAGAATAACTCAATTTCGCCAAATACGTGACTTACGATACTTTGGCAGAAAGTCATCGATATGGTCCTGGATTTCGGCCAGCGGTTATTTTTTTTTTTTTCATAAACATGTTATTTTCCAATTTTTATTTTGTTAGAGATGTGAATTATTGGATAGCTTATACATTGAGCATTGCTATTGAGTGTAAAATGATGTGTCATTGCAGCTATCTGAAGATTTTGTTGACCGTCAATATGTCACTTCGTGCTCTGAATACACAAATAGCTATCACTGGGTAATATTCTTGGACATAGCTATCTCGTATAAATGTCTGAATGTTCGGTAAGTCTTTTAACATCCGAAGTGTCATGACTTACTGTGGTTTTTCAAATTTTAATTTGGATGTGAATAAGTAGGTACTGTTAATGTCGATGAAATCAATCAATTTTATTATAACCATTAAAACCTTGCTCAACAACTTTTTCTTCTATCTGCCAATGAATGAAATCCCCACATCCAAAATTAGATTCCGTGCTATTTTTCTATTGTATCTGGACACGATTTTAATATAAATGGCATCATTATTATCATTGACTGATCGCTTAATCTCCCAGCGGTCTCAGAACGAAAAGAGCAAGAATCGTTCGATTCCCTGTATTCATATTGCTCATGTAAAGGCTAGATTTTCCGCGCGAAATGTTCATTTTCAACAAAAGTCACGTAGACATTTTTGTATTCATGGGGAATATATACACGTAGGCCTCAACCTAGACTTCCTTATCCATTCATTGAACGTCATTTCAGACCTACGAGTGTGGGGTTTCCAATATTTCATTCCTTGAATCCGAATCTCACGGTTTCCATTCCGCTTCTACGGAAGTTCATGGAAAAATGGATGATTGGGGGAAATAGAAATTGATGTCAAAGATCCGGAAAAATAGCAATACTTGACAAGATTAGGATCTGAATTTGTAGTTGTTCAGTTCATTTGTTTTGTTTCTGTTTCTTTCATTCAGATGCATCCAACAAACGGAATGAATAAATTCAAAGAACTGAACACTTGTATTCCTGGGGTTCGTCAGATTTTCATAACTTTTTTAATATGTCATTTAGTCCAAAAAAAAAATATTTACTTTATTTATTAGACTTTTCTTCTGTTATACCAGGTGGGACAAAAATGTGTTAAATGTCAATGGCCAATTATGACAAATACTGTCTGCGAGTGTTTTCTTACTGATATTTTGGAGGCAGAAAACGAGATTTTTCTGAAACCCTTTCTTCGACTTGCCCAAGGGTGGACTTTGTTGATGCATATTCTGTAGATGGAACCAACGAACTATTCTGAATTCATTTTACAACGTGTCTACACAGTGAGCATAAAATAGTAATTGTACAATTGTAATCTTGAAATTTTCATTTTTTGTAATCGGTCCATGGGTTCCAAAATAACTGGGTTTTGCGATTTCAAATCGCACACACTGTGTGTTCAACTCACACCTTTGGTTCGATTTTTTCATGGCTATTGAAGTTCTATATTAGCTATAAGTGTAGTTCCAAGCCTAAATATTGAATTTTGGATCATGGAACCTTGCTTTACTGAAATGTACAAAATTTCAGCAATGTTACCTGCATAACTAATTTTTCTTCAAATTTCAAGAATTCAAATGGGCAGCTCCAAAATGACTATGGCAGAATGAATGCATTAATTTGAATTGTTTAGAAAATATGAACAAGGTGTTCGATAAAATCAGATGTGGAATCAAAAATGATAAATTGAAAAATCATTAATCAGTTCAAGTTAGGGTCCTTTCAAAATTTCAATTTTTTGCATTAATTTAAAATGACGGAAATATTGAGTCATTTCTAGTCTGATTCTCAGGGCTTTTCGGGGTAAATTATATGTTTTCTCAAAATAAATTCATACTTGCAGATACATCTTTGAAATTAAACGAAACACTGTTGTAAATAGTGATCGATAATAAATCGGAATTTTCTCTAAAACTATTCTACCGATTTGAATGTAATTTTTTGTAGGAAAGGTTCATAGTTTCCATATGTCTAGTTCCATATAAAAGATGAGACAATGTAAGTCAATATCACCCGTGAAACATTCAATACAACCCATGTGAATACCACTTTTGAATATAAATTAAATTGAACAATATTTTAACTAGATGTTTTTTACCTGAATATCAGAAAAAACTTGTTATCCTTCCTTTTTTCGCAATAATATTAAAAGCATCCCTGATTCTCATTTCTCTTGGAAGACGTCCGTTCAAAGTTACGAGTAGATTGCAATCCATATAAAGGGATTCCATCACAATTACCTGGTATTAAGTCTCCATGGTGAATATCAATGATTTGATTGTTTACCTTGCCGTCCTGCCGCATTAGAAAAATCTACTGTGGCTTTTCCAGAACAGAGTTAATGACATGGAGTCATAAGAGCAAGTTTTTCAGCAATTTCGGGTAAAAATAAGACACATAGGTACTCCGAGATTCTCGCTAAATAGCCTGGACGACGTGAAAAGAAAAATGTTTTGAGACAAGATTTTACAAATACATCGACAATGAATATTTTCCTCAGATCATTCGTAAAATATGTAATCTGGAATTATTCAGTTTTGAAAAACTCTTCTCCTATACCATAAACTTCTAGCTGCAAATTTTGGATAGAATTTTACCACAAATCATACGTCAATGGGCCGCCATCATGTCTATTCCGATTTTGAAAAAAGCTCAACATCTCCGACCCAACGAACCTTTACATTCCAATTTTGAACGGTATATGACCATAATTTCAAAACTTGTCCACCATTTCGAATTATCAAATTTTTATCAAAATGCATGAACTCCGACCAGAAAAATCCTTATACCTATACCAAATCGAATCGGATTATAAATCAGATAGTTTGGAGTCGCCACGTTGAATTCTGAAATATAAAAAAAAATCATAGCATCCCAAACCAAAAGATCCTATATACCTATTTTGAATGTAATCGAATCACGAAACTCTTCCAACATTCTTGAGCCACCATCATAATCGCACACAGCAACATACACACAGAGAGCAAGATGAAAAAAAAATAGTAATTGTGAAAATTATAATATTTCAAAGTTTCGTTATACCAGAATGAGTTTAATTTTTTTCTAATCCCTATCCGACCCTGTGCCAGACTTCACATTGGCTATATGACACTTTCCCTCTTCCACACCAGCCGTGAGGGAAGAGCAACCTGAGGAGCATGTCATTAAAAAAAATTCATTTCCATTTCTGAATCCAGAAGTGTAAGTGATAATTAGTTTTCACTGGTCGACGGCTAAACCAAACCTTTATTAGTTGACTTTGATGAATCTGGATATGGAATAAAGCATGGAAATCCATTTTGCGACAACAACACATGTTTGTAAAAAAAAACATCGAGAAGAAAAGTAAAAAGGTCGTTTAACTGAGTAAATGGTAGTCTTCAATACTGAAATGAAACAACACCAAAATATCCGTACGTTTTGATGGTGGCCATGAATAAAAACGCCTAAAAATGTGAGAAAATATAATTTTCATTCATAAAAAACTTGAACAATATTTTTTCAATTATTTTCATATTCATGCAGTCCTTCATCAATCAGAGAAAAAAAATCGTGTCTGACTTCCTTTCTTCCAGTGATGGAGAGCATTAAGACATTCCCCTAATGAAGACATTCCTCTGCTTATAAACTCCCTACCGTCGAGCGAATCTCAAATATTAAATCTTAGCTCGAGTCCGTCTTTGCAGGTGGATGCAAACAGTATCAAATAGATACGCCAGCCTGTATGAAAGGCTACATTGAATTAACAATGGCCCTGTATGTGAGAGGATAATAGAAATGCAGTGTACTCTCATTTCCCGAGTTGCGGATAAATTTGCTCACAAAGCAAGACAAGATTAAAGGATGCGGAAATTAGGAGTGGAATATTCCGTTGAATATTCAGCGGTAGTGATGGGATCCTCGTAAGTATCGCTAATTGGGGATGGAGGGATTTGTGTACGGTCTGTTTTGAACCAGTGTAAATCGCATTCATGCGAAAGGAATCAACTTCCTGCAGATTTGAACACGACGAATTATATGATAGCAAGAGCGAGGAAATCCAAGGGATAGTCAGATTGGTGCGTCAGCTCAAATGGTACATTATAATGATGATTATTTCACTTATGCTAAAATAGCGTGTTATGATTGGTTGAAATTTTTGTGTTGATAAATGAAAACGTCATGTTTTCGATTTTGTAGTTCGGCTCTTGATTGGCTACTGGATATGTATATGATGTGTTTTCGATTTTGTAGTTCGATTCCTGATTGGTTATTATCAAAACACAAACTTACTGCTATAATGACACAACACCAAACTTTGACCAAAACTAAATAAGCACTCACTATTAATTCATATCAACTTGACAATTTTCGACAAATTTTGCATACTCGTTGATTAATCAAATCACTGAATCAAAATGTTATCAAAACATGACCTCGATCGAGAAGCAGTAGACCAGACATGCAATGACGAAACTACGAATGACGCTCTCTATCATTGGTAACTGAAATAGAGGGATGTTTGAAATATCAAGTTAATGTTTTGTCAGTTGCATAATTTCAGAACTAAATGCGGTATTAATGTTCCTAGTTAAATTGAATAGTAAATAAATAAAAATTGGTTCGATTTTATTCATGAAATAATCTTAACAAATACAACTCGTGTTATCGGCGATTATCGTTAATTCCTTCTCGGTTTCGAATCAAATTATGTTGCTTTAGGCAAACACACTCGCGCAAGCGCTCGTGTGGTTGCCAAGCAACATAATTTGATTCTCAAATTCAAAGGAATTGCTATTTCGATAATCACCGATACACTTGTGGTATTACCTACGATAATATCAAATGTTCAGTTTTTTTTTCCAAGATGGGAGAAGACTACGTTTTTTTTTCCAACAATTTTTCTCAGTATTTGTTCGAGTTAAATGAACACTATTTTTCATCGAAACATTTTTTTCTCAAGATGGGTGAACACTTTTTATTTCAAAAAATTTTCTTTTTTTTTCGAATTGAGTGAACACTTTTTTCCACCGAGAGAACTTAAGTTATTTTTCTAATGTGGGTTTTCGAAATTTTTTCAGTTCTTTTTTCGAATCGAGTGAACACCAGTTTACCAAAATTTGTTTTTGTTTTTTTTTCCAAATTCCGAATTTTCAGTTTATTTTCAGATTCTTTTTTATATTATTTTTTCAAATCGCACAAACTGTATGTTGAACTTACACGTTTACATATTTTAAATATACACCCTCGATTTTTTCATGGCTATCGAAGTTCTATGTTAGCTAAAGCATTCGTTACGAACTTAAATATTAAATTTTGTATCATAGAACCTTGCATTACTGAAATGTACAAAAATTCAGCAATGGATATGTATAACTAGTTTTCCATCATATTTCAAGAATTCGAAATGGCAGCTCCAAAATGGCTATGGCAAAATTAATGCATTCGAATTGTTTCGAAAATATGAACAAGGTGTTAAAAAAATTAGATGAAGTATCATGAAATAAGAATTGAAAAATCAGTAACCAGATTTTGTCTTTCAAGTTAGGGTCCTTCAAAAATTTCAATTTTCTGCATTAATTTAAAATGACGGAGATACGGTGTGATTCCTAGCCTGATTCTCGAAAGGATTCCATCTAAGGTTTTTCGGGGTAAATTATATTTTTTCTCAAAATTAATTCATATAGTCCAGGAGCGCGGTCAGTCATTTCCTCTCAAGCAATATTTAGTGGAATGCATCAGAGAGACGTATTATAAAGATTCGTGAACGTCAGCTGCGATTCCGTGGGTGGAGGGGGGGGGGGAGATGATCAGCACAGTAGCTTCCTACGCACGAAGAAAAAAAAATATTCAATTATGTCCTCCTTCCCGGAAACATGTTTAATTAACGCTATCCGAATATAAGGTAAAATTATATTTGAGAGGAAATCATAGAAGGTACAATTTTTTTTTTGTTCGACCAACTAGCTGTCGTATAATACACCATGATATAGTCAGCTGATTTTTTCTCTCTTCAAGATATTGCATTAGCGATAATTTAACATGTTTTCAGGTAGGAAAACAGAATTGAACTCATTTCTTTTTCTTTGTGCGTGGGAGGCTACCACCGCTCATCCCCCCCACGGAACCGCAGCTGACGTACACGAAGCTTTATAATATAACTCTCTGATGCATTCCACTAATTTTCGCTTGAGAGGAACTTGGTCATGGAAATCTGTCACTGGCTCCCGGACTAATAATGTCACATTTTTTTAAAATTCTTTTTCGAGTTGACTGAACAATTTTTTTTTTCGAAATTTTTTTTTTCCAAGATGTGTGAACACTTTTTCAAAAATGTCCTTTTCAGTTTTTTTTTAGAATTAAGTGAACACTTTTTTTCATCGAAAATTTAATTTTTTAATAGTTTTCTCCAGTTTTTTCTCGACCATCGAAAAATTTTCAGTTGATTTTTGCAAGATGGGTGAAGCCCTAGTTTATTTTTCCAATTTTTTCTTCAGATTATTTTTGATTCGACTGAAAACATTTTTTCATCGAAAATGGACCCCGCAAACTCCTTATGAAATTTGGGTCCCAGTGGATTTTTTTGATGGTATGATGTAGTCTATGTGATTTTCAGCCAATGTACTATCACGCCAACTCAAAAAAACAACAGTTTTGCTGCTAGGGGGCGTTGAAATCACCCCTTGCGCAGATAGAATTTATTTTTGAATATTTTCACTCGTTTCATTTTGGCTAATATTGCTGTTTTGTAAAAAAATTCTAACTTCCTCCCTCTTTCTACCCAACTCCTATTACAAAAAAATTCTCGAAAGCCTTTAAATGTAACGTCGGATGTTTAAGTATGCCTGAATAAGGGAAGTAGCAGGTTTTTTATTATCCCCCCTTTCTCCAAGGGGCACAAAACGAAAAAAATTCGGTGGATTTTGAATAAGTTATTTTGAATAGAAATTGATTGGGTGACAAACCCCAAAAATTAATATTTTTGATGCTAGGAGGCGTTGAAATCATAACTTGCTCAGAAAAGACTATTCATTATTATAGGCGGAAAAAATCGGAAAAATATCTCTATATATTTTAGTTCAGATAATGCTGGAAAATTGTGTAATTTTTTATAAAAAAAATATGAAAACCTCCCCCTTACCCCTAACCCCTATTTTAAAACACAGAAATAATTAATTCTCGACTACTTCGAATTGAGTGATTACTCTTTTTCATCGAAAAATTTTCAATTTTTTTCCAAGATAGGTGAACACTTTTTTCTATATTTTGTTTCTATAAATAATGAATGAATAGTGGCGTTCAGACAAGTATAAATTATAGAAAAAGATTATCTTAGAGCAGGAATCGAACCTGCAATCTCTAGATCGCAGGTTTGATCCCTGCTCGAGAATAATCTTTATCTAGAATGTATACTTGTCTGAACGCCGCTATTCATTCATTATTTATATTTATAGTACAGACGTGATTGAACTCCTTATTATTTATTTTTTTCTCATTCTATAGGTAAGAGTGAACACTTTTTTCCATCGAAAAATTTTCAGTTTATTTTTCCAAGGTGGGTGAAAACATACTTTTATATCCAAATTTTTCAAAAGTTTTTCTTCGAGTTAAATTAACCATTTTTTTTCATCGAAAAATTTAATTTCTTTTCCAATATGCGTGGACATTTTTTTGTCCAAAATTTTGTTTTTGTTTTTTTATTGAATTGTGTGAATATAGTTTTTTCACCGAAAAATTTTCAGTTTATTTTTTCAAGGTGGGTGAAAACCCAGTTTATTTTTCCAATTTTTTTTGTTTAGTTTTTTTTAAATTCATTTTTATCAAAAAAAAATTATTTGTTTTGCAATATGGGTGAACACCGTTTTTTTCGAACTAAGTGAACACTTTTTTCCATCGAAAAATTTTCAGTTCATTTTTCCAAGATGGGTGAAGACTTAATATTTTGTTCCAAAAATTTTTTTGTTGTTTTTTATCAATTTGAGTGAACACTTTTTTTCATCGAAATGTTTTAACTTTTTTTCCAAGATAGGTGAACACTTTTTTCCAATTTTTTTAAAAAATTTTGTCGAATAGAATAAACACTTTTTTCATCGAAAAATTTTTAGTTTATTTTTCCAAGACTAGTTTTTTTCCAATAATTTTTTTTCAGTTTTTCTTCGAGTTAAATCAACACTTTTTTATCGAAAAATTTTGATTTTTTTTTCCAAGACGGGTGAACACTTAAAGAAGTGTTCGAAAATGTTCGAAAGTGTTCGAAAGTGTTCGATAGTGTTCGAAAATCAAAAAAAGTTTCGATTTTTTTTTCTGTTACAGAAGTTGCCAAATTCTTGCTAATCTGTTACCTATCTATGACCAGGTACCTGCCTAATTATATCATTAATTGAGAAATACTATGGGGAAACCTTCAAATGTTGCATTCTAAGAGCATCGAATTTATTTTCTCTACTTCCATACGAATCCTGACTCGTTTTCAACAAAAACTAAATACAACATCTCGCGAAACAAATCACATGCGATTACACGCGAGGAGATAGTGGCTAAAACCCCCATTTATTTTAAAACGCTTCGTGACTTTTATGCTTTTCGATGTAACCATTTACAATTGCGCTCATTTAACTTAATGCTCCTCTTCGACACATCGAATCGATTCAGTGGCGCGGAAGAATTTATTGTTAGAGGTTCGATTGAAATGGGCTGACATTCTACGATATCGTTCGGTTCTTATCCGACTTATGGATTAGATATTTGGTGACTTATATCACCTGAATGAGGGTGAATTTCATTTTCATTTTCCATAAAATTTGATAAATCCTTTTGATATTTTTTTCCATGTTTTAGTCTCCTACAGTGTGTCTAGAGAATCAGTTTAGTTCTTATTCAAATCTACTAGCATGACAAAGGCTACTCATAACTTTCGTTGACATTGCTGAATGTAGATTGTAAGTAATTATTCATAACCCATTTCGCTACGACCAATCAGTATATCAATTAACATATTCATTCAATTGGAGTTTATTCAATATTATCATTAACAGTGATAGACCTCTTTTTGGTTTGTTTTTTGTTGAAATTCCGATGGAAAAATTTATTTGGATACATTAAGAGCCGGTCTTTTCACCTCACAATAAAGTCTCTGATAACTATCTGTCGGATAAACTTCACAGGTTTACATATCCTTATCTGATAGATAGAGTTATCTGGGACTTATCTATAGGTGAAAAGACCGGCCCTAAGTGGTAATATACGCTCCAATAATATCCTCAGACAATGATAACCTTATGCAAAATTATCCTGTAGAATTATTAGTATAATCTAACCTGAGAGAACTAACCTAGCTCGCAAGTTGGGAGCTAGGAAGTTGTAGAAAAATTCATTTTGAGGAAAGTATTTTATCAGTCTGATTCAACCTGAAGGAACTAACCTAGCTCGCAAGTTGGGAGGTTGAAAATTGAAAAAAAAAATCATTTTGAGGATAGTATTTCATTAAAGTGATCTAACTTGAAAGAACTAACCTAGCTCGCAAGCTGAAAGTCAGGATATTATTGTCTTAGATATCATTTAACTTTTCTTTAGTTTGGGTAACTGCTATTTTATAATATTGCTCACTGTGGTGCATATTATATTATATGAGTATACGGAATTCCTCAAGGCCAATTTTATTTTTGATTTACATCAATGATTTTAGCCAATGCATGTTACCATACAAATACGTTCTTTTTGCTTACGCTACAGCTATTTTAACATCTGACAAAACAATAAACAAATTAACACAGATGAAGAGGGATGCTCCGAACCATGCTTCTAGATGGCCAATCAATTGAAACTTAGTGGAAAAAAAAACAAAAGACTTTTTTTTCTAGTAACCACTATGTTGGTTACATACGAAGTGGCAAATTACTTGGTTTGGTCATCGATGGAAATTTAAACTGGTCAGCTCACGTTGAAGGATTGTCAAAAAAATTACACAAGAATACTTTTTCCTCCAGACAACTCAGTGCATATTTCCTTTATTACACTTTCATTTAGGTATAAGGAAATTTGCCTCATTCTGTGAGAGTATCCTTATTGCAAAAGTCATTAGAATAATATTGAATGCGAACATTGTAAGCCTTCATATATGAAGTTCTGCGTTTTATCTTTACCTCTGCTTCCTATTCATGATACAATTTCATGAATAGATGAAAATAAATCTGACTTCACTAGATACTTGAATGTCCATGATTATAGAACTCGAAATTCGCATCTGCTTGTACCACCTCGGTACAGACTATCAAAGTTTTTCAAAAATTTATCGAACATCAATTCATATTATCATTCGCCAGATGATCACAAGTTGCTCAACTTCTATTGATTCAAAATGAAAACCAAATCAATAGGGAATATGCAAGTGATTTAAATTTACTTGATTTTTTTACCTCCGATACTTTATTGTATTGACATTACATCTACACCATTAGTTTACCATTTAGTTTGTATTCAACTCCATGAAACTTTAATCAAAAAGTGCATAATAAGCGCGCGGAATTCAAATTTGCGAAACGCATCACCATTGGTCGAAACGAAGAATGACGTCACTTGGCACGTTATGACATTCATCTCTTTCATAGAAAATTTGTTTTTATTTCTATATTTCTATAGTTTTCCTTCTGTAATTTAGGTGGGGCAGGTATAAACAGAGTTATCTCCCGCTTGATATACAAAACATTTATGCATACAAAACTTGCTTCTGATCAATTCACTTCATGTTAACTATCGAAATACAATGTACTCACATTGAAATGATCTTCACAACAATGTAAATGTGATATTGGAGATACTTTGCCTCTTCTCATAACCTTACACCATTGTTTACGTATTTTCGCATCTCTTGGACAGAAAAAAAACTTTATTTGGTGTACTTATAATTGTGTTTTGGCATTCCGGTACTAGACGATACCTATAAAATGTTTTTTTAGCATTTTCCATTATCGTAATAGCGATTAAAACTGCAAATCCCTAACCTAATTAATAACTGTCAATAGTGTCAATGGCCATAACTATAGAAAGGCTTGTTTGTTCATTAAAGACTGCTCTGGTTGATCGAGATCACTTTCACAAATGTTCATCTCTCTCTAACACTTGTACTGCATTTGTCTTACTCTTTTATAAAATATCAACTTCAAGCAAGTAGAGCAATCAGAGTACGTCTCAACGAACGACACTGAAGAAGAACAACACTGATCGCGCCATGTGACGTCATCCACAGCGCGCGAAAATGGAGGCGTTCAAATAGGTCAAATTCAATCGGTATTTTATATATTATTTTAAAAATTAATTCCAAGACTTTCAACAGTATTTATATTTTTACTATGTTGTAACGAAGTAAAAAATTGATTAAGCAAATAAAAAAAAATTATGCATATTCCCTATTAGGCTGCTGCCAAAACGAATTTTAAATGCTGAAATTAAGAAAAAAAGTAACAGGCAAGGACTACGTGAAGAATATTGTAGGAGTTCCAACTTTAAGTAAAAATATTTATTTATGTACCAAGTGCGTTATATAGATCCTAACGCCCGGAGGGTAACATTCGGCCCAAGGGCCTTCGGCCCGAGGGATGAATGTTGCCCGATGGTCGTTAGGATCCAGTTACGCTCGTGGTGCATACAAGATTTTATTTTTCACGAAAAAATTATCTCAAACGACGTTGTTTACTTCATAAATTTCTTGTCATAGTATTTACTGCGTTACTAAGCACAAGTGAGCTTCTATGCAACATTAAAGAGGTTGCTAAAGTTTGTTTATTTAATAAAATGACGCTGCATTTTTGTAAGAATTGACAAGCTTGTTAGTGGAGGAAACTAAAATCGGTTGTGTTCATTATAATTACGGAGATCCCACAGAATGTGACGCTCAAAGCTGAAAAAGCGATTTTTACTGCCTGTGAAATCCAAATACTTATATGATTCAATGAATTACATGAAAATTATGTAATTAATAATAACCCTATATACGGAGTCTTACAACTTTCATTGTAACTCGAGTCGACAATATTAAGATAGCAATCTTTCTCCCTAACTTTTTGTAACAATATAATCGCCACATTACTGATTTCCTAAAGGTAAGTAACAGCCCTCTTTCTGCATGTTTGTATCTCAAAAATTGTCCATTAGATCTCGTTGTGCCCATAGAGATATTTGGTCAGGACATCATAAACTACATAATACTAAATTTTCAGCCAATTCGACTGGGACCCATTTTCCATAAGAACCGTGCGGTGTCGTTTACTGCCTGTGAAATCCAAATACTTATATGAGGAGGAGTGAGTGTACAGAGTGAATACCGCAAATGAAGCCGTCTCAATCCCAAGTAACAATTTAAATGTTATTTGGATTTATCCTAGTTTTATGAAAGTTTTATGAAGGTTAGGTAATCCCCAAATTAATTTATGCAGGTCATATATATTATTCCTAATACGCTACCAGAGCAAACAGATTTATGAATCAGTTCAAAACACTCCTGAAGGCTATAAGATAAAACCATTCAGCATTTAAGTATACTTGTTTTTATGATGGTTTTACAATGGCTTATACATATACACGATATATCTTTTTGGTATTTAAATAATCCACATAGAAACTTAGTTTTGTGATGGTTTTATAGCACTCCTCAAGTCCATGCAATGGTTCTGTAATAAAACTAATGATGAGGTTTTATTGAGGTATTGATATGTACTCTCGAGAACCGCTATAAAATCAAAGCATAAAACTATTTCTACTTAAATGCTAGTAGCTTCCCCTAACCGGTAATAAATAAATCACATTGGGTAAAGATAACTGAAAAAAATAAATTGTAATTAAACGTTTCACAAGACTTAGACACCAAATACTTATCACGGGAGTATAGACACTAAATATACTGACCACGTCGATCACGAAAAGACGAATGTCAGACGGGATTGACAAATGACAATTGAAATATTTTGGAAATTGGATTAAATAATACCAAACGTACTTTTTTAGGATAAAATTATTTTAAAATGGTTTATTTTGAGGAGAAACGACTTTATGACGGCAATATGTGCAGCTAAATAGAGTGGTAGGGTAGCCATATTTTATTACAACCAGAGGGAACAACTAAAGAGAGCCTAATTTCAATTCATGTTTCTTGCAATTTGGTATGTATGATGGAAAGGAAATACACAATTATTGGTATTCATTTGTATTTAGATATAGTACAAATCATTCCGGGAAAGATATGAGTCAAAATATTTTTTTCAATTTTATGTGGTATTTTCTATATTTTCTTAATTTCGCGTTGTTATTGGGACGCGTTGCAGATTTACCACCTAACTGATGTCATTTTGTCAAAAAAAATTCATTCGCAGATGACATTCGACATTTTACATTGTTGAATACCTATATATTCTTCATATATCACTGCTAGGACGCCATCATTATATTTTTGCTTGTGAAATAGTCGCCCTATTTTTCGCAACTGAAGAATTAGATTAATTTAAGTCCGTTTTGGCTGTAGTTATTTATGGAATATTTTCTAACCCAATTTCATTCAAAAAAAGATATTTTGATGCCATATAGATTTTTTTAATGACATACAGGTTTATGACAGCCCCATGATTTGGTTTTATAATGATCCTCAGGAGGTTATTAAGAATCCTGCAAATAAGGCAAGCAGGTTCTATGCTTGCATTTCAAAATAGCCCTGAGAACCTTCATAGAAATGGGCCCTCGTAGATTTATAGCAGCTTTAAGGAGGTTTTATGGATGTCGTTACAGCAAAACAGTTTTATCGATGCTGTGATTGTTACGGTCTTCAGAACCTTCTGAGGGCTATCACAAAACTGAAATTGTTACTTGGGAATGGCATACTTCCAGAAACTGGTGAGCTTATCTCATGAAAAATATTAATACTTTTTATTTATTTTACATTATTTCAGTCTGAAAAATATAGTGCAAATAGTCTATGGACTAAATACTCACAGCTGAAATCAACAGTGATTGTTGAAGAAAACATTAATATGTCAGCATTCAGTCAACTGATGGCCTTTCTGAAAGTTAAATCAAAAGGATACATTCCTAAAATATCAAAGGTTTTGGAAGGTGGACGACAAGTATTATTTTTCATAAGAAAAGCTCCAGATGATACTTTTCTGCTACATAAAGTTGTTCTGGTAATGGGCGTACTTGGAGGCTTAAGACGTGATGAAATGGTCATGATGACAATTGATGACATTGAAGACAGAGGAGCCGCTTTATTGATCAAGGTACCAGAAACCAAGATCTGCACACCAAAAAGTTTCACCATTGTTGAAGAAAACGAAATAGGAGCCTTGAAATTAGTTAAAAAGTACATTGCACCACGACCAAAAGGATGTGAGCAACGTAGTTTTTTTTCATCTACAAAAATAATAAATGCATTGAGTTACCTGTAGAGAAAAAATACTATTTGAAAATTGTAGTTTCTATTTGAGAGAAAATAATTAGTGCCTTTTTTATGCACAGTTATGAATAAAACTTTTTTGAGTAATTATTTATTGATCTACAGAAAAAACATTTTTAGCGTGTGTAATGATTCATAATGCCCTCTATAACGCCCCAGGCGTTATGGGTCTTTCAATAGCAACCGTTGCCAAGGTAATATAAAGCAGTAATGTTAAAGTGAAAAATAAAATAATTAAACACGAAACCAATCAAAATGGTGATATGGGGATGGAGTTTGGTGGTTGAAAATGTTTTTTTTTCCAATTTGCAGCAAAACGTGATCTCCGGGATGCTCAATAGGAAAGTTATTGTGGATGTTTAAAAATAAATTAAACTTTTGTTTTTAACACTTTATAATATAACCTTAAATCAACCGTCTAAATGGTAAACAATCGATTTTTCATTAAAACCTTTTTCTCTCGCGTATGTATAGATCAATTCACATGAAAATTCATGAAAATTTGTCTTCTTTATCGTCGAATGAGTACGATTTTTTCGCAAGACTAGTTTTCGTGTTATGTACATTTTTCGAAAAAAATACCCCTATCATCCGCGAACAACTTTCTTGATTTTTTTTTTATTTCGAAGGTCTTTGAGTGATCATTTTAATTGTTAAAATATCTACTTCAAAAGGGTTTATGTAACTTAGTGGTTCACTTAAACGTTAAACAGCTTAGAATTGAGAAAATATTGTTCTCTCTGAATCATGATTCCCAATATTTTCGATAATTTGAAACTTTCTTAATTATTTTTATAGAAAAAAGAAAGGACATCGCACTTTTTTTGAGTAAAATGGTTTTTGGTGAAATTTTCTGAATTTTTACTATATTGTAGTATTCGATGTACTGATTGAACGTGCAGAATCGCAAAGATTGTTGATGGATAGATTTTGAAATACAGGGCGTTCAAGTTGAAAATCAGTAATTTTTATTTATTTATTTTCTCGGGATTTGAAAGTGCCAACTGTATATTTTTTGCTCTTGTCATCAACGTACCTTCATATTACTAGATATCATTCAGATGCTGCAGATTATATCATTATGTACAGAGTGAAGAATAAAAACATTTTAGTAATGCCTGAAAGTTTGATGTAATAATGAAATATTAATAAAATCATTTTGGCATGCAATATACTATTCTTATTCCATAATGAATCACAATTCATACATTTCGTACAGGATGATTTGAAAAATTGGTGATATATATGGCCGGTTCTTTCGTACATATCCTGTATATGCAAGTGAATTATCATCCTCCGAGGATAGCTGATACCATAAAAACATAATTTCATTGGAATATATATGGTGATCATGAAAATTTTCGATTATAAAAATAACAAAATATCAACGATTCAGTAATCACCCTGTAATTCACTATTAACTCAGTGAAATTCGTTTATAATTATTTAATATATTCATCATTCTCTCCGCAACACCATCCCAAAAATTTAGTTTCTTACTATGGCTAGTTTTATAGTTACTAATTAAGAAACTTATTACCATTTGCTTGACGAGTTGAAGGAACTTGTTCACGCGTACATTCTACTAGTGGCCAAAATTTTTCATAAATAGTGAAACTTAAGAATGTGGAGATCAAAATAAATGTAAAAGGAGGTGAAGATTAGATATAACAATCACATCAGATATATGAATTTAATAATGTAAGGTACAGATAGTCAAGTGAATTTTGTTGGTTTAAGCTTTTTTGGAATAAAAAACGAACTATCTGGGAAAAGTGAAAATGATTGATAGAACGCTTTTATTTCTGATAGGAGAATTTGAGTCTGGGCAGCGACGTTTTTTTTCCAATTCGTGTTCCACTTCGATGGAGGTTTCCATGATTTTTATATTTGCAGGCTATCAATAGAAACGTATAGAAATCTATTATATTTCATCAATATAGGTAATTGAATACGTAATGGTAATAATAATTATCAGTGATGGAACTAATTGATTTTTCTTTTTCATTCACTTTCCGTCAACGACAGAATCAAAATGTGACCGATAGCCGATAGGGTTTTCTTGTTGTATGAGGACCGTAGCGCTGCTACGGGGTAGGTGGATTCGGTTCAGGCTGTTCCTTGTCGCCTTCAGTGATTAGTAATGTCTCGTACCGGGGCCTCATACAAGATTGGGCGAATCAAACTGTCCAAACATTAGGAATTTTATCTGGCTCATGCCTCAGTTGTACGTCGTAACTGAAGTGTCTATTCAGTCAGTTCCTAAATGGTAGATGGAATTGGATGGGCCTGCATATAATGTTTCATTTATTTTGATCTCCACAATCTTAAGTTTCATTATTTGTGAAAAATCTTGGCCACTAGTAGAATGTACGCATTAACAAGTTCCTTCAACTCGTTATGCAAATGGTAATAAGTTTCTCAATTGACTACTATGAAACTAGTCATAGTAGGAAACTGAAATTTTGGAACAGTGTTGAGGAGAGAATGATGAATATATATATATATAATAATAATAAAGGAATTTCACAGAGTTAATCGTGAATTACAGGGTTATTTCTGAAACGTTGATATTTTGTATGATCACCCTATATATAAATATATATATATATATATATATATATATATATATATATATATATATATATATATATATATATATATATATATATGTACATTACTAAGTTCATGGGTTGAACCGCGTTGAGAGTTTATAACTCGACGTTTCGGCTCCTGCTTTGGAGCCATTTTCAAGAGTGTGACTGCGAGGCCTCTATCTGCCTACTCCTCGAGTCGTGGTCTTGAGAGATATCAAGGTCTCAACCTGCCTACTCCTTGATCTCAAAAAGACGATCCGATGTTGGTTGCACTGTAGTATTTATAGGTGGTTGGCTACCTGGAGGTGGGCGGGTCTTACGGGTTTTCTCGTTTGTCTTGTCTGCTGGTGCCTGCTGTGTAGTTGGAGTTAATGGGATAATAATTGATTGCGGATAAGTTTCACGTGGCCTGGTAATTACGGTTGGAAGAAGGGGCTTCCAAATGGGGTTCAATTTACGGCTATCATCTTTAATGTTCAGGTAAATTGAACCCCATTTGGAAGCCCCTTCTTCCAACCGTAATTACCAGGCCACGTGAAACTTATCCGCAATCAATTATTATCCCATTAACTCCAACTACACAGCAGGCACCAGCAGACAAGACAAACGAGAAAACCCGTAAGACCCGCCCACCTCCAGGTAGCCAACCACCTATAAATACTACAGTGCAACCAACATCGGATCGTCTTTTGAGATCAAGGAGTAGGCAGGTTGAGACCTTGATATCTCTCAAGACCACGACTCGAGGAGTAGGCAGATAGAGGCCTCGCAGTCACACTCTTGAAAATGGCTCCAAAGCAGGAGCCGAAACGTCGAGTTATAAACTCTCAACGCGGTTCAACCCATGAACTTAGTAATGTACATATTTCTGACCGCGGAAACCTTTCCGAACATATATATATATATATATATATATATATATATATATATATATATATATATATATATATCAACGAAATCATGTTTATATGGAAAACTTTTTCGTAAATGGCTTTTTTGTACTCGGGTGTTTGTTGAACTCGGCTGCGCCTCATTCAACAAACTTCACACTCACACAAAAAAGTACTACTTTACGAACTTTTATCATAAATTGCTATTTTTTCATTGAAGTTGGAACCTCCAACATTTTTCACTTGTTCCTTGCCTGTACCTTTTTTGTTTTCCACAAAAATTATAGGAACCAGTCTTTTTATTTATTTTTCCTGATGTCAAACATCAATAACATCAATCACTTGTTTTATTCACTATTATATTAACTTGTGACTTCCTGTTCAGTAACATATTTCAGTTATTTATGTTGCTTTTCTAATAACGCAATGTTTGGTTATTTCAGAATGTCATTCCTGAGGAAATCAGTTATATTGATCCTCAAAAAATCTTTTAAAGTAACGCCCCACCTTCGAAATCATCCTATAAAGGAAATTTCAAACGCTATTCTATGAAGCGCGAAACGGAAACAGCAACACTATTTCCTCTTTTATAATAAGGCAATGAAAATTGAACAAATTGCCTTCAAAAATGTCACGTTAAACTTTCGTAGTCTACAAAATGGATAATGGAGAAATTAACCCAGAAGCTAACGTTCCGTTCTATCAGAAACATTACCTCATCGTGAACTTTCAATTATTTTGTGATAAAATGCTCGGAATTTTGCGCTTGAGAGTGTGCAGTTGTGAAAGCAGACATCCCTGGATAATTACGTACAAGGTAGGGAAGGAATAAATTGCACCCAGGTGTAATGCATACATAATTCAAAGTAAAGGAAAATTTCTCCATCACAGTGCAAATTGAAGTTCTGCTGCATAGAAAAATGTCTGCGACGGATGGGAAATCACTATCGGAAGTAGGTCAGATTGTGATATGGAATTTTTGTACTCCAATTGATGTGTTAGGATATACGAGGTAATAAACTTCAAGGGTTATCTTTCAGTCTCGTTTTGTTTTTGGAATATTCGGATTTGGTGTAAGAGAAGAATTTTTCGGTTGGAGTGATTTTGTTTTCGCTTTATGGATATCTTTACTGGTATCATTGGTAGGAGCTTTGAAGTGACATTTGTAAAATTCACTTTCTTTGGTCCCAAATGTCTGAAACCATTTTTAAGGAAAATCATTTTCAACACCTAAAGGACCTGTCCAAGCCTTGAGGAAGTGAGTTTCTGATATACTTACTCAACAATAATAATAATAACTTGATCCCATCTTCAATACCAAACAACACTAGCGTGACCAGGAATATTTCACCTAGTTGGAACCTGGTCGTAACAAATATCTCATAAGGTCCGTAGAAAAAGCGGTTTTCCACTTCAAAACAATTTCATAGTAAAGCATCGTCTACTGCGTCTTGCCTACATATTTTTCATCATTAAATAAGTAGCAATTGGCCCATTCATTAAACTATGGGACAAGGTTATTCAAAGGATGCAGTTACCAAGTCTATGCTGCTCTAGACCCCAGGTACCAGCTCATACTGTCTGAATTTTGATTCCATATTCCGCCGATATCAAATGTAAAATTAAATATTGATTCAATATAGGTGAATATTGGAAAATCTAAATTGTATTGATTGTATTATTAATTATAACATGGTATCACGATAAATTTTACCAATATGGATGAAACCAAATTGTCAACATCTAGAATGAATACTGCAATCCGAATATTCAACCAGTCATGTCAACCTATATTAGGTGAATATTGCTTGAATATTTTTAACCAATAACAAAAAACCAATATTGTTGCGTATTCCTCCAAGATCTGGAACAAATATTGCAAACTCAATATTTCTCTTTGACAAGTGTGAGGGTGGGGATGGGCGATCCGAGTTCATTAGACTGACAAGTTCAATATATTGACGAACGTTTCATGAATTTGTTTTGATATTTATCGATCAGGAAAACAGTTTCCAAGAATATAGAACAAAATAAAAATGAATTCTGCAAATAGCGCCCTGCAAGATTGTAGCCAAAATGCTTCCACATAGGTATCGAATTGCTCTCTTTTGCAGAACAAAAACTGTCCGAAGTTGTGTTCTACTACATACTCTCTAGAATGGAATTCTTTATCGTTAGTGTGATTCTACTTGTGGTACACTGTTTTGGCAGCGTTTATCCTCAGTTCTTTCGACGTTACCCTCACTGCATAGCAGCCACACGATAATTTCATATTGAATTTCGGTGATCCTGGAGTCTTAGCTTACAATCAATCAAACTTGGATTGTGACTGATTTTCGACTATTATATTGTCATTCTATATCGCCTCGAAAAATAGTTATACTAGTCTTCAAAACATTCTAAGATGGAATCGCACCAATTCTAAATTTTTTCGATGTCATGGCACCTATATTAATGTGTTAATAATAATTTTTATTTCTGCTGTGCTATAATATTGTGGTGCCATCCTCAAATACGGTGACCTATCTTGTAAATGTCCATAGTTTCTGAGCCATTTATATAAAGAAGAGAAAGTACTGGGCCAAGCACCTATCCTTGTGGAACTCGGCAGTTAACGCTAGCTAGAGATGAATAGTTGTCGTTTTGACGATTTGTTCTTCTTCAGTTGGGATAGACTGAAGCCATTCAGTGCAGTTCCATTTATGCTATAATGATATAGTTTCCTCAAGAGTATTTCATGATTCACTCAGTCGACGGCTTCAGATAAGACACAGAACACTGCTAGAACCACTTCACGTCCATTCAAAAAAGTGTAAACTTTGTATAGGAATAAACATATAACGTCAGGAATATTTTTCTGTGGTTGGAATACGAATTGAACATTACTTATCAAATTATTCGCTTCTAAAAATTCAGTTAGACGCGTTTTCAATATCATTTCGATTATTTTTGCTAGCGTGGAGATGAGAGAAATGTGGCGAAAGTTTGAAGAAAATTTACGACCTTTTAGACTTTTTTTCAGTTGAGGAAAGAACCCTAAATTACGAATTATTTGCATGGCAACATAAGATTTATGTGCAGGGGCGTTGTCCTGCAAAAACAAAACACCTTTGGATAGCTTTCCGCGTCTTTTCTCTTTGATTTCTTCCCGTAGAGTGGTCAGTAATGTCGAAAAGTAATCTCC
This sequence comes from Chrysolina oricalcia, assembly GCA_944452925.2. NCBI lineage: Eukaryota > Metazoa > Arthropoda > Insecta > Coleoptera > Chrysomelidae > Chrysolina > Chrysolina oricalcia. The sequence continues at coordinate 60,573,037 of OX101814.2, forward strand.
AGTTATTGTTCTACCCTTATCCAAAAAATCAATCATGATTACGCCATGGCAATCCCAAAAAACTGAATCAAGAACTTTTCCAGCAGATTTTTGGACACGAAGCTTCTTATGTCTTGGAGAACCGGAGTGTCGTCATTGCATCGATTGTTGCTTTTGTTTCTGGACCTTAGAAATGTACCCAAGTCTCATCCATAGTAACAATTCGGTTTAAGAAGTCTACATCGTTTTCACATCCAGCACAGATCGAACGCGATGCTACTATCATTGCACGCTTTTGGTCAACATCAAAACATTTGAGGATCCATTTTGCAGCAATTTTCTCATGTCCAAATTGACGTGAACTATATGATGAACGCGTTCGTATAAAATATTCAGTGCTTCAGATATCCGTTTTAACCCAATTCGACGGTCTGTTAAAATCATGTCATGAACTGCATCGATGTTTTCGGGGACTGACACAGAATCTGGCCTTCCCGATCGGTCATCATCTTCGATAGAAAATTTACCTCTTTTGAAGCTTGCAGTCCAATTTTCACGGTCGCATACGAAGGACATTGATCACCATGAGTATTAAGCATATCTTCGTAGATCTGCTTACCTCTTAACCCTTTTGAATACAGGTACTTGATGATGGCTTGATACTCCAATTTTTCGATTTTCACAATTTCGGTGGACATATTTTTTCTTTTAATTCATTGCGTAACTCTGGTTTACTCTTTTGACAAGAATAAGAACTACGGTGTTCCATTGCAGTTTTTGGACTTCGCCCTCTGTTGTATTTTACATACCCTCTGAAGAATTATTATTGTTTCAAGTATATTTCACAAATTTTATTTTCAAAACGTCCAAGTGATATTGGACTGCTATCCTGAAATATTCTCGCCAATATCACATTCCAATATTTTGCCAATATTTTCATGATGTTGTACGAATATTGTTTATTTGACTACGTTATGAATATACATACATTTGTAGCAGGTCAGGTTAATTCAAAAATAAGGAAAATACATCCTTCACATAAAAACATAGACGTAAAAATATAAGTATGTACATAAGTGAGTTGACAGACAAACAAAAAAAAAATAAGTAGTACATCTACATTCACGACTGGACGGAAATAATTTAATAAATAAAATTTCTAATAAAAAGTCTAATAAAAACTGCATGAAGATAATTTTTGATGATATCGAACGCTAAACTCAGTCGGAGAGTAAACATTATTATTCGTGTGATACTATATGCTCATCAATAAGAAATTAGAAATCTCATACCCTAGATACTCTTCTACCGAATAGAAATTGCAATTTTCTAAAAAATGTTTCACATTCTTCTTAAAATGGATGCGTTCGAGGTTTTTCCATTCACATGGTAGTTTATTGTAAAGATGCAAGTTCAGGGAATTGCGTTGTGAGATTGAAAGTTTATATCTCGGGGGCCTCATGTGGTCTGCTTCCCTTGTTGAATAATTATGGAAATCATTATTTCTACCGATTTCAATTCTTCTTGTATGTAATTCAAGGAGACTGTGATAAATATACATAGAAGGAAGACATATCATTCTTAGTTTCTTGAAGAGTTCTCGGCATGAGGCATTATAGTGGGCATCAGCCATCAAACGTATAGCACGTTTTTGAAGTTGGAAAGCTCTAATAGAGTGAGACGAGTTCCCCCACAAGATAATTCCATAATTCAAATGAGAGTGGAAAAGAGCGTGATATGAAGATAGAAGGGTAGAATGGTTTATTGAATTTTTAAGACGCCTCAAAAGGAATAGTTGAGTAGATAGTTTTTTGCATAGTATATCTATATGAGGTTGCCAACTCAAGCCATCTTCAAGTGTCATACCAAGCAGCTTGACAGATTCTGATCCACTTATCCTTTTGTTTGAGGAGCAGACCATCTTTTGAGATTTCCTATTGTTTAGGTTTAAGTTGTTTGCTCTGAACCAAAATTCCGCTTTACCGTCAACAGTAGTGGAGATTTCGTTCAATGCAGATATAGCTTTGTGGGATTGAATGAAAGTAGTATCGTTAGCGTAGCACACACAGAAGCCTGGAGAGGAATATTACCCAATATAAGTGTGATAGGCGATATTGTTTTATTATCGCTAAATATTTTGAGGACAATATTGCCTAGAATACTTCGAATCAATGATTCAATAAAGCTCATGAAAAACTGAAAGAATATTGTTACAGAATAGAATCTGAAGGACTGGCGTCAAATGGACTCCAACGTTCTATGAATGTAAATAAACCTCATCAACCGTATGAACATTTACGCAACTTTCTGTATCGGCTCCTCTGCAGATCGATGAAAAGTACGAGCGGAAACTATTGGAATGCGAAATACAGGCCACTGCACGATTGAGGTGGAATATTTTGTGTTTTATGGCCATCATAATCCTCAAAGAGATACGTGGAACAAAGGATCAATCACGAAATTCGTATGCTGTTCCAGCCGAATGTATCCCAAGGGACAACAAATCTAATCGATAGGAGATTAGAGAGGTTTATGCTCTACTATGTCAAATTTTATCGGGCATCCAAACAACTATCCAGAAGGATGCTCGGGTTTTATTCGTATCAGAGCACTCTCTTCTAATGATATCGGAAGTGAAATCAATTAAGAGCTATGTCCAGATATCAAACAGAGAATCTCCGATGCTGGTTTAGAATATTCGTTTCTGATACTGAACTGCCAGTACAATCAGGTAATAGAACATATTTCCATATGATATCCAACAGAGGTGACCTATAACATACAGAGGAGGTGAGATCTTACTGAGTAGGTAAAAAACAGTCGAACTCCACCAAATAAAATATTTGTTACTACTGAGGGTGTAGTCAGAAGACACACATCAGCACATTACGAGATGTAGTCGGAAGACTCACATCAGCAGGAGGACATGTTTCGAGGGATTAATCCTTCATCTTCAGCAAAAAAAGTTACAAAGTTAAGATCTACAGTAAAGAGAAATATTACAAGAATAACAGTAATAAAGTTCGAACATGCCATATGTGGTGGAAAGAAAGGCTTTTATGAAAAATGTAGGAAAATGAAACAATTGTTATCAACATGACGGTATCCGCCACATGAGCGGGTCCCTAACTGTTAGGGGTTGTGATTTGACCTAGCCAAATAAGCCATTTTCACAAAAAAATTGTTAAACTGTGACCTTGCACGTGTTCTTTACGCAAAACGAAAGGGTTATGTTATGAAAGGATGAAAGTGAAGTATTACGTTGACATCTGTCATCCGTCGAGTGAGACGTCACGACTCAGAGTGACTGTTCTGTGGACCTGTGGACCCATAGTGAAGAGCAATCATCAATCATACAACATCAACTATCAGTAATTTTGGAAATTCATATTAAACTAGAAAAATAGAAAAATTTGTAATGTGGAACATTGGTTGTTGAACGAGTATGACTAGTGAAAGTGTGAAGAAAATTGATAAAGAAAAGAAAATTATTCACAAATCTATAGATCATAATAGTAACGAATTGAAAAGTTTTAAGCTGTCAACATTAGGATGTTTGTTTGGGAATTGAACTTCTGAATTTTCACTTGCCTTATCCATTTCTAGGGTCTTAAGTAGATTGAGCTTTTTTCCTTTATCACAAATATATTAAAAAATTAAATCTGATTTAGGAACAGAAATACATTTTTCGTTAATAGTATGATTGGAAAAACTGAGTAACAGTTGATTTCTTCCATTTCGGAATTGGATTCTATTAATCTAACGTGTTCTGCTAATCGAGTTTTAATTTTGCAACTTTTTTGTGAAAATGATTTATTTGTCTAGATCAAATCACAACCCCTAACAGTTAGGAACCTGCTCATGTTGCGGATACCGTCATGTTGACAACAATTGTTTAATTTTTCTACATTTTTCATAGAAGCCTTTTTTTCCACCACATATGGTGTGTTCGAACTTCATTACTGTTATTCTCAATATTACTCTTTTCTATAGATCTTAACTTTGTAACTTTTTTCGCTTAAGATGAAGGATTAATCCTTCGAAACATGTCCTGCTGCTGATGTGAGTCTTCCGATTACATCTCGTAATGAGCTGATGTGTGTCCTCTGACTACACCCTCAGTAGCAATGAATATTTTATTTGGTGGAGTTCGACTGTAATTTTTTTACCTTCCCAGTATTTCCATATGATTCTCATTGTTATTTCCATCAACCTGTGGCATTCCTATGTGCAACACTGTGCGTGCTAGGGAAGACGTAGCCATTACCTCTCAACGTGTGATGCCATGCACGAGACCTATGACAGATGACCTTGCTGGGAATTGCACCCACGACTCTACTCTACCAGCACGACCACAACGGCCCATTGAATTGAACTGAATTGAAAATTACGGAACAATTAGCCTGCTACTAAGTTTCTCAAAAGTGTTTGAAAAATTTATGAGCAACAGATAAATGGAGTACCTGTACAGTCAACATGCATACTCAAAAGGAAATGGAACTCATAGAGCACTTCATGAATTTACTGAAAATATCTTGGAGGTACTTGAGAGAAATGAAGTTTTAATGAGTTCATTTTGGACTTAACACGACTGCGTAAATCATAAACTTCTACTGAAAAAATCAAAACTAAATGGAAAAAATGGATTTGTCTATGCTTGGCTAAATTCTCATTCATCTCAAAAATCTCAGCAATTATCAATTACCAAATAGGGTGAGAATGTTAAGTCAAAAACCGAACTTGTTGAAATGAGAAATCCACAGGGTAGTATAATTGGTCCAATAATATTGAACTGATATTGATTGAAACGAAATGCCAAACTGTATAGCGAATACAAATTGTTCTCTAACTAATTATGACGATGATACCAACATTTTGAAAACTGCACAGGATTTCGAAACTATACACGATAACGCAGAAATTTTTTATAAAACAATGTCAAAGTGGAAGTACTCTCCTCTCCAAATATTTCCACAGAATGGATTTTGAATGAGAATCTAGTATTAAATGAAAAAAAGACAAATTATTTAATGATCGAAACAAATAGGACGCAGTCAGAATATGCAGAAAGTAGTCTTTTAGATGAAGCTGAAATCAAAATAGGTCAAGATAAAAAACTCTTTGAAGTAATACTTAGAGGTAGCTCGGTCATGGGACAGTCATTTAGAAGAACTGGCTAAAAGATTAAATTTAGTCCGCTATACAATGAATGAAATTTCACAGTATTCGTGAATTAAGTGAAAATGGTCAGAGAGTAATTTTTCAAATTTGGAATTTTTTGTTAGATATGGTGCTGAGATCCTGTCTGTACTTAATATGTGTATAAGGCTTTGATTTTTTTAGAATAATCAGTTTATTACAATTTATTCAGATGACTTATCTTTATAATTCCGATTCATCAGCAACAAACATTACTACTGGAATCAAAAATTTATGAGATATTTCATTAGAAACTGTGCAATTATAATATGAAAAATGACAAACTGTCTGTGAACACGAAAACAAATATCCAAAATTCAAATGTAATATTTTCTAAGATTCTGGAAATTGAAAAGAAAATTTGTCTAAGAAATAGTTTTTCAAATATTTCTCTTTCATCTCAAATCAACCTTTAACTACCTGTATTAGAATATACTCTTTCAACCATCTGTATACAACTATTATTGACTCATTCAGTTTTATAACATTGTGACAAACATTTATATTTTACAATCTTGCTTACAGTATATACTTATTCATGTCTCAATTTATACAAAAATAATTGTTTATTCCATTTCTGGACGGATTGATGAAGGAATAAAGTTATTCCGAAACCTTTCTCAGAAGTGAAAGATTCCTTCAATACCCACACAAATATTTCATTAATTTGATTATTTCAGCTGCTATTATATTCAATCCAACATATTTTTAGGGATATTTAAAAATAAATCTAACTAAATTAAATAATCAAAGAAAGCTATGATTAATGTGGAGCATTAATAATGAGTTTTTCGTGTTCTCTGTTATCGGCATTAAAAAAATCTCCTCTGACGCAAAGATTCCTTTAATTTTTTTCATACTCATTCAATTGATATTAATCGTCTAAAAAGTTTTCGTCGATTTGGGTCCAAGAAATTTTCACCAACAGTTCTCCGTTTCAGCCTAAATTCCACCGAATTTACTTAACGGAATCCGTATACAATTTAACTGTTTGAAAGTCTAAGGACTTCAATCTCCATTCGAGTCATTCAGGAGAGCTTCAATAAAGAACTTTTTTGAAGAATGGCTGTTGAAAACAACTCATTTCGGTGGTTGATCAATAATTCGATGCTGGAGCGAAAAGACGTGACAAAGTAATTCATTTCGTGATGAAAATTTCTGTGGTGCTTACCAGAAGTGAAGGAAGACCCCCTCGAAATCATACAGGGTTGATCAGAGAATAACAAACTTAATACAATGTTTTTCAAGATTTTTTTTTTCTTCATGACAGTTCCTACCAGGTAGCACATAATTTTATCATTGTTTCAGTCGGTTTCAAGAAGTTTAGTACGTTTATTTTAATAATTAACTAATGTATGAGAAATAACTAGAAATTTATGATTGAGCATGGTCAAACTTTCTCAAGAATAATTTGATTTCTTATGATAAAAAGTATATTCTCTCTCTCTCACATAGTATAAAATGGCGAATGAATAGAGTAAACGTAGAAAATATCATTTGAACAAAGTTGAACACAAAAATATGATATTTAGTGAATGAAAAACAAAGAAATTTATTTTTAAATTTCATTGACAGCTTGAGGCGAAACGTCATTACACTCGAAATGAAGCCTCAAGCTTCAAAGGAAATATTAAAATTTTTTAAACTTCTCTGTTTTCCATTCACTAAATATTATTTTCAACTTTTCAGTTTGATTGATCATGAATAAAAGCTTTTTCTCAAAAAAATTTTTTACGTTTATTTTTTCGCAACTATTTTCGACCAGAAGAAGGGTCCAGCCCCCCATGCTGATATTTCTTTTGTTCCGTAATTTTCCACCTCCGAAACTGTGGGACATTTTTCCGAATTCCTGCGTGTTCGATATCTAGCCTCCAGAAGGGTAGAGGGGTAAAATTCATTCAAAATGAAATTATTCGATGTGTTGATGACTATATTAATTTTTGGTTGTTTTTATTGGATTATTCAGAAAGTTTCTGTAGTTTTTATATTTATTCCGTAAAATATGTATTGTTCAATTTTTGTTTTAGATTGTCCCTGTATATCATTGAATTGAGAAGACCCTGGGTCATCCATGTTTTCAGTTTTTCTATTGTTGCCTATTAAGTTTTTTTACCTATTTCGTTGCAGTTGAAAAGAGTATCTATGAAAATCCCATTTTTCTTTTGCTAATAACAAGTTCAGTTTTTTGTGGTTGATGAAAGTATATTAAGTCGATGATTCAGTGGTGTTTGTACAAGATTCAGGTTTTAGGTCAATACTGAGTGATGCTGATAAAGGGGGTGGTCCAAGCACACCTACTGATCTTTTTGTAAGTCGTTATTTTTCACGCCCAGGACTATCCGAAAATTTTCCGAATTCCAAATGTTCTCTATATATTGTATTCAGTGGTCGGAGGTTAAAATTACTTGGAATTAAATCATAACCCATGTTTTTCACTGTTAAAAAAATAACCTAAAAAGTTTATATTGAATGAGTAGAGTATTGTCAACATGGTTTCAGAGAAGGTTTTTCATTTGAAATTGTATATGCTAACCGCTGTATCGCGTGAACCAGAGTTGACCATCCAACAAAGTTTGTAATGGTTTGGACGGGGAACAGATGGCTTCAGTGCTGTCTGTGTTGACCTACCCTTGCACTGATGAGAGGCAACAACCTCGAAACTAATCTGCAGGTTTGTTACTAAACGATCTCCTAAAGAATTCTATTTTCTGAAACAGTATAGTTAGTTATTCCGAATAAGATTAACAAACAATGAGTTAGTAGCAATTACGTTCTTACTCACCTATTGCTTATTACTTCCAATACATATATGAATGGAAAAGTATAAGTATTTCATGTGTATTTGTGTGGAACAGTAAATAGAATTCGCATACGTGCTCGAGAATAGGACCCCTGATACAGTATCATAAATATAAATGTTTGTTTTTTCCACTGTACAACTGAAAATATTCATCCAAATATTTTATCAACTACGTACAATTTAAACAGAAAAGTAATCAATAAATATAAAAATATAAAAATATAAAACAACAACAAAAATTAATTGGCGCTCCGGGGCGACTTGATTGATTCCAGTGGCGCATTTGCTTTTTCAGCTGCAGGAAAACCCGGAAAAACCTGCAGCACCACATCATCTGAAGATCTTGACCTGCCAATGTCGTCTCTCTCATAAAATAAAATGTAGGGTGTCTCCAGAGGCTCCAATAAACCCAAGATATCGTCAGAGCATTTAGAAACAAAACTATCGTCAAACTTAAACCAGTCCGTTCCAACTTTCGCCAATACGTAATAATGGCCACATTCAACGCCGGAACCACAGTGAACAATGACTGCATGAAGATTATAATTGTGGTCTGCTAGATTGAGGTGTTCATCTATTTTAAATCTTCGTATAAGTTTGGTGCCTCCGCCAGAGGTTGAGTCATATTTAAAGAGCATCAGTGTTATTATCAGATTGACTGGTGCCTCAGTTATACTCGTTATCGCATATTGGGCAATACAGTTGATCATCACCAATTAAAAGTTCTATTTTCATATGATGAAAAAGCAAGCTCCGCACGGACTGGCTATCAGACATATCAGGAAATGCTTGTTGAAGCTCCAGAAAGTCACATACGTTTTTACTGTCTCTCAAACATGTACCACAACATAAACTAGTGAGGATTTTTCCAGCGAAAGATCTAGAAACACAAGACGAGATAAGCTGTACGGAACCATTTGATACAGAACGGTCGAGACTACTGATTTTGTCATTTTCCTGCTCACGAAGAGTATTCTATAAGAATCCCAAGAATTTGGAACAATCATCTTGTTGTCCAAACGAGTATCTAGTAGACTTCAAAGACTCCAGGAAATTGATTGGTGGGAAAGATGATAAATTCTTACGAAACTGATATTGCGTAAACGTACAATTTGTTTTTCTGAAGGATAACCAAAAAAAATATTTACCATGTAGCCGATTTGGAAGTGTCATCAAATAATAATAAAATCATCTGTAACCTAGTTTGGGAAAATGATTAATTGATTGAATCTCTCTAGAGAAATTTGTACCTGATTAGTTTTTGAGAAAGGTTACTCTATCGAGCTCAGTCGACTCCAATAAGCTGAATAATTTATGTTACCTACTGACTAAATTCAAACATGTAGGCGATGTTCATACAGAATTTGGTGTAGCGTTTCTTCGTGTACAACAAGAACACTGGTTCAAGAAAAAGCCAATACTTGGTTTCTTATTCAATATTTATCACTTATATGTATATCGTATACAGTGTGTTGATTGAGAATATAGATTAACTCCTAAGTATTCTTCGATTTATTTCAGGATAAACACTTCACATAAATATATGTCCTGAACAGCTTGGATTTTGAATTACAGGATGATCAAACAAAATTTTGTTGAATTTTTGTGGATTTTACTTCAACATTTTCGACAATCACTTTATACTCCTGTTTTCAAAGTCCTCCTAGTTTAAACTAAGAATTTTTTTCGTCTACCCTGACATATGCTGAAGGAAGAAGTATTCACTGCTGTTCCATCACCCTTATTTTTGTTTTCCCAAAGTTTTTCATTTACTTGTACGGTTTAGAAGCTACATAGACTTTATGACATTGAAAAATGTTACGGAAATTGAAATAAGTATATACCTCTACGGCATTGGGTCTCGCTCAGTAAGCTCAGATCGTATCAACTTTTTGATTATGTGCTGTCCATTCATCTCTATATCTGCTGTTTAATTAACTCAGTTGTTACCAAATCAATGAAAATTAGCTAATATAATCACATTTTCCAAGTTTGCTTTCCCTAAAAATGTCAATGAACTCCGACCTATAAGTATTTTACCAGTAATGTCAAAATTAATTGAACTCGCCTTGTAAGAACCAAAATAGTGACTCACCTCAATTACAATAATATCAAGTCAGGATTTAGAGCAAGACATGATGGCAGTGTGACTTAACTTGACCAATAATAATATAATCTTAACAGATGTAGGCCAGACAGTTTTAATGTTACTGGACTATTCAAAGACCTTCAATAATATATAGCACTTTCTCTCTTCTTTCATTTCTTTAAATTTTTCATTGACATTCTCCATATTATCATAAATGTGCATATATGTATTATCAATGCCTACTTTTATGCAATTCTACATCATTTGGGTCAAGTTGATGAGTCAGAGCATAACTTTTACAATAAATAGCTGAATAACTAGCTAACCCTTAAGAGTTATAATAATAGGTATTCTTCTTATTTCGTTTGATAAAATTTGTATTTAGTCTTGGTTGTTTGCAGAACTGCTGAAAGGTATATGGTTTGTTTTTTCAGAATTATCTTTCTGAATAGTGCCTTCAGAATTGAATTGCATCCAGTTTTCAGCATGATAGAAGATAGTTTTGTCATATGCAGATCCCGTTATACTTGCTTCACTTTCAAATGAAAACAGGTTATTGATATAAACATTGAGCAGTATAGGGCATAGTATAAACCCTTGTGGAATTTTGTATATGATTGTCTTCGCACTGCCACTTACAACATCCACCAGTACATCCTGGAAAATGTTTTATACAAATGTAACCAAGGTATCACGAATCCTTAACTAAAACAATTCTGTTAATAGAATTCTTTATTTTGAAAGCATATCATGTCGTCATATCTCAGTAACTCTCTGATCAAAGTAAAATGATACTATTACCAATAAATATCTCCAGCAATTGGCGTCTAATGATATCAAAAGTTCAGAAGTACAATTTTCTCTTGAGTCGTATCCACAAAGTCGACACACAATTACATCTGGCTATATAAAAGCTCTCCGGTAATCAAAAAAACTACTTCCAGTATAATTCAGTTACTTTTGTGCGGAAGATTCATGTTTCCTCATCCATGAAACGCTGTTGGCGACATCCGAAACACAATTTGAAATATCCATTCGACGCAGCAAAACCACTGCATTTTATGCAAATGCTGAGAATGCAGTTCCACTCTTTTCGCCAAACTCATTCCACGGTGAAATTAGAACGTAAATTAAAACTTCCGGAATGCGACGTCAGGTCACCTGTTGTTTGAAGCATTTGACTCTTGATGAATTAGTCCGTATGAGAACTTCTTGAACTCAAAATATGCAGAGGAAAATTCATTTGTTTTCTCGTTATCAAATTTAGTATAGTCTCAATTTGTCTTATAATACATGCATGCACTTCAATTTGACACCGACATATTTGACAGGCAAATGTGAAATGGTAGTTAGCTGAATTTCCTCGATGACATGTTCCCAATTTCTTCCTTCAGAAGAAAACAATGGAATTTCTATCTCAAGTTTTGACGTTAGATCCCAAAGATGAATAATGTACCATAATAGTATATACCATTTGTTTTGATGTGTTACATTTTTTTGTTTCGATTCAGGGTGGATTTATATAGCACCAACTAACAAATAGCAAGTATGAGATGGATCTTTAATTTTAAAAAGACAATGAAAATTAAAGTATAATTTTCAAATAATTGTGGCAACGAAACATTAATAATACAAATTATTATTGTAATGTTTTGTTCATATCGCCTTCAAAAAGAAATTCATGATTTTATTTTGGCTGATCTTGTATGAAATATAACGGTTTCACATATTTCGAATGATTTCCAGCAGACCCTGATTTTGAAATAATCTTGAAATATTTTTAAGAAGTTTTACTCACAGGTCAAAATGTTTTTTAAAAGTTTGTTTTCGGATTCCAAACGGGATATTGATGTTTATCTACTAACGTGCTTGTAGAGAAAGTGAAAGGTATAGGAAATTAACGAAAACCCACTGGAAACTATCTTTTCCAGAAAGTAGGGATGGCCTGTTCATCCATATCAGATTTCCAAGATGTTTCATAGACTCAAAATGGAAATAAATGAGATTCAATTGTGAAAAATATTTCAAGACTTTGTAATTGATAAACACTATTTTAGTCCGGTGTAATGAAGCAGATTTTCTCTACTTGATTCATCAATGAGTTTTCTGAATTTTATATAATGTTTTCTGCTGACTATGCTTCGTTGGCCTACCCTGTAATCTTTCATAATTTATTTGCATTGATATTCCCAATGAGTTTATGAATTCGTGAAACTATAAGGCTTCACTATGTTCTCTGTTGCTAAAGATTTACTACCTATTAGTATGTCAAGCTGCGCTCAAGGCAATCGGTTCCCACCAAGTCAAATCAAGACTGGTGTGGGACTGTTTGCGTGATCTGACCGAGCTGGGTAGTCGTAACAATGTTACCCTAGCTTGGGTGCCGGGCCACGAGGGACACCTGGGCAATGAGTGGTCTGATACACTAGCCAGAGAAGGCTCTTCGGCAGTGCTCATTGGACCGGAACCCTTCCTCGGCGTAGCAAAATCCACCACAAAAGCCCACACTAAACAATGGGTACAAAACAAATCTCAAAAGTTCATCAAAAGACGCTCGCCAAAATTCACGACGGACCTCCTCAGCTACAAAAGGAGGATCGTCAGACAAATAGTAGGTCTGCTGACAGGCCACTGTTAACAGACATATGAATATTATATGTGCCAGTGCGAAGGACTAGCAAGGGTGCGGTTTCTACAACTTGGAGATGAAAAACCAAGAGCGGAAAGCTATATCGAGAGGCCATTATCAAATTTGCTCAGTCTGATAAAATGGACGAAGCTAGATGATGTGCTATAAGCAATTGAAGCCTCCACAATAGATCTGAAAAGGTCGCAGTGGATTAGGCCAAGGGGCCAGCTCCCCCTCCCCCAAAACATCTAACATCCTACTATGTCAGGAATAATTCCATTTATTTACGGGAAAGCAATTTCTGAGAATATAACCACACTAATTATATTCGGTATGTTCAAAAATATAATTCGAGTCCTTTCTGTGTCAGACCAGTTCGAATCATTCCATACTTTACCACGTTGTCCTTTTTTTCAGCTTGTCGACTTTCTGCGCCAAAAACATTTACTTTCATATCGGTTTCCAAATTCAGTTTTTCCCTCGAACTTATTTGGTACTTTAAAATGTTAAAACATACGTACTGTATTTTGATTTCATTGAAAATATGAACAGGATGTTCATAAAGTCCGTTGTGGAATCATCTGCGACTGAAAGTTGAAATTTTAGTCGCTATTTTCCATCGTACAAGATAACCTCTCCTGGAAGGGATTCATGTTGTAAAGAGAAACATTCTCAATTGAAAATTGACCCAATACATGTATTACATGCTACATAAAGATGAAATTTTGTAGAACCCAAATGGAAGTTTGCAGTGATCGGAGTTTTTAACTCGGCCTAAAGAGCGAATTGCTCTTAAAGAAAGGGATGCCGTATCGGAAATGCGACTCAAATAATACAAAATAGGATGCTCTAGCAATAGAAAATCCAAGTTCTTTTTTCAATATTCGTACTGACAAACAACCGCTAGACAGCTTTTTGTTCAAAGACATCATGTGATTATAGAATTTCAATTTGTCATCTAGAGTTATACCTAAGATCTTAGTATTTGACTTATTAGGAATTGCTTGGTTCTCTAAATACAAACTATGATAGTTGCATTGGAATATCAAAATATCAGTTACATTTGTATTGAAACACAAAAAACTGGCATCACATCTACTTTCAACGTTTTCTAAATCGATCGTTATTATGTCTTTCAGCGCATCTAGGAGCCCGTGCCACATCAAGAGTGTATCATTTTGAATTTTCCTGGAATATCAATAATTGCTAAGACAATCAAATACAATTCAAATAGAATTGGCCTCAGTACTGATCTTTGAGGTATACCACAATAGAGCTTTGATTCTTTCGATGTCATATTTTGCATTGTGACCATTTGTCAGAGAGATACGATTCTATCCAATTGTGGACAATACCTCTGATCCCACAATAGTAGGTACATCTAATATTCAAAGTTCAATATAATTTTTATCGGACATTCTTCCATATTATATAATTTTACTACAATAAGAAGAAAACAAATGAACGCTAATAATTCAATATTCCTTCTTCAGACTGTTCCCTTCTATCATGAACAAGAATGAAAATCTAGTCAACCAGTCAAAGCTCACCTTGACAAAAACCTCAAAATGCAGAATATGGCTTAATTGGGTCTAGCAGAAAATTTAAATCTATTTTCAAAATAATGTTGTCATAACATTTTCCTACTGAATCTATCGAGAGTTTGAATTCAAATCTAGAATTTTTTTCTTGATCGCAAACTTTTTAAGGAAATTCGGACATTGAAAAACTGTACAAAAACTTTTCTTGTATAGTAGTGATTATTTTTCTAACTAATGAGAATGATTGCGAATTAACTTCATCTGATATCTCCAAATTGAAATCGCAAAATAAAAAAAAACGTTTTATCCATAAAATATGTTATCAAAATATGTACCATATTTACAGCTTGGATTTCATACTCTACCAGTATTCACTGCAATTCAGTTAATTGTGTCCTGGTAGACAAAATACTTGTGTTCCTTCAATGAGTACATGAAAGATATTTCAATGCAAATATTGATATGATGTAGAAGACAAGATATTCCGTTCAGTTTTGAATATTCTACAAGTCTTCCCCATCACCGAAAAGGGAAGTGAAGAATCGAAAGATAAAAAACAACGAAGATATTTATTGACTCTCGGTTCCAGGTCTACCTCTTTATAAATCAGGAGTCGGAGTTTACTTAATTACCGGAAAATTGAATTGAACCACTTTAATTAAGTGCTGTCTCAGATGCACACTGTTTGTTCCCATTTATATTCAACTCTCCTAATGGACTTTATTTACTGAAGCTACAGTATGCGGAGTGTATACAACATTAAAATCATTACGGCGTTGGTAAACAAGCTGACGATGCGCTTGACAAGTGACAGACTTGACAGAGAGACAGGCGGAAGTGCAAGATTGCCGGGAAGTTTCGAATTTCCGTATTATTAGGGCTCGCAATTGAATGATCTGAAAAAAACGGTGTATTATTAAATAGTTTGCTGATTTTGTTTGTATCCACTCTAATAGTGTTCATGTGTTTGGAAATGTACCTGAAATCAAGCCAAAGCAAGGAAAATTTAACAACGACCAGCAATGATTTTGCACTCGGATATCGTAACATGTGGCAACACTGTAGGAGCACGTGAGGACCACATTTCGCGGATTCATCCCAAGAAACAGACTCTTATTGGAATAAAATTGGTAAAATGGTATGAAAATTATGGAAAATATCCAAACGCAGTACAGGCGAGAAAGAAAAAATTTAAACATTTCGCGATATTAGTCCAATATTTTAGGACATTTCAAAAATAGTATAGGTGAAAATAATATTCTTGAAGCATTACTGTCCTCAAAACATTCAGCGATATTGGTATACTGCATATGTTCCCTTGAAAAAAATTGGTGAATAATTTTTTCGTGACTTCTACAATTACAGTGTTTCAATCCAGGAGTCATTAGACTCTGCCTTCTGATAGTGATAAACTCTGCGGAAACTGTCTTAGTTTCAGTTGACACTATGTATGTTGAGCCACCTATCGTTTCCTAACCCAGGTATGATCATAACTTATTTCGATATTGTTCCTTGAGCATTTGGCCAATATTCAAATTTCAGTAATGTTAGTAACTTTATTTTCTAATATTGTATCATTACTGTAATTTCAATATAGGCGTAACTACTTCAATCAATATATGGTGATATCATTGATTGGGCATAGATGGAATGATATTCAACACATGTGATATCAAACTTCGATATACAATGATGTTTTTTCCCTAGAATTGATATGAGAAAATTATTGGGATTGTAATATTCCTTCCAGATGTCGGAAACAATACTGTTTCATAGATATTAGAAAAAAATACTCAATCAATATTTACATTAATCAATGTGATATAACACTTGGATATGCAATATTGTTTTCATCCCTAGAATTGATATGAGAAGAATATTGAGATTGCAATATTAATTCTTGATGTTGTGAACTTTATGTAGAAATTATTGGTTGAAGATTTCAGTCAATATCAACCCACTATAGGTTGATATGATCTGTTGAATATTGTTGAAATAATGTTCTACCGATGTGCTATTGAACTTGGATATAAAATATTGCTTTCAATCCCTAGAATCAATAAAAGACGCATGTTTGAATTTATGTATTTTAGATGTCGATAGCTATATGTTGGCAATATTGTTCAATATTCATATCAGTAAAAAAATTTCCACCACCAACATTGAACCAATGTAGGCTAACATTTTTGAACAGTATAGAATCAATATTGAACAAATGTCACATGTGACAATCTACTCAGAATGGCATGAACCAATATTTTACTAGTATAATATTGTTTTTCCAACAGTTTCCCATGAATATCCATTTCAGATCCAAAAGTGTATCCCGACCAGAATTCTCAATATCACATTTCTTTATTTCGTTACAGGGTGAGATGAAATTTTCAACACAATACGTCATGAAAAGACTTATGTAATTTACAAAACTCGCTCACATTGTTTGCTCCTTTTGGTATATTTTTTGTTTATTGTTTTATTTTTACGAAACTCCCAGGTTTTTGGAGAAAATTCCTCAAAAGCAGAGCTTGTGCGAGCAAGGGAAGTCCGGAACGTATAGTTTAAATAAAAGTGGAATCCAAACCACTTCAGCTCAGTGACACTTGACCACCACGACCACTTCGCGTATAGCGGGTGTCCCACATTTTATGAGACAGGCAATATCTGGTTTGTTGAGGGAGATACACAAAAATGTTTTATACAAAAGTTTTAGGAGTTCATGAGTGCTATGTTTAGATATTATTTTTAAATATACAGGGTTCTTAGTGTAGGTGCTATAGACCAAAATAGTATTTTTTTAAATAGAACGCCCTGTATATTATCACATATTCAGATTCTACGTTGTATTCTGATATCATTTCACGTTTAGTTTCTAAAATTCGGTTACGGCGTTGTTGAGTTATTGCTTAAAATGTAAAGTCTTGAGAACGACTATTATTTTTAAAAATATCTCATGCAATTATTCTCTCTGCATCAGATCACATGAAAATTAGTCAAAATTTTGGGAGTTCATCGAAGTAATGGTTTCAATTTTGAGTTATGGAATTCAGTCAGGAATCATTTTGAATATGAAACAATTGCGAAATTGAAAAATTTGACTGAACATGTTAGGATTTTCATGTGATATTACCTGAATACAAGCAATGAATTCAAGTCGTCGTTCAAAGTCCGTAGGTTTCAAACCTTCTACCAACTGAATTTTGAATGGGTGGTATTTATTTTCTTTCAGAATTCTGTGTAAATTAGATTTACTCACACCGACTTCTTCTGCAAGAGTACGGATAGAAACATGTGGATGAATAATGATATAAGCCAACACATTGATCTCTAAATCTTCAGTTCTAACAGATCTCGTATGGTGCCGATGCTTTATAGTAGAAGGAATGACCCAGTTCGCAATTTTTCTTCAACTCTAGAAAAAGTCATTCGTGACGGAATGGGTTTGTCTGGAAAACGTTCTTGGTATAGACGTTGTGCTTGACGGCAGTTTTTCTGACATTCCCCAAAAATTAATAACAGGTCAATGCAATCACTTGGACTAAACGCGAAAGGCATACTGGAGTTTTCGCACAAAGAACACAGTTACTGTTTTGTAAAGAGTCACTGAATCGAATTGGACAGTAGATACAATTCAACAACATTTGTTACTATTGCATCAACAAGCATAAGCTACTTGATGAAATTGTGCAATATAAAGCAATTCACCCTCAAGTTAGTCACATTCTCAAGAATTTCAATATTATATTCAACTGATATCGATATCGTATCGTAGAGGTGAGAATAATGTTTTGTATTCAGTAGTAGTCTAGTTCAATTTAATAAAAGATATAAGACTGCATTCGTGTACGAGTAAATAAGTTTTTTTGAAACCTCATATTTAAGGAAAAGTGCAATAACTCAACAACGCCGTCACCGAACTTCACAAACCAAACATGAAATGATATCAGAATTTAACGTAGCATCTGAATATGTAATGATATACAGAGCGTTCTATTTTAAAAAATGGAATTTTGGTCTGTAGCACCTACACCAAACACCCTGTATATTTAAAAATTATATCAAAATATAGCTCTCATGAACTCATGAATCTTTTGTGAAAAAAAGTTTTGTATATCTCCTCCAACAAACCAGATATTGCCTGTCACATAAAATTTGGGACACCCGGTATATAACATTCGTCTGTAAAATTATTCTTCTTTCATAACTGGTTATGGAAATAACTATTGTCTGAAGAATCTTCATTTTAACTACCATAATTATCATTTTCATTATATTGTTAAAATATATGAATATAAAAATATCTTACTTTTTTGATCTCAGTAAGTGGGTAACTTTGTTACATATGAAATTCAGCACGTGAGCGGAGTAATTTTGTTTTCTGTTTATGATACAGTTGAAAACAAGTTATGTTTCAAAATATGAGTTTTCAAAAAGGCCACTGATAGTTCGATCAGATAGTCGAATTAAGAGTACTGCCGTGTCCACAGCTAGTGAGGGCTATGGGTGGGGAGTTTGAAAGAGTGGAGTTTAGATACATTGAAAATGTCCCAAAAATGTATATGATTGTATTGATTTTAAGTATAGGTCTTTTTAGAATAATTCATTCGAACAGTAACTAGTCTAGGAGAGAATCATTAATTCTTCAATTTATCAATTCCTTCATTAATTTAAATCGTCATATTTGTTTATAGAAGTATGAATTTTTATTTTTCCAAATTGCTTTGAATCTATAAAAGATCTTGTAATGTTATTTATTTTATTATTAACTATTCAGTGTATATCGAAATTTTTAATCATATTTTACATGCATATTACTACTATTTGCCTCCTGCATTTATTTCATAATGTTCAAACACTAACAATACCTATATTGCTATCAAAATGTTGCTTTTCCGAGAGTGTATTCACTGATAATCCATCTAACTATTTCTCAATTGAACACGGAATTAGGCGGCCCCATTGCATTATACTACCAGGTATATCCATTTTACATTTACGTCATTGTGTTTTGGTAACGTCATATTTCAAGTTATCCCAAGGTTACTAATTGTCATTCGTGATTTAGTTGTTTACTTTTGGAACCCTGTTAATACTTTTCATTCCACGTCTGGGGTGTGCGCACTAAGAATAAGTTGTAAGAATTTTATTTCTATTTGAATCATCCGTGAAGGGATTATATCTTGCAACTGCCAAAAGGTTTCAGTTTTCGTTTAGTCGATTGAATTGCTGTGTATGCATATTTCTGAACCTAACCTCTCGGGGGATTATATAAACTAATTATTTCTGGTAAGTCTCGCACATGGTATTCTTCTATCATGTATTATAGGATCTGAGTTGTTAGGACTTTTGGGTACTTGACCCTATGTGCCGCTGTTAACCCTTTGACCAGGATATTTTTGACATCTGAAAGAGCCTACCGAAAGCATCTTCCACTGTGGAAGCACCTAGGCCTGTTCTGGACAGAGGTAGTTATTAGGTCATTCAGTTGTTGAACAAAATGTCAAGTTCTTGTTGCATTTCAGGGTTTATGTACAGGGCACTATATTTCTGTCCCTACCGCTGTATTTCTTTCCTTTCTGGAGGAAGTTACAGGGCTCCGTAGATGTATGGTATGTCTTCCTTGTGACCATCTTCCATCTACCATTGAGTAGGGCCTTCAGGTACTGATAGCGTGACTGTCGAGGAAGCAACATTGCAGTTAACATCAGCTGTGTGGTACCAGTCTAGTTGAACCGACGTTGCACTCCAAGTACTAGCTAATAGCACTAAGTATCCTACTGAAATCCTTTTTAATATCAAAGTATAATGCTAATGTGTAAACGCTACAAGGTAAGATGCACCATACTTTTGCGGATTGGTTAAGACATATTCTTTTCTCCTACCCTACAGCGGTAGATATATTTTGTATTTAATATTGGATACGTTTAACCTTGTCTACGTACTAGTGTCTATACTTTCACCTTAAAGGTTGGTTAATGTTTGAACACATATTTGGTCATTGAACTGCACCTGTAGACCAATTGTAAGGTCAATTTTGATAATCAGTTATTTATATAGCTATTTAGTTTTTGTGTGAGAACGTACCCGTACAGTCAGTTTACTATAATTTTGATGTTTAATAATTATACTTCTTCAAACAGTAAGCTGTTTATCATTTAGAGTGTGGTAACTTTAATTTTTAATACTATTCGTGTAATATGGGAATCAGTATAAATAATCTATAGGGTGAGCCTGCATCATACATCTGGCGCCCACATTCTTACATCTCATCACAATTTATTTTGTATGACCCACTCCCGTCTCCACATGAGTTAGTCGCGAGCCACTCTGACAGCTTTGTTGCCATTATAAAAGCCGAAAGCTAAGTTAAACTTGTAGCAATCTGTATCTACGTAGTTAGTCGTGAACAAACCCCAATTCACTACAATATGAATTCAAACATAATTTCGTCTCAAATGAAAATCTGCTTTGAATATTACTCAGCCATGACCCTCATTGTTCCCAGTGCTACAAAATCCGAAACGATCAAGGGACTTGGAAACCGCGAACGTAAGCGAAACAAATTGAACGGCAGCTCGTCCACCCTTATTCAGATAATTGAAATAAATATTTTACACCCGACACACAAACGACCCAAATGGCATTTTCTCGAAACACTTATATCTGCTGGAAGTACGAGGGGAATTATTTACCGTAATGTATTTCCCAAAAGGCTTTCGTAATAAAACTAAATGAAAGGTGGCGAGTGCATCCGAGAGGATGTGCAATACAGTATCAGCATCCCTTATTGAATTATGATATTAGCATCCAGCAACACCAAGTCCTTATGGCGATATATTGATGCATCGGGGTCAAAGAGGTTGATCGTTGCAACATCCAACTTTCAAAGAAATGAAGATGTTTCTATAACTTTAATTTTCTTAAAATGAGTATTAAACTAACTAGTTTTATGTTTTCGCTGCCCAGAATCAAGAATAATAAAACTCAGGTCCGTTCTATTTTCAAACTTAAGTGATGTTAATTGTTTCAGGTGGCTTACTTTGACGTAAGATTTGAATATCGTCTGGAGATAGCTGATGATGAGTGCAAGTGCCCTTTAGAATTTTTTGTGGAGTGAGTCGGATGAAGACAATATGCGCTGTATATAGTGATGGTGAATAATTACAGTCACTATTGCAATCTGTGATAACGTTTCCTTGTCAGTGATCACTACATCATATAATACAATATTTCTGAATAGGATGAAAAATCATCATATTTCATTGCTGTTATGACATAATCATAATAGCCAGCAAGCATTTTCCGGAAGCGTAGACTTATTGATAGTACCGACTAGTCGCAAAGAAATTTGATCTTACAAAGATAACCGATTTTAAATTTCCATAAACTCCCAGAAGAGATGAAAATCCTAATGTAGGAAACTTCTCCATTTCAGAGAAAACTCGATGAGCAAATTGGGGATTTTTTTCAAAATGTAACAATCTGCAACAACTCATAAAATTGAAATGTCAGCAAGAAACATCCAACAGAGAACAACTACTGTCTCTTACAGCCACTGAATTATATGTGTTAGATTTTTGACAAAAATTCCACAAGTCTCTTACATATGATGAATACATACGATCAGCAGATAATTCAATAAAAAATTATTCCTTGAGTGCATTCGAGATCAAGAAGTTCAGAATATACATCAAATCGCTGAGTTCCTTACTAATTATGATGGTAGTTGAGAGAACCTTTCATTAAACTTCCCCAATTATTGTAGCAAAAACGTCTGAAGTATTCGGTAATGAGGGTGAATGTCATGATTTCGATATGGTCAATAAACCATGAGACTGCAAGGTTTCCCTTCCAGTCGTCAAATGATTTCGCACCTGTCTAGTCAGAGATTTGCTCACGTAACGGATCTCGTTATTGCCTCCAAAAGTCGGTTGGGTGAGCACGTTACCTAGTACACAAAGGAATCAGCCTGAATAACAAAAGGTGGGTGATAATTTGGAAAAGGAAGTATTAGTATGAATGTTAGATATTCTCCAATTTGCCCCAATATTTGGTTAGATTACAGTCAAAACTGATATTCCTTAATAGCAGGGCTGTGATAGGTGCAATAACCGTACCTTTAGTACCACAAAAATGTACCTATGACTCGATAATCACACGGACCTCTTCGGAGCTCTTTAACTCCTACGATTCGCAACATAACTGAGAAACTTCATTTGTGATCGACATATTCAACTCTTCTCCCAACCAACAGTCATGTGAGCTCGCTGTAATCGGCAGAGAAACTAATACAGCCTAATACTTTCCAAAATCCTGAGTTACAATAACAATGTCAAATATCAAAACACATTGTGCTGCAGCTCTTGATCTAGGGTTCAGTCAGTCAGACGCTGCCAAGTAGCTATGTTGTTTGAAGGCCAGGAGGCATACTACGAATCTGAAATTGCCCTGTGTTTGGGACTGTGATCTGTGATTATTTCCATTCATGGACCTGTCTTACATATAGTTCACATAGTTTCCACTTTCCACCACCCTTTCTTAATTATCATATTCGCTGAATCTTTATTGCATATGAGGTCAATATAGATGTATTCTGAATGATAAAATAATATTGATTCAATAGGCCAAGCTGTAGATGAGAATAAAAGGCTATTTTCACACAAAATAAAAGACGCAAACGACCTATACTACTTTTTATGAATGATAACTCCAGTTTCTGGCTAGTTCTGATAGTTTCTTTTTCTTGAATTGTATTCACACCAAAGGTTCCAAAATATTCATTTATTTGATCACTTGTTATTGTTTGATATCACTGAATGGAATCATTGAAAGTACATGAATATATTTGTCTTAAATCATCGTTTAAATAGAAGATAGTCAGTCAATTCCTGTGGAAAAGGCATTGGACCCAAACGCGAGTGTCATCTAGCGTGATTAGTTACAAACATGAATATTTAACGTCATTTTAATGCAGGTTTCTTCAAAAAACTTGGAGGCCAGATCACTGAAGTTACGACATGACTTGGATGCAAGATCACTGTCGCCATCTACATGTCGCATCTATTTGAATCCAATATTAATCCCATAAGGTTGGCTAACTATCTTACTTCTATATGAACAATGCTTAAATGAAGCGAAGGTTGTGTATGTAACTGCAATAAATATAATTTATACACTTACTTACAAAACCTTCGTTTCATTTATTACAAAAAGTGTATTCAGCTTCCCAAATTCATGTTTGTCTTATTCAAAGTTTTCTTGCAATCTCTCAATAGTTCTGAATACTACCTGAACTGTTACCACCTTTATGTGTAAATACACTCAATGAAGTTCATTCACGATATTTTTGCCAATGAATGGAAACATCACTCATTGTTTCGAACTGTGGCATTTCCGTTCAGAGATTAACAATTTTTCCATGTTCAGGTTTTTTCGTGAAATTCTAATATCACTATGTATGGCATTTTTGCTGACGATAATACCGAAATATTGAAATTTATGACGACGTTTACAAAACCTGGTTGAACAAATTATGATTTACGCTTTTTATAGGCCACCTGCAGAACTCATTTCATTTTACAGTTTTCGTTCCGGCCTGATTTGGTTATACAGGATGTTGGTGAAGTCAACTGAATTATCCGAATTTATTTGTCCTGGTAATTGAATTCAGCTCGAATATCTCTATTCAAACATACTTGATCTAGTTGATCTTTGATAGTTACGAATATCAGGAATGACTTGATTTCGTTTATTCTATCACATTAACGCTTGATATCTCGAAAAATAATTCATTCCTTCCTTTTTATCAATAATATATTCTAACTCTGATATGGATATCTGCTGTTTCTGCAAATCTCTCATTACTTGTAGTGTGGCCTTCAAAATCGTTTTATCTATTTTTGTTGTTAATCAGGTGCATATCTTGAATATTGAATAACAGTCTTATTTTCAATCAGTTTTTGATAATTTTTCAATAAAAGGAAGGAAATTTTTTCTTGATTATTTCACATTAGACATATTTTCTAACGAGGTCTGAATTGAACACATTATATGAGGGAAAACAAAGTTATGTTTCTATCATCTTAGTTTAAGACACCCTATGGTGAAATGCAGCTTTCGGGAGCATGCTGGCCAATTTGATTTCTTCATACCAACTTCAATTCTGTAACACACCTGGCATAGTATAGTCTCGCATTGTCTTGCATACGAAGTTTTCTCCTATGAAGTGTGAATATGGGACAACGTAGTCAGCTAAAATATCATTAATGTATGGTATGGTAAATGTAAATGGTTTGCCACTCGGCATCATTGAGGGGCTGCTGTAAACGAGAATACCTTGAGATAGCAGAAAAAGATGGGGCACAATTTAGATCTAAGTAGGTCGCAGCGCATCAGTCACCATCCATATCTACCAATACCAATACCAATCCATAAGAATTAGTTTCCTGACTTTTTGTGTGGGGAATATAACTATATTTATTAATAAAAATAGCTTTTACACGTTTTTCATCTTTGAAATATATTGAATACGGTAATCGGCTAGCGTTACCTTAAGGTAATAGCGTTTTCCTAATATTCATCGAATAAAAATTAAGTCTGTTGCTCAATTGTATCTGAGAAGAGTAATGTTTCTTTAAATTTACCTAAAAAAACAGCTTTCGAATGGTTTATAATATGATTCAAAGCGTAACAGTTCCTGTTATTCAAGAAAGGTAAAAGGTTAATAATTTGTGAAGAGGTGTCATCTTTGAATAATAGAAAGGAACCAGATTCGTTTGTCATTCTTAAACAACAAACTGCGGTACTCATTGGAAATGTAAACATCTTCATGGGTTTTCAAAGAATTGGAATATACTGAAAATTATAAAATTATAGCAGTTATACAAAATACCAGTAGAAAGATAAAAGCAATGCAGGAAATAAATTATAAACTGAATTTATGTTCCAACTCTTCTTCGAAAATAAATACTTCGTAACATTATCACGCGCTTCATTTATTTTACCGTTTCCCTAAAATATACTGCTATTCTGTCCCCAACCAATTGTTGACCATTTGTGCCCCTGTCAGCTACATATAACAAATTGGCAAAAGTTGTGGCGTGACATTTGTCGCGATATTCTGTTGCAAAACCACATAGCGATCAGCATCAGCAACACTGTTGCCAGAACTAGATGCGGTGATCGCATCTCCTGATTTGTTGGAATTAAACTTCGTGCAGTGGGATAAACCACGGGTGGCGATGAAATATTTTTGTTTCCGAACAGTAAATCAACTAGGCTGGATCCTGAAAATGGTATTCTGTACCGTAAGAGTTCGTTGTAAAGTTGAACAATGTATTTTTAGTTGCCCTTTGGAAGAACTGCATAGTTCACTTATTCATTAATTTTTCAAACACGTTACATGAGAAATCTGAGATATACCTGAAACTGATAGCAGAGATGTAATATAGTGTACTACAGTGTGACCCATTTTTAATGGAAACAGCCCCCGAAAATTTGAAGTTGTGAACCGATTTCAATAACTTTTCTTAGAAATGTCAAGTACTGAAAGTTCTACCTTGGGACAAAATTTGAAATATTCGTTCCAATTTTTTTATTAGCGATTTTTTTATTAAAAAAATCACTCCGTCTCTGGA
The DNA here is from genome assembly GCA_944452925.2 of Chrysolina oricalcia. Lineage (NCBI taxonomy): Eukaryota > Metazoa > Arthropoda > Insecta > Coleoptera > Chrysomelidae > Chrysolina > Chrysolina oricalcia. The sequence goes on from OX101814.2 coordinate 60,598,907, forward strand.
TTGAGGTGTGACCAAAATTTTATGGAAAAATATCAATCAATAACAAAGTTATGATAACTCAAAAATTCGAAAACTTACACAGCTAACAGTCACAAAAAACACCCTAACGTACAATATTGCCGCCATGACACGAAATAATTCGAAGAACTGTTAGGTGAATATTGTTGACAATAGTACACTTGAATCTTTCACAAGTGTCAAACTATAATATCATTTCTATGGCAACTAAGATTTAAATTGAAAAATCTATTAGGTCTCAGTTTTAGTTAATTTGCGTGAAAACTTGAATGTAATTCCGTTATTTTCATTAAAAATATTTGCGCAATTTGTTTTTATTTTTCATCTGGTGGTACTTTATTTTTGAAATCATAAAAAAATATATTTTCATGGCTATATTTGTTGATATAGGGTTTTTTTGTGACTATTAGCTGTGTGAGTTTTCGAATTTTTGAGTTGTCATAACTTTGTTATTTGAATATTTTATCATCAAATTTTGATCACACCTGTTTAGAAGCACTCTTATTCAGTGGAGTAGTAATTTTTTCAATAAAAAAATCGCTGATAAAAAATCCCAATTTTCGACTAAGAAAAAATATCGTAGTATGTCCTGAAATTGAAATAAACATCTCAAATTTTGTCCCAAGGTAAACCTTTTAGTACTTGACATTTCAAAAAAATTATTAAAATTATTGAAATCGGTTTACAACTTCAAATTTTAGGGGGGGGGGTGTTTCCATTGAAAATGGGTCATACTGTATATACAAAATGGTCCAACGAAAAGTATGCACACAGCTTTTCTCCTTTTCCGAAATTTAAAGCAAAAATGCTAGGACACGTGTAATTTGCTTTCGATGGGTACACATTTTAGAGATATTTTTCAACCTATGCCTTTATTTCCCTAGGCACAACAATCACAACCCTAAAATTTCAAATTGAAAATGGGTTCGAGTGGAAATATTATCTCAGCGGACACAAAATGACTTTTCTAATGGTACCCCATTTGTTGAAATTCACTTAAACAGGTACATAATGCAAAAACATTTTGAGAACGTAATTAAAGATAAAAAGCAATGGCTAACTCAAGGTATAAAGAATTCCTCAAAAAATTTATGTTCTTTGCATTACATCAAAAAGTTTACTAATAGTGGATTATTTCATGATTAGTTCAATAAATATCGCAGAATATATGAAAAATTGATAAAAGCTGCAAAGGATATTTTGATTTCATTGAAAATATGAACAGGATGTTCATAAAGTCAGTTGTATTGATTCAATTTTCAATTGAGAATGTTTCTCTTTAAAACTGCAAAGGATAGTTATTATAAGAGAAGGATATATGAAGCTAGACATTCATCGAAGAAAAGTTAAAACATAGTAAATATTTTTAGAGGCAAAAACAATAGAAAACATATTGAGTCATCATTGAGTCCTGATGCTTGGAACGATTTTTATTGTTCCATTGCTGATAAATTAACTAGTTTTATTGTGAATGACGGTTTTTCGGGTTTTTAGGATGACGTTTATTTAGAGAAAAACTCGACGTTTCGCCAACACGAGTGGTTGGCATTTTCAAGAGAAATGTTTACAGTTTCGATCACTGAACAAACAAGTATCATTCTCTTATTGAATCGCATCCAAGATATGGTATTGCATTTTGGGGAGTTTGCTGTAGTCATCGTTTACAGACTCTCCTAATTTTGCAAACGCGTGCTTTGCGGTATTTATGCAAAGTAAAATATACCAATTCCAAAAAGTACACTTATCAAATACTCGATATTTTATAATGGATGTAAGATGTTTAATCACCTTCCAATAAATATTAAAAGTATCACATCACTTTCTCGTTTCAGAAAAGATCTGACAAGTTTGTTATCAAAGAGAGTATATTATGGTCTGCAAGCGTTTATGATGATAGTTTTTAAAAGTCATCATTTTGGATCATGAATAGAGCTTAGTTAGAGTTTCAATATTTTTATGTCATTCACACTTCGATTAACATTTTTTTTTTTCTGATTTCATGTGCATACTCCTCATCTGATGAAGAAATGGTGATAGGGCTGGAATGGCAGAGATGGAGAAGTCCTTGATGAAAGAGCATGTGTTTGAATGTTGTATTGTTCCATTCCCTCATTTACCAAGGACCAGATTGTTACGGTTCAAAATCAAATTCTAACATCGGTTTGAAGATGAGATTATTCTTTTACCTTATGTTGTGTAAGATCCTGAAACCTTGCTATCGATTCTACATTTTATTTTGATGAACATTCGCCTATAGTATGGTATAAATTTGACCACTGAATCTCCTTCTGTTTATTGTTATTGGTACCTTCGATTGTGTATGTGTTGTGGGCATTTTCCATTTTAATCATTTCATCATATTGGTTTTCATCTTATTATTTAAGTGAAATCTTTTCGTCACATTGTAATGTTTCATCTTGAAGTAACGTTAAAAATGTAATTATTTGCTACGATATTTGTGAGGTTATCATTTTCTGACAGTAGTTTGATTGAACATTTGAGCGAATTGTTTCTGTCAGTAGTTCAGCATAGGGATCACGAGACTCGACTCGATCAAATCGACTTAACTCGTTATCGTGTATATGAAGTTGTTCACGAACGTCGATCGAATATGGAATATGCTATCCTAACTAGAGAGTTAAGAACAATCGAGTACTCGATTCCATATTTGATCGACGTTCGTGTAGAACTTCATAGACGCGATAACGAGTTGAGTCGATTTGATCGAGTCGAGTCTCGTGATCCCTACCCAGTTCTATACTTCAGATTTTGTTCGTGAAGTAGGCGTTTAGTTGAGATGATTTCACTTGCGCTTTAGTGACGTCAAACATTGGTTTGTTGGTTGCAACACATTATTCGCACGGATGGTGACTGTTATAGTTTCATTTGCTTTCTGATGGTTTTTAATTATTGATATTACACTTCTTCTTTTTTTATAAAGAAGCGTAGCAATATGGTAGGTGGGTTTTTTTCGGGTTTTTCCCTGCAGTTGAAATAGCAAATGCACCCCATTTTTCTTTTTCATTTGTTAAGTTGCCCCGGAGCGCATATGGTGGTGGTGTTTCCTCTCATCAGGAATGATGTGACGATGAGGGGGTATCACCATTATACTTTTCAAGTATTAATTTAATTTTCATAAATTTTTCAACATTATCTTTAATACAATGAATCTTTGTCAATGAGTTTATAATAAACTCATTGACAAAAAATGATGTGACGATGAGGAGGTATCACCATCATACTTTTCAAGTATTAATTTAATTTTCATAAATTTTTCAACATTATCTTTAATACAATGAATCTTTGTCAATGAGTTTATCATAAACTTCCGACAATGAAGCATATTTGGAATTTGACTTTGACATCACCACCATGAATTTGGAATGTATGAAAAATACAAATAAGTTTTGGTTCTTCTACGACAGCGGGATTTCAGATTAAAAATTTCTTCTCACAACTAATTACCGTTTGCGTGTTTTTGTTAAAACACAACTGCAGATGAAGATCAAAGAAAAATTAGTGAAGAAAATATTTTCAAAATGTTTTCAAATGGAAATATAATGAATAAATGTCAATTCGGGTTTCAAACTTCAAAAATACTAATGATGCCAACTTCTCATTATTGGTAAGGGTATACATGAGCCCGAATGAAGGTGAAGCTATTGCAGCGGTATTCTGTGACTTTTCAAAAGCATTTGTTTGTGTTAATCATGGTATATTGCTGCAGAAAATGCATCGCTATGGAATGAGAGGAAAATGTTTCGAGTGGTTTAGGTCATCTCTTAAGAAAAGATCACAAATGGTAAAAATGAGCGAAGTATTTTGTAATTTTTCGTAAACATATTGTGGATCCTGGGATCTATTTTGTTGCCTATCTTGTTCCTATTATACATTAACGATCTCACTATGATAAATATTGAAGGATCCTTCAGATTCATCTGAGGTTAAACAAAGGTGTAAAACAAACTTTCTCTGTTTCCAGGTCGATAAGACTTTAATTATTTGCTCCAATTTCAACAATGATAGCTTGCTACTAGACGGTACTGATATTGTAGAAACGAGTTGTACTAGGTTCCTCGAAAATGATTTCACAATACGAGACAAAGCCGTAATAATAATATTTACCTTCCGATACCTCAGCTGAATTTACCAAATCTCTACTATGTAGGGAGGGAAAAAATATTTAATCACTCACTACTGCTAACCTAGAATATATTGAAATATAAAATTTTCAGGAAATCAGTGAAAATTCTGCTTCTTGCGGAAGAATACTGCCTGCAGGAATATCATGCTTCAAATACCGTGACGTTTCTACAAAAATTATTTTATTTGTACTTGTATGTATAAATGTAATTATTTGTTTGCATTTATAAGATGCAATATAATTATTATTATTTTAAGTGTAATTATAGTAATGATTTTCATCTTCTATTTTTGAATTTGACTGAATTTATTGTTTTTATACCTATCTGTAGTATATTTAGCCAGTTTTTATTATCTACATGTTCTACCAAAATTTATATTTATATGGATATTTATATTTTTTATACATTTTTTAATTACTTTCTCACTGAAAATATTATTGGAAAATAAAGTATATGAACTAAACTAAAAAAAATCAAATAAATGTTTCATTATGTATTGTTAACTAAAGTAATACATTTTGAGTACAATTGTTTGAGAATTACTATGTCAGATTGGAGAGCAGGCGAACCTTTTTTTCAGAATTTCACCCATTCCCAAATGATGGTATTTCCAACAAGGTGACCTACAAATATCACGCAAGTGTTGAAAAAGGCGAAACATGGCAGCAAAGACTGGAAAGTTTTTTTCAGCTCAACTCCACCACATATCATTAAAATGGACACATTTTGCATACAGCAATTCAAACCTTCACATGGTCAAAAAATTCTCAACAAATGTTTTGATCAAAATCAAACGATTACATTATAATTGAATGAAAAACATGAAGAAATAACATAATTGAAGCAAATGAGTATTCATTATCTGAACATTCATTGGAAAAGTTGTCGAAACGTCACTTTCCGAAACAAGTCTCCATAGCAATACTCAATACAATATATCATCATACATACAAAATATCGTCAATTCACTGTTAGCGGATTTATCAAGATTGATTCAGCGAGTTCAGTAGTCACACCCCTTCGTAGTCAATTGGTTCACAATCTATTGTGAAACTTTTTCATAATCAAACTGCATTTTTCACCACTGTTTCGTGCAAACGTAAATCGAATTCTGATAATCTGGAATTAGGAATATTGACATGTGCAATTAAAAGTGGTCCAATAAATAGCTCATTCAGGAAAAATTCAGTTCTGACAGTTCAAATATGTGTAATTAGAATAGTACATGAAGTGTACTCAAACGCAATGGCCATTAATCGAAAATCAATTTTATTTCAGTTTTTACTCACCATCGGATGAATACTGTTTTTTTGCTATTCTTTTTTCCAATAATGATGAATTTGTTTTGAGTTATAATGAACTGTTTGTGGATTAAGACATCTATCTGAAAATCAGATATCTCTGAACAAGAAAGTTGATTTTGAGTGAATGAATCTAAATTCATATTAATAAAGAACAATTTTGATACAATTTATTACCCTCTGCTGCATTGTATCAAAACATCTTATTTCCTGGGAATTTCAAAACGCCAGATATTATTCCGATACATGAAATAACTAGAGCCATATACAATGTGAGCAGCCACACCCTCATATTTCGTTTAGCATGAAATAACTCTAAAATTTCTTTGACTCAAGTTGTAGTACTCGGGAATACCTACCTTTATGTTTACGGAACCTTTGTATATCCATTTTGCACGGCTAACTACGACCAAATGAAAAGTGAAAAATTGGGAAAAACATACTAGGCATTTTTTTATCGCAAAAATAACACAAGATTCTGTTTCAGAACACCTTAAAACCCCCAAATCTCAATGCTTGAATAATTTGAATATACAGGGTATCATCTGTAGCTGGTAGCATTATCAACTCTAATCCATAAATAATGCTTGGAAAATTTCCAAAATGTATTCTCTTGTCACAGAATTCCCAAAAATATTTAATTAATACTTTGAAAAATAGCCAAATATCACTTTTCCAAGGCTAACTCTGATCAGAATATCCCTGTATATTTAAATGATTCAAGCATTGAGATTTGGGGTTTTTAAGATGTTCTGAAACAGAATCTGCTGTTATTTTTGCGATAAAAAATTGCCTAGTATGTTTTTCCCAATTTTTCACTTTTCATTTGGTCGTAGTTAGCCGTGGAAAATGGATATACAAAGGTTGCGTAAACATAAAGGTAGGTATTTCCGAGTACTACAACTTGAGTCAAAGAAAATTTCGAATTATTTCATGCTCAACGAAATATGAGGGTGTGGCTGCTCAAAGTGGGACACACTGTATATATTGAAGTATTCTGGCATATTAACACTCTTGACTTGAGTTTCAATACATATACATTTTACACATTATCTCGTTGAACAAAACTTATTGTGTTGATACCAATCGAGATGTAGAGAAATGTCTACTGCTCTTCTTTTTTTTATTTATACACCTCCTTTTTATATACAGGGCTATTCAAATTTGTTTATGTACAAGGGGATCTCGTAAACGATGAGAGATAGAGTGTCGATCGAATCGTATCAAAGTTGCGTATTTTAGAGACCTATTCAATGATGTAAAAAAATTGAATTTAGCTCTTTTGGTTCTGGAGATATACAGGAAAAACCAAAATATCCCAAATTATGTTTTTGCCTGTATCTTCTTTATTCGCAGACATATTCAAAATCTGTCCACATTTTGCTATTGGCACTTGAGGTGGGCATCAGAATATGTCCATGAATCTTTTATACAGGGTGTCATCTGACTTGGGCCACCCCCATCTTTGAATTTTTAAGTAAGGACCTGCATTTTTTGTTGTAGTTTTTGGATCGTCGACGTTCACTTCATACTGAGAAATTGAATTAAATTTTATATTTCGGGATATTTCGGTAATATCATTGGGTGAGTTTTTTCCTTTTAAATAACGGCCCTGGAATTGGTTGACTGAGTTAAATAAAAACACTATAGCAACTTTCACGTCTCCCCATATACCAAAGTGTTTTTCGAGAGTTTTTCTTTTTATTTTTAGGTAACAATTCATATTTCTTCACATTTTCAATGCCCTGTGAGCATTTTGTACAATGAGCTTCGAATAGCAAAACCTTTTATGATTATCTGAAACATATCTGAAACAAAACTAGATTATGTGTATTTTGATAAGCTGGAAAAGAAATGATAGCAATAATCACATCCGAAACGAACACTATAATAAATTGTAATGAAAATTGAAATGAAGTAATTCATATACACAAAAAAATAAGTGGCGCAATAAATGTTCGAATTGGAGTCCTTCCATTTCGAGACATTTTTTAACTCGTTTTTTCATAACATTTATTGCCCTTAATACAATTCTTTGATGCACTGTTGCGAAAGCATTAAAAATCCTCAATCTCAAGTCTTCCACATTTTCCTGCACCATAAGTGATTCTTGGTGATAGAAAGATCATAACACCACATTTTCGCTAGTTACTATAATACTTACCTATAAGTTGCTAATGTATTTAGTTACCATGTTCAATACCCATGAAATCTCAGTAGACTATGAGAACAATTGTAGATAATATTTTGACACTTGTCAAATTTTTTGTATATCTTTGAGTTTATTGGTGTGAAAATGATGTTTTACATGATGAACATTTATTATGAAAACCATGGAAACAGTTATGCTACAGCCCAACGGTATATGGACATTTATCCCGTAAGGCGTCAACCGCATGAAACTTTGTTCCAGAAATTAGACAAAAACCGCAGCGAATATGGATCATTCAATAAGCCTCGCAAAAGTTATGGTAACAGAACTCCACCCGAAATAGAGTAGAGTATTGTTGAAAAAGTAGCTTTTTTTTTATTTTACTAAACTCCCAGTAATATCACTAAATTTTAGATTAATGAAAATTCATCGAAATCATCGGTACAAATTGCAGATGAATTGAAATTACCGCAGTTTGGTGCACTCTCAGGAAGCATAATTTTAAATGTTACAAAATTAAAACGGTTCATTAATTATATCCAGGAGATCCCGAAAGAAGAAGAAATTTCTCCAACTGGTTGCGTAGACAAATCGTAAGAGATGAGAATTTTTGGAATAACATCATTTGGACCGATGCTAGTCGTTTCACAAATTGTGGTGTATTCAATAGAAACAATGAACATGTCTGGTCCCAGACCAATGAAAATAATTTCAGAGAAGTTCGTCTTAAAGTGCGATTTGGGTTCAATGTATGGGCAGGAAATTTTGATATTAAAATTCTTGGGCCAAATATTTTCCAGGAGACATTGAATTCTTAAGGACCACCTTCACTAAATACCTCGAAGATATTCCAATAGGTAGGTTGAATGGAATCTGGTTTCAACATGATGGAGCTCGTCCTCATTGTACAAAAAGAGTTAATCAGTTTCTGAATATCACATTCAACAACAGATGGAAAGAAAATAATGGGCCAATAAGATGGCCTGCAAGATAACCAGATCTTACTATTTTAGACTATTTTATATGGGGAACATTTAAAAATAGGATTTATGCTGGCGGAGAGATAGAAAATGTGGATGACTTGAGATTGACGATTTTGAATGCTTTCGCAAGAATGCAGCTAAGAAGTATATTAAGGGAAAATAATTATATTAAAAAACGAGTTAAAAAATGTCTCGAAATGGAAGGACTCCAATTCGAACATTTATTGCTCCATTAATTTTTTTGTATATATGTATAAATTACTTCATTTCAATTTCCATTATAACCATAGTGTTCGTTTCGGGTGTAATTATTGCTATCATTTCTTTTTCAGCTTATCAAAATATATATAATCTAGTTTTGTTGTGGATATGTTTCAGATAATCATAAAAGATTTTGCAATTCGAAGTTCATTGTAAAAAACGCTCAAAGAGCATTGAAAATGTGAAGAAATATGAATTGGTACCTAAAAATGGAAAAAATTCTCTCGAATAACACTATGGTACACCATGGTACACTATGGACAAGGGGAGAAAGTTACTATTGTGTTTTTAAAAGGGAATAATTTACCCAATTATAATAAAATAGTACCGAAATATCTCGAAATATAAAATTGAATTTAATTTCTCAGTATGAAGTGAACGTCGACGATCCAAAAACTACAACAAAAAATTCAGGTCCGTATTCAAAAATGCAAAGATGGGGGTGGCCCTAGTCAGATGACAGCCTGTATAAGAGATTCATGGACATATTCTGATAGGTCACATCAAGGGCCAATAGCTAAATGTAAACAGATTTTCAATGTCTGCGAATAAAGAAGATACAGGCAAAAAATAATTTGTGATCTTTTGGTTTTTCCTGTATATCTCCAGAATCAAAGGTGCTATATCCGATTTTTTCACATCATTGCATATGCCTCCAAAATACGCAACTTTGTCACGTTTCACCCGACACTCTATCTCTTATCGTTTAGGTGATCCCTATGTACATAAACGAATTTGAATAGCCCTGTATTAATAATCAGTTTTTTCCGCAAACGTCAAAAAAAGTAGACATTATTAACGTCAATTCATGATGTTAAAGTATGATTTCACAGACGCCACTTTTTTGTACGGCCGTGAGCGGACAAAAAAGTACTTTTTTGTACGCTGACGGCCGTACAAAAAAGTAGAATTTTTAACAGGGAAAATAATTATTAGTTGAACTTTTAAACTTTATTAACGATAATATACAACAAACGAAATTTTGATACTCAAGTACTTACCAAAAATGCACAGTCCAATTGTTGCTTTAAATCACTTACAATATTTCTGACATTATAAAATATTATTGAACTGTCAAATTTGTTTTTGACTTGGCAATCACAAAACCAGTAACCACGGAAATGTAGTGCGCAGTTTTATAATTATTATTCTCTGAATTTATCAACTTCGTTGCAATCGTTTTGAATTTTTATTTAAATATTAAATAGTTCTATAGTCTGGATGTCGTTTGCGGAAAAAATAGCATGTTTCATTCGGAGCAAAAGCACTTTTTGTGGCTCGTCTGAAATTGTCGGCCTCACTAACGTTCGGCCATCAAACATTCAGATTCGCCACAAAAAGTTATACTTTTACTCCTAATAAAACAATATACTATTTTCATGCTATCTGCTATTGTATCCATGTGTGTTAATGACTTGTTGACATTGAAGTACTCAATATCATGAAAAGGTATTACTCAAATATGTTAAAGTGTTTTACGATACAGTGTGAAATAAATATTCATGACATCACTAGTGATGTAATAGAACAGGCAGTTATGAAACATGCGACTTTTCAAAACGTCAAAAATCGATTTAATATTTGTCATTTGCTAGCCGGGTTGGCTAAAGTGTCAGCATATCATTCTGGTGCCGTATTTTTTTCAACCCATGGGAAATATTGGATTTTTTTTCTCGTTATGCGACTTTTTCAAATTATTTTACGATCGTCAACTGTAGCTTACTAGTATAGACAAGCAGTAGATCACCAGGCTTCTGGCTGTTATCAATTAAATTGCTGCGGTACATAAAAGTGGAATAAAACAGGGGTTAAAGATGCATTTCATCTGTTTATGAGGTGGCTTTATGTGTAATAATTTCCACAAACAATTTGTTTTATATTCCAGTGCTGCATTTCGAATAACGAGCTGTGTGGAGAATATATAAAAACAAAAGCTGTTCCATTCGGCATATGAATATTTTACAGCAAATACGCAATTTACATGTACTTTCAGCAAAAATATTCATTTGATCTCGAAGCCGCCTCCAAAATTTTATTTCGGAAGTTGCGGATTTCCAATTAGGCACACGCCCCAACTAACTCACGATTCAAATCCCTACTTCATGATATTACTCCAAATTCCCTGAATTTAAAGCTGCAAATCCGCTCGAAGTTTTATATAATTGTTTTGAATGGATTAAGGGGCCTGGGATAATTAGGGTTCATTAGGAGAAACATAAAATTATCAGAAACTTTTCGAATGCGAGAATGATTGCCTACTGAATGAAAGGGGAATGGTTTAACCGTAACAGCAAATTGAATTGATGATTACTTTGATAGGCCCCTGGGATTTTAATATTCAATTACACCTCATTGAACTTGAAACGTTTCGGACATTCAAGCCCCAAGCGTCACACTTATATTGAACGCAGTTTTTTGCTGTGAGCTTTTTCATGGATTTACTACATACTACTGGTTACATCGTTTGAGCTTGTTTAGTCTCTGTTAAGAACATCATAGAGCATCAGATAATTACAGATTTTGAGGACGGATTTTCTCTTTTCTGGGATTTCAACCACTGAAAATTATGTCAGTGTTGGGTGTTAGCGATCGGACGTGTGCTAGGCATATGGAAGATTCATTTTTCGTTTGCAGAAAAAAGTAGTTTTTTTTTATCTCTCATGAATGGCATTTTAACACAATAACATACAGGCTGATTCACGGTGGATGGCACATTAGACGTTTCTGGTGAACCGGACAACGGATCACTTTGAAAATTCAATGGAGGGCTTATTCGGACATTTTCTAGCCAACTAAAATATTTTCGACAATGCGGTGATGCCGCTTCTATTAGAAAGCAGTAGCAACTTTGATTTTTCAAATGGAACACTCTGTATATTATATTATTTTTGGAATCTCCAACAATTGCCCGACAACTTTTCCTGATATTTCCCTATACCTATCTGTTACTATTTTCGAAATAAAAATTAATTTCAATTTTTTTCTTCGAAAATCATGACTTCTAAAAATGCCGATATCTTTTAGTTAAGAAGTACTATGATATCGAAATTTGGTTTGGAGTTAGGTGATACTTGGACACTTCCCACACGTCAGCCTAATCTCCGTTACTTCAATACAGGTTGGTAAAAATACAGTTTTTTCCTTTGCTTGAAAAAGTTACTGAAATTTGATTATTTTGAATGGAACACCCTGTATATTATCAAAAATTCAGAAAGCTGCTGAAATTTGCTTTCTTTCTATGTATATTATACCTATACCTAACTAGTCAAGTTTCGGACTTATGAGCATTTATTTGTGAAAATGTCCCTTCAGAATGGTATTTCCATTCGGTATTTGGTAAGCAGGCCATGATTACTATTTGACAGTAGCGTTGTGACATTATCCTAATAATATCGACATTTTCGTCACTTCAGAAGTTGCAAATACTTTCAAAACTATTCAAACGAAGTTCTTATGAATTTGTTTATTATTTTTGGACAGTGTGACAAAATTATCAGCAGAACATGTAGAAACTTCAATGAAATGTATCCGAATCTACCGCCAATGAACCTCAAGAAATTTATACGAATTCAGAACAATTTCAATATGTTTGGATAAACTTTAAAAAAGCACCAAGAAACTTGAAATTGGAAATATTGATATGATTAATTATAAAAAAGTAAAACAATCATGTGGAATATTTCAAAATATGTTCGAATCGCTGGCCGTTCACTTCCAAGCACTTTAAAATGCGGGTGTTGACTGCTTTCATGGTGGCAGATCTGATTTCATTGGGATCCAAATCTTCAAATGTTTGGGCAATCCTTTCTAACAATTCATCTCTCGAACGCACGGGTATTTTGTAAACTTTTTCTTTAAACATTCCCCACAAATAAAAATCTAATGGATTAAGATCGGGTGATCTCGCTGGCCAATTCCATGGTCCCAAGCGCCTTATCCACCGATCGTCAAAAAGTCTTTCCAGTTCTGCGCTCACTTCTCTTGTGCAATGTGTAGGAGCTCCGTCTAGTTGGTACCAACAGTTTCGATATTCTTCGAGTGGCAGATTATCCACGAAACTCTCTACAGTATTCTCCAAAATATTCAGGTAGCTTCTGGATGTTAATGACTCCTCGTATATCACGTACCTCACTTTGTTGTCCATCAACATGCAGAAGACATTAAAACTAAATTTTTCTTGAAATCTGGCTTCTTTTGTGACGTGAGGATTTTCACTGGACCAATAATGACGATTTTTTCTATTGAAAATCCCTTCTCTCGAAAATTTCGATTCATCAGTCCAAATAATTTTATTTAAAAAAAGTTGATCTTCTTGAATGCGTGTCAACAACATTTCTTAAAATTCTACTCTCTGTTGAGGGTCTTGAGGCTTCATTGCTTGAATTTTGGTGAATTTATAATCATGCATTTTATGTCTTCGCAAGATTCTTTGAACCGATGAATATTTTATACCCAAATCTTCTTCAGCACTTCTTATCGATGACTCGGGAAATGCGTGAGAATATGCTAAGACATTAATCTGGTTGTCTTCAGAAGTTACGGGTTGAGGCAAGTTTCTTGGTGCTTTTAAAATTGATCCAAATGCATTGAAATTGTTCTGAATTCGTATAAATTTCTTGAGGTTCATTGGCGGTAGATTCGGATACATTTCATTGAACTTTCTACATGTTCTGCTGATAATTTTATCACACTGTCCAAAAATAATAAACAAATTCATAAGAACTTCGTTTGAATAGTTTTGTTCCATCGTTTTGAAGGTATTTGCAACTTCTGAAGTGACGAAAATGTCGATATTATTAGGAGAATGTCAAATAGTAATCATGGCCTGCTTACCAAATACCGAATGGAAATACTATTCTAAAGGGACATTTTCACAAATAAATGCTCATAAGTCCGAAACTTGACTAGTTAGGTATAGGTATGAAATTCATAGAAAGGAAGCAAATGTCAGCAGCTTTCCGAATTTTTAATAATATACAGGGTTTTTCATTTAAAATAATCAAATTTCAGCAACTTTTTCAAGCAAACGAAAAAACTGTATTTTTTTACCACCCTGTATTGAAGTAACGGAGATTAAGCTGACGTGTGGGAAGTGTCCAAGTATCACCTAACTCCAAACCAAATTTCGATATCATAGTACTTCTTAACTAAAAGATATCGGCATTTTTAGAAGTCATGATTTTCGAAGAAAAAAATAGAAATTAATTTTTATTTCGAAAACGGTAACAGATAGGTATAGGGAAATATCAAGAAAAGTTGTCGGGCAATTGTTGGAGATTCCAAAAATAATATTATATACAGAGTGTTCCATTTGAAAAATCAAAGTTGCTACTGCTTTCTAATAGAAGCAACACCGCATTGTCGAAAATATTTTAGTTGGCTAGAGAATGTCCGAATATGCCCTCCGTTAAATTTTCAAAGTGATCCGTTGTCTGGTTCACCAGAAACGTCTAATGTGCCATCCACCGTGAATCAGCCTGTATACAGGGTGTTTCATAATTGAATTCTGATCCTGAAGGGCGATAATCCTTGGATGATTTTAGGAAAAATGCTTCATATGAACATAGGTCCGTAACAGTGTCATTTCTCAGATACAGGATGTTGAAATTTAACAAAAAAATCAGTTCTTCCCCAATATCTCTGAAACCACTTTGGCTTCTTCTTTCAATTTTGGAACATGCCAATTATGCATGAGAATAATTTTTTCCATGTTGAAGGATTTCTTAATTTTCATCAGTGGCGTCCCTGTTAACATACCCTGTCATGTTTTTCATCAAAATAATGATACGCCACTGCCTTTTTTTCAAATAAATGTTATTTTTGCAATTGTCCTTTATCTTTTCTAAAAATGGTCTGTTGTATTTTTTTCGTCTGCAGGATGGTTTTCGATTTAGGAAATAAAATACCTTTCATTTGCTTGTCCCTATTCGACTTTTTCTCTTAGTCTTAATTTCACAATTGTGGCACCCAAAAGATCAAAGCAATATTTTTATAATTTTATGGTAACTATTATCAAGTTTTTGTAATGAGTATGCATATATAAAAATACATTTTTATTTTTGAAAACATAACTAATTATGAACAAATAATACCAAAATCAAATTGAGTGTTCAAAATGTCCGCCTCCTGCAAGTATGCAAGTTTCAGCCCTCCTCATGGACTCGCGTACTCTTTGGAAGATCACTGTAAACTATTACGCTGTTTCGCAATTCTTCCTCCGTTTGAATTGGTGACTCTACACCAAGGTTTGAAATGTCCCCAAAGAAAATAATCGAGACTGTTTGAGTCTGGGGATCTAGCTGGCCATGACTCTGTCCCCCACGACCTATCCAGCGATTATGGAAGTTTTGGTTTAAATATTCGCGTGACAGAGCACTAAAATGAGCAGGTGCACCATCGTGCATAAACCACATGCGATTTGGCATTGAAATAGGAACATCTTCCAACAGAATTGGCAAATTATCTTCAAGAAATCGGCGATAATTATGTCCATTTAATCTCCGTGGTAAAAAAGGTCCAATTAGGTAATCTCCAATAATTCCAGCCCAGACATTCAATGAGAACTGCTTCTGGTGATGAGATTCCACGATTGCATGCAGATTTTCCTCTGCCCAAAAATGATTATTATGAAAAATTCTGATCCTGTTTTTGATAAAACTAGCTTCGTCCGTGAATAAAATTTCTCTGTCAAATAAAGGATTTCCAGTAACTTTTTGGAGAAACCATTGGCAGAAATTCACTCGTGATAGAAATTCTCGAAGAAGTAGAGCCTGAACCCGTTAAATGTGATAGGGATATAATAAAAAATAATGAAGAATCCTCCATACCAGACTATGGGCAATATTCAAATTATTGGCAACTTGCCTCGTACTTATTTCAGAATTTTCGTCAACTGAATTTAAAACAGCTACCTCAATTGCTGGAGTTCTTGCTGTTTCACCTTCTGTTGGTGTTTGATATCGTTCGAGCATCAGGAACCATTCTATTTGGGAAGCGCTCTTGATACAGTCGCCTGGCTTCATATGCGTTCCCGTCAGCAACTGAATCTATCGATTTTTGATTCATAGATGACAACTCTTGAATCAGATAGTGAATAACAATTCAATATCGGTTTCTCGCTTTCAAATGGAACACCCTGTATACAAAAGTCCAAATTTTATGAATATTGCCGTTTTGGAGAGAAAGTATGGTCACGAATCAAGTAACGTGAAATCTCTCGATATTTCTATCTTTTAAATTTTTTCGATTTGTCTAATTTTTCAAAGAAATTTGAAGCAGTGGGAAATAGCGATGGGTGTCCAAAGACTGAACTGCGTTGTCACCTCTGAATGACGGAATAAAAAAATCATCCCATTGGGTATCAAATTTAACGTCCAGGCGGAAAGTTTGTTTTCAGTATATCACAAATTGGCTTGAAGCTGCTATTTGTTATACCATTGACCAATGTCATGTCAATCTCGATGGTTAATTGAAATCCGGCCACGTTTTTGTGACCTACAAACACATGTTACATATAGGGATCCCGATTGACAGCATGATATACATTTGCTGGCTATAATATCGCTCCCAGAGTGATTATTTGTCAACGAATTCCATTTTCTATCTAGCAAATAAACAATTTGATGGTTATACCTCATAAGTTTCCTATTTATATTTTCATATACCGGGTGGCTACGGAAGTATTGCCTACGGAATATCTCAGTTATTGTATGAAGTAGGTTTGTGAAATTTGGAGCGTCGATATAATGACATAAGAGCTAGAATTTGAGCATATTGACATGTCGAAGTTAACTTCCGGTCTGACCGGAAGTAACATCAACTTTCTTATTTCAGAAAGAAACCCTATTTTTTTCTTTTCGCTTTATTCAGCATTTAATTCCCTTTCTAATGACATATCACAAGTTGGTATCTAACCAGAAACTAGATCAGAAAAAAATTATTACTGAAATTCACCGAGTAGGCCGTGGAAGCAAAATGAAAGCCAAAAATTGAAAAGTTGGCGATGGAAACCATACGTCACTTGATAACAGTTGCTACTACTGTGATATTTTATTTTCATTCGACGGCGTTATAAAAAACCGCCAAAAAAAATATTGTAAAAATTGGGAAAAAAACAATACTCTGTAGGTCCATAACTTAAATAGGAACATACAACTTTTTCTTGCCTGTACTATTCAGCATAACCATTCCTTTCTAATGATATGATAGAATGTAATTTTTTGAAATGAAATACCAAAAAATCCAATTATTATTCTTCAAATATCGAAAAAACAGATTTATCGAAAAAAAAAATTCAAATTGATAGGATTAAAGATAAAATAAATTCAAAACAAATGTTCGAAATGCATTCCCTCAGCGCCAATACATTTATTGACTCTGGTGATATTTTCATGTAAAACGTTTCTCAACATTTGGGGCGTGATATCTTGGAAAGATCTACGAATTTTTACTTCTAGCTCATGTAGAGTTGTAGGCTGTGTGGAATACACCCTATTTTTAAGATGCCCCCATAGAAAGATCAGGTGACCTTGGTGGCCACCTGACTGGACCATGGGTTGTTATAAGTCTCTCTTGAAAGCGATTTTGAAGATAATTTCTCGCTATTCTTGAATTATGCGGAGGGGCGCCATCTTGCTGGAAGTACATTCTCTCAGTTATTTTCGCTGGTAGGTTGTTAATGAATTCCGAAATTTCATTCGTTAAAAAATTAAAGTATCTCTCTCCGGTTAGTTGGCCTTGAAAAAGAATGGGGCCAACAATATGAGTTCCAACTATTCCTGCCCAAACATTCACACCAAATCTCTCCTGGAAGCCGCCTTGTCGAAACCGGTGCTCGTTTGCTATCGCCCAGTACCTGGAACAAAAGACCGTTCACACTTTTAGCACTTTACACTTCGACTATCGACAATAATCCAAATAAAGTACAGTACCTACCTTGTATTATTCCTGTTAAATAATCCATTGTTGGTAAATCTTGACTCGTCCGTAAACAAGATATAATAGTTAAATAGGTGATTCTCAGAATTTTGTTGAAGAAACCAATTACAATATTCCAGGCGCCTTTCACCGTTATTTTCATACAAATGTTGATGCAACTGATACTTGAAGGATTTCAATCGATGTTTTTTCAAAATTTTCCTAGCAGAGTCCTTACTTATAGCTAATTGGGCGCCAATCTGCCTTGAGGAAATTGTGCTATCATATTGTACTAAAGCATACATTAATTTCAGTTTCCTCATTAATAACAAATGCTCGTGAACATCAGGCTCAGTTCTTAATGTTTCTTCAAGCCACTGGAAATACCTTCTTGACGGTTGCTGCCTCCCTGGATATCGCTCTAAATAGAATCGTTCGGCGGTATAAGAATTTTTTAAACATTCACCATAAATGAGAAGCATGTCAATTTGTTCGGTTCGTGAATAACGGGGCATTTTTTGAATATTCCACTAACTGATTTCGATTTCCAAACCCTTTTAAAATGGCAGAATCAAAAACACTGCTTCGAACGTTAAAATAATATGGATAGCAGCGTTCGTGACAGCTCTCATTTCTTTTTGTTTCATTCGAAAATACATCTTAATCAGCCTGCTTGTTAATATTTTGGTTCGAATGATTATTGCAATGGAATGATTATTCTGAATAGCACAAACATCATCCATAGGTAGATATTAGAATATCTATGGACGATGGCACAGACCAAGTACGTTTATGTTGTTATTTAACCTAGAACCTACAGGATATAATTTATCATTCCACATTATTTTTAATTTTATTTTTGCGTATGGCGATAATCTGTTTTGTTATTTGAAGAATAATAATTGGATTTTTCGGTATCTCAGTTCTAAAAATTATTTTCTATTATATCATTAGAAAGGAATGGTTATGTTGAATAGTACAGGCAAGAAAAAGTTGTATGTTCCTATTTAAGTTATGGACCTACAGAGTATTGTTTTTTTCCCAATTTTTCCAATATTTTTTTTGGCGGCTTTTTATAACGCCGACGAATGAAAATAAAATATCACAGTAGTAGCAACTGTTATCAAGTGACGTATGGTTTCCATAGCCAACTTTTCAATTTTTGGCTTTCATTTTGCTTCCACGGCCTACTCGGTGAATTTCAATAATAATTTTTTTCTGATCTAGTTTCTGGTTAGATACCAACTTGTGATATGTCATTAGAAAGGGAATTGAATGCTGAATAAAGCGAAAAGAAAAAGAAATAGGGTTTCCATTCAAAATAAGAAAGTTGATGTTACTTCCGGTCAGACCGGAAGTTAACTTCGACATGTCAATATGCTCAAATTCTAGCTCTTATGTCATTATATCGACGCTCCAAATTTCACAAACCTACTTCATACAATAACTGAGATATTCCGTAGGCAATACTTTCGTAGCCACCCGGTATAGGCCCTCGCTAAATCTATCTTGATCAGTATCTTCTGGGGTGTGATTGTTGCCTCCGTGACGACTTTCTTCTTGCCTTGTAAGCACAGTGTCTTTTAACTGAAGCCACAATTGTGCAGTTGGTTTCGCGTTGTTGGCAATTTCTGTTTCTATTTTCACATCCAAGTGTTGCACATCTTTTCATTCGATTTCACTGTAGTGATGAGAGCTTAAGCTCGAAATACGTGTCTATGGTTGCACAACAATTTGAGTGGTTATACCCAATTACTTTTTTATTTTTATTTTCATATATGGCCCCTCGCTAAATCTATCTTGATTTGTATTTTCCGGGATGTGATTGCTGCCTCCGTGACGACGTTGGTTGTTGCCTTGTAAGCACAGCGTCTTCTAACTGAAGCCACAATTGTGCAGTTGGCTTCCCGTTGTTGGCAATTTCTGTTTCTGTTCTTATATCCAAGTGTTGCACATGTTCTCACTTGATATTACCGTACTGATGAGAGTTTAAGCTCGAAACGCGTGTCTACGGTTACACAACAATTTGAGGGTCATAACCCAATAATTTTTCTATTTATATTTTCATATATAGCCACTCGCTAAATCTATCTCGATTTTTATTTTCCCTGGTGTGATTCATGCCTCCGTGACGATGTTGGTTGTTGCCTTGTAATCAATTCTAACTGAAGTTTCCCGTTATGGCAAGTTCTGTCTCTGATTATACATCCAAGTGTTGCACATCTTTTCACCTGATTTTACCGTACTGATGATGACTCGAGCTCGAAACACCTGTCTACGGTTGCACAGCAATCAGAGTGTTATACCCGATAAATTTTCTATTTATATTGTAATATAGCTCCTCGCTAAAACTATCTTGATTCAATTAAATATGCACATTTTCATTTTCAGACTTGGTGAGGTAAACAGATGCCAAAAACGATATCAAGAAACGACATTCCTCATTAAAATCAAACTTCCAATCAATACTCAATTGATTTCATCAAAAAAAAAAATAATCTACGAAGAATAAGCTTGAACAGGAAGTGATTTGTAAATGATGGGGTGTTATGAAGAACACCAGAGTTGAAACTCCGAGTATGTGCTCATAAGTATGAGCATGGAGTTTATTCTCCAATTTATATGGATAAAACAGATTTCACTTTTAGGAGTACATACTCCAAGTACATAAAGTAGATACTCGTGATTTCATTTCCAAACTTCCTTCACAACTTTTGAAACAGATGTCTAGTGAACCCCAATATCTTCTTCTATTCCTTTTTGAAAACCCGGGCCACCTACATATCTCAACAATTTTTTTTTTATTTTATCAACGTTACATAAAACACAACCTCTTCTTTCTCCAGATTCTACACCCAAAAAGAAATTTGATACCCACTCTACATTTTCTATACTGATCCGATACAATGCTTCAAAGTCACGATCACACTTACTTCGTCTAGGTTTGTAATATTTTTGGGAACGCAAATCAAGGATGAACTGAGCTATAGCTCGACTGCAGTCAAACTGACGTCTGCTACCTATCAGGCTCCAAAATTATGGAGTGAATTCTCACCCCGACGAGTATGAACACCATTTTATTCATCGCCAAAGTGAGAGTTAACTTACAATAAATTGTACATAAGAGTACTTACTCAAGCGAAGCATCTGCTTCTGGTTTTAATTCTTATCTCGAGGAATATTTACTCTAAATTATTGAGTATAAACTAAATGCGCATTTTTATTCATATGACCCAATATGTTTCCTACCCTAATTTTGACTAATTATAAACCTCAATGATTACTTATATTTCGGACGTCCATCATCTTAATGGTTGAAAGATTTCTATCTCTTTCAAATTTTTTCACAACGTTTCAATTCCTTGAATCTTCAATCGTCTTCTGGTGAATAGTGACAAAATCAGATGCTACGCGACCTTTTATAGGTCTATAATTAAGTGTAATTACGCGCGGTCTTGTGGCGCGCGTGGTTTCGCGCTTTTTCTCCCTCCAAAACGGTCCATGAGCGGTTTCCATAAGTTTTTAATTTCCACGCTTGGTTGACTGAAGGCACCATTGGCTTCTATGTAGGTGGTTTCCATAAATTTCCGTTTGAACCAATGTTCCTCTCTATGAAGAACACTAGCTTCGTCCCAGAGAATTCGGTGTTGTTTTGTCCAGGCGTGGTCAGCTATTCCCGATTTTGATGTTTCCCCTCGTTGAGTCCACTTTTTGTGTTCGGCTATTCTTACTGATAATGGCCTCTTAGTCTCTCCGATATAGGAATCTCCACATTCACATGGGACTTTGTAAATACAGTTTTTGCTGGATTCTGTTGTGTTCTCTGGTTTCGTCTTGGTGAGGAAGCTTCGTAAGGTACTGCCGGATTGAAAGCAACTCTTGATGTTGTATTTATTTCCGATCCTTCTGATCTTCTCGGAGATACCCCTGATATAGGGAAGAATGAGAACGGGGTTTTGTGGTCTTTCTTCGGTTGTCTTGGTCTGTTCGAGTTGTTTCCGAACTTCTCCTATGAGCTTCTCGGAGTATCCGTTTCGGCGTAGGTCCTTTTTTATTTGGTTAATTTCCGCCTCCAATGACTCCTGGTTGTTGCAAATAGACAATGCTCTCTCCACCAACGTTCATAGAAGAATCCCTTAACATCATCAAGAGTAAACTGGAAGAAGACATCCAGCTTTATGAAAGGACTGACCTCCCCGTACAAGCGATATTGGAACTACTGCAGTGCTGCCTAAACTGGATGTCTTCTTCCAGTTTCCTCTTGATGATGTTAAGGGATTCTTCTATGAACGTTGGTGGAGAGAGCATTGTCTATTTGCAACAACCAGGAGTCATTGGAGGCGGAAATTAACCAAATAAAAAAGGACCTACGCCGAAACGGATACTCCGAGAAGCTCATAGGAGAAGTTCGGAAACAACTCGAACAGACCAAGACAACCGAAGAAAGACCACAAAACCCAGTTCTCATTCAGGGGTATCTCCGAGAAGAAAGGAAGGATCGGAAATAAATACAACATCAATAGTTGCTTTCAATCCGGCAGTACCTTACGAAGCTTCCTCACCAAGACGAAACCAGAGAACACAACAGAATCTAGCAAAAACTGTATTTACAAAGTCCCATGTGAATGTGGAGATTCCTATATCGGAGAGACTGAGGCCATTATCAGTAAGAATAGCCGAACACAAAAAGTGGACTCAACGAGGGGAAACATCAAAATCGGGAATTGCTGACCACGCCTGGACAAAACACCACCGAATTCTCTGGGACGAAGCTAGTGTTCTTCATAGAGAGGAACATTGGTTCAAATGGAAATGTATGGAAACCACCTACATAGAAGCCAATGGTGCCTTCAGTCAACCAAGCGTGGAAATTAAAAACGCATGGAAACTGCTCATGGACCGTTTAGGAGGGAGAAAAAGCGCGAAACCACGCGCGCCACAAGACCGCGCGTAATTACACTTAATTATAGACCTATAAAAGGTCGCGTAGCATCTGATTTTGTCACTATTCACCAGAAGACGATTGCAGATTCAAGCAATTGAAATGTTGTGAAAAAAATTGAAAGAGATAGAAATCTTTCAACCATTAAGACGTCCGAAATATAAGTAATCAAGTTACTACATCGTCTAAAACATTCAAATAAACCTCAATGATTGGAATATTATGAAATCCTGCAATCTGCTTCATGTCTGTTCGATTCATGATGAATAAATAATTGGATGATCAGTCGCAATGATTATCCACACAGTAATTGAGAAACGCTTCGATTTGATCCCAATAACCCTTCCGAAGCGCTCATGCTTAGCGAGACCGTAAGAGTGTCGGTTTCCCATCCATGACTGAAGGGAGAATCGATAGGGACTCCTACACCCTTTCTTATCGCCTTTCTTCCGCAAAATAAATCCCGCCGAGCATTCCGGGGGATCCCAGATACTACTACGCTACTTTGCACTTCGGGGGAGGTTGAACTAGGTGAGTGCATTTGGGTGACTGCGGAATCGTGTCTGCGACGTGTCGTTTACGTAAGCCAATGTTCGGTGTTGTGGAAAATAAAGTTGTTTTGAAGAGGGATCGGCTGCCAAAAACAAGAGTCTGGAAATAAGCCATGGGGGTCACTTTTTCCTGGAATTAATTTTAATATAAACATGTTCATTACACAGCAGGAAATATTTGGGGAGTTATTGAGAGCTACCATTACCGAAGAGTCGAATTTCTTCCTCATCCCTTCCAGCTGAAGTTTGTTGGCATACTTATCAAAATGAGGGTGAAGATAATGAACTCGATTAAGATTGGCAACACATCACCTGTCCGTTGTCGATTACAGCGCCAATCAGATATAAATTTCCCGATCGTAGAATCCGTTTCTTGCACAAACCATTGATTTCATCACAGATATATATCTTGTATGGGCTCGGTAGTCCCACGAGAATTCCGGAACCTCTAATTTTTTTAATTCATCATGTCTTTGAATTTTTTTTCTTAAAAATTGTTATAACCAAAAATCACTGAAGTTCCGGAACTTACACAAAAACATAGAGTAATGCAAAAAAAATCCCAAACAAAAACTGTGGGCTCAAAACAGATTCCCGTTTCAACAAGGTATTGCTTGCTTTTATTCATCAGTTCGAAAAATTCGACAGAATTGTTGCAGCTACATAAAAACTTTGAAAAACATGCTTGCACCATGATACCGAAAAATTAGTCAAACAATCGATTACTAACAAAAATATTATCGGTACATAGGTGTGGAACAATCAAAGTAACACAATAATTATATTGGGATAATATTTGCACAATATTATGAAAATGTTGGCATAATTTCCAAATGAAATATTTTTTTTTAACAATTCGCGATATTGGTCCAATATCACATGGATTTTGAAGAATATTGTCGAAATATTCTTGGAGCAATATTGGCCCTTGAACATTCAGCAGTGTTGGTACATCAATGCGGATCCACACTTATATTTGGATAGATAATATGAAAATATTGGAAACAATTCAAACGTAATTATGACAAGAGAAGAAAAAATGCGATATTGATCCAATATTGCATGGATATTTAAAAATGATATTTGTGAAATATTCTTGAGATAAAACTGGCCTGAAAACATTCAGAAACATTGGTTCAATTTCATTTGATATGTTGGTAGAATATTCGAAGTGAATATGTTTCCTAGAAGAAGTTGTCAAAAAATGTCGATTAAGACGGAAGTTCTACAATTTCAGTTCTTCTATAGTCTGATGTGTTGCCAGTATCTGTCGTTTGGTCTTCATAACGAATGAGAAGAACATGTTGAATACAAGTTTTAGGTTTTAGCTGACTTATGTCAATTGAACAGAGTTTCTACGTAATAGTGTATCGGTATTATTATTTAGATATCGTTGTTGGGTTTTTTTTATCAATTTTAATCAATTTCATTCAATATTCAACGATATTAAGTGAATCCATGAACATCCTGTTCATATTGTCAATAAAATCAACATGCCATACCCATGACAGGTTTTATGTCGTAAAAATATTTTCAAAGTTTCACCGCACAAAAAATAGTCCAACAATTCCTCATTACAGTGTGAAATTGCTTCTGAAGAGTATGTTTTTCCAATTCTTCCGACCTCCCTGATGATCTCAGAAGAGTGAAATAGATTTTTGTCAACCAAAATGTATTGGAGGCCTAGCGAAAGAGATGCAATTCACGCATCAATGAAATAAGCGATTGTCTGTGAGTGATACTTCTGAATAACATTCTCCCTTATCTCATTTATAGATAAGAATCTCCAATGGAAACTGGCCATTCAATAAATAATCAACTATCTGAATGAAAATGGAAATTTTCACTTTCAGATTTTTTCTCTCAAGTTATATAGGGTCCTTCTCAATATCTATCAGATGTAGTTCAATGTCCAGCGTGGCTTCAGCCGGGGAAGTAGTTGTTTTCTGTTACAGAAAAGTGACTCCAATTTTATCGTAGGTTTTTTCCATTTCCAGAGGAGTCATGTATTGGTTCAATTTTCAATAGAGAATGTTTCTCTTCACAACATGAATTCCTTCCAAGAGAGGTTATATTGTACGATGGAAAATAGCGACTAAATTCCAACTTTCAGTCGCAGATAATTCCACAACTGAATTTGTGAACATCCTTGTCATATTTTCAATGAAATCAACATATCTAGGATACTTCTTATATAGCAATCTGTGTCATTAGTATGCAAATAATTTACCCGCCATGATATTATAATTCTCTGAGGTGGGGTCTCTCAGGTCATCAGTATTAATGTGTGGGATAAATTACCTTCTACACAGATAAAAAGCATTCCTTGATTTGAAAGAATTTGAACTTGCCTCAAGGGCGCCCAGCATTTGATATGGGCGAAATGCATGGATATTTTGAACCAAAATTTGAATTTCTTTGAGGCAAACGCATCATTTTCTTTAGCACAAAGTTATATAAATGTCAGGCAAGAAACCTTAGTTTTGTCATAATATAAAATGATTTTGTCTCAAAATCATTATTTTTCCAAATTGTGAAAAGCTTTGAGGGAAATGCTATATTTTTTCTAGCTCAAAGTTATGTGAACTTAAAGCAAAAGAGCCTAAGTTTTCGATCAAATTCGTTAGGAGATTGTTTGAAAATTACGTGCTTTAAAATAATAGACATGATGTCATTGTCTTGAAATAAAAGGCTTTGATATAAAACCAACAAATGCTTCATTTAAAATCTTAGGTTTATGTTGAATTCTTGTTTTGAAACCTTGCATCCTCAAGTGAAAAATTTACTCTTTTTTAAAAAGATCCAAAACGGTCTTGTAACAAAATGTGTGTGGTCTAGGCCAAATTTCCTGAGGATCTTTTTAAAAGATAATAATAGTTCATGTGAAAATTTGGAAAGTTTTAAAGCAACAAACTTGCATTGGTTAAAATCAAATTCAAAATTTAAATTTAAATATTCATAAAAACTTATAGGGATATTAAGAAAAACAAATATTGATAAAAATGTATTTATTTAAATAATAACACATAACACGTTGCTTTGGTTACTGAACACAAATCAGGGAAAAATTGGTAATGCTGGTGAATAAGTTACAAAACAAAAGTAACTCTAGGTGGTACCAACAAAATCATAAAACTCGTGAAGGAAGTAAAACAAATAAATTTCTACCTACATTGACGAATTTTCATATTATAGCCTAACATTGTAATATTATACAGTGTGGACGTAAATAGTCCCCCCCTGTTAACTTTTGAACGGTACGACGTACACACATGGGACGAAAACAGTTTTGAATAGTGTCACCGATACCACATTTTTTAAAACCGATTTCACTCATCATACCTATTCACAACACAAATCTTGCCGGCAAACACCATTTATCAACTTCAACTCATCGACATTCGACATAAGAAAATACAATGGCAGAATGGCGCTAACTAGTGACCAGTGAACTGATACGCTGACACCTGTACCCTGCACCTGTGCCCGCTGCGCGGGCGCAGGTCGTTGCGACTTGCTCAAATTCAAATGGGTATCGGCAAACTTTGGGTAGACCGGTAGACCCGAGCTCATGCATGGCGAAGATAGCTGAGGTAGATTATGTCAACCAAACACATTTGGACCTTGTATCAAGTGGTTATGGTTTTGAGACAAGAGTCAACCAAGCAGGACTGGAGTCAAAGTTAATAATGTTCTCTCAAAAGCATTTGAAGCCAAAAGAATAGAAAATTTATTACAAAAGCAACAATGATTTTCATTCAAGAGCAAAATATTTGGGACGAAGACAATTTCTTTGTTAGAAGAGAATATAATCCAAAAGCATGATTCTTTTGTCTCTAATCGGGTATTTTATGAATATATTCTATTGTTATATCCTCTGATCTAGTTGACAGCTTAGGTTTCCAGAATGAGTAAAAAACCCCGGACAAATGCAGAGAATTAAATTTCTTTGTGTTTTGGTACAGAAAAATGTTACTTATATTTCCATCATCCAGAAACTCCATCGAATATATATGTAGATACAACTTCACTGTACTGTGAATAAAGTAGAATTACATAGAATCATTTATTGAACCCTGAACAGGAAACAACAAGTCATAATGACTCGACTTCGAATAGGACACACCAGGCTAACTCACGAATACTTGCTATCTCGAGAAGAGGAACCACAGTGCCAAATTTGCGAAGTTCCACTTACAGTTAAACACATCCTAGTGGAATGTCCTATGTTCCAGATAGAACGAAATGTCTGCAATATACCTCAAGAAATGAAAGAAGCTCTAAAACCGAGTAATGTGAAGAACATCATTTCCTTTTTAACTGATTTGAATATTATTGAGAAACTGTAACCAGTAACCTAGTTTCAACTTTTTATTATTAAGTATTTGTAATTATGCATTGTTAACAAACTTACTATCCGCCGCTAATAACCATTAGGTTGATGCGGTTTTTCGTAAATAAAAAAAAAAAAAAAAATTATTGTTTTTTGGTTAGTTTCATTATGTTCATCTTGTTTATTTTTCTTATCAACAACATGTTTTTCTCTCACAGGAACTGGAAATGAAAAATAGGTAATTTGCTCTATCAAATTGAGTGGGTCACTGGATATAGAGTTGAGTGGGGTAAATATCCATTAGCAGGTTTACAAGATGCACTGCAGAAAATGTTAGCACTTCTGCGGACATAATACTTCCCTCAAACTCCCTAATGGATTATATTCAGGTTGAAAGGCAACTTTCTGAGAAGCGTATCAAATAACTTGATAAAGTAATACGTACTTCATAAATTGGTAATGGATATCCATCACAGTGGTGAGCAGGGTAGTGAGTGAAACTGCATTTCCAAGATGAACGTAAAATGCAGAGGAATCACTCAGAATTTCTACACAAGCCCCTTCATTTAGGATATCGACAATTCAGACATTGTGATCTTCATTTGGTGTTTCAAAACTATTGAGTTCTCATAGCTTGTAGAGAAATTACCATTATTATTGATGTGTTCATCAAAAAAAAAAAAATTAATGTACGAAAACTAATAAGATCGCAACAAATGAAAAAGGCAACCCAAGTAGCACACTCATATTGGGATAATATCGGTATATTATGATGGAAACTTTGGCACAATATTCGAATGCATTATTAGAGAAAACGAGAACATTTTTGAAATATTCTCGAATCAATATTGGCCTGACAACATTAAGCAATGTTGGTACAATCCAATATTCAAAAAAAAACTTGTGAGTAATTGTGCAAAATATCTGCTTTGTGTACCACCTATAACATTTTCAACACTGGACGAATGACAAATGATGAATGATAAAGCCTAGAAGGAAAGGAAACACAAATTGATAACATAGCAAATTTATTGAATGGCATAAATAAAAATAGATGGATGAAAATAAATTAATGCAAATACTATTAATTTACCAGATGTTTGGCCAATTTCAGTTTGAAGAGTTTTATGTCCTTGGGGGTGAAAATAAGTTCCTAGAGGTTCCTCATCAGTTCATTTTTGAAAAATTTCAATTGATTTGAAAAATTCAACAAAATTTTATTATTCTCTACTGGGTGACATGGGGGAGTTAGCTAACTTTACAATTTTATAAGGGTGGATTTTCATGAAATTTAAAATTATTGAAAAATAGGTGAGTGATTATAGACCAGGTGTACAGGGTGTCCCACATTCGAGCCTCATCATTGTGATCTCGGAAACCAGAAGAGGTACGAGGTCGGTTAAAGGAGGCAAAGTTGCGCAATTTGGTGCTCATTGAAACGCCGCTTTCATATTTGAGAAATTCCGAATATTTCCGAAGATTTTTGGAAATAACCGATTATTCGCGATTTCATTTTTATTTTTTTGTGACTCTATTTGAATTGATATAACAAAACAAATTTCACATTCTCATTGCTACTTTTTATGTTCTACATGATGGTGTTATCAGATTTTCAAACAGACGTTTCGTATTTGAGCTGCCATCATCAACTTTGTTTTTTTAAATACGGCCCTGGATTTTTATTATAAATGTTAAAATCTTCTAATGTCCCAAAACAAATGATGTATCGCACTGATTCGAAAAGTTTATATTAATAGCATTTTCCATAAGAACTCATGTGTTAGAGAGAGAGAGAGAATTGATTTTTGGTAAGATCTTAGAAGGACATCTTTAAAATAATTTTTTCGAAAATGAACGATACATCATTGTTTAAAGGACCTCAGAAGCTCCTAAAAATTGATATAAAACAATGTGTGATGTTCAACAATAGGCATGATGTTTTAATTATTCCAAAAAAAGTCAAACAAAAACTATGAAATTGAATACCCAATAAAAGTTAAAGCACGTATTCAAATTGTAATCCACCTGCTTGAATGCATTTTCGTGTCAGTCTGAAGTTTATGGATGGCACGCTGAATGGTCCTTGCAGGGATAGCCCTGATCTCCCTTATTAGGTCTTGTCGTAATACTTCAAGATTTTGTGGCGTGTTTCGATAGAGACGGTTTTTGAGAAATCTCCAAAGAAAGTATTCTAGAGAGTTTAGGTCGGGTATTCTAGCTGGCCAACGTACGGGACCTTGGTTTCCAATCCATTTATTAGGGAATAATTCATTCAATAAATTTTCAACACATCTCCCATTATGAGGTGGTGCACCGTCTTGTTGCCACCATGGTTGACGTAATACGCCCAAAGGTTCTTCCATTAAGGAATCCAATATATTGGTCCTTATTAATTCTGCATATCTATCGGAATTTAATTTTCCTTGAATAAAAAACGGGCCGATAATTTTATTGTGCCACATACCGACCCATACGTTAAATGATTGTCGTCCCTGAGGTCTTACTTCTTGATTCTGCCTTGGGTTTTCTATTGACCAATAGTGTTCGTTGTGTCTGTTAAATAGTCCATCTGTTGAAAAACTGCATTCATCTGTCCATATAGTTTTATTTAGGAAGTCATCATTTTCATTAATTTTATTTTGCAACCAGTTACAAAATTCTAATCGTCTCTCAGCATCGCCAGGTCTTAGTGTTTGACTAATATGGATTTTGTAAGGTTTTTATCCACGCTTATTTAAAGTTCTCCAAACTCTCATTCGCGGTAATCCTACTTTTTCTGAGAAAACTGTAACTGAAGCTTGAGGATTATTATTGGCCTAAAAAAATAATTTAAAATTATTCATTTTACTTTCTACTTTGTAACAGTTTTCAAACTTACAGTGCTCAAGATAATTTGTTCCTCTTCTGGATCGATTCGTGTTCCATATTCAACCCTTGGCTTAACAAAACTTCCGTACTGAGCTAAATTATTATCAATATTAGCAAAATAACTATAATGCGGCTGCCGTCTTTCTGGATATTCCAACAAATAGCGCTCACAAGCCGTTTTTGAATTTCGATTCGAAATATAATAAATCCTTATCATGTCTCGTTTTTCTTCGTTAGATAAAGTCATTTTCGTTTAATAAGCGTTAACGATTAGTGAACGAACAATGAATTGTCAAATTATTGGATAATTTAAACATTAACAAATGAACTAAGATAGCCAGAATGCACGATGCACAGCCACTTTGATAAAATGCAATTATTTTTGGAAATATTAGGGCCTAGAGTTTGAGGAGTGACACTTCAATTATATTATTTATTAACCACCCACTTTTATGTTAGTTTTTGAGTTTTATGCAGTGCGTTATTGCAAAAAAAGTTTGTTTTAACTCTATTAAAAATCTAATTTTTGTCTCTCTCTCTAACTCATGATTTCTTATGAAAAATGCTATTAACATAAACTTTTCGAATAAGTGCGGTACATCATTTGTTTTGGGACATTAGAAGATTTTAAAATCCATAATAAAAAATCCAGGGCCGTATTTAAAAAAACAAAGTTGATGATGGCAGCTCAAATACGAACCGTCTGTTTGAAAATCTGATAAGACCATCTTGTAGAACAGAAAAAGTAGCAATGAGAATGTGAAATTTGTTTTGTTATATCCATTCAAATAGAGTCACAAAAAAATAAAAATGAAATCGCGAATAATCGGTTTTTTCCAAAAATCTTCGGAAATATTCGAAATTTTTCAACTATGAAAGCGGCGTTACAATGAGCACCAAATTGCGCAACTTTGCCCCCATTTAACCTACCTCGTATCTCTTCTGGTTTCCGAGATCCCAATGATGAGGCTCGAATTAGGGACACCCTGTACATTTTCTGTAATGATCATTCGAATATGTTATCAAACATTTTTCATTTCGTCCTATCATCTCATAGCACGTTTCTAGTAAGCAATTCATTGTTTTTATGGTCTTGAGTTTTTTGTGAAACATGTTGACTAATTTGGGCCAATAAACAAATTTATTTCTTTGAGAAGTATTTTTTCTCAGGAAAAGCACCAGAACTGATTGATTTTCAGTTAATCGTGAGTGATTTATGGAAAAATTGTTTTTTATTCGCTTTAAAACACAGATCAAGCACTGGTAATCGTGAATATGTTCCTGATCATAAGAAGATTGGATTCCTCATACAGAGACTGCGTTGAATGACGTCTGATTTTCTTCAGCATAATTTTAAGAATTGAGTTTTGAGCAAGCAGAGTATTTTTTAAAACACTTTTATAGATGCCATCCCAAATAATGATACAATATCTCGCCACCGATTCCACTAGTTACACAGTAATATTAGATTATTTTTATTGAGTATATCTCTTGAAATATAGAATTTTTGATAAAGACTTCCGATTTGTTTTGTAACGTGGTTAGCTTGATCATCCCATCGCTTGTGCTGATCTAAGAAAATTCAACGTTATTTTATGGAGATAATGAAATAAATTTGTTGGGAGTTACATTCATTTAATTGTTTTTTACATGTGGATTCATGTATTTTCAGTAGCTCATTCTGGAGTTGGTCTGTGTAAAATGGCCATACATTTTTTTGAGCCGTCAAGATGAGAAATTACCTATTTGCTTATTTCCATCACTGCATTCATTGTGCCATTATTTTTTTGTGATCCAAATTGAAAAAAACTCACTAGTCTATCTTTCATACACCTTTCAAATATTTAAGCACAATTGTTTAATAATAATTAGAACGATAGTTTGTCAGTTCTTCATGCTCACCAGATTCATATACAGGGGTCATTTAACTTTTTTTCCATTGATGAGGGATCATACCACTTTTGAATATTAAATTTATGAGATGTACCATCAATCAATCAATTCTTTATTGGTGTTAGGAAACAAAAGTGTTTACACAAGTCATTTCAAGACAAGACAAATCAGCCCACGCACAAGTTTTACTTTTGTGGGCTTTCTCCCATTTATTCACCATGTGCTATATAATTAATGTAATGCACAATCGAAAATTTTGTAATTTCATGGTAAATAAATTATTATTATTATTATTATTTGAAGTTGTACATAAAACAATTACAAAAATACAATATAGGTACAAAAAAGCTTTGAAAAAAAAGAGATAAGATCGTACATTAAAAGTCTGACAGACATTAAAATCAGGTTAAAATTTGTATAATTGAGTCGTTCTGAAATGTAAGAGTACCATTGAAAAACTCATTGACATCATAAAACGCATGTTGTAGAAGAAAATGTTTGAGTTTCATTTTAAAATTTTGGAATTCTAGTTCCTTGGCTTCCGCAGGGAGGGCGTATAGCTTGGGTACCCAATAGGAGATTCCATCGCGTATTCTCGACAGTCTCAAATAATTGGCATGGATGTTTTGATGATTTCGTGTACGGTAGTCATGAATTTGGGAGTGGTTTATATATTCATGTAAGTTTTCTTTTATGTATAATAGACATTGTAATATATATATATATATATATATATATATATATATATATATATATATATATATATATACAGGGTAAAGTAAATACCTTATGTTGTTTGAATTTTTTCCTACAGTCGTCTCCGTATTTCAAACCAGAAACAACTCTCAATGCTCTTCTCTGTATACTGAAGATTTGAGAGCATTGGCTTGAGTGTCCCCATAATAATATGGCCGTGATAGGCTGTAAGTGAAGTACTCAGGTTCACGATTTTCGAAAGACTTCGTAGTAAGAAAGTAATGCTTGACAATTTCTTACATAGAAATTTACAGTGTTCTTGCCAGGTCAGTTTTTCGTCAATGTAAACCCCTAAAAATTTGGTACACTTGGATGTGAATCTCATTTCGCCAGTATTTCTCATACTGAAAAGCATATGTTCTGTTTTCGATTCATTAACTTTCAGTTTATTTGATAGGAACCATCGTTCTATTTGTTCTTTTTTAGTTTCAACTGTGGAAATCAGAGTACTTAAATTTTTTCCTGAATGTATGAACGTGCTGTCATCAGCAAATAGTATAAACTTTGATAGGGAAGATGAATAGGGCAAGTCATTTATAAATACAAGAAAAAGCAGTGGTCCTAAAACGGATCCTTGGGGGACACCATATTGTATATTGAGTAGAGAAGATTTTTTATTTTGGAAAAGAACAAATTGGACTCGGTTTTCTAGGTAAGATTTTATCAAGTTGATACTTTTTTCATGGATATTATAATATTGAAGTTTTTTGAGTAAAATATCATGTGAAACGCAATCAAACGCCTTTGTCAAGTCCAGGTAATTTGCATAAATGAAATCATTGTTTTCGAAACCTTTATTTACCATTTGTGTCAATCTGCTAATAGCCGATGTGGTTGAATGATTTTTTCTGAATCCGAATTGTTCTTGAAGAAAGAGAATTATAATTCAAAATTAGATGTCATTTGGATTTTTAAGATAACTTTGAATAGTTTTGCAAAAGTTAGAATAATAGAAATTGGTCTGAAATTTGAGGGCTCTGTGTAGGATTATTTTTTATGTATGGGCACCACTTTTGATATATACCAAAAGTTTCATCAAGATAGTATGACTTTCTTTCATGATTTTTGCTAGAAAATAGTCTATTGTGGTTCCATTCCATTAGGAATCGTAGGGATAGTTTTTCTTATTAATGTGGAGTGTGCGTATGATGATTTATTTTTCGCTATATTTGAAGGAGTGTAACTGCTTCAATATTCTTAGAAGAACAGTGTTTCCTTTCTCACTTTCGTTGATGAAATTCACAACCGCTTTGGACTCTTTGAGTGCCAACCGAATTCTCACCAGAAACTTCTCCTGGTTACAGTTGATTTTTGATCAATTACCAGAATATCAGGGGTATTAAAATCAAAGCTTTGTTGTGATAGGAGTCTGAATCCTCAAAGTAATAATAATTAGAGATAATTATCACGACAAGAACCGTTGGGATAGACATCCTTCAGTTAGCAACTTCCAGGTGAGTCATCTTTGTATCGCTTCATATAAAAGTAATACGCTATCAGGTGATTGCACATAGCACTTTGCCGAAGTGTATTCCACTTAGCCGAATATGATTTATAGCCGAAATTTATGCAGAGGAAATGCAAGGTGACGCCTGGAGGATGAAGATGTTGTGAAAGCGTTCCCAAATTATTCATCGACTTTCACGTGAAGTTTATACCAACGAGAAATTGAAATGGGAGACGACAAGTAATCAATTTTCAATAATACTGAAAGTACAGAATTGGTAAATTGTGTTCAAAATATCACATTGAAAACCAAAATTTACCATTATAGGTATGTTCGAAATATACGCTCTGACATGAAGTTTTTACAAAACTAACAATAAAACCGGTATGTATATGAACTTCCGTTTGTAGTATTGAGGGAATGAGCTATTATGTGTTCTGGGGTGCAATTTTCAAACTTGATCGAATCTTTTTATATGCTAGATCTTTGATCATCAAAAAATTATTTCATTTTTAAATGTCAATCGAATCTGATTTTTCGCCGAACTAAATATTCTTACGCTGATTTGGCAACGTTCAATTATATGTGATTATACAGATTTCCTGTGGTTTCCAATGATGATTCAAAAGAGAGGAGTTTTGTTTACTTATTTCTTTGTCACTGGTACCCACTTAGTGTTAATTTTTTATGAAGCAAATATAGAATGTTGAAGAATCTGGAATTCCAATATGTCGGTACTGTTTGGTTTTTGTTAATTCCTGATTCCTGGTTGTGATACATGACTTCTTCATTATTGGCTATTCGAAAATATCTTTGGAGGACAATACGTCATTTTATATTTCGTATTATTGAAAACAATTTATGGGGGTGATGAAAATACTCTAGCATGATTCCCGATCAAAAACTTCTGCATGTTACACTCTGGCATCAATCTTCTGCGTACTCTTCCAATATGTTCTTCAAAGTTTTCCAAAGTATTGTTTTTCTATTGACCATAATCAATATCAATTAATCGAGGTCTTCATCTCCGTCACCAAATTTTTCTGGTAATAAATTATTATTGAAGCTCATATTGTGCAACACAATTCCATCAGGCACCTCAATTTTCATTTCAAGACTCCATCATACCTCTCAAATAGAGATATTTTAATTAGCACCATACCAGGGAAACGGAAAAACATTATTCTCAGATCTAGTTACATATCAATAATTTGAAAATGTTCATAAAGACAGTGTTTCAATTCAATCAAATTACTCACCAGTTGCTCATCTATCGAATGATAGTATTCCATATTCACATAAACACCTTCTTCCAAGGCCCCTAAAGCAGCAATTTCATAACGCTCTTTTGATTATCCACATTATTCAATTCATGTTTGATCCTTTAAACCTAACCTAAAAGTGTTGTTTCACCTGTTACATCACACTTTTTCCCCAGCTTTTCGCGTGCGAACATTCGTCTCGCATGGATTTGACCATGCAATGCATTTCAACCGAAGAAAATCGCATAAGAAAAGCATTCATCTATTACAAAATACGAATTTTCCAGTTTCACACGAAAATGTCATATATTCGTATGCGAAACTCTTGTGTTTGAAAACAGCACCCTTGATCGTCTGCCAGGTTTGCCAGAATACTTTCACAAGTTTTAAAGAGAAACATTCTCAATTGAAAATTGAATCAATACATGACTCCTCTGGAAATGGAAAAACCCTACGATAAAATTGAAGTTACTGTTTTGTAATATCTAACAGAAAACAACTACTTCCCCGGCAAAAGCCACGCTGGACATTGAACTACATCTGATAGATATTGAGAAAGACCCTATATAACTTGAAGAAAAAATCTGAAAGTGAAAATTTGCATTTTCATTCAGATAGTTGATTATTTATTAAATGTCCAGTTTCCATTGGAGATTCTTATCTATGAATGAGATAAGGGAGAATGTTATTCAGAAGTATCACTCACAGAAAATCGCTCATTTCATTGACGCGTGGATTGCATCACTTTTACAATTATTTTTTGTATATTCAGCAAAGTGTCCAAAACTTTTAACAATATACGTCATTCACTGAGAACTGGTGATGCAAAAGACGGTTATATGGAATTCCAAAAATGAGCATCATTTGGAGGGATTACAAAGTACCGTTTAACCGTAGATGGACATTTTATAGGGTAATTTTTTTTCTATTATATATTTTATTTACCATCGTGTCCTCTGAAAAATGTAAAATGTCAAATGTAAAACTTATGTTGAATGGAAAGGGCGTAATGAAGTAATTGAAATGAAAAATGGTCATTGAAACTTTTAGTTTCTCGATAAGCGTAGATATTAGTGTTATTGTTTTTTTTTGGTTTTTTTTTAAATTATTTTTTCCGTTAACCAGCTGTCGTCTCCTTACGAAAGACAGCTCTCAGAATTCGAAACTTGTGCGAGCCAAGGATTAAAGAGGTCTCACCTTTCTACGTTCGATTCCTGGCACTTTCTCGGGCCATCAGAAAAATTTCTGCAGTCGCCATGGTTTGAACCATTGACTGTCAGCCAAAGTGATTGGAACATTGTTGCTTCAACCTCTCGGCTACCTAACCTCACAATGAAAATAATTCTTGAATTATCATTATTATTATGACAAATATTTTCATAACTTGTTTGTTCATGTATAGATAATATTTTCTGTTTTATTCAACTTTTTTATGTGTTTTTCGAAAATATTCGCCCACACACTGTATTTTTTGTTGTCACGTGTACGTTGAATTTTTTTGATTTTATCATCTGACTCGATGAAATTTGTGTTGATGAACTGCTACATATTAACGTTGTCTTCATTATGTTTGTTGTTGACCAGACGTTTCCGAAATATTGACAATTTTAGAAAAAAAAAACCTTTTTCTATTATTAATTTTTAAATATTTACCGAATACTCCATAAACCATATTGAAATTAATTTTGATAAAACTTTGGCATGCAAGGAACCTCTTGGTGGCTTTACGAAAGGAACGTCATCTCAGTCACAAGAAAATATATTTATTGATTTTCACAACTGGTTTTCAAGACAGTTTAAACAATGATTATGTTGACCTAAAGAAATACACTTTTGACACCTTCATTGAAGGGGAACTGTAATTATAGAAAGTTGGAGTTATTCATGATGTTTTGAGGTTAATACACCAATTTCTTTTAATGTTACATATACATTTCGAATATTCTACCGACAATATATCTCCTTGCTTAACAACTAATCAGTCTATTTCAAATTTTGAAATTCAGCCAATAGAATTGGAATTACAGTGAAAATATAGCTTGTCGCTGTATTTTCACGGTGATAAACCTGCATAGTTTTTGTTTTACTAGCTGTCAATTGAAAATAATGATGTAAATTATAAACGTCAAATCTTTGTGTTTTGACTAGTTATATTTCTTAATCAATATGAGCGATCGTTGGGGACAAATGGCTATTGGTATCATAGATGAAGCAGTGGAAAAGAGTATTCCGTTTAATACGGCCAGAAATAAAGAATCAATTACCAGGCAATTCAATAATTTTCAAATCGATATATTGTCGTCCTAAATATAATTCGTGGTATGATTAATAACCTATAATTTTTTGGAATATCAATTCATTGGCAATCCCAATGCAAAAAAATGCAACTCGTCCTGCGGACTCGTTGTATTTTCAGCTTTGGGATTGCAATTCATTAATATTCCAAAAACTTATCGGTAATAATCATACCACTTATTATATTACCCCTGATAATATCGCAAAATTATGTTATAATGCAACGTTGCTTCCAGAATATTTCACCAATATTATTATTCAAACGTCCATATGTTATTGTACTATTATTGCAAAACGTTCTTTTTTTTTCGTCTATACTACGTTTGAATATTTTGGAAATATTATTCCAATCTATTATATTTTTGCTTTCCCAAGTTTTCGTCGAAATGATTTTTCATAGAATTTTTCCTGTTTCAAGTTATAATTTTATTAGTTTTACACCAAAAAAATTTGCAACGATTATGGTGAAAAAGGAATTTAAAATTCAGATATGAAAAATTTGTGATATAAAAGAAACAAATGATATTGTCTCCACATAAATGAATGGATATATATTTAGCATGAAGAAAAAGAATACTTTTCTCTGAGAAACAGTTTTCTTCCAATGAGCATTCTTCTTGGAATTCAGTAAATTTCGTGCAACGATATAATTATGAAAATTGAAGAAATATCAATTTCTGGAGAGGTTGTCTATTATTTTAGGTGATTTTTCTATTTCTTGGAACTGAATTTCTGTTATTCTCACGAACCAATATATTTATTTCCTATACAAATACGTAGTCTTTTCCGCCCAATAACCCCGCTCATTTGATATTACCTGTACTGCGTAACAACCTGATGCTAATTCATTGCAGATATTTTTAATGTGTGAATCAAACTTCAATTTATTGTCTATATCTGAACCGAGAAATCTTGATGTTGTTTTATTGATTATATACTCATTAGCCAAAGGTATGTAAGGAATATTACAGCGGAATGTTATTATGTTAGCTTTGTTCAAATTGGTTACTAGTAAGTTGGAGTCACACCATTGCTTGATTGTTACATCTCTTTTTCAATTTTTTCTTCAAGCTTATGACCTGTTTTGTCATGCCACAGTATGGTAGTGTCTTCTGCGAAAAGTGTTATCTTTGCCGTGATATTCAATTTGGTGATATCGTTAATATAGAAAAGGAATAGAACTGGCCCTAAAACTGAGCCTTGGGGTACTCCGAACTCTACATTCAATATACTGGAGTATGAGCTACTGTGCACTAATTGACTTCGGTTGCTTAAATAGGTTTTGAGCCATTTCAGACTAATGTTTCGAATCCGTAATGCTGGAGTTTCTGCAGTAATATTTCGTGATCCACGCAGTCGAATGCTTTGGCAAAGTCACAATAGACCACCGCAGCACACTCGCCAACACTTATTTTCTCATATGTCTTGAACATAAAAGATAATAAGGCATCATTGGTTCCTTATTTTGGTTCAAATCCAAATTGTTCGGTGATCAATATGTTGTTCATTAGAAGAAAGGTATGCATTCGTTTTTTCACTAACTTTCCAATTATTTTTGCGAAACAAGGTATAAGAGAGATGGAACAGTAATTTGTAGGATCGCTTTCACTACCCTCTTTGTGAATGGAAATAACCACGGAGGTTTACAGAAAATAGTTTTATTTTTTACATCTATTCACTACGAATTATTACATTCATAAATTGAAAAAAACATTTTTGATTGAAACAACAAAAGTTATTTGAAATTTCAAAAGAACGAAAACTTCAAATCAACCCGCTCTATAAACTCTCGGTATGGATGATGCGAACACAATTTTCATAAATTGGTTGCACATCAGCTTTTTTTTAAATACCCTATCGAAAATAGCAGTCCATGCAACATCAAATAAACACGGATGTTTTTAAAATAAAAGCGCCAAAACAATAGCTCCAACACTACGTGAAAATTAATGGATTCGTTAGAGAACTGAATGATTTTCAAAATGATGCTGGATACAATTCTCTTGAAATTGGAACGCTCAGTCTGCGGAAGTGTATTTGTAAACCTTTCAATTTACGCATGTCAGCATTCTGAGTGCCGAATAGCGTTTCAATGACTACAAAGAGATGCACTTCGAATTCATGAGTGAAATGAATATTTGATGATATAGAATACAAAATAAAGGATACTGCTCAATAAACCCCAAATCTATGATGGTTTAACAACGGTTGAAAAATCATGTACATTTTCTATCGACATGGCATTAGCACAAGTAATAGTATATTTCATTACGAATTCAGAAAATAGGCTTTTTCCGTGCGTGCGCGACATGTTCCCGTGGGAGGCGAAGCCAAACACGGGAAGTCGTGCAAGCATAGAAAAAGCATTTATGGACGAGTAATGAACGATAGTTTTATTCATTTCTACCAGAAAACAACAGATTGTTGAAAAACATTCATTTTTAATGATGAAGGAACAAAAACATGTATTAATAATTGAAATATTTATTGTACAAAAATATCCAGAAATTGCCACCAATCAGGGGTTATTTACCCTGTTGGTGAAGAAATATTCAAACAATTTGCGATTTCTAGAGAACTGTCAACAACATATTATTTAATTTTGACATGTAGGTTAGGTTAGGTTTGAACGTGAGTGGGCCCGTATCAGGCCCTCCACTGCGGCCAATGGCCTATTGTGGCTCACCCTATGGTTATATTTCTCCCAGTATATTCAATCTCTTGACGAAATTGAATAATGTATTGAAAGAACAATTTACCAGGTTTTCTGGCCTTACTGTCGTATCGCCAAATATTGCGAGTCTGGTTCTGACCGCTGCAGGGCATGCACACAGAATGGGTTTAGCCGTTTCATCATCCTCCATGCGATTTTATGTATGTGATGTTTGAGTTTGCAGTGGCCAGTAAGCAAACCTACTATAACTCTGAGATGCACTCTACTGAGTTCGAGCAGTTTGTCAGAGTCCTGTTTTTTCCTTGTACAAGCAATAAATGCTTCGGAATGGGCTAGGCCCGGTAGACTACGCCAGTACTCAAGTTTTTTATTGTCTGCCCAAGCTGTTATGACATTCTTGGCAGTGCTATCTGTTAAACCGACCACCGGTTCTGGTCCAGTGAACGTTGTTTCGGCCACCCTTTTGCTAGGGCGGCCGCTATTTCGTTTCCTTCTAGGCCTGTGTGACCTGGTATCCAGACTAGGGTAACGTTGTTGCGTTGCGCCAGTCGGTTTAAGGTGTCTCTGCAGTTCCATACTGCCCTAGATTTAAAGCTGTTGGATTCAAGCGCTTTAAGTGCTGCTTGACTATCTGAAAATGTTTTTATTTTTTTTCGTGTGTGGTGTTGATTTTCCAGCTCCCTGGCAGACATTTCAAAGGCATATACCTCTGCCTGAAATAACAGTATTTCAGCTATGAAGCTAGTTTACTCATACTGATCGAGCGTTTCACTACTGGGTCCATCCCATATATTCCGTCTCCAACGCCTTCCAGAGTTTTGGAAACATCGATGAACCAACGTTCATTTGCCCTACATAGGTTGGTTTCATTCCGGACCCAGTCTTCTCTTTCGGAAAAGACCACAGTGTAGGACGTGTGAAGGTTGATAGGTTTAGGCATGATGTCTGAGGGCATTCCTAGAATGTTGTGAGCTATTATGCCCTCCAGCATGCTGCTGCCTCTCATGACACATGCCTGCAGTAGACTAATGGCTGCTTGGTAAAGTCTGTATCTTGCCCATCTTGCCTCTCTCTCCAGAACTATGTGGAGAGGAAGTAATCCAAGGAAGAATTCCATTGCTGCCGTTGGCGTGGAGCGAATGCTTCCAGTAATCGCCAGGCACGGTTGCCTCTGTAGTCCGTTAAGTTTAGCAATGGTCATTTTCCTATGAGCCTTGCTCCACCAGACTATAGAGCCATACGTTATCATTGGACGTATGACGGTCACGTACAACCAATATACGTGTTTTGGTGACATGTAAATAGGCAGCTATAATGACTCCAGCGCACATAATTTTTTTCTGTGCGGGCTCATGGAGAAAACTCTTTTTCAGTATGCTGAATAAGCTTGTAAATATAGTGTTTTCGGATAGGTATAATGGAAACATTTTTTCAGGACAAATGGAGTTGGAAAATTTGTGGGTATTAATTCATTCAATTTATTTTCTTCAAAATTAGTTAAAAAGTATTGTGGTGTCATGTAATTCAAGAATGATAGTTATTTTTTATCATCGAATGATATGATCTTTATGCCTTCTACTTTCGAATTCAACACATTTTTTTTCCATTAACGTACAGTTTCAAAATATTTTTTCATAAAATATTGCTTTCGAATGCGGCAAATGCGCAGGTATTGATGGAAACGGTAATTCTTTTCAATTTTATACTTGTTGAATTCTGATTGGATTTTGACATGTTGCTATGACAACAACCCAACTTTTTTGGAAATCACCCTAACCATAAGCACCTAGCTGAAAGACTAATAAGTGGAAATCTTCCGGCTTGAGAGCTGTGATTATTGTTCAGAATTTAGGACAGAGTTGTTCACCAAAAACTCTTCATGATAAACTCGAATATACTCAGATTCTGTAAGAAACAACTATTAACATATTACAATTCATTTCAATACTGAACATTTTAGCTGACACTTCACCATTTCGTTTTATATGAATAAAGGCGATTTATTATTATTACTATTATTTTTACCAGAGTGAAACATCAACAACGCAATCAACTATAAGACACTTGCCATTCAATCTCCCTTGCTCGCACAAGCTTTGTTTTTGAGGGGTTTTCTCCAAAAATCTGGGAGTTTCGTAAAAACAAATTTTACAATTTTTTTTAGTCCATAGACAACTTTGATTGTGTTGTTAATACGGATAAAATCATCATCCACTTTTTATGTATTATTAATCAATTTTTTTATAATTTTTCCTTGAGTAGTATAAAATTAATAAATGTGTGAATTTCAGATTACTATTCAAACCTTGTTTCACTAGTGCACAAGAAAAGTAGAAAATGCATTCAAAACAGCTTATGATTTACCAAAGTATATCTAGAATGAAATAGTTTTAAATTTTGCAAGAAAAAACATATCGATATCATATCATTGAAAACAAATGTCAAAATGAGCACATAAAATGTCTCACTGAAGTTTACACTTGTTACTGAGATGGAGCACATCAGTGCAACCACAAAAATGTTTAAATATTTGTTTTCTCTTAATAACAATAATTTTTATAATAAAATTTCAAATGATTAAAATCTATATCTATAATTATATTGGGAAGGTTAGTCTCTTGACTGGACTAGTTGAAAAACGCCAGATTAGAACTCAGATATTCTCAACCTAAGTAGATGAATATCCTTGGGGATGCAGTCAGAAAAAAGGCCTTGTTAGGAAAACTCATTGCTGAATTGTCAAGCATTCCAAAAACTCTATTTTCATTCTCAAGACATCTGAAAAATTATTAATGATGTACGAATAACACTATAATAAATGAGAAAATCAACTTACTAACGTGAGGATAGTTTGAAGAAAATAGCTAATGCTTTTTCCTTGGTCATTATGTGGACACAAGTTTTTTAAAAGAAGAAGAAATACGAACATATTGAAACACTGTGTGCACAGCATGTTATCTCAGCAGAGACAACTGCAGTGAAAGATTTAAAAAAAAAAATTATTTCTAAGGATTCACTTAGATTAATAACATTTAAAAACATTTGAAAAATAACTGACGATTGCGTCATCCATTTCACGCAGTAGAGGGAGATTGTTACTTGTCAGCTGTCAAATAACTTGTCAATATGAAGTTTCGTGGCAGCACAAATTTCTTTTGATTTGTGCTCTGCAACGAAATGCGTGAAATGGTTGACGCAATCGTCAGTTATTTTTCGAATGTTTTTGAATATTTAGATTATATTAGATTGTTTATTTGACTACGTTATGAATATACATACATTTGTAGCAGGTCAGGTGGTTTCAAAAATGAGGAAAATAAGGAAAATACATCCTCCACATAAAAA
Organism: Chrysolina oricalcia; assembly: GCA_944452925.2. Classification (NCBI taxonomy): domain Eukaryota; kingdom Metazoa; phylum Arthropoda; class Insecta; order Coleoptera; family Chrysomelidae; genus Chrysolina; species Chrysolina oricalcia. The sequence continues at coordinate 60,643,049 of OX101814.2, forward strand.
CATAGACGTAAAAATATAAGTATGTACATGAGTGAGTTGACAGACAAACAAAAAAAAATAAGTAGGACATATACATTCACGACTGGACGGAAACAATATAGTAAATAAAATTTCTAATAAAAAGTCTAATAAAAACTGCATGAAGATAATTTTTGATTTTATCGAACGCTAAACTCAGTCGGACAGTAAACATTATTATTCGTGTGATACTACATACTCATCAATAAGAAACTAGAATTCCCATACCCTAGGTACTCTTCTACCGAATAGAAATTGCAATTTTCTAAAAAAAAATTCACTTTCTTCTTAAAATGGATGAGTTCGAGGTTTTTCCATTCACATGGTAGTTTATTGTAAAGATGCAAGTTCAGGGAATTGCTTTGTGAGATTGCAAGTTTATATCTCGGGGGCCTCATGTGGTCTGCTTCCCTTGTTGAATAATTATGGAAATCATTATTTCTACCGATTTCAGTTCTTCTTGTATGTATTTCAAGAAGACTGTGATAAATATACATAGAAGGAAGACATAGAATTCTTAGTTTCTCGGCATGAGGCATTATAGTGGGCATCAGCCATCAAACGTATAGCACGTTTTTGAAGTTGGAAAGCTCTAATAGAGTGAGGCGAGTTCCCCCACAAGATAATTCCATAATTCAAATGAGATTGGAAAAGAGCGTGATATGAAGATAGAAGGGTAGAATGGTTTATTGAATTTTTTAGAGGCCTCAAAAGGAATAGTTGAGTGGATAGTTTTTTGCATAGTGTATCTATATGAGGTTGCCAACTCAAGCCATCGTCAAGTGTCATACCAAGCAGCTTGACAGATTCTGATCCACTTATCCTTCTGTTTGAGGAACATATCATCTTTTGAGATTTGCTCTTGTTTAGGTTTAGGTTGTTTGCTCTGAACCAAAATTCCGCTTTACCGTCAACAGTAGTGGAGATTTCGTTCAATGTAGATATATTTTTGTGGAATTGAATGAAAGCAGTATCGTCAGCGTAGCACACACAGAAGCCTGGAGATATAGTGTGGAAAAAAGCATTCATGTAAATAATAAAAAGGAGCGGACCTAACACGGAGCCCTGTGGTACACCATGGTTTATGTGTTGATACTTCGAAGAGATATCAGATGTGCACTGACTGCATTCTATTTTTAAGGTTAGACCTATAGAAGTCAAGAGCCACACCCCTTATTCCATAAAAGCTTAGTTTCTCTAAGAGTCATGCGAGACACAGTCGAAGGCCTTGCTCAAGTCACACATTGTTATGTTCACCCCTCGACAATACCCTCGACAATGCCTTCCTTGCACAACTTTTGAGATTGCTTTTACGGTTGTTATTATTGTTAATAAAGTAAAAACACGAGAACAATTGTTGTGAAAGATAAGGGTATTTTTTTTCGAAAAATGTGCCTTACTCGAAAACCAGTCGTCTTCTGAATCGCGAAAAAATCATTTGACACCAAAAAAGACATGTTATTTCAAATAATTATGTGAATTGAACAATTCATTCGAGAGAAAAAAATTAAATACTGAAAAATCGGTTATTCACCATTTTGACAGTTAGTTTGAGGTTATGTCGGAAAGTGTTGAATTCAAAAGTTTTTGATTTTTTTTTATCTACAACTTTTTTTCCAAACATTTTCCGCTAACAGGTCACGTTTCGCCGCAAATCGCAAAAAACCGTTCTCAACCCCTAAACTGCATCCTAATTTCACCATTTTGAATGTTTTCGTGTTTAAATGTTTTTTTCCTAAAATTTGGAACTTCAACAACATTTTCCACTCGGTCCTATTTTTTTCCTTCGGATGCTGGTCCTGTCACCAGCTTCACCTCAGCCTCTTGGGCTTTTTGTGCATTCCAATTGGTTTCACAGCACCCACTGTCTAGTCTAGTCTAGTCCCCTATACTAGTCTGTACAGGTTCTCCACCGGTTGACTGTTGTATTCTTCGGAAGATAGCCTGGGTTTCCCGAATACTGCCTGTCTCTTGACTTGCGGTCTAATGCCTCGCATTTTGACAGTATGCTACCTGCCTTCTTCGTTGTGGAAGAGGAATGTGGCAAGGGGTTTTTCTTCTACAGTGACCGGCAGAAAGTACGCATCATATGGGAATTTTTTTTATTAATAAATTTTGACAAATATTGATACTTGCAATCGCTTCTGCATCAAAAGAAACCCCAAAAGACGTTGTACAGTGCCGTTCGTCTTTTCGAGGTTGGCGGGAAATTTAAAAAAATTGAAAATTATTTCTCAAAACACACTTGTTTGTGAAAATATCGAGAAATGTTAATGAGAAAAGTTGTTCAGATTGACATTTTATAGCTATGTACAAGTTTTGAAAAAGATCTGAGATAAAAAAATAAAAATCAATTTTTTGCCACAAAAAAAAATCTTTTAGGAAACATACATTTTTGACGAAGAAACTCATTAGTAAAGCCAACACTAATATTTCAAATAATGTTTTGTGAAGATTCGCAAGCTATTCCTATTTTATTCGGAGAAAATTTGAAATCTGTGATTTTGCAGTGTGATCAGCTGCTTCATAAGAAGTCACTGAAATATCTACAGGACATTATAATTCCGATACTTTTTATTATTAATTAAGAACCAAGTATCTACACAATTTCAATTTGAAATTCTTAATAGAACAAAATATTAATTAATATTTTGAAATAACTAGAACTTACACAACTTTAACTTTTAATTTTCATACATTTTATAATAAAATTAGAAGCTGAAATGATTATGTGAACCAAACAATTCGATACATACTCAAAACTTTGTAATTGTTCATTACTCGACATGTCTACCCTGACGTTCAATACATGTACTGGTTCGAGATTTCATTTCTCTGGACACATTTCGCAGCATTTGTGGTGTAATGTTACAAATACATTGCCGTATTATTTCCTCTAAATGGTCGATATTATGGAATGGCCGATGTTTATTTTGCTGTGAAAATTGTCTTGCTATGATAACAATCTTGCTACTGAGAAACAGAATTGACCCGATTTTCCTGTAGATATTTCAGTGACTTCTTATGAAGCAGCTGATCACACTGCAAAATCACAGATTTCAAATTTTCTCCGAATAAAATAGGAATAGCTTGCGAATCTTCACAAAACATTATTTGAAATATTAGTGTTGGCTTTACTAATGAGTTTCTTCGTCAGAAATGTATGTTTCCAAAAACGTTTTTTTTTTGTGGCAAAAAATTGATTTTTATTTTTTTATCTCAGATCTTTTTCAAAACTTGTACATAGCTATAAAATGTCAATCTGAACAACTTTTCTCATTAACATTTCTCGATATTTTCACAAACAAGCGTGTTTTGAGAAATAATTTTCAAATTTTTTAAATTTCCCGCCAACCTCGAAAAGACGAACGGCACTGTACAACGTCTTTTGGGGTTTGTTTTGATGCAGAAGCGATTGCAAATATCAATATTTGTCAAAATTTATTAATAAAAAAAATTCCCATATGATGCGTACTTTCTGCCGGTCACTGTATAACGATTCAATGCCAGGCTAATGGGGTGTGTGATTGAAATGAAAACCAAACTAGGTAAGAGTGTGTATTGCGCTTCACAAGAGGGCGTTGATATTTTGGGTAATTGGTAGTAGTCGAGTGGCCAGCAAGCCTGAGCGACCTGAGGCCGTTTTGTTTTTAAAAAGAAGAAACGGGGGAGGAGTTTAACTACCTCCACTTCACAGTGGATGTCTAGACAATTATAAACAATATAAAGTTAATGATTAGAAATGACCATAATAATTATCTAGTTTATATCTCAGTGGTTCAACAGAACCAATTTCTGATACCTTTTATATGATCGACCATACAAGAAGTGCACACTATTCTATAATAATAGTACAGTTGGCAAAATACAAGCTAATAGCTATTTCATGCAAAGCAAGCGTCAATCATTATGCAAATAATAATAAGCAAGCAATAGTGGAAGGTGGTAATAAAGCTTATCTGAGTTGTGCAGCAGTCCTAGAGCTCCTCGGGTTGCTCTCCCCAGGCACGCAGGGTTTCCGTGACAGTCAGAAGAAGTAGGGTTCCAGCACTTCTTATTCGAGATGAAGGAGGGCCCCAAGGTTCCGTGTAATGTCAGTGTCTGTACCCCTTTAGGGATGGGGTTAATGGGAGGTGGACTACTGAGAAGTTGAAGTGTTCCACGTGGGAAATAAAAAGGCCTGAAAGGGTTTCAAGATTTAAACTTGGCGTGATTTCGATATCTCAGGTTAGTAAACATAGAGAGCGAGTTGAAGAATGAAGGATGGTTAATAAAAGGAACTAGTGGTGAGAAACTGAGACATACCTTAGGTGGGGTATGGCCTTCAAGTGGTTATGAAGTTGCCAAAAGAATTTTAGGTAGAATGACCAAATCCACAACGGTGTGTAGTCCTGTATTCACAAGCTACTTCGAATTCTACTTGAAATTCAACTAAAACTGGAAAAAATCCGCAAAGTGCGATTATGAGCCAACACATGGACCTCAGACGACGTTTCCAGTTGGAAATCTGCACAAAATGACCGAGTAAGATCACAGAATCTCAATCTGTCAACTTGCAATTATCAGCGCTTTTGACATGATGATTGATGGATTGTTTCATGGAGCCTGACAACTGACATGTTTACATCTGTTCCAAGCCCATGATATTGGGTAAATATTGTTCGAATGATAAATATTGGAAAATACATGGAGATCAAGAAAATAAGGTTGGATGGAAGCTGTGAACGGAATTGGCACTTGGAATCTTCTGAAATTGTTTCAGGTAAATCAGAAATTACTGTGAGATACATGGGAGATACAGGGAGATACATGGATTACAGCGTAAAGTCTGGGCATAGCAGGAAGTAGTCAGCAATACAAGAAGCAGAAGGCTGGGAGAGGATCGTTGACCCGCTGCAGTGAACCCTGAGTACCTAGAGGTAACGTAATATATATACATACACAGAGTGATTCATGCACCAATACTAATACAGGTTTTCTTTATTTTCCAGGTTTCACCGTAAGGCCTGCTATGGACAACTTGTGATACTTCGAAACTTCTGAATTTGAACTGTGGCTCCATACTAGCAATAAAACTAATAATTCATTTCTTGTCTTCGTTTTTGAATGTATCATAGAATCATTAAAGTGCCAGAATGAATAATATAATGAAAGAAAGATTTATATAATTCGATCAATAACACTCGTAGCATTTTGAAACATAACAAGTACGTGTTTGACTGTTTCTGCCCTTTACCACATTGTATGTAGGAAAAATCTTCGTTGTACAGCCCCATTTTGTGCAGGTGGGCTGTGACCAGTGAGGAGGCCCGTTATCGTTCTAACTTGATTACTACTCAGCTTGTATAGTTCTTCAGTTTTGGGTTTTGACGGTTCTTTAATGTATGTTTTCGCGTGGTGCATGAGAGGGGCTTCGTTCCATCTCTCCCGCTGTGTTCGTTTGATACAGTCCCAAATGCATCCTCGAATGTCGGACTTATTAATCCCGAGTGCGTGTTCTGGGCCAATATATGGAATTGATGAACCGTTTCTGGCTAGTTCATCAGCTTTTTCATTGCCTTCGATGCCACAGTGTCCTGGAACCCACATCAAAGTTGTTTTGTTGTGTTCTGAGAGGACACTGAGTTCTTCCCGGCATTACCATACCAGTCTTGATGTTACCTTCGGGTTCATGAGAGCCTTCAGTGATGCCTGGCTGTCTTAGCATATTCTGATCCTTGCATTACGCATTTCCCTCATATTGATTTCTCTTGCGCATTGCAAGATAGCGTACTGGAATACGGAGGTGTTTGTTCCTAGTGAGATGCTTATTTGGGAGTTTCTCCCCTCTCTGTATATTCCAGCACCAGTTCCTTCGCTGGTTTTGGATCCGTCCATATACCAGATCCACTCTCCAGGTTTGCCCCTGATGTTGTCATCGGACCATTCCCTTCGATCTTGCCTGTTACTTTTTTTCTCACAAATATTAAAGGCACCAGTCTAAAGATGATTTCTGAAATTTGAAATTGATTTAACAATTTTTTTCTATAGTTCAATATATGCCTTCTGATCGGTACATAATTTTCTCTTGATTAAAACAGTAAATAAGATAAATTTGGAGTTTTCACTTTTGTTTTAATAATATTTTGAACTATATCGAATTTCTCCACATACAATATTCATATCCATCTTGGCCCCCATGACGTTGAAGTGTTCACCCTCGTATCCCAGAGCCCTATTCAAACTCCATTTTCGGGTAAATCTGATACGTATAAAAGTAGATCCGACACACTCTCGCTGTGAATGAAGGTCTTCAGCGAAAGTGTGCATGTAATGGAGACTAATTGTTTCTTCAGTATCGATGGCAGGCCTGATGGATGAGCGTCTAACGTGATCTCTCAGATATTGCCTGCGCTTTCAGCGTTCACTTTTTTGGAATATCTGATGGAAAAAAGATCCCGATCCTTGTTCGCTGACATGCGATATGGCTCTCACTCGGATATGTAGGTTACAAACGAGAATTGTGTTTTTTGGATTTGCTGCAATATATTGGATTCTCGTTTCCGGGATTATGACATGGTTTTCGTTCATGTTTCATTTTGCAATTATAATTATTACAGAAAAAAATACAATTGAAAATATTATATCATATCTAAGTCAACGTACTAAGAAATATGAACAAATCGAGTAATAGTAGCCATATACGAGGATATATTGAAAAATTCTTAGCCTGCTATAGAACCAAACAAAATTTCAATGTCAAAATATTTTATTACTCAACATATTCTCCTCTTAATTGGATACATTTATTACAGCGAACCTGCAACGTCTCTAGACCTTTCAAAAAAAAAATATTTCTTCTTGCTCTGCAAACCACACCTCCACAGCTTTTATTACATCCTCGTTGGAGAAAAATTTACGACCTTTCAAACTTTTTTTCAGTTGAGGAAAGAGATGATAGTCGGACGGAGCCAAATCTGGTGATTATGGGGGGTGTTCTAGTAATTCAAACTATAAATCACGAATTTTTTGCATGGCAACATGAAATTTGTGTGCAGGGGCGTTGTCCTGCGAAAATAAAACATATTTGGATAGCTTTCCACGTCTTTTCTCTTCAATTTTTTCCCGTTGAGTGGTCAGTAATGTCGAATAGTAATCTCCAGTTATTGTTCTACCCTTATCCAAAAAATCAATCATGATTACTCCATGGCAATCCCAAAAAACTGAAGCAAGTACTTCTCCAGCAGATTTTTGGACACGAAACTTCTTAGGTCTTGGAGAACCGGAGTGTCGCCATTCCATCGATTGTTGCTTTGTTTCTGGATCGTAGAAATGTACCCAAGTCTCATCCATAGTAACAATTCGGTTTAAGAAGTCTACATCGTTTTCAAATCGAGCACAGATCGAACGCGATGCTACTACCCTTGCACGCTTTTGGTCAACATAGCCCAATTCGACGGTCTGTTAAAATCGTGTCATGAACTGCATCGATATTTTCGGGGACTGACACAGAAACTGGCCTTCCCGATCGGTCATCATCTCCAATGGAAAATTTACCTCTTTTGAAGCTTGCAGTCCAATTTTTCACTGTCGCATACGAAGGACATTGATCACCAAGGGTATTGAGCATATCTTCATAAATCTGCTTACCTCTTAACCCTATTAAATACAGGTACTTGATGATGGCTTGATACTCCAATTTTTTGATTTTCACAATTTCGGTGGACATATTTTTTCTTTCAATTTATTGCGTAATTCTGGTTTACTTTTTTGACGTCAAACTTTACACTGACACTTCTCATAAGTTATTGTTCGTTGCCATGGTAACGCAATATTTTGTTCATGCAGGGAACTGGTCTAGGCTAACTAGATATCAATACATTCTCGTAGGTACATTCAAATCTCATTATAATACTGACACATATTTATTAGTTACTATTGTGAATGTTCTTTATTTTTTCATTATTAATGATTTAGAAATTAAAGTATGTCAAATTCATAATGTGTAATCAGTTTGAAAAGTTTTGTTTCTTGTTTTCAAGTTTTTAAATGTTTTTGCTCGACTCGACTCTTTTCTCAGGGGCAAATTTCGTAGGATTGGCCCAGTTATGATGTTTGTGTTTTTTCTTTTTAGGAATGAAATTTCGAGACTATCCTATGACAATTTTTAATTTTACACACTAATAAATCCGTTTTACTTAATATGGTTAATATTAGAACAATCTAATCTAATTAATGATTCTAATCTTTCTTACTTAGTATTTTCATTTGAGTACTTCTTTTTCATTTGAAATTTCTTATAATTGTATTTGTTATTGAATTCACCTTCTATCTGGCATTTTTAGTTCATGACCGCCATCTATTTTCAAATGGTTTGAAGTCTTGTGATTAACAAGTTCAAAAACTTGTTAATTCTTGATCAAGCTCCTAAAAATATTAGCGATAGCTCAATCGATTCGGAATGACATCCAGGGAAATGTTTCGGAAGTATTTATTTATTTATTTATTTATTTATTTGTAATACATCCAAACAGATTATAAATCCACTAGCTGGAGTATATAACAGTAATTATTGTGATACATTTCAATAAGATGTGCAAGTCTTAACTAATACTTAACAAATTCGGGATATGTTGAGAAAGGGTTTTTTTAAACTGGGTTAGTGAAGTGGAAAAGATATCTACATTTTCCAACCTATTGAATTGTCTACATATATGAAACAACGGACTGTGGAAATGATGGTAAGAGTTAGTTACATCTATGTGAAAAGTTATGTTCGATCTCGAAGCGATTCGCGGCACATTGAAGTTAACTAAGGCTAATAATTGTGGTGAGTCAATAAGATTATGTATGACTTTGTAAAGGAATGTAAGGTCGGAAATTTCCCTACGCTTCCTCAGGGTAGTAAGCTCGAATTCGTCTAGTAGAAGTTGGTGATCATAGTGATTCACTGGATAGGTGCCATGTTTTTTAAAATATAGAAATTTAAGAAACTTATGTTGAACTTTTTCTACAGAATCGATATATTTATTTTGGAATGGATTCCAAACAGTACTGCAGTATTCAAGCCTGGAACGTACTAAATAAAAATAGATTGCTTTTATTGCCTTGATAGATGAAAATTCTTTACTATTTCGGATAACGAAGCCTAATAGTCGAGAAGACTTTGAAGTGATATTTTCTATATGCGATGCGAAGGTTAATTTATTATCGAACAGTACACCTAAATCCTTACATTCGTTTACGCGGTCAATTTTGATATCATTCAATGTATAATCATGTTTCACTGGCGACAATACTCTTGCATAGGTCATAACTTTGCATTTGTTGACATTGAGAGGTAAATTATTGGAGTTACACCATTCAGTCAAGTGGTTGAGATCGTTCTGAAGAGTATCAACGTCGGAATCATCTTGTATGGTTCTAAATATTTTGAGGTCATCGGCAAAGAGTAGTTTGTTGGAACTAATTGAATTACAGATGTCGTTAACGAATAACAAAAACAAAAGTGGTCCTAGGTTGGATCCTTGAGGAACCCCAGACGTTGCCGAAAAGTTAAAGCTTCTTTCTCCTTCATATTCTACATGCAGTTTCCTGTTTGACAAATAAGACCTCAAAATATTTTGAATTCTTATAGAAAACCCAAAATTTGGCAGTTTATGTAGGAGATGTTGATGAGATACTTTGTCGAAAGCCTTACTGAAATCGGTGTATACCACGTCCACCTGCATTTTATTATCCAGGGCATCGGACACGAATTGAGTAAATATGCATTAATTTGGAATCGTTCCACGTTTTTTATCAAATCCATGTTGATGTTCAGACAGTGATGTTCTTACATGTTCATATATAATATCAGATAAAATTATCTCAATTAGTTTGGAAAAAGCAGATATTAGTGCTATTGGTCTGTAGTTTTTTATGTCCGATACACTGCCGTTTTTGTGAATTGGGCATATGCGTGATATCTTCCAAATATCCGGAAAAGTTGCATACTTCAGAATTGAATTGTAAATTATATACAAGGGACGAAGAAGGCAGTCGATATATTTTTTCACGATTCGAACAGGAACGTTATCAGAGCCACATGTCAGCTTATTTTTCAGTTTCTTGGAGGCGGCAATTATTTGTTCTATTGATATTTCAGGTAGGTCCAAGTATAGACTTGTATTGGATGCTGCTTGATGTGATAAAGCCCGATTATCAGTGGTAGGCGAGTACGCAGTGCCAAAGTGTGTGGCAAAGGCGTTGACAATAGCGTTTGGTGAAGAAATAGTTTCATCATTGTGAGTCATCTCCCCAGGGATTCTTGTTCTACTATTTTTAGAGTTGACAAATGACCAGAAACCTTTGGGGTTGGATTTCAGATTATTTTCAGAGTTGGTAATAAATTTTTTATAGGCTTTACTAATTTCTCTTTTGACCGTTTTTCGCAAATTTTTGTATTTTTCAAGATAATAGAGGCATCTACGTTTTCTATGCATTTTCAAATAATGGGTTTTCATATTAATACTATTTATGAGCTCCTTCGTAAACCAAGATTGATATTTTTTTGATATTTTCTTCGCTAAAGGAGTGCACTCTGAAATTATAGATTGAATAATATCGTTAAAAGTACTACACATCGAGTTCACATCGCCATACTCTTCCAAGATGTCCCAATTGGTGTTGGTTATCATGCGCGAAAATTTTGAGTGGTCCATTTCATTAAAGTTAAAACGTTTGGCCACAGGCAAGAATTTTTTTGACTTTCTACAATTTATTTTGACATTAATGGCGAGAGTAGGGTGATGTTGATCCTCTTGAACTAATGACTCTGATTCTAAGTTAACATTACAATTAACATTTCTAGGCGCTAATACTAGATCGAGAATTCTATCGTTCTGATTACATATTTGGTTGGTTTGAGAGAGATCACAAAAATTAATGAACGTTAGAAATCTTCTGACTAGATTGGTGATTTGTCTATGGAGAACATAATTTTGAAACTCTGTGATATTGAAATCCCCGATTATAACCGACTGACTGATATCAGGAAGGTTTTCTAGGAAGTCAAATATTATATCATAATCACTAAGTAAAGTGCCTGGTGGCATATATAGAAGTAAGATGTTAATTGAAGTGTTATTAAAAAGAAATATTTTTACGCTTACGATATCTACAGAATCCACTGGACTTTGGATATTGGAAGAGACAGATTCGTAGTGGTCATTGTTCACTGCCACAATGACTCCCCCGCCAACGGTACCATAAGAGCGGTCTTTCCGATGCACTGTGAAGTTGGGTGGAAATAATTCTCCATTCCGAACATCTTCTCTAATCCATGTTTCGGATACTGCTATAATATGGTGGTCGCAGGATAAGACACTTGAGTAGAAACGGTGGGTTTTAGAGTTGAGCCCCCTGCAGTTTTGATAAATAATACTTAGTTGTACGGAGTTGGTGGAATTTCTGTTGGATGTATCATTTAGTTTTTTGTAAAATCATGGGCATTCCGTTCCTATATCCGATAAATAGATCGGTTTCCCCTCTAGTACGACGTTGTTCAAGTTCGCGTTTCAGGTTTCCAAAGTACTCACGTTGTTTGATTGTGTAGTCGCCTCTAATTGAAATTTCTTTGAATTTTTGATCTGACCGTAGCTTTTTATTGCCTTTGAGTAGGAAAATGACGTCATTACAGTTGGGTAAGACCATTTTCACTGGACGAGGTCTGTCTCCCAGATTTTTTCCTAAACGTGAAATCCGTAGGTTATTCGTGTTACAGTTCGGAACAATTGTTTTAACGGCTTCGAGGCACACTAACTTCGTGTCGGCATCTTCATCTACACCAAACAGCAGAACATTTTTTTCTCTACGTTTTATTTCGTTCATCTCAGACATAATCTCGAAAAGATTTTGGGAATTCCCTGTAGAATCACCCACCTTTTTTTCGAGTTCGTTGACCTTATCGTTCAGAATCGCTATCTCTTGTTTGTGTTTGTTTTCTATGGTTTCTAGACTTTTTTGTAGGTTGTCCAGTTTTTTGTCAAACTGCTCCAATCTTGCGTTCAGGCAAGCAAGAACACCGTCAGATACCTTATCAATAATGTTTTTAAGGAAAGTATCGTCTTGCCAAGTTTGCTTTATTGCTACTTCGGCTACACTTCGAACTTCGCCGATTTGATCGCGTGTTAATGGCATGTTCAAATTAGTTAACGAAAGATGAAACTTGATTCGTAAGATGCACCGCCAAATACACCACCGTCAGGATTATGAATATTATTATTAAAATATGAATAACCAGTGTAAACTTGCACTTTATCGGAGCGATTTTTATCGTGTATCACAGCTAGCACACACACAAGTATGTAATATCACATAAAAAAAAGCATTTGTCATTAACAAATCAAGATGAAAAAAAAGGTGAGAATTCTTTTTTTGTTAACTCAAAAACTGTTATCATTCAAGGAATTTTGAAAAAAGATTCTTGTGTAGAGAAGGAAATTTCCAAGAAAACAGTTTCGACTCCTGGAACTCTATCTCTATTATTTATTATTTTAAATCAACGCCGAAAATAGCCGTAACAACATAGGCGCACTACCGCTTAAGACAGTGTACCACATAAAATTGTTCATTATTTTGTTTATAATGATTATTTGAATATGACAAAAAACGAAAAGTCCAAGATATGATGTTGATAAAAATTTTTGTATCTAACAATGGCATTCAATAACTTTGGGAAAAAAAATTGAATCATTTGTTGAACAATTTTTCTTAAACAAATAGACAAGATTATTATTTTTCGAAAAAAAAATTACCATTCTATTTTCTTGGCTAAATGATAATTGAAAAAAAAATTCTCAAATTAATTTTGATGTAAAGGTTAATTTATAAACATTTCACCACTGAACAAAGTTGTATTGAGGTTTATAGCTGTATTTTCATTATTTAACAAGTCATAAAAATGCAAAAAAAAACTCAAATTTTTTATAAACAAATTCGTATAAAAGCTGATAAACAATAGTTATAAATTTGTTGTTCATCTCATTTCAAGGAGTGAACTAACCTTCACAAGAACAACCTGAAAGTCTATTATCGTATCTCTACTATTTTATAAGTTATATCAATTTGTTACTTGACAAATCATGCTGCTGGTTCAACTTCGGTACAGTGTAGTATTAAAAAGTTTTATAAAAAAAATAGAAGACATTTTTTTTTGTAACTTGATATATATGCCTGTTTTATTTTTTTTTTCAGCTCTAGAAAAAAAAATAATGGTTGTTTATAACAAATTATTGTTAAGTTAAAAACAATGAAATTATTTATGGAATTTTTCTTTCAATCTATGAAGAAATACCTATTATGATTTTGAAACAATCAGAAAATTCAAAAAATGATTATAAAGAATAAAGAAAATTATTTAAAGAAAATAGAGTGGTAAATATTTTTTTTTTGAAAAATATTAATCTTGTCTATTTGTTTATAAAGAATTGTTTAACAAACGATTTAAAAAAATGTCTTCATGAGTTACGGAATGCCATCGTTGGATACAAAAACAGCAATAGCATGATATTTGGTGAAAAAAAATTTATCATCATTTCCTGGACTTAATTTTTTGTCAACTTTAAATAATCACTATAAACAAAATATAATTTTATAGCGTGGTCTTGTTGAGTATACGTATAAGAAGGGCTCCACGAAGTCAAGAATTTATAGATATATTATTTAAACTTTTATGTAGTCATTTATAATAACAGAGGTTGGAAAAAAAATTATTAATTAACCACAGTATAACTTTTTGAAAAATTTACATAAATTTTTTTCCAACGGAGATTTATTCTTTCAAGTGTCTAGATGATACCATGATTCGTTCAAAATTTTAAATTGATATTTGTTACTAAAAAAAAAAATTATGTGGTACACTCTCTTCAGCGGTAGTGCGCCTATGTCGTTACGGCTGGACGGAGACCTATTTTCGGAGTTGAATTAAAATTATAAATAATAAAGATAGAGTTCTGGAAGTCGAACCCTTTTTCTTGTAAATTTCCTCCTCTATAAGAATCTTTTTTCAAAATTTCTCAAATGTTAATATTTTTTGGTTAACAAAAAAAGAATTGTTTTGGTTATTTTCTGATGTCCAGCGTTCTTGTTCTGAAAATATAATGACAGTTTCGGATAGAACATTATCTTACCTTCTTGGCTTTAGTTTTAGAATAACAACTCCGACTCTTTTTTTGCTAGTTTCTTCAATATAAATTGACTTGGATACTATTTTCTCGAGAAGTAAATGAATCTTTTTTACTTTTTAGCTTTGTCTCTAGGGTTTTTTCTGATTTTCAGCGTCATTGGCTTGAATACATAACTGCAGTTTCTGATGGAACATTATTTTACCTTCCTGGTTTGGTTCTGATTTTTTTTTGCTAATTTCTTCAATATAATTTGACTTTGATACAGTTTTCTTAAAGAGTTATTGAAACTAATCTCTTTTGAGAATTGTCTTCAGGTTTATTTTCTGATTTCCATAGTTATTGACCTGGAAATATAATTACAGTTTTGGATTCAACATTAAGTTACCTTGAGTTTCAGAATAACATCTCTGTCTTTAATTTCACTACTTTTTCAATATAAATTGACTTGGATATAGTTTTCTCGAAAAGTTAATGAAATTTTCTCACTTTTTTGCAGTGTCTTTAGGGTTATTTTCTTATGTCCAGCGTTATTGGTGATAGAAAATAATTGTTTCGGATTTAAAATTATCTTATCTTCTTCGATTTGAGTTTTAGAATAACATATCTGACTCTTTTCTCGACTTTATTCAATATAAATTGAATTGAATAGTAGATTTTCAAGAAGTTAATGAAACTTACTTAATTTTTAGCATTGTTCTTATGGCTATTTTCTGGTTTCCACCGTTGTTGGTCTGGACATATAATGACAGTTTCGTATCAAACATTATCTTTCCTTTTCGGCTTTGAGCTTTAGTAAATTCAATAACATTTTCTGAGTTTTTAGCATTGTCTTCAGGGTTATTTTCTGATTTCCAGCGTTATTGCGGTTTGAAAATATAATTATAGTCTCGGATTAAACATTATCTAACCTTCTTGGCTTTGAGTTTTAGGATAACATCTCTGACTCTTTTTTCGCTACTTTTTTCAATATGAATTGATAAAATAATAAAAATTATATCGGAACTAAATAATAATACCTCACCAGGACCTGATATAATTTCAGTAAGGCTAATAAAAAAGTATCATCTGCATCTAGTTGACCCTTTATATCACACTTCAAATTTAATATTAAGTAAGGGAACAGTTCCATCTGCTTTCAAAGAATCCGTAACCCACCTTATATTCAAATCTAGAAACAAAAAATTATCGAACAACTATAGACCAATAACTGTGATGAACAACTTTACAAAAATCTTTGAGAAATGTTTAAAAAATAGAATCATCAATTATTGCGAAATAACGATATCCTATCAACATCACAATTTGGATTCAGAAAGAACTGTTCCACAGAGAAAGCAGTCTTTAAATTAACGAAAACACTCCTCAACTGCTTTGAAAGTAAACAGAAATGCATAACAGTATTTTTGGACTTGGCTAATGCATTCGACACTGTAAACCATAACATTCTATTCCAGGGACTGGAAAGCTCTAGCATAAGAGGCCTTCCCCTGGATATATTACGGATTCAGGGCAGACAGATCCACTGAAACTGCCACCACTCTCTTTATAGACTTTTTACATAAAGGCATTGATGATAAAAAATATGTTGCTGGAATCTTTTTTGACTTGTTGAAAGCATTCGACTCCATTGATGAAGACTTCATGGCCTCAAAAATGTGTAATATGGGTATTAGGGGGAATGTTCTGGAATTAATTACATCATTCTTATCTAACAGAAAAATCTTTGTAACCTTAAATGGGGCAGAATCAGATCAATTTACAATAAATACAGGAGTGGCCCAAGGCTCAATTCTGGGCCCACTCATTTTCCTTCTTTTTCTTAATGATCTTCCATTGAACATCAGTAATCGATTTCACCTCATCAATTTTGCTGATGATACAACACTGGGCATAGCCGAGTCTACCATGGAAGACATGACTAATGGCATTGAACTGGCAATGGAAGAAATGACAACCTACTGCAACTCAAATAAACTTATATTAAATTCTCGAAAAACCAAAATCATTTTCTTGAACAAAAACACGAAGTTAGCCAACGAATATCCCCATATGCACCACTCCACAAAGTTCCTAGGTGTGACGATTGATAGATCACTTTCGTGGTCTGACCATATCGAGTTAACATCAAAAAATCTCTCTAAGTCATTCTTTGCCATCACTCAATTGAGATATGAGCTTTACGAATCTATCTTAATTCAGGTGTACTATGCAATTGTCTACTCTGCCATATCATTCCATGTCATTATTTGGGGAAATGCAAGCGAGGTCAACAGGATATTCGTAGCCCAGAAGCAAATCATTAGATTGATGTTCAATATGAGGCCACGTGACGGCAATATTTTTGCCGGCTTGTTTACATTTTAGACAGTTATTGAATTCACGCAAACAATATGTAGGATTTCTTAGTTTTTGATAATGCTGATTGCGATTTCAGAAAAAATAGTATGTGTACCTCGTAGTAAAAGCACATTCCCAGACTTCAATGCTTGTTGGCCTCAGCTTAACGCCTTGGCCAACAATTTACATTGCTTCTACTACTAGATACACAATATACTATTGATAAGAACAGGAGGTATGGAACTGAGCAACTCTTTAATGAAATAGCCGTTTTAGATCTTAAACAAGTTATATTGCTATCAATGCCTTATCTGGATGAAAAACAGTACACCCATCTCTGAAATACACTATGATCATACCCGAAGAACAGCAAGGCAAGAGATTCCTATTTCCTCGTATAGAACCACAATCACACAGAAATTTGTAACCTACTATGGCCCAAAACTTTTCAATCTACTACCCTGTGACACTAGAAATATACAAAATAAAAATTAATTTAAAAAACACGCTACGTACGTACTATTACATTATAAGAAAGTCCTGAAACCAATTCTCGAATAATTATGTACATTACTCTGTAATCTCCAAGTTCCTTCCTTTTTTGTATTTTTTCCTCCTCATAATACCTATTTAGATAATATGAATTTAGATTATCTCTCACACTGTTAGTATTCAACATAAAAATGTACGATACGAGAATTACCCACAATACAAGCTAAGCTTAGGTGGCCTCTCTTATCGAAAAAAAAAAAGATCTAACTGAATAAAACTTACTCACTTTTGCTTACTTGGATACTGTTTTCCCGAAGAGTTAATGAAACTATCTCACTTTAGCAATAACTACATTTATCTCACAACTTTGGATCCGCTCAAAATGGGTTTGACTTGAGTGGATCCGATACACCTAATCGATATATACAGTGTTCGGATTGGATTGAATCACTCAAGTCAATTCCATAAAATATAGGATTGGACCCAGCCGATCGCCTTGAAGAAAAGTGAAATTACGAGATAAACGAGTTTGAAATTGACAAATGACAGGTTAAAGTAGCCAAATTCAGATTAGTGTTTATATTGACAATTGTCTTTCTCAGAATGGAGAGCAAAATAATAATTAAGAAAAGAAACGTATGGTCCAAAGAACAGAGCAGTTTTTTCATTCAGATGATTAAGGAGAAACATATTTTGGGGCTCATGGATGAAAACCACAGATCCACAGAACAACGATTCGTGATTCAATTCGCAGAACACAAGGAATTTAAGGTTACGAAATTCGACATTTTTCTGTGAAGTTAGCTTTTTTCTGTCGGATTGAAGAATAGGATTCTTCGATCCACTTAAATATTGCGGTATAAACTGAAGGGTGGTTTCACTCGACTCAATGCTATTGAATTTGAAGCGGATAGAGATCGTCCAGATAAACGTAGTCATTGTCTTTTGGGTTATTGTCTGATTTCTAACGTTATTGATCAGGAATATATAATTACAGTTTCTAAAATAACATTATCGGATTGAACATTTCCTTGCTCTCTTGGTTTGAGTTTTAAAATAACATCTCTGACACTGACATAAATTGAATTGGATAACAGTTTTGTCAATGAAAACCATGAATCTAAATCGACCATTGTTCCTTCCTTTTCATTTCGCGCCTTAACTCATAATCATAAAAAACTAATAATGTATGACCACATTTCAGGTAAGGCTGGAGAGTAATCGATAACTCCACCCCTACTAGTAATATTACTTTGGAGTATTCGCCCCTACGGAACACATGTTGACAAACTAATATCTGACGCCAAAGTGTTTTGTTATATGGCCCGGCGGGATCGGACCGTAATAATTTGAGTTCAACACTTTAATTATGTTATTAATTGAGGGTAATTCATTTCGCCTAGTTGACTCTCAATGTCGACCTCACAGCGAGGGTGGAAATTATTCCTAAACTCTCAATGGGCGCACGCTGATTACTTAAACCTGTTTGCGTGTCAGTAGGTCAACGCATGACAAAGAGGCTTTTGTGAAAATTATTACCGAGTAGGTAAGCAGAAAATTTAATATTCCGAGTGGAAATTGTGACTCGACGGAAAGCTTTTTAGGTGCACTTCATTTGTTTTTGAGAGGAGATTCGTTTTCGGTAAAATTCATCTGCCAGAAACCGTGTTGTTGATTACTCAGACTGTTCCAGATGTTGCATGGTATTTTCCATGCCTTAATTTTGTGGTGATTGATTGATCACAATTTTCCATATAGATAGAAATCTTTTCGTTAAAGAACGAGGAAATGATTTGCAATACTCTGGTGTAAGATGCGGCACAAATTTCTTGGGAAAAATCGGTGGAATTTTCACTTACTTGAATCAAATAATTGAAACTCTCTTCACACAATCTCATAAAGTGGAAAATATGAGCTGATAATATTTTCATTACAATAGTAAATTTAATCCACCTGATCTCAGGATGATATCAGTTTGTGCCTGAATAATACTGTAAAAATACTTTGCTAATAGTTTTACGAGCATTTGTAATATAAGTAAGACATTGAATAATATAAAAAAGACTATACAAAAATGAACTGAAATTATGAGAAACTAAGAATATAGTTAGTGATAATATATCTGATATTCATTGTAGAAGTACTTCAAGAGTTCTAGACTTCAGGAAAATGAAGGATACTAGCTTTCTGCAAAATAATTTGTGACTATGACTCTGGAAGAAAATCAAATATTTCAGGTCCAACGTATGCTATTCACTCCTTATAGAAGGTAGAATTAGGACGAGGAATATTTAAATTTTTGAGTACTTTTTGTCCTGTACTATGACTGTGGGAAATTTTTCGATGTTATTGCATTCTATTTTTTTACAAGATTTCCGCAATATTGAAAATATATAAATATGTTGAGTCAAGCATTTTACTTTCAATGAAGAGTTGTTCGGTGGAAAAACTGTGTATTTTTGATAGTATTATACTTTCACAATCCATTTATTTGAGACTTTCAAAAAATTAATTGGATTATAACATGCCAGATTTTCTCCAACTCTTGAGAAATGATTTGGGAATATATAAGATATTTCACATGCATCAGATTCATAATCTTTATTTTCTTTATATACCAAGTGTCCCAGATTTTTTCATACAGTCAATATCTCAGTTATGCTGTTTAGAAAAAAAATGAAAAAAAAAATACTTATAGCAAACCCGTATAATTTTGATGCTTTTGTGTTAAAGTCAACTTCTGTCAAACCATTCCTGAGAAACTACCTCTAACCTCAAATTTTCAAATTGCACCCTATAATTTTTTTTTCTGAATTGGGACCTGCAGTCAATTCTTATTTCAACGATGTATCACACATGATATTTTGACAGATGTCAAACTGACAGAATAAGTGAGTTTGAACAATAATGTACAAAATTCCATAACACAGAATTTATTGATAACAAAAAATTATAAAAGCTGCTCAAAATGTCTACCATTACCATACTGGGTGTCTCACGTTATTTCATACAGCCAATATCTCAGTTATGCTGCTTAGAAAAAATTGAAAAAAAATGCACTTATATCAAACCCGTATGACTTTGTAGCTGTTGAGTCAAAGTCAACTTTTGTCAAACTACCCCTGAGAAACCTCAATTTTTCAAGTGGCACCCTACACATTTTTTTTGAGTTGTGAACTGCAGTTAATTCTGACTTCAATGATGTATTACGCTTGATATTTTGACAGATGTCAAACTGACAGAATAACCGAGTTTGAACAATAATGTACAAAATTCCATAACACTGAATTTCACCCTCATATTTCTATTCGAGCACTAGCTGACGAAGTTGGAATAAGTAAGTCGTCTGTGTATAGAATTATAAAAACGCATAGTTATCATCCTTTCAAAATACATATGCACCAGGGGCTACGACCTGATGACTTTGAAAGGAGACAAAATTTTATTGCCACTATGCAAGTTTTGATCGAAAATAATCAAAGTTTATTGGATCAGATCATGCGGAGTGACGAATCAAGATTTCGGAATAATGGGACACTGAACCGACATAATATGCATTATTGGTCACGTGAAAATCCTCATTGGGTGCGAGAAACAAATTTCCAAACTATGTGGGACGTGAATGTATGGTGTGCGGTGTTCAATGGACGTTTGATAGGCCCTTATTTTTATCAACACACTCTGACGGGGCGTAAATATCCGGAATTCTCACAAAATGACCTTCAGAGACTGCTACATATTATTACTCAACAAGAAAGACAACTCATGTGGTGGCAACAAGATGGTGCTCCACCACATAATCACCACATTGTAACCGAATATCTCGATCAATGTTTTCCAAATAGATGAATAGAAAACAGAGGTCATATTAGGTGGCCAGCACGTTCGCCAGATCTGACACCGTTAGATTTTTTTCTGTGGGGGTATTTGAAGAGAATCGTGTATGGAATTAGACCAATAGACTTGAACGACTTACAAGAGAAGATTGTACACGCCTGCACCACAGTAACGGAGGAAATGATTAGAAAATCTTGTACGAGAGAACTGATAAGTCGATTTGAAGCATGCGTGAATAATGAGCAGCTTTTATAATTTTTGTTATCAATAAATTCTGAGTTATGGAATTTTGTACATTATTGTTCAAACTCACTTATTCTGTCAGTTTGACATCTGTCAAAATATAATGTGTGATAAATCGTTGAAATTAGAATAGACTGCAGTTCACAATGCAAACAAAAAATTCATAGGGTGTCATTTGAATATTTGAGGTTAGGGGTAGTTTCTCAGGAATAGTTTGTCAGAAGTTGACTTTAACACAACAGCTTCAAAGTCATATGGGTTTGATATAAGTGCAGTTTTTTTAAATTTTTTTTTCAAGCAGCATAACTGAGATATTGGCTGTTTGAAAAAATCTAGGACACCCGGTATGAACTACTTGCCAGATGAAGTGGGACTGCCAAAAAAGTACCTAATTTTGACTAGCTATAACTTGGACATTTCTTGGCCGATGTTGGATTCTCAACCGGTTTTCAGTAGCGTCGGGTTCCTTTTCTTGCAATTCGTTCTCTTTGTGCAGGGTGATAATTTAGAGTAGGAAACATTTCAATTTTTTACCAATAATGGTTGCTTTGCTATGGAAATATCACCGTTTTATTTAATTCTGTTTTTATTTTAAAATGTGGAATTTTTCAGTCAAGCAAGAGCAGCCACCATCTTAGCTGCAACAATAAGTATTTCTACTAAAGATGATCAACAGTGGCATGCAAAAAGTATTTTACGATATGTAGAAACGAAAATTCGTTTTTAACAGTTTTATTGATCATTACAGTTAAAAAGGTGCCATACTTTTGATTAGCATAATGCTGACAAATTCAGAGGAGTGCAAAAAGGGATTCTGTAATGTAGACAAAAGAAAAATAATGCTAAAATCTCAAAACAACCGTTGATTTACCTATTTCTCTGCGGAATATGAGTTATACCCGTTGTTAAATACGTCCAAAAGCTCAAGATGAAAACAAAGAACAAATGTAATATGATTAGCCAAATCGTTTACAAAAACTCATTATTATTGGGGCTATGTCATTAATTTAGATCAAAAAAAGAATGTGGCCCAGCACTGATACTATATGTTTGATTTAATTATCTGGATTTTAGGATTGACAGAGTCAAATACTTTGGTCAGATCTAAAAAAGTACTGCTGCAACATCCTCTCCATTGAGATTGAAATATACAATCTGTAGTAGGTCAAAAATGGTGTCAGTTATTCTTTTTGATCTTTTGTACCCAAATTGTTCAACGTGCTTTCCCAACGAGTCATCATTCTGTTTTTTATAACTCCTCAATCAATTCAGAATGAGAATGAAATGGATTTTATTGAAAAAAAGGACAGGATGTTCATAAAGTCAGTTGTGGAATAATCTGCGACTGCAAGACTAACTTTAGTCGCTATTTCCCATCGTACAAGATAACGTCCCTTGGAAGGTATTCATTTTGTAGAGAGAATGGAATTGTTCTGAATTTGGTCGGATTTTCAGTATCACCACCTTAGAGCAATTGTAACCATAACATCTGCTCAGTTAAATGAAATGTACAATACCATAAACGTAGTTAGTAGTCAGTTGAGCACGTATAGGGGTGGGTTTGAGTGTTAAACGTGAGATTTTCAATTAACATCTAATTTGAAAAGCAAATCAAAACTGGGAGCCACTCGGCCTACAAACTAATATGAAGAAATCTAGTCTAGGTCATGAATCAAAACAGAAAATACCAATTTCAGTAAATGCACGAAAATGAAATTCAGAGCACAAGGCCCCTTTATACAGTCACTCAAAGTTATGATTGATATGACTGGACGAGACTGTCGAAGATTTGAAAAGTAGAAAAGTGATAAACAGGTTCCACTTACCATATTCATATTGTTACCAATTTCTGCACTGGAAATATATAACAATTTGGAGCATTGACAATGCAGATATGGTTTACTTGAGGTTGAATAAACTTACAATTGGAGTTCCAATCAAATGACATGTGGAAAATGTGTCAAATGTCCTCTATAATTATACCATACATGTTTACGAATTACTACTTGACTTTATAAAAAAAAAATATTGAATTGTTTCCTGACCATAACCATTGCAAATAGAAATATTAACAACTAGTATTCCAGTGAATGATGTGAAATTGGAAATTGGAGGAAATTCGAGTTATTATACACTATACAGTCCATTTCAAATTCGAACCACTAAGCTATCGCAAACCCCTTTTGGGAACGCACATTTTTTTTGGCCCTTCGCCCCGATTTTGAGTTTTTTCTAGTATTTCTATTGCTAGAAACAGTTATATTCGTGATTTTCAAAAATTCAAATAAATTTTGGAATAATTTGAATGATTTTGATTGCTGATTCGAATATCATTTCACCGCTTCAAATTGGTCATTATCAATTTCCCATAATTCATAATTATTAGCAGTCTATCAGTAGGAGCCATTATCAAGGATCACAAATTTGTATGTTGATAAAAGTACCTACTACTTCGTGAGTGTCCAAACGGTGTGCGCGATGGCTTAGTGGTTCGAATTTGAAATGGACTGTATATTATAAATAAGAAAGAAATTACTGAAAATGTTGGATAAAATTGGATGTCCGAAATAGTGGCGTCTTTTAAACGAAGCAACAAAAAACTTACCAACCTTAGTAATGGTGCCGTCTGAGTTATCTTCTCGAGCTAGCCCTGGAAGTCCTTGCTGTTCTTGATGGTTACGGCACATACACACACAACAGTTAAATTGATGAAAACATAATAATATGCGGAAAAGTAACATATAAGTATTGCAGCGGAGAAAAGATAGCTTTTTCGAATGGCGGTTCTAGATATCAATGTCGTAGGATTGTGGTCGTTCTTGTCGACCTGCGCGCTGTCGGAAAGGCCAGTTTTTTGTTGTCTATTCACCGATAATGCCACATACACGGTGAATGCCAAAATCGAACATACACAATTACTAGTAACATTGAATATTATCCATATGATTATTGACACAGTACTGTGAGTGTGCTCATATTATACGACAATGTACAGGGTATACCATGATGAGCTAAGTTTATGTGCATATGAGAAACTACGAGTAGTATTTTTTCAGTTGTCTGCGACTTCCGGTTATACCAGAAGTGGATCCCAATATATATATTTTTAATAGAAGTCCTTATTTCTTATTATATTTTTTGAATCTACCATGAACTCTGATATAACTTCATACGAAACAGCATATGTCTGAAGGACTCCAGTTTTCAGATATTTTCATTTTTATGAAAATTTTTACATTCGATCTGCTGCAAATGTACTCTCCGAATATAATGTAGTCGAATAAATGATCAATTGATTGATTGAATATTATTTATTCAATATCGCCACAATCCAGATTTGATTTCATAGAAACGGAATATTTTCCACTCCTCAGCTCCAACCTCTCAGTCCATCTCCCTCCAGGACCTTTTATCTCTCTCGCAGTATCCGAATAACCCCTTTCAGGAAGTCGCAGCCGTGTAGTATAATAGTCCATATAAAATACCCACCCTAATGTTGTTGAGGAAATCTGAATGACTATATATAGCAGCGTCATATCCATTACGGCCCCTCACTTTTCATAAACGACCTTTTTTCGACCTCGCAAATAATCTGGCGAATTCTCCATAAGACGACGAACTCTGGTTCACTAACACAAAAACCATTATCAAAACATTAGGGAAGCGAACAAAAGATATTCGCTTCTCATGCAGAGGCGTTTTTTTCATTGAACAACAGCGTAAAATTCAGGTCATGACATGTCACATTGTTCCGGGGATAACAATGCTCTAGCAGGGATAACATAGAGCAACAAGCCTGAAAAGTTCCCTCTAAAGATCACCATTCACGTTCCGAATGTTAGTCTTGCGTATTTACTTTCAGGTGGGATTTTTATGCAAATTCACTGAAATTTGAACGAATTGAAGTTGCGTTGGGAGACCCATGTATATGATATTCTCATCCAGTCAGTTTACTTAGACTTACAAACTTCCATTCAGGTTCAACTTACCCACCGACACCCTTCTACGGTGAATGGTCTCCTTTAGGATTTTAATAATTTTTTGCTAGTGCTGGTGGAAAATTACCCTGGAGTGATTGTGGAAGTGTGTGATGAATGTTTTCCGCATTGCGAGTTGATAATGAGTGTACGGACTTGTTACAGATATGAGGTGGTTGAGATTTCTGACGTAAAATTGAAATACATGTGACAAAAAGAATTACACAGATGGATCCAGAAGAACAGAAGAAACTGGAATAAGAGTACATGGGACTGAAAATGAATAATCCGAATGAATAGGCAAATCGAAAAATGCGTCCAGTACAATATAGGAAGAAATTTTTGAAGACAAGAGATTACTATCATCTCAGATAGCTTAGCAACTATTGATAACCTGAATTTCAACATAATTAACTCCAAAATGGTGTGGGAGTACCTAGAGAAACTGAATGAACTAGGTAAGAACAACACTGTTATAGTATATCCATTCCTAATTGGAACGGCAATAAAAATGAGAGCACTACAAGGGGTGTTCATAATCACTGCCCGGCAAATGGCAAATGTATATACTACCAGTGCTTTTATTTGCAAAGCGTCCCTGGTATAATCATAATCATGTCTGGCCTGTAGCCCCTAGTCGTCCAGATAGTTAGTAAACGTGCCATCAAGGGTAGTTGGGGAATAAAGGCTCGGCTAGCTGGACTGGCTGAATACAAATTAGTTGTCCATTTCACAATATTTCTTTATCAGTGCCGTGTGTTCGTTGTAAATAATGAGTATTCGGGGTGATTATTTGTGTTCTCATTGTATTTTAGTGTTTTCGACTCGGAAATCAAGTACCTGAAAATTCGAAGTTTTTCATAATTACTCAGGATGGAAAAATTCAGTTGAGATACCATGTGTCTACTTTTACATTGGGCGATCGATTGCTATGATTGTAAGAATAAGTAACTGAAGAAATACCACTGAAAAATAATATACCGACGCCTATGTCGAGGCGGGAATTCCTTCTCTGTGCTGTTCCAATTGGTATTGGAAATACTATACCCTCTTGTGGGTTTCGGGACACACTGGAGTGGGGGATGATGAAATAGCAGATTTACAGACAAAAAAGCAGCTGTAATAGAATTTCTGGGACCAAAGCCCTTCTACTGAATAACTACTAGCACAATACTCTATGAACTTGAAAAAGAAGATCCCAATAGCGGATAGAATTGAAACAAATGAGGCAGGCCAAGATACTACTGGGAAACTACAACCAGAACAGATCAATTGACTGCACCAGAAAGAGTAAAAACAAGCTCAGAATACTAACGAGAATTCTAGCATGGTACTGCTGGTTGAGAGGAACCTCGGGTTAGCCGAAGAAGAAGAAGGCAGATTCTGCGAGGAAAATGACGAAAGTGACAAAACCTCTATCCACATTATCTCAGAATGCATTAATCTGCAAAATACGAGGGTGAGAAACCTCGAAAAATACCAAATAAAAGTGGAAGATCTACCTAACCTGAAGCCATCCGATATCCAGAACTTCTTGAAAGCCATTGGACTGGAGGAAGTGCGCTAGTCGTTGAGACATCCTAAATGGATGAGCAGTAGGAGAAGACACGATAGATCTCATAGGTTGCAGTGTATTGACCCCCTCACTGAACAGAACAGAATAACAAGGAATTGAGTTGGGATCAAATGCGCACCTACTGAGGAGAACCCATGAAGATCAGTAACTGGGTCAATCTCGAAAGTTCTCCAATTATAGAAATATTCTTAGGCCTGTATGGATACAGGGTATCACAATAAATCAATTCAATTGAGTATATTATCAGTCTCAATATACTTTCACCTATTTTATCAGTTCTATTAGAAAGTGATTTGTCATTTTTCAAGCACAGTTCGTTTTCACTGAGTATAATGAATTGGTTGAATATAGCAATTTTGAGTTACAGTAGGAAATTCCTACCGGCTCTTGTACATAGGGAGTGAAAAAGTCATTTGAATCTCATATTTTTTCGAAAAAACAGACAAGAATCAATTAGAATAAAAATCAATAAAATTGACAAAAAATCTTTCGAAAAACAAGCTTTTATATATAAAAATTGAACTATAATGTAAAAAATAATATTCAATATATGAAAAACAGTTATTGTTATGTTATTGTGATATCGTTACCACAATAATCCGATTCCAAATTGAATTTCAGGGAGTAAATTTTTTTCAATCAAATTATTCAACTCCTATATTTTTCACTATTTCAACAGATTTTTTGAATTTTATTTTCACTAGTATTTGAAAATCTTTCGAAAAAGTGAGGGGTCCAAGCTTTCCAAACGACAAATTTTTTACAGTAACTTTTCACATCCGAATCTATCGGTTTTTTTTTGAAATCCTACGCTTTCTTTATTTAGTCTTCAGGGAGGCAGGAGATCTTTGATATTGAACCAGTCAACTGTCACTCATTGTTCACAGATTTTTTTGGATTCCATATTCGCGGATTTTCACAATGAAACCGTTGTGATTTTTTCTGAATACGCGTTTTTAATAAAGCCGTCAGGGGGTAGGATAAGAATATTCTTTAAAGGGAATCATCGGGCTACCCGCTGTTTTTCATAATTTTTACGGATATTTCAGATGTTATTTTCTCGAATATCTGCCAATATATTCGAGGAGGGGGATTGAGGTTCCCTACCAACATTTCTTTTGGCATTGATTGTCCACTTCTGAAACAGTCGGATTTTTTTAAATAATATTAGTGGTGTAGCATTCCTGGGTAAATCGGAAGTAAACACAAACATGGTATTTTAATGAACACCCAACATTTTGTTGAATTTTTCAGATCAACGTATTATTTCTAAATAACTTGAATTTTGCTGAAATTATTCCAGACCAAAAAAGAGGTAACCATAATCTGATAAGCAATTATAGGTCCATAGGCCTAAATCTTTTTCGAAAGTACTAGAATTTGCGACTTCAGACCGTCTCCTGAAATACGTCGTGTCGTTTCTCTGCAAATCAACATGGCTTTCGAACCAACGAATCTACAAGTAGTGCCATTCAGCAATTCTAAGAACAAATATTGAAATATCTTGACGCTGGCGAGTGTCCGTCTGGGATCATCTGTGATTTCAGTCAGGCATTCGATTATTTCAATCATGATATCCTCAAAACAAGACTGTCAAAATATGGAATAAAAGGGAAACATTCTCAATTGAACATTGAACCAAATTGACTCCTCTGGAGATGAAAAAAAAAATTGAGCTACCATAAAAATTAAGTAGCTTTTTTAATTTTTAACAGATAACAACTGCTTTCCCGTCTAAAGCCATGCTGGACAATGAACTAAATCTTAAAGACAGGTTATCTTGAACGATGAAAAATGGCGACTAAAGTTTGTCTTTCAGTCGCAGATGATTCCACATCTGATTTTATGAACATCTTGTTCATATTTTCAATTAAATCAACATGGATAGGAATGTTATTTTTGAACTGGATAGTCTCAGAAAAAGGTCATTTTGTAACACACATACATCTTTGTTGATATCAAGTTAATTTTCCAGTTCTCTGCAAAATGAATATAATACAGGTTTGGGTGATTTGTTCACTTGGATAAGTTCTAACTCAGTATGTTTCGATGATGAAAAAAAAATAGGGTAAGTAATAAGGTTCAGAAACTATCAGATTTGGTGTGAACTGGAGGAAACACTGTTTCATAATCTTAGATCCACACTGAACCAACTACTGGGCATTTATATTATTATAGAGCCAATAGGAGTGCCATTCCAATATATTTGGATGAGAATTCAAGAATATTATCAGCGACAACCTCGACATTTTTCCTCGTTAGCATTAGTTGATGTAAGAACAATTGAAATTTGTTAATAGATTTAAATGAAGATTCTAGAAAATCCAAACAAACCTCTTATCTGTTTATTCATTTATATTTTCATTGTGAATATTTTGAATGTTGAACGAATGAAGTATCTTAACATATAAACGGACGAAGCAAAATTGAGCAGGGATGGAACCATAAATAGAGCAAACTTTGCTTACTGCAGGATTGATTTTTTTATGTTTTGTGTAATATTTCAGATGAAATCTCAAGCGAACGACTCATATAGTAAGTTTCTGTGTCAACAACATAACAACTATAGTTGACATGTCAGTAAAGTGATGGTGGTTTACTAGATGAAGTCTGTATTGAGAAGGAGGCATTTTATAACAAATACAAAGGTGTGTTTTTTTATCACTGTTTAAATGACCCAGACGTCATACACCATTTCAGTGTGAAGTCATGACGCGTCATCACACGTAAAGTGCCATTAGCAAATGCGTTGGTTGGATAATAGAACCTGACTCACACCAACCACAGTGTTACGTCTTAGCTAATACGTTCAATTGGCCTTCTCCCTATACGAGTTGATTCATAGTTGAAAAATACTACAACTAAACATGGATATTGCTACCAACAACCACTAAAACCACTAACAAAACTCATTTCCAAATGAATCTCAGTTACCTGAAATTTTTAATGTCGATGCGTAACTGAAATTAATGTATTTTCTGTACCTTGAAATCTCCTCCCAGTCCCGAGTTTGCAAAGGTTCGAATTTTTCATGGAATTCAGGCTTAGTGGGATTACTGACTCTAAATACCAGGTATTATAAATTTTCTTGGCGTATCTGTTAGAAGAAAACTTAAGCCTCCTAATTTATGCCGAAGGATTAAAATTCTTCCTCTTTGACATGTTCAGGAATCCATTTTGCTTCTTGATTAAAATTCTTTTTTCAAGCCTACTTTCTCCTTGCTGCCCTCGATTACTGAATATTTTATCGCGAGCTTTATTCGTGTCTTTGCAAAATATGATTTTACATAACAAGAAACTGAAATGCATCTTTTTATCTTGAAGTTGGAGTTTCAACATTCAACTGAATTACCCAGGAGCCCTTTAGTCCTGTTACTTATCTTGTACATCCAAGCATAAACGGCGTATAGTTGATAAAACAGAACAGGGGCTGTTTTGAATATTCTATCCATAAACCAGTGTGATGATTATAATAACTTTAGATCATTGGTGGTTCTAAAAATTAACATTCTGTTATCATTTATTAAGTCAGAATCATATAATAGAATTCTTGGCAATCTCTTGTAAATTTATATTTATCAACAGTAAAAACACAAGAGCTTTTTTTTATCGGATAAATTTCTTTTTGTAACGAAATCATTTTGCCAATCAGTAATTTTACGGGAAAAACTGACATGACAAAATCCGAAGGTCGAGCGATACTCACGATTGAGCATTGGTCAGGACTCTCACATATACCAAGGAATCAAGTGCTATAACCGACTTATGAATATATTCCCGCACTTAAGCTCAGCGAGTTCAAATGTGTTGAAGGATAATTTGACTCTTTATCTGATAAGTTAATCATTTTACTCAATTGAAGAGTTTTTAGACGCTACATTGTAGAGAATTTTAATCTAATTGTATGTATATTTCTCATATTTGAAATTGCATATTCCTGAATTTTTTCTTTGTGACTAGTCCGATAAGTTTTTACATGTACTTAAGTATTCTCTCGTATGTATATGTAAATATTTCAGTGATGAATTAATTCTATTTCTATTTCTGTTAAATGTCAGTTTATCGAGCAAAATTATTGATGGAAAAATTTTGAGTTAAAAAGAAATTTATCCTTAAAAGAAAAGCTCGAGTGTTTTTTGGCATGATAAATTAACGACCGAATATAAATTGTCTCCGTATTGACGCTTTAGTATTTTTGTAGATTGCGGGATTGCTTTTTCTATATTTTTTGTTATTTGTTGAGTTGAAACTTCCCCAAAACGACTCATGTTGTAATGTTTCAGTATCAACTATCAACAATAATTAAATAATTGACAGGGTAGACATTAAAGTGACGTAAGCATACTAGATGTAGACGCTAAAGAGGAACAGGCGTTTTAATCGGTGATAAATTAACTCCTGTATAAAATGTGTCTTTCGAAGATGACTGTATTGCCATTTTGACAGCAATAAAAAAGGTGCATCGTTTTTTATCACCGATAAAAACGCCTGTTCCTCTTTAGCGTCTACATCTAGTATGCTTACGTCACCCCTGTCAGTTATTTAAGTATTGTTGATAGTTGATACTGAAACATTACAACATGAGTCGTTTTGGGACAGTTTTGACTCAAAAAATAACAAGAAATATAGAAAAAGCAATCCCGCAATCTACAAAAAATACTAAAGCGTCAATATGGAGACAAGTTATATTAGGTCGTTAATTTATCTTGCCAAAAAACACTCGAGCTTTTCTTTTAAGGATAAATTCCTTTTTAACTCAAAATTTTTCCATCAGTAATTTTGCTCGAAAAACTGACATTTGACAAAATCGCGAGACCGAAGGTCGAGCGATTTTGTCATGTCAGTTTTTCTCGTAAAATTACTGATTGGCAAAATTATTTCGTTACAAAAAGAAATTTATCCGATAAAAAAAGCTCTTGTGTTTTTGCTGTTGATAAAAAAACGATGCACCTTTTTTATCGCTGTCAAAATGACAATACAGTCATCTTTGAATGACACATTTTATACAGGAGTTAATTTAACTGTGATAAATATTTTACTGAATTTTCATGGAACTGGTAATGGATTTTTTTCTTCAGGTAATTTATAAAATGCGAGCGCAGCAAACATCTACTTTGATTTCACCTTCTCATACTAATCAGTGATAGAATTACCAGCAACTTGGAAAACAAAGGTTGATTAGGTTGTGTCCCTTTTTTACGTTGAGAAATTCGGTCCATGGCAAAAAACGTGGTAAATTGAAAGGTATGCTGACGGCGTGCCTATTTTTAAATCAATTTAATAAGTCTGTCTTACATTCAAATGATTTTTTTTGTAGGAAGCTTTGTTTTCAACAATAGAATTTTTCGGTATCAAATTATATTGTAGAATTGTATTTATATTGTACCTGGTTCTGTATTACTAAGGATTTTTGTTTGTTTGTTTTTTCTACCGGGGGTATTTTCTACTAGGGACTCTATTTCCCAAAGGTTATTGTCGGGGGTTTTATACCCTGGAGGTTTTTGTCAATGGTGTAATTTTCCTAAAGCAATACCTAAAGGGAGCCATTCAGAAATGTAGGAAATCACCTAATCACCTACAGAGCTGTAACTGAAAATTATATAATTTATTCTGTATAATCTATGTCTCAACTACCCACCCTAGTTAGGATTTGATGACAACAATCATTGGGCAAAATGAATATTTAATGGTACAGGCAGTGGCGGCGATAAGGGGCCCGCAGAGCCCGCCGTGCCTTCGACCTCTTTTTTAAAACTTTCTAATTCTAATTGTTTGTTAACATTTACTTTAAATTGCAATAAACCAGCTGACAGAGCGGAAGCAAATTCCTTGCAAAAGAGTACGAGTAATTATGATTTTATTTTGCTCCTTGTATACCAAAGCAAAATTTTGGAAAATAATAATTTGGTGTCTAAACTGCTACAAAGTTCTACTGTTGATCTGTGCCGAGCATGCGAGATATTGACTCCACAATAGAAAATTTTAATAGTTTTAGAGACGATTTCGAAACATTGCATGCAGAAGCTTCCAATTTGGTGACATCGTGGTACAATCAACTAACATTGACATCTAAGCGCCAAAGAATAGAATAGAAAATGGTCCAAAGAGATTCCAAATTAAAGTCTTCTACGAGTCTTTCGATATAATGATTAATCAACTCAGTACACGATTTATCAGCATGAACGAAGTAATGAGCTACTCTTCATTTTTAAATCCAGACTGTTCCGTTAAATTATCTACAGGAGGAATTATGGATCATGCTGAAAAATACGGAAATGACTTCTCGCACAACTTGTCTACGCAATTAATAAACTGGAAAAGTGTAGTTTCAAATGAAATTCGAAAAACGAAAATATACGAATCCTGCCTTCCTAAGCCCAAAGGACGTATGTCATTTCTTTCCATAATTTAAATTTCACTCTCTTCATGTTCCCTATGACTGAGCCGTTAACTTGAACAAATAATTTGGCCATCCGAAACGTCAGTGAAAAAAGATGTATTTTCAAATTACACCTTAAATTCTAAGCTTTATAGGCGTAAGTGACTGCTTCAATATCTCTGGTCATTATTGACTTACGCCCTTTGGTCTTAGGACTGCAGAATTGGCCACATATTTTACATCAGAAACGAGATGTATTTTAAGCAGTCTTCCGGATATTTGTTCATTGTTTCAACTTTTTTTGACATAACCGGTAACATCTGCTTCTGCAATGTGAGAGTGCATTGGGTATACCTAATAATAAGTATTGAATATGAACGTGCTCGTAAACTTGATTTGGAACAGTTGGTCTATATATTTTTAATACAAAAACATCGCCGTTTCGGTAATTCAACTAAACTTCATATTCCTCAATCTACGGATGGCTTCACTAGCACCAAACAGATTTTTGCGATGGTAAGATTTTATATTCAAATCACCTAGCAAATTATGGCATTTATATTATCCAGAGTGGATGTACCGGAATATTGCTAATTTCTTTGGAAAATATTTTCAATATAAATAATGTAATGTAATAAATAAGTATATTTTGTATTATTATATGGAATTATGTCCCATTATGTGTGTTATTTCCCGATTTTATTGCCACATGTATGAATATCCTAACAAAATTTGGAGGGGAGGGGGGCCCGAATCCTTATCGCCGCCACTGGGTACAGGAAGTATTACTGCCCAAGATTAAATTTTAATTTTGTTGGTTCAATAATTATTGTAATATGAACTTTACAATGGAATAGTCTTTGTTTATACACTTGTCTGAATAATTTAAAACTTGTCCACACTAGTTTAACCAGTGATTTCTGTCTATCATGCATTCTAAACAATGCTAGAATATTCTGTTTCAATATCTGAAGTGACCGCTTTTTTTTAATTGTGTTTTCAGGACTCTTCTTGTGAATGTTTGTTTTTCAATATCAGTAGATGATAAGCAACCCGCTATCACGATAAAAATATGGACAATAGTAGGTCATAATAATTTTACACTCTCTGGTCTATCCGTGACCATCGTTTTTATTGATTGAAACACTCACCTGTTACTAAACTTTTCCCAAGATGACATCTATCTCACCTGAAACAGAAAAACGCAATATGATTTTCCAGTTTATATATTTGAAGTTGAATATTTTCCATAAACTTCACCAAGAGAAAATTTTCAGATTCCAATATTGAATTTGCACTCAAGAAGCTTTAGTTGAGTTGAACTAATATATTTATAGAGCCCTTGACAATAGTAAACCCCTCAATAGGTGTATTTATAAATCAATCGAAAGCATATGATTCGGTGAGTAACCCCATATTGTCATTCACACAAGGAAAACAATGGAATAAGAGGACATTCACTGAAACTGATTTCATCCTACTTAAACAATAGAGACCGTGTTTTTGAAACTGAAAATGTTCCAAGCAGCACAGACAAAATATTATGTGTAGTACTTACCACAAGGGACAGTTTTGGGACCAATTTTATTTCTATTTATGTGCATGGTTCATTATCAATCGAAAGCTATCATCCTGGATTTGTTGTTTTTGTGATCGTTAAAAGATGATTTTTTTTAAATAAAAAGAACTACTTTCCATAAATTAAAAGTATAAAACGGGTGAATTTGGATGTCTATGCTGTGCTGGTGAAAAGAAGTAGGTATTTTTTGGCTATGCAAAAAATTGACAGTCATAATTCAAAAATAGGCCCGTAATTTGAGACCGCCAAAAATCACCTCCTCATAAAAACAAGCTATCATTACACTTTCATCAGTTCTTCAGTGCAAAATATTTCATAAAACTCGTATTTTTCCTTGGATTTTAAAGAAAGTAAGCTCGAAGATGCTTCTCGAGTGGCATTTAAAATGTATTCAGAACATTTGAATTGTTCGCAGTAGCAAGACTCATTTTAATAATTAAAATTTAACTTAATCTCCATTCGACCCACAAAAATAGGTTACGGAAATTCTACACAGGTACCAACTATGAATTTCAATAAAGGACACCGAAAAATCATTATGGGCGACTGCTCTCGGCTAAATTCGCTGAAACTCTTCGAAAAAATAGTATTTGGTATGCTGATCAAAAGTCTCAATGGGCACAACCCTCCATTTTCAACCCCAGACCCACAATAGCCGCCCCAAAGCCCCCAATGTACACCTTTCGGTGTGTTAATGCATAAGTTTCAATTCATTTTCAAAGCGTTTCTTTTTAATGCCCACTCCTTTCTCCAACCGAATCCTACATTCTACCAACTGTTGAAAATTAAAATATACGACTGTTGTTTTCCTAACTAACAAAACAACCGTCGTATATTTCAATTTTCAACAGTTGGTACAAGATTACAGTTGGTAACATTGATTTGAAAATTATAGATTTCTTTTCTATTGACAGTTGACACCTGATGTATATCCCTTAGATACAGTCAACAAGTCTTTTGTTTTTCGACTGAAATTTTTAAATTTTCTGTTTATTTTTATTCGTAAAGTCTTTTTTCATTATTTACAATTTTAAACTGTAATATCACTATTCAAAGCATTAAGAACATGTCAAACAACCTCACTATAGTTGTAAGTAAAATTTAATAACATCAACATGTAAAATTGACAATAATTCTTTGTAGTTCCCTGAAGATGTAAATAAAATTTACGAAAGCTTGGAATAAACTCTATAAAAGAGTACACTTTTGACTTTGCCGCAATCCCCAATATTAACTGGTTCTATTCTTAACTAGTCAGCAACGACTACCATTTCTATATATTTATATGTATAATAAAAGCTTCAGGAGATTGAAATAAAACAATTAAAGAATCTTCAACCTTGAAAGTGAGTAATGTGGCTTTAATGAAGGGTTGGGTAGGGGTGCAGGGGTGGGGGCGTGATGTGGTGAGGGTAGAATGTAGGATTCGGTTGGAGAAAGGGGTGGGCATTGAAAAGAAACGCTTTGAAAATGAACTGAAACACACCGGTACATTGGTGGCTTTGGGGGGCTATAGGGGGTCTGGGTTGAAAAGGGAGGGTTGTGCCCAATGAGACTTTTGATCAGCATACCAAATACTATCTTTCTGCAAAGTTTCAGAAAATTTAGCAGAGAGCCATTTTCCATAAGGATTTTGCGGGGTCCTTTCTTACTCTGTATCATTTATATCTATGCTTTTGTGTTTATAATAACTAACACAAATAAAAATTATAAACAATCCTCGTAAGAAAACTGTTTCAGTAAACTCATATTGCTTCTAAGTATTGTTTTGTTCTTGCAGAATGCCCGTGTAACTAAAGGAAATGAGGGAAGTGAAAAATTATTCTGACACTCTTGAGAAGTAACTGTAATTGTGACGGATGGTAAAATCCAATTACACGAAGTGTATGAAAAAATATGAATGAAGGTTTCTGTCTATTCTGTGAACTTCTGTGATACTTGCCATCAGAAGTCGAATAACAAGAAACAATTAATAAACCGTTTCATGTGACCACGTTAAAGCGTTTCATAAATAAATAGCTACTCATTTATGGTAAATAGCTCTTTGAATATCCGAACCAACAAACACACCTCATGAATGAGGAACAAATAACTCAGCAGCCATTAATGATAGTGTCAACAATAATTCCGACGTAATTTGTATCCATAAACCTGTCAGTTTTTCTTTTCCATTCGCCTTGCGTGGTATTACCGGTAGCATTATCAAAACGATCTAAATAAAATAGAAACAACGTATATAAAAAATGATTAATGACACGTCCGCATTTTAATCTTCCTCAGGTTTGCTGTTCAACCGAATCTTTTCTTTCGGTGTATCGCTTATTATCTTTCGGCTGCCGAAAAAAAGGCAATCTAGTGCTCGAACCGAAGGAAAGCATCGAAAAACTCCTTTTCTCGAATATAAATCACTTCGGCAGGTTCCAGCCAGTGTTACATATCAGGAACTATACAGGATGATTCACCACCACTTACACAATATCAAATGTGGTACTGGTGTATTATGTGGGAAAGCACCAGTAAAATTTAAGAGCTACCAATTTTTTTTGTATATGTCAACAGAAATGGTTACGCCAATGCATCATTCAATTGTAGGAACCATAAAAACATAATCCTGTTTGTCCTGAGAACTATAGCATAACAGTGTTGAAATGTTACTAATTCCGAGTGCAAAATCGCTGACGATCGTTGTCCACTTGTCCCCGATTTGTCAAATACCCACGGCGTATGTAGAAAAAACTAACATCATCTCTCGACATAACCCGTCACAAGTGACAATACCGTCAGTTTGAATTACAACAGAAATCGTATTGAATACGCGAAAAAACTTCCAAATAGACGCCAACGAAATTTACGAACGATTTTGGGTGCTGTGCAAAGACCTCGTGATACTAAGTCATGTGTTCCAACTTACGTCAAACTAGCAGTGGATCGTGTTGTTGTTGTTGATGAAGCAGTTCTTCGAAGGAGATCCATCAACAAGCACCCGTGTGATTAGTCGGAGACTTGATTTAACGCAAACTATTAACTTCAATTTGATAACATGTGATTCTGTAGTCCAATTGCTCCCCTGCATGTGGTTGCCCTTGAAACCCCTCTGAGTATCGAAGGATTTATCTTAGTGCAAAATTCCTCACCAAAATATATGCACAAAATTCATCCCATCTCAAAATGTAGAGTAATGGTACATAGTAGATAACAATTTCTCAATATTCTCAGAAGAGGTTGTAGCTATATTCGGAGCACTTTCATTGATGAAAAACTGTCATATCGGAAAGATTATCATTGTCTCTGATTCCTGTTTTGAAAGCACTACAAACAGTTGACTGGTGGCAAAATTTTTCTCAGCGGAACACAAATTCATTTCCTATGGAAAAAGGCACATTCAGACTGGAGGTCAATGAACATGTGAATCAGATGGCAAGAGCTGGTATTGAAAGAGGAGAAAAAATTGGTAACCAAATGTTTGCAACTGATTTTATTAGCTTACTTGAGAATGAAACAGCGATCAACATGGTCATTTAGATGGAGTGAATACTGTAATACCAATTCCACTAGATACACACTACTGCAACCATGTATACCCAAACTTCATTAGTTTTCGAATCTCAATATACCCTGCAGATTTATCACAACTCTCATACGACTCAAGTTTGGTTATGCCTGTTACCCACAACATCTATTTCGGATAAATATAATTTCCCGTATAAATTTTGATCATTGTGAGGGAGACTTGGACTATATACTTTTTGCATGCTACAAATATTCCGATGAGTCGAATGAAATATATGACAAACTTTTAATGTCATATTGATCTTAGCCTGAAATAGCTTTCAATTGTATAAATTCTTAACCCTGAACTGGTATGGTGATATCCAGGCTACACAACTGGTATTCTTGGGTCTATTTTGACCCAGCCCTAATTTAAGAGGGAAGGTTAGTTGTTATTTTAAAGGAAACAAACCTACAAATAGAATGAACTCAAAATATATTCAAATTTCCATACATAAACACGAAAATAAAAAATGTACATGAAAAAAAACATCGTTCAACGTTTTTAGCCAAATGATTTTTCTTTTGTCATAAACACAATGAGAATATGTGGGATTAGAAAAAAACATGACATAAACAAACTCGGACAATGAAAAAAACATTACAAAAATGCCAAAAAACAATTCTAACGAGGGCTTTTCAGGAACCAATAAGGAGACTATAAAACTAATTATGTAAATCTTTACGTTCATTACGAAAATTTTGTTGATGCAAATGATGCTTACAGAACGTTTTCTTGCATGTTGTACAATATGTAGAATATTTTTTGTCTATTGTAGATGGACACTCTTTACATCGTCGTCTTTTCAGTGGCGGCTCGTCTCGTTCAGTGGTGGCAGTCTCACTTTCGGAACTCTGAATAATGCTATCACTGAAATTACTGTCACTCTCTTGAAACTCGGTTTGCAGTGGTGCTTCGTTGTCACTGGAGTCAGATAGATTGTTTATCATGTCTTCCAACTCGGGCGTTAGTTAGATGACGTGTCATTTTGAACACGAGAAACTATTTCGAACAGGGCACACAACTAGTATCGTTGGGTCAAATTTGACCCAAACGGTGCGTACCAGTCAGAGAGCAAACGGCAACTGACGCGTGAACACTACACTCGCAAGTACGTCAAACCCTCCAGGAATACCTGCAGTTCGAAAATGTATTGCGTTTCGTTACCTAAATATATGCGCCAAAAAAACGCTAGGGGTCAAAAGTGACCCAACAATACCAGTTCAGGGTTAATGGAATTCCTTCACAAGACGAATATCAAGCTATAGATAGCTATTGATAGCTGATATCCATGTGTTGACCTTTTCTTGTGTGATAAGTACCTATAAATCCGTGGTCTATTTGTTCAATGTCTTAGAGAAAGTCGTCCCGACGGACCCCTGGACGTGAAGCGTGTGTACCTGTCTATTCCTGTTGTACCGTCTTCAATTTCAAGCTCTTGTTTCTTGTTGTTTTTGTAGGGACTCATTTAATTAGAAATATTTCTATCATCCATACTACCAATACTACGTACTTACTTGTGTCTGGCCGAATGACGGAACGTTGGAGCAAAAAAAATCTGTTGTGCTGTGTTATGTATGTGATTTGCAAAAATATTTCATTCATTTTTGTCATTTTGTATTGTGAGCCTGCACTTGGGCAGTTTCTCTCCAGTGGCGGCGCGTTTCAGGTAATCAGGTAATTTTTTTGTTCCATTTTGTAAATTTTTTTTGATTTTCAACTTCTTTTGTTGTGGAGACCACACTTACAAATTTTGTGCTAGTGGTGGTAAATCACCCTGTGTACTTGGAACTATATATTATTTCTAGCTTTCCTGTATGTTGCCAAAAATGTGTTACAATTCTTAGAGAGGATTACACATCGGTTGGTGTCAGATAGGTAAAAGCATTTGTAGGAGAGCGTAAGACTATTCTGCCAATGTTCATGGAGAATTTACATTCCATGTTTTCAGGTGGATGGGATGGACAAAGTGGATATTCGCGTCGTCTACATTCGTACTTAAGGATCGTAAAAGAAATTGCATGTCATCGACCTTACTTTACTTGGTAATGTGTTTACTTGTCTGGGATTTTATTACTATAAAGGGTTCATATCTCTCACATATACATATACAGTGCGTTCATAAAGTGTGGAAACGCTCTATTATCTTACGAGTTGATTATTTTAGGAGGAAAAGCTCGGACATGTCGATTTTGTATTTTAGTTTTCCACCTTTTTTTAGAAAAAAATTATTTTTTTCCCTACCACCTTTCAAGATATGACGTCATCGATATTTTTTTTAAATTGAAAGGGTATATTTTTATGTCAAAAATTGAATGCCCATATTTTTCTGAGTTCAACCGTACCACATACGTCATATCTTACAGTTCGAATCACAGTATACTGACTATAAGAAAACCAGTGTGACATATGCAATGGTAACTAAGAACTTATTGTCTGGTTGCTAAGGGCTTTCATATGTTTGCTTAGCCTACTATTCAAGTGTAGGAATATACTCGTACTAACTACTGAGTAGTTCTTAGGTTTACGTTGCAAAATGAATAATAAAATGAATGTTGAGAAATATGAACACTGGTTTCCTATATACTCAGAATACTGTAATTCGAAGTGTAAGGTATGACGTATGTGGTATGGTTGAACTCAGAAAAATATGGGCATTCAATTTTTGACATAAAAATATACCCTTTTAGATTAAAAAAAATATCGATGACGTCATATCTTGAAAGGTGGTAGGGGAAAAAATTATTTTTTTCTAAAAAATGGTGGAAAACTGAAATACAAAATCGACCTGTCCGAGCTTTTCCTCCGAAAATAATCAACTCGTAAGATAATAGAGCGTTTCCACACTTTATGAACGCACTGTATAGTGGGTTTACCACAGAGAGCGAAAGTTTTTTGTTATCTGTCTAGATATTCAACAATAATAATAATGAATAAACTCTATTGCCATGATATTTTGGTGTTGAAAACAGTGCAAATATATTTTGGTATATAAAATAAATTCTAAACTAACAATTTCATAATGTCCAAATATTATCTTGCCAAAACATAAAAATAAACACACATATCATACATACAGCTATTCACACATGAATATGTAAACGAAACTTGAAGGAAGAAATTTTAATTCAAAATTGACAATGATAAAATGTTCAATTAATATTATTTTGTCGAAACAGAAAATATTGCACGAATACAAACCAACACACTGAGGTAGGTACATATAAATTGTAAATTAAGAAGTTTTCAAAAAGAGTCGTTATTAAATTTTCGTAGGCTGTAATAGGGTCTAGAGTTGAACTGTTCTTTGATAGTTTCCCTAGAAATGTTTGTAACCATTTGCTAACCCTTGACGTAGTTTGGCATGAGGATATGAAATTTTAATACTATTATAATACAGGCAATCCCTTACAAAACACATTATGGGTATCAATATTATCAGTAATTGGTGCAGCCAAAACTTGATGAAAACTCGTATTGACATCTATAATGGAACTATAAATAAAATGAGTTTCACTGAAAAGGTTTGCATCTTCTTCAAGTAGAGAAGATCATTTAAATTACGTCTTTGCTATATTCCCTCAAATACTGATAATCTTCAATCTAGCCTTTCCAGGAAAACATATTCATTAGTGGTGGTGGTTCGAGTTGGTCATTGAGGAGGTTCTGATAATGTATCCATTCATTGAACTTAATACTTTCTGAAAGATTCAGTCCTTGATTTGAAGTTGAAGGATTTCAAAATCATGGTCGAAAGTACGGTTTTCGGTTAATAAATGTTGAATTTGTTCTTCCGTTTACATAGCTGTTTCTTTGTTCTGTTAGGCGCTTTTTGAAGATTCTACCAGTTTGACCAACATAAAACTTGGGACAATTACCACAGGTTAATTTATAGACTACAATTTTTTTTTGGCATCGACTTCCATCTTTGTTGTTTTTAAAATGTTTGCCCAAAGTATTGTCTGACTCAAAAACACTATTAAAACCTTGCTTTTTCAAGGAATTACCGATTTATTGCTTGGTTTACAGATGTAAGTAATTGTTTTGACCTTTGGTGGTCATTTAGAGAAGAATATATATATCTTGAAAGGTGGTAGGGGAAAAAAATTTTTTTTCTAAAAAATGGTGGAAAACTAAATTACAAAATCGACCTGTCCGAGATTTTCCTCCGAAAATAATCAACTCGTAAGATAATAGAGCGTTTCCACACTTTATGAACGCACTGTATAGTGGGTTTACCACAGAGAGCGAAAGTTTTTTGTTATCTGTCCAGATATTCAATAATGATAATAATAAATAAACTCTATTGCCATGATATTTTCCTGTTGAAAACAGTGCAAATATATTTTGGTATATAAAATAAATTCAAAACTAACAATTTCATAATGTCCAAATATTATCTTGCCAAAACATAAAAATAATCACACATATTATACACACAGCTATTCACACATGAATATGTAAACGAAACTTGAAGGAAGAAATTTAAATTCAAAATTGACAATGATAAAACGTCCAATTAATATTATTTTGTCGAAACAGAAAATATTGCACGAATACAAACCAACACACTGAGGTATCATCTATTGCAACCAATCTCATCTACACGTAAGTAGTTTAGAATCCACTTTTGTCAATTGTTTTCAATATAGTTAAAACATTATTGTAGCTTTCCCTGATGATGACAATAATACTTGTCGAAATATTGGAATAAAGTGTTATAAGAGTATACTTCCTGCATGCTGCTCACCCAACAAGTTCCCTAGCTTGATCTTAACTAGTCAGCAAAGACTACCTCTCTCCTATATATATATATATATATATATATATATATTGCTCCTTAGATAGAAGGTTAGGTTAGGTCTGGAATTTGTTTGATAATTTCTAATTCTTCATTAAAATTTGATGCACTCAGAGAAATGTTAAATAATCCATGTATCATACTTATTGTAAGCTGTTACCTTATATTGATATGGTTGTGATGAGCTGTCGTGAATTATTGTAATATCTGTATTAAGACGGTTTGTGGAAACTAGAAAACTCATGTTTATAATTTACTTTAGTTACAGTTGCGTCCAATATCCTTTTCTGATCCCACTGTGACGTTAATTGAAAGGTACAGAGAATAAATAAATTCCAACCATTGTCTAATTGTTCCTGTGAAACCTACCAGAATATCACCTTAACATTTAACATACCTTTACCAATATTTGGGGTTTCGGTAAAACATAGTCAGTCTCCGTCCAAAGTGTGATGCGATTAGGTGAAATTTGTTTAAATGCTTTTGCAGAACAATGAGTGAGTGCTATTTCTCTATAGTTGAGAGGATTTTCCTTGGATCCTTTTTTGTGAAGCATTGTTAGAATCATTTCACTCCAACTGGCAGAACTATAATATTAATTTTTTTAAATTATTATATTATATATTATTACAATGAGAATGATGTAATGTAATCATTTCACATGTTCTTTGCATCATTTCCTCTTCCCAGTTCGGTAAAAT
The DNA here is from genome assembly GCA_944452925.2 of Chrysolina oricalcia. Taxonomy (NCBI): domain Eukaryota; kingdom Metazoa; phylum Arthropoda; class Insecta; order Coleoptera; family Chrysomelidae; genus Chrysolina; species Chrysolina oricalcia. The sequence goes on from OX101814.2 coordinate 60,686,686, forward strand.
AACCCCATGTACACCCTTATACTCTCATATCGCCCTAAGGTCTCAACGAACTCATATATTATCCTAACTAGGAATAATCAAATTTGTTGCCAATTTGTAAATGAAGCGCAAGCCCCTTTCATGTGCCATCAAGGGTCTCATTATCAACCAGGCATAACCACCTTGTTATGAGATCGAGCGTAATCGATGAACCCTCTATATCCAATAAGTGCTGTATGAATACACAAAATGTTTGAGTACTACATGGAGAGGAGTATTATTCACTGATTTGATGGAAGAACTATAGTAGACCTTGAACTTATTCAATTGATTCAGATGTTTGAATTTACTATTATTTTTTCTACTATCACTCCTATGACAAGTCAATATAATCGATAAACACCCGTTTCTACTAGCATATCTCTCTCTACTCCACGGGAACCGGATAATTCCCTGAAAACTTTTTGCTCTAAAAATTATCCTATCAAATTTGTCTATTTCTAGTCATGTGTGTCGGAATAACCAATGATTACACTAATAACTACCCATGGATAGTGTTCACGGGTAGTTATCACTTATGTCATGACATTGCTAAGCAACCAACACAATAAAGTTGTTTGACATTTCAGTAATTTAATTTATTTCGAAAATGTCACTTCCTCGCTTTGGTGTCCAAAATGATGCGGCAATTGACAAAATCATTGAAGAAAATACACCAAAAAATACTGTCAATATTAAAAAATACACTTGGAAAATATTTATAGAGTTTTGTGATGCCAGAAAATATGAATTGGATGGATTGGATTGGATGGATTGGATGCATTGGATTGGGCGATTAATATGAGAAAAAAGGAGGCTACTGTTAAAACTGTATGGAATATAGCAAGCAAATTATTTCAAGAAAAGTATTTGTACCAAGGGATATTTAAAAAAATAAAAAAAATATTTTTCTCTCCCTTGAATCCATTTTTTTTGCCCCTCCCTCCCCCTCTTTCAAAATATATTCAAAAAATACCGAAAAGAAGTCAAAAATGGTCCTGTACAGTATCATAGTTTTTGTTTTATTTTTAATTTTGATTTTCCAATATTTTTTATTTTTTTTCATTTTTGAAAATCCGCGGATACGCGCATAGCTTAAACGGGGGGTCGCATCAAAAAAAGTTGTTCTTTCTAATCTTCCTAGAATAAGCTCCCATGGTCCCTAGCTATTTAAAAAAATCTAAAAAAATTATTTCACCCCCTCAAATCCAATTTTTTTTGCCCCACCACCCCCCACCCCAAAAAAAAAGTCGAAAACAGCCCCTACAATGACACATTTTTTGTTTTTTTTTAATATTTTTTTTTCTAATTTTTTTTATTTTTTCAATTTTTGAAAATCCGCGGACACGCGCACAGTCTAAACGGGGGGTCGCATCAAAAAAAGTTGTTCCTGCTAATGTCTCTAGAATTAGCTTCCTGGTCCCTAGGGCTATTTAAATAAATTTAAAAAAATTATTTTACCCCCTCAAATCCAATTTTTTTTTAGTAGCTTTGGAGGGGTGGGTGGAGGGGGGTGGGAGTAATTTTTTAAAATCAGAAAGCCCTCTCTCTATGACTGCCCAAAAGGTTTCCCAATAGGTCTTCAGGTGTCGGAGATACAGAATTCACCCCCCTTTTTTTTCCCACCCCCCGAAATTTTCGTCATATATCTTAGAATTTCGAGTTCTACAAAATGCATATTTTGGATTCTCGATAAAAGCTACTCCGATTACTCAATATTGACTCAATATTGACAATTGAGTTAATTTCATACACATTCAATGTTTCAATTCTTTAGACACAATTTTGTGGGCTATGGTGTCAAAGTTTCATAGCAATTCTTTGTGAAGTGAAAGAAAGCACAACTATAATTTGTTACATTTATTTGTGATTCAATATCGAACAGTCTAGTTCTAGGGACAATAACGTTTACATCCCAACACTTGCTAATAAGTCAAAGAAAATATCCTTAACCTGCTCAAATGAAAACTGAAAGAGAAATCGAAACTAAAAAAACCAAACATTGAATTGTTTATTGTTTATTACTACAGTGGTACGCGACGCAGCACGAAGAAATTTACAAACAGATCCCACTAAACGCAAAACAAGCTCAGTACCATTAACTTCAACGGAAATGAGTAAAATTATAAACTTTTGGGATGAAAATACCCCAATAGGACTCCTACGCAAATTTTATCACATAGCAGCGGTGGAAATGGCTTGAAGAGGTGGTGAAGGTGCTGCTTGCTTAGTTGATTATTTTCATATCGAAAAGGACAACAATGGATCTCCAACTAATAGGATATAATATAATCCAATTTTCAGTAAAACCTGTCAAGGGGGTTCAAAGAACTGCGCCTCTAGCAAATGGTTAGTTCAAAATAGTGATAACAATGCTTGTCCTGTCAGATTATTCATTAAATTATTGTCAAAACGAGGCACAAATATCAAGACAAATAGACTATTTTTAAGGCCAAATCGTCACTGGACGACAGAAAGCGATAACTGGTACGACAATATGCCTCTGGGTAGATACATAATCAACGGATGGACGAAATTTTCTGCTGAAACAATTGGCTTGGTTACGAAACAGAGGAAAATAACCAATCAGTCAACTAGCAAAGAGTGGAGTTCAAGAACAACAATTGTTGAAAATTACTGGGCATTTTCATAAAACCCTATTTGAATATTGATCAGGAACATCATAACCAAATAATCAATAGTATATGCGTGGAAACACCTATGCAGTAACCGAGGCGAATACAGCAATATCAACGGAATATCATTATACGAATTGTTCTTTTAATAACTGTGTATTCAATAAATAATTTTGTTCGAATTGCAAAAAATTTTCTCACTGAATATCCCTCGAACATTGATAAATAACTCATAATTTTATCACAAATTCCTCAAGCACGTTATTTTAGGTTACATCCCTCCGCCTTCGGCGTCGGGATGTTACCAAATAACGTTCTTTCGAAAACTGATAAAATTATTTCGTTAGTTTTCAATGTCCTTGGGATATTACAGCTGACAACAATTCACCGACGGTCATTTCTCCGACAACAGTGCACTGATTGGATGATTCCTCAACGGTAAAAATCTCACTTTGCCTAACCGAAGGAAAGGTAGAACGACTAAATATTCTGTTAAAAATATCCTGGCAAAAATCCCCCGTCTTATAACATCCTAAGACAATAACATCCTGAGACAATAATATCCTGAAAATAATATCCTGACAATAATAACCTTCCGACTTGCGACCTAGGTTAGTTCTTTCAGGTTAGATCAGACTAATAAAACACTACCCTCAAAATTGAATTTTCTTCAACTTCCAACCTCCCAACTTGCGAGCAAGGTTAGTTCGTTCAGGTTAGATCAGACTAAGGTGGAGGTTACATTGGATGCGGATACGTGCGATTTTTTAGTCGTGCGATGTCGTACGATGTTGGACGAAAACGAACTTGAAGGTGGGATGTTATCGTACGATGTCGGCCGACCAGGCGAGAAAAATAAACGTGTTTGTTTTTCTCGGCGACCATCGTACGACATTAACGATATAGAAAGCTGTCACGTGTGGCACATCAAATAATACTTGAGATTTTGTTGAAAGATTTATTTAAATGGGCTCAGGAAAGCTAATTTTCTCTGTTCAATCGAGGAAGCCGTTGCGGGATCAAACATGTAAAGACTATCATAATAGAGTTATAGTAAAAAAGGGATAGAAGAGGTAGCAAAGGAAATGGAAGAAACAAGTGTAAATATTGTGCATATTTATATTTAGCAAGTAGGTAGAATACACAATTTTATAAACTTGGAAACAAAGGGTGTGATTTTATTGGTGATAAAATTGATGCGGTTTTGATTATGAAATAAATAGATTTGTTCTCAGAACTTTTGTGGCTCCTGGCTCCTTACTCAACTCCTTGAAAACATTGTATTTGTTCTTAATTTGTCAGTATTCACCTGGAGACGACTGCAGATTGAAGCAATTTAAACGAAGTGAAAAATTGAGAGAACCCTTTCAACCATTAAGACGATGGAAGTCCGAAATGCAAGAAATCAAGTTTCTACATCGTCTACAATAACCTTCAAACAAATCATTGAAAAGGGTTACGTACTCCCATTCGTGGTTTCTCCTAACCCAATATTTTATTTTTTTATTTAACACCATAAAATTCAAATAACTATTTTCAAGGAAATCTTAATCCCCTTCGTCATCCATTTTAAATTAAAACTACGGATGCAACGAATCGCAAACAATGTAACCACACATCGTACGACAAACGCACAACTAAAATATCGCACGTATTCGCATCCAATGTAACCATTCACTAACAAACTGTTGTTGGTGAATTGCCAGTCGCGTCTGTGAATTGTTGTCTGGGAATATTCCCCTTAGGGGAATTATCCTATCGGGGAATCATCCAGTCGGTAAACTGTTGTCGGGGAATTGCCCGTAGGTGAATTGTTGTCGGGGAATTGCCCTAGACCCCTACTCCACATGTCGTTGCCGTCGAAATTGGACAGTCTTCGAGAAAAATTAAAATAATTATTTTTAAAACAATTTTGACAGCCAATCGTCATGAGAAAAATTTCAAATCGACAAATAGCATCAAAATTCACTGATAATTTGTTAGCAGCAAATTACACTCGCCGTATTAAACCCACCCTTCCTGCAATAAAAACTTCATCAACATGGTGAATATTGCCAATCCATGAGTTGAGATAAAACTGGGTAATTATGAGCCAGAAAATTGTCTATCGAATTTTCAACCGAAGTATGCCTATACGCACACCAAACTTCGTTACTATCGATTGCATGCATTTATTTACAGAGTTGAATTCTCTTGAATTGTGGTCAAATGTCACGTATTTTTGTATGCCTAACTATCAATTATTGGAGTTGGTCAAAAGAGGCTTGTATATCTTGAAGAGATAAAGGATACAATAGTTGGAGGAGATTGCGCAAGGGCTGCACAGCATACGACATTTCATGCTGCTGCTATCATAGCATTGCACGTTATAGGAGTAGAGCTCCAATTTTTCACAATTATATTTTCGTAAGGACGAACGAATTGAATTATCCATATAAATGAAATAAAGTTCATTACTTAATAAGGTTCTATGTAACCATGGAAAATTTGCTGTGAAAAACTTTCTACTGAAAAATGTCTTCGTCGTGTGTTATACAAATGTATTTTAACTTTTCATAATAATAATAATAATAATAATAATAATAATAATAATAATAATAATGATGTTTTTATTCCTTGAAATGATCATTTTACAATTATATAGGAAACGTCAAGTAAAAGAAACATATATAGTACAGAGTTAAAAAAAAATATCATACACATTACAAACATTAAACACAGTTACTTGGAAGAATATTCATTGATAGAATAAAAGCATCCCTCTAAAAGGAATTTTTTAAGTTTCCCTTCGAAAGTAGATATTATTGAGATACTCTTTATTTCTGAAGGCAGACAATTGAATAGCTTGGAAGCTGCTAGAGAGGTCGATTTTTGGAATAGTCTCGTACGATGTTGTTGCAGTTTAATTAGGTTTCCGTTTCTTGTTGGGTAGTTGTGACACTTTGAATTCGTTTCGAACTCAGACTCCCGTGTTTTTACAAAAAGCAAGCAATTATAAATGTATATCGACGGTAGTGTTAAAATTTTTCTTTTCCTAATAATTGGCCTACAGGAGTCTGTGTGTCGAAGACCATACATCATACGTACAATCCTTTTTTGAGAGATGAAAGCTCGGCTAATATTGATTCCTTCTCCCCACAAAAGCACATTGTAAAAAAGTACTGAGTAAACCATTGCATAGTAAATGTTCAACAAATGCTCTTCATTCATAACCTTTTTGAGTTGTACCAATGCGTAAAAACTGGTGTTTATTCTCTTGCAAACTTGATTACTGTCAACTTTCCGACTCAACCCAGAATCTATATAAAGTCCTAAAAATTTTGAGGATTCCGACGGATAGATAGTCACATCATTGATATCAACCTGTATAGGTTGCTCCAAGTATCTCCGGTTGAAAAATTGAACTAATACCGTTTTATCGGCATTAACTATGAGTTTGTTTGTGTGACATCATTTCGAAAATTCGCGACTTATTGTGTTCAGCTTCAACTGGAGTTCCGCAGGACTATCAGCTCCTTCTGAAATTGCAGTATCGTCGGCAAAAAGTGACACTGACTTTGTACCTAAATGTTGTGGTAAGTCATTGATATAAATCAGAAAAATCAACGGTCCCAAAACTGAGCCCTGTGGAACTCCAATGTCTACGTTGAATATCTCACTAGTCGTGTCATCCCATCTCACGTATACTTTCCTAAAATTCATATACGATATTACCCATGCAAGAAATTTCCCTCGAACACCTATGACATATAATTTGTTAGCAAGTATGTCAAAATATATGGAGTCAAATGCCTTGGACAAGTCAAAGATAAGCGCAGCCACAAATTTACCTTTGTCGATACCACTATAAATATGCTCCACGAAAGTTGAAGCTGCTTCTCTTGTCGACTTACCAGGGCAATACCCATATTGATAACTGCTGATTAAATTGTGTTTCAACAATGGATTATTTCTCTACATGCATATAAAAGATTGTCAAATTATAAATTTTTGGAATCCAAATGATGTTTTCTGATTTAAAAATTATTGCTTTTGAATTACAAATTACCTTTCCTGAAATTCCATGTACACATTCTGGAATTCAATTCACCATTCTGAATTTAAATTCATACATTCTGAAATTCAATTCACACTTCTGAATTAAAAGTCACGAATTCTGAAATTCACTTTAAAAAATTTCAATTCATACTTTCTGAAATAAAAATTACCTTTCTGGATTACATTTTACGCATTCTGAAATCTACATTATCATTCTGATTTATTACTTGAAAAAGTATAGTTAAAATTTTCAAAAAATTACCACCATTTTAGTAATTACTGCTGACATAATCTACATTTTTACCTAAACTGGAATTGGGAAAAATTAATTTTCAAAACGAAGAACTAACCACCCCATTGAACTCCATCCGATAAATCATACTGTTCATTCACGAACTAAACACGACATTGCCAGATATATACCATCAAGAAATCCCTTGGAATTATTGATAGAGTCTGTCGAGGCAAAGTCATTAGGCCATCTGTAACATTATTACTCGCATTTATCAACATCTCCCAGCTATTTTGTGGACCCAACATCGACCTATATCTTGAGTGCTTGCTGCCTTTCAGCTGTCGCGGAATCCGAAAAAAATACACCGAAATTCGGATGAAAGACACTTTGACTTTGCCTTAGCAACGCTACTTGATTATCAATTATTGTCACCCGGAAAACAAATTGCATTTGGGAATGAGAATGTCATTGTTCAGGTTTACAAATGAAGGAAAATTCTATCAAATTTTCTTTAATATCGACAGAATGAACATTCTCATTGACAAAGCGATGAGTCTAAAAATAGAGATATAAATGGTCTACATTCTGACGTAAACAGAATTACGGAGAAACCTATTCACTTATCGCCAGATATCGAAGAAGATTTAAGTGATAGTGAAAAAGGAGAAGAGGCTTGGTCAAAATTCTTGATGATGAATAACTCTATGATTGTAGAACTCTTTGTTGGTCAACTGAAATCAAAATTGAAATGTACATATTGTGGTCATTGTTCATTCCGCTAAGAAAAAGCAAACTGAGACTATCAGAATGTTTGGATTCACTCACTAGTGAGGAATCATTTGACGGTGATGAGAAACCTACTTGCTCAAAGTGCAAAGAAAGACGGAAGTGCACGAAATCTGTATCGATCCAAAAATTCCCTTAAATTCTAGTGATCCATTTAAAACGTTTTTTCGGCAGACGGTTTCATAGAAAAATTGAGCGATGCCGTTGATCCTCCATTAGAAGGTTTAGATATGGGCAATTATGCCGCTGACTTTGTGGTCTCTTGTTGCTACAACCTGTATGCTTTGTTTATTCATACTGGGACTACCTACAGCGGACATTACATGAGTATCTATAGACATCCTTACACAGACTCGTGGCACGTGTACAACGACTCTCGTGTTTCTTTTATTTCCAATATGTCAAATTCTCTGGTGTGCAAAGAGGCCTATCTTATTTTGTATGAGTCTTGCTCATAGGTTTTTTTACTCTGATACTTATTTGATATTTATTGTATTTTTGTAACGTTCATATTTATTTCATAAGTTATGTATTTTTACTACAAATTAAAATAAACAGAAAGAATATATAACGGATATCACAAACAGTCACAATAATTAATTTAAGGTGGGACTTTCAACATCCTTGGAAACCTAAAATCGCTTGATCGCAGTGGTATGGTAGCGATTTACTGTGCTAAGAAAATAAAATTGTATGTAACAAACATTACAACAAATTAATATGTGTTACGTAACTATTCATTTATGAAATTCGGTTTGTTGAAATTTCAGGATTCTTCCAGTACTTGGTCGGAATTACTATATGCGACGTTGCCTGAAATATAGGTGTTATTACTCAGTTGTATTGTTTCATAAGTGAGTATATTATTTACACAGCTGTTTTTGTTGGTTTGTTATATATAACTTTATATATAAACTAACACTGTTCTATTTTCAAAATTCTAATGATTGGTATTATATTTGTTTCTCGATAAATGGTTTCTGTTTGTGTCCGGTACCTATAATTGAATAATACTTTTATTATTTTGTTTTGTAGAACTTGAGAGTGTTTAAAATTTGTTTTACCACCTATTCCCAAGTTTGTGACCAAATTTCGAAGATTTGAGAGAAAATAAGCATTATACATCAAGTAGCGGTTTGTATTCAAGTATTCTCTGCATTTATAGACTGTACCAATCATAGGTACTGACTTGGAAATCCAATTATTGTCAATATGTGTCTGCCAGTTAAGTTTATCATCAATGACAAGTCTCAGATGTTCGATGTTTTCAACCTTGTCAATCTAGCCGCCGTCAATTTTAATCGCTGTCTCCCCAATTTCTGAGTTTCTTCGATGAAATATCATATAATTTGTTTTTTTAATGTTACTTTTGAGTTTCTTTTCAGTAGCCAATATGCATACTTTTCCAGGTCCTCGTTTGTTGTTTCCTGTAGTGTGTTTTGGTTTATGCTACTATATACCAACGCTGTTTCATCGGAAAATGTGTGGTAACGTCCACACAGTTTTGCTATTCGTAAGCTCAAAACATGTATTGTATATAATAGAGGACCTAAAATGGAACCTTGCCAGTTAAGTTTATCATCAATCTAGCCGCCGTCAATTTTAATCGCTGTCTCCCCAATTTCTGAATTTTTTCGATGAAATATCATATAATTTGTTTTTTTAATGTTAATTTTGAGTTTCTTTTCAGTAACCAATATGCACACTTTTTCAGGTCCACGTTTGTTGTTTCCTGTAGTGTGTTTTGATTTATGCCACTATATACCAACGCTGTTTTATCGGCAAATGTGTGGTAACGTCCACACAGTTTTGCCATTCGTAAGCTCAAAACATGTATTGTATATAATAGAGGCCCTAAAATGGAACCTTGCCAGTTAAGTTTATCATCAATCTAGCCGCCGTCAATTTTAATCGCTGTCTCCCCAATTTCTGAATTTTTTCAATGAAATATTAATAATGTTAATTTTGAGTTTCTTTTCAGTAACCAATATGCACACTTTTTCAGGTCCTCGTTTGTTGTTTCCTGTAGTGTGTTTTGATTTATGCCACTATATACCAACGCTGTTTTATCGGCAAATGTGTGGTAACGTCCACACAGTTTTGCCATTCGTAGGCTCAAAACATGTATTGTATATAATAGAGGCCCTAAAATGGAACCTTGCCAGTTAAGTTTATCATCAATCTAGCCGCCGTCAATTTTAATCGCTGTCTCCCCAATTTCTGAATTTTTTCGATGAAATATCATATAATTTGTTTTTTAATGTTAATTTTGAGTTTCTTTTCAGTAACCAATATGCACACTTTTTCAGGTCCTCGTTTGTTGTTTCCTGTAGTGTGTTTTGATTTATGCCACTATATACCAACGCTGTTTTATCGGCAAATGTGTGGTAACGTCCACACAGTTTTGCCATTCGTAAGCTCAAAACATGTATTGTATATAATAGAGGCCCTAAAATGGAACCTTGCTAGTTAAGTTTATCATCAATCTAGCCGCCGTCAATTTTAATCGCTGTCTCCCCAATTTCTGAATTTTTTCGATGAAATATCATATAATTTGTTTTTTTAATGTTAATTTTGAGTTTCTTTTCAGTAACCAATATGCACACTTTTTCAGGTCCTCGTTTGTTGTTTCCTGTAGTGTGTTTTGATTTATGCCACTATATACCAACGCTGTTTTATCGGCAAATGTGTGGTAACGTCCACACAGTTTTGCCATTCGTAAGCTCAAAACATGTATTGTATATAATAGAGGCCCTAAAATGGAACCTTGCTAGTTAAGTTTATCATCAATCTAGCCGCCGTCAATTTTAATCGCTGTCTCCCCAATTTCTGAATTTTTTCGATGAAATATCATATAATTTGTTTTTTTAATGTTAATTTTGAGTTTCTTTTCAGTAACCAATATGCACACTTTTTCAGGTCCTCGTTTGTTGTTTCCTGTAGTGTGTTTTGATTTATGCCACTATATACCAACGCTGTTTTATCGGCAAATGTGTGGTAACGTCCACACAGTTTTGCCATTCGTAAGCTCAAAACATGTATTGTATATAATAGAGGCCCTAAAATGGAACCTTGCTAGTTAAGTTTATCATCAATCTAGCCGCCGTCAATTTTAATCGCTGTCTCCCCAATTTCTGAATTTTTTCGATGAAATATCATATAATTTGTTTTTTAATGTTAATTTTGAGTTTCTTTTCAGTAACCAATATGCACACTTTTTCAGGTCCTCGTTTGTTGTTTCCTGTAGTGTGTTTTGATTTATGCCACTATATACCAACGCTGTTTTATCGGCAAATGTGTGGTAACGTCCACACAGTTTTGCCATTCGTAAACTCAAAACATGTATTGTATATAATAGAGACCCTAAAATGGAACCTTGAGGTACTCCGCAGTTATTCACAAGAAGTTCACTAGAATCCGATTCTTCAATAGAAAATACAGGCAATTTTGCGCCAGTCCGTCTATAGCCTATTTACTTTTGTCCAAAACATTATGCGATTCGATATAAATTCAGAATCGGACTCACTCTCGTTGACCATTATTATCTGAAGAAATAATTGCACATCAACATATCGAACGGATTGTGCCAATACAACCCCTGCAACACAATTTGGAAATTTCCATATTTGTTCCATCTCGACTGCGAGCGGTTCAGCCAGATTTCGGAAACCCGAACCTCACAGCTCAAATAATCAATTCCCGCCGCAACTCTACTCCCTACCAATATTTCATGAGTATAACTCTAGATAAGTTCATTTGACAAGCTGATAATTATCGATACAATCAAGTCTACATTGTTTGGGAAACTTTCGGAATTCGCGTCAAACGAATGCGAAATGCATTTCGGACAATCGTGATTAGTTTGTCTGAATTGAAGAGTGATTATGCCGTGCTTTACTGCACTCTTGTTTTTTTTTATACCGGCTGTTTATTTCCGGGCTAGTGCTGTAGGTTTTCCGGGTTTTCCTACAGCTGAAAAGTGAATATGCCACCAAAAATCAGTAAGTCGCTTGGAGCGCCTCGGCAAATAATAATACTCAATGGCCGTTCTCTATCCGCACAGGGTATGACTTTGGGTACACTCTACGAGTGATTTACAGAAACGAATGGGAACGGCTGTAATTGAAGTTTGACTCCAAAGATATTTTCTGGGTTCATCTATATGCAGGGTGAGTCAACAAGATTCCCGTGGTCGATTGCACCGTTGTGAATCACTATTTCGATTTCTTATATTTTTTTCGCCAAACGGACCATTTAAGACTATCTTCCAAAATTATTCTTATTCATACAGGGTGCATCATTGAATCGTGGCTGACCAAAGTTGGTCTTTTTCAAATGAAACACCCAGTATATTTTCATATATTCCGATCCGCTGTTTCATTGGCTGCTCAACGAATTTTTCATTTTCGGATTCCGTTGCGGCGTTGCCGAGTTATCTAAAAAATATCTATTTTGCAGACTTCTTTTTGAAAAATCTATTTCACGTTTCGAAATATTTAGTGGAGATATTTCGGGAATCGATATTCGAAATGAAGAAGTTAATTGTGAAAATGGTGAATATTGTATTGAATTATACAGGATGTTCGGTACAACAATACAAACTTGGCCATTTTCAAACATCAATATTTTGATTTTTTTCAAATGGAACACCCTGTTTATTTCATTCATATCAACTCCTTTTTAATGACTCTTCAATTTTCATTCTTAGTGTCATGTGCCTAAAACAACCCGTTTCCGAGATATCGTGGTTTTTAAAGGAATTGTTCAATGGCAAATCAACAATCTTGCATATTTTTCACCTACACGTTTCTTTACAGAAAATACTGAATGCCGTTTCAATTATTTTATCCTTCTTCAAAAGCATTCTTGAAAAATTATGAATAACTAGCATAGCAAAAGAAATTTTGAAAAATAACTATTTTTTCTAGTTTAGTTGTCCATGACTACCGCTGAAAAAAATGACTATCGGCATTTGTAAATAGAGGTAACTGTCAAACTACAATCCAATTGTGTTGACAAATGTGGCATTATGAATTATTGTTTAGAGGATATGGTTCAAATGGTTTATGCTTTGGGGGAAAGTGACGGTAACTGCTTACTGGATTATACCAACAATAGTTTCCTGAGAAAAGACACCCAGACATGCGAGCATTTCAAGCCCTCAAAACAAGATTTGAGGAAACCGGAACAGTATTTCACAAAAAATTTGAACGTGCCTGTCCTGTAACGAATGATGAAAATACTCTTGATATTGCATTAAATATTACCGAGAATCCCCATGTGAGTACACGTATTCTGAGTAGGGAGTTGGGAATATCACAAAGTGGTGTTTCTCGAATGGTGAGAAAATGTAATTTCCATCCATACCATATGCAGTTGATGCAGGAGCTAACAGAAAGAGATTTTCCAAAGCGAATGCGGTTTTGCCAATGGAGTGTAAATAAAATCAGAGAAGAACATGATTTTTTTGAGTATGTTCTATTTTCGGACGAAGCCACGTTTCACAACAATGGCCATGTGAATCGGCATGATATGCACTATTATGCAACTGAAAATCACCATTTCGTTAGATATGTATTGAGTTGTTGGTGATTGCACCAACAACGTTGGTCACTGAATGTTTGGGGAGGTATCATTGGACGGCGAGTGATAGGGCCATTTTTTTTTCAATGGTCATCATAATGAAAGAGAATATGGTTTTTGCGACAGCTAAACAATCTATTAGATGATCTGCCATTGGCAACAAGGCAGAGAATTTGGCTTCCAACAAGATGGTGCGTCTGCACATTACCAGGCTGATGTACGGGAATACATCAACAATACATTTCGTGGAACATGGATAGGTAGAGGAGAGCCAGTTCAGTGGCCTCCCAGGTCACCGGACCTAACAAAAATGGAAATGGATTTCTTTCTATGGGGATACATTAAATGGGTTGTTTATCAAACTCCGCCTACAACTCCTGGAAATATGAAAGCAAGAATTCGGACTGCTTTCAGGAAAATTTCAGAAGACATAATAGATTGAGTCTGTGTATTAGTGTATTAGTGAAAATGGCAAGCACATTGAACATTTGTTGCATTCATTATTGTTGTTTTCTTTCTTCTGATATGATGATTTGTTTTATTATTGAGTTAATATAATTTATGATGTTTAATTCCAAATATGATACAAAATACGAATATTGTCAATATTTTCTGCGGAAAGACCCCCATCTTTAGGATGTCGAATATCTCGGAAACGGGTTGTTTTAGGCACATGACATCAAGAATTAAAATTGAAGGGTAATTAAAAAGGAGTTGATATGAATGATAATATACAGGGTGTTCCATTTGAAAAAATCAAATTATTGATGTTTGAAAATGGCCAAGTTTGTATTGTTGTACCGAACATCCTGTATAATTTATACAATATTTACCATATTCACAATTAACTTCTCCATTTCGACTATCGATTCCCGAAATATCTCCACTAAATATTTCGAAACGTGAAATAGGAGATTTTTCAAAAAGAAGTCTGCAAAATAGATATATTTTAGATAACTCGGCAACGTCGCAACGGAATCTAAAATTGAAAAAATCGTTGAGTAGCCAATGAAACAGCGGATCGGAATATATGAAAATATACTTGGTGTTTCGTTTAAAAAAGACCAACTTTGGTCAGCCACGCTTCAATGATGCACCCTGTATGAATAAGAATAATTTTGGAAGATAGTCTTAAATGGTCCGTTTGGCAAAAAAAATATAAGAAATCGAAATAGTGATTCACAACGGAGCAATCTACCACGGGAATCTTGTTGACTCACCCTGTATACGTTGTGCGATTTAGAGCATACTTGGAGTGATTAATTTTTTTAGGTTCCTCTCCTGCTACGAGTATTACTTCACTTTTATTCGGTTAGTTGTACAAGAAGTCACAATTTGAAATCTATAAGCTATGAAAAAATTCTCAGTGTCAATAGTATTCCTTTTTTATTCCACTTTCACTTCCTGGCAAACTGACTTATAACAAATATCGGAACAATTACATGTATGATCATATATTAAATACCTATGATTATTGATCAGTGATATTTTCATCCAAGGTACGTAATGAAGGTGTGCTTTCTGAAATTTGACCTTTGACCGAAAATACAATTGTCAATTCGTAAAAAAATCAACAGTTAAGCCAGTATGATCCAGGTACAATAGTCTCCCCTACTATTATCATCATTATATTGTTATTTTGAAATTGTAGTATCGTCATTAGTCTTGCCAAATTTCAGATTATTCGGAAGATTGGAAGTAGGTGAAAATTCATTTTTACAAATTCACCTATTACTATTATTATACTGATAAATAAAATCTTCCAATTTACACAAAAAATATATACTTGTAACGTGCTTACAATTGTTTCGACACACGGTGTCATCATCTGAGCGAGTTATCAACTAAAGAAACGTCAAAATCACCTTCTTAAATACCTATTAAAATAACATGCATGAAATTTCACTAATGACAATTGCAGGTATGAAATTTCCTAATGACATATAGCTTGGATTTGCATTTGAGTAGTTACTAGTGAGATAATTAATTATAGGTGAATTGTACAGGTCAATTTGGTCATTGAGAACTAAATTGCTATTGTTACGTAAATGTTTCTTGATTTCTATGGATTCTAATATGTTTAATTTTTGACTTTTAGGTTGAATATGCAAAATTTCAGGGTTTTGTGTGAAGTTATGGTTATTGTCAATAAGGTGGTTGGCATAGTTTGAGTCCTGTTTATTTAATCTGTAACTTCTCAAATGCTCACCGAATCTTTGATTAAAACTACGGCCTGTCTACTTCACTACCAAATATACCATGAAGCAACTTCTCAGTTATGGACGAATCCTTGGATTCAGAAACACGAAGAGTGGGAAAGGAAATGAAGTGGAGGCTGTATTGCTTTACTACTCTAGTGGAGATTTCCACTTGCAGAAGACGACTGGAGTAGTTTTTTCAAGCTATCATCATGTCGCTACGAGGTACTTGAAACTGGAAACTGCACGAACTGTTTAGTTTGTAGGTAAATTGCCTCATCTCAAATTAGGAAAACATCATTCTTCACATTTCTCTCCAATTGATTACCTCGTTCAGCATGAAATACGAGTCTCCATAAAGCTCAGGTGCATTCGTGTTCCAGCGGAAGATTCAACAGCAACACGAGAGTACTTTTCTTATTGGGAGTGAATGCAGCCTCGCCTTTTCTGAGAAATATCTACAAACAGAAGTAATCTGATTTTGTTGTTTAGAAACATATAGCATAGAGGCTGAAACTTGATTTCATATTGGTCCAATATAGATATATTGTAAATGTAAAAATTATTTTGATCTATTAAGGATGAAGATTGAAAACAATATTATATTGGTATTCTGAGTATAGATTGTCACATAAATATTAGGTCAACATTGGTTGAATAATTTTGACCAGTATCGATCTCGTTCAATTTCAAAATATGTCTTTTTTCCACCTTGAGTTTGCTCAACGTTTTTTTATTTCATTAGATCTCATAACCACTTCTGCTCTCATATTTTTTCCCATTAATAGTTGTATGTTATGTTTCTTTCAATGTTTACTTTCTCCATAATTGACTTGTTTTCATCAAGCAGTTTCTCTATATTTGACTAGATTGATGTAACCTGTAAATTAGAGTTCTCATCATGCTCATTTCATTTTCATTTTCCCTAATTGAAGAAATTTATGTATTCTTTCCGATGTTCGAAATTACAAATATTAAAAATTTTTCTTTCGGCACGTACTTTTTCAAAAATATCTATGACTTCAGCCTCTACGTGAATCCCATCCTTCTCATTCCGTTGTTTGATTCCTTCTGTATGCTTTATTGAATCTACTGCCTGATTCTTTCATGATTTTCATGTTCATATATTCTTTTTTGTTCAGACCTGTCGGTTTTTCTTCGATAATTCCTTCTTTCTTCCTTTGATTCTCATAAAATCACACGTCTACAGAAACTACAGAATCGAGTAACGCGACTCATTCTGAAGTATAAAAGATGAACCAATTTTTTATGTAAGATACCTTGCTATGGTTTTCAGTATCCCAAAGACAGTCTCAAATATCGATGATTTTCATTTTCGAAATTTTAAATAACTTTTCCCTAGAATACTTTAATGAAATCATTGTATACAAGGCACAAGTCAATTTCATTTTATAGAGCAAGATCCCAGGGCCGTCAGACATTACTTATTTTTAAACGAACGAAATGTGTACGATTGAGTAGTGTTAGTATGTACTATGTTCGCATGCCTACCTGCTAGCTTGTCCAGATGACCATTCTTCAGATATTAGGGAATAAAGGTCGTTAAAACATCACTTACTTATTTGAATAGCTATTATACAGAATTCATTAATAACGCTCGATGGGTCAGTGGACAGAGTCACAGGCTCCCACCCCGGAGCTCCGAGTTCAAATCTCGTAACCCAGCCAAACGCATCAAACTATCTTGGCTGGAAACTGTCTAAGAGGATTTTTGTTTGAAAAGATATTTGACTTGAAAACATAATTTTGGTAAATGAAAGATTTTGTTAAGATTTCCTCATAAGATCCCAGGGCCTTCAGACATAACTTATTTTTAAAAAGATGAGGACTTACGTTCTGAGTAGTATCTCATGTACTCTCAATACCTGCGTGCTTGTGGAGTTCGCTTTGTGACACCTGGGCAGGTAACAGGTGAGAAAGGTAACTAAAAATGAGAGTTACTTAACTTAAATTTGTGTGGCTGATTTTTATGTATATTTTGTAGAATATCACTCTGAAGTAATTTGTGGAACTTTAAATCGTCTGACAAAAGTTCTGGTCCATGGAAAGCGTCTGACACTTATGGCCCTGGGATCTTATGAGGAAATCTTAACAAAATCTTTCATTTACCAAAATGTTTTCATATCAAATTTCTTTTCAACCAAAAATCCTCCCAGAGTCGAGCCTTTTCCAACCGAGATGGCTGAATAGTTTGAGGCGTTTGGCTGGGTTTAAAAAAAAAAATGTTGCTGGAGCCGAGATTTGAACTCGGACCTCCGGGGTGATCCTGTGACCCTGTCCACTGACCCACCGCGCGTTACTATTGAATCCTGTATAATGGCTATCTAAATAAAGTAAGTGATGTTTTCACGTACCTTAAATCCCTAATATCTGAAGAGTGGTCATCTGGACAAGCTAGCAGGTAGGCATGCGAACATAGTACATACTAACACTACTCAATCGTACACATTTCGTTCGTGTAAAAATAAGTAATGTCTGACGGCCCTGGGATCTTGGACTATTATTTCTGTCACGAAATAATATAATACGGTGGGTAACACGATACACTTAGTTATATAACAATATCGAGAGGAAGACAGATGCAGTAATTATAACATTAATAAATATGACGTGGCAACATATGGAGGTATAAATGAAAACAATAATTCAAAATAGATAGGAATTGCCTCCACAACGTACTGATCAGAATTCACAATTATTTTTTCAAGAAATTGTAGGGTTTTTTTAATGATAACTCTTTCATTGTCTTCTTGAGGAAGAGTATTAAATAATTTGTGAGCATTATTGGAGAGACCTCTTTGAAACAAAAAAAAATTGCTGGCATGTACTAATGAAATCGTAGTCAATAGTTTTTGTACTGTCATTCGCAGAGGTAAAATGAATAAGAGATGAAAAAATGGTGAATTTAATCGACACACTTTCTAATCCTAATTTCATTTCCATTGAATATGGTGATGTGATTTGCTCTATCAATCCGAAGTGATGCTCAGTTTGTCTTAGTTTTGCCTCTGTTATTCGACGCTTGAAGTCCCATTAACGAAATCGATGTGGTCGTTGCAAGAGCCACTCCCAAACTGGAATTATCTAATTCAGATTCGCTTCTACATTCCATTCTTAATGCTCACAACCGTCTTCGTTGAGACACATTAAAGCGAATGCATCGAAGCGTATCCATTATTTATACGAACCTAAATTGAAATACATTGAAATACTTCAGCAAAAAAAGGCGTTTTGTGGGATTTTCGTTAAAGCGGAGGCGGCATTGGGATATCGGTTATTTCGTCTGATACGGTTTGAATATTTTTTCTGAATTATTCTCGTAATATATCTGGTGAACCTGGTTGACACACAAAGCAATTCAGTTCATTCGTTTCGGTGAAATGAAAATGAAATTGCAGAAAATATGGTACGAAATATAATTTCTACTTGAACAGTTTAGGACGATGATTTTATAATATTTCTTTTTTTCGATGTTACGGTTTTCTAGGTGCCTTCAATACGACTATGGCCCTATTACATTGATTGGTCATTAAATATAGTGATCCTATTTATTTTTGGTTTATTTTTGTTGATTTGTTTGGTCACATGCTCGAAGTGTTCCATTGTTTGTGAACAAGAAGCGTAGAGCAAAAGAAGAAGATTGTAAATTCATCGGCTAATAGTTGAAGAGATGAAAGCCGTTGAAGTTATTTTTCCAAGATACAGGAGAAAGAGGTCTGGAAAATTCATCATATTCAGATGGAGACTTTGTTTTTCAGAAATTGATAGCCCATTTTCTTGTTGAAATCACCAAAAAATCTGGAAACTGCGGAGCCATAATTGTACATAAATAATAGTAGCTTGCTACTAATGATTTTTCTCCCCAGCATACATTCATACACTGTGTCACAGGATTGTTGAGAGACTTTATATTGTATTATGCACTGAAGATATCCGGTAATGCCTCAAGTGAACAAAACTAAATTCTGAGGAATAGAAGATCAATTCCTAGAATTTGTGAATACGACAAAAATTATCACTTGTAATATTAGTCACACGTTGACACCATACCTGAAGAGCGGGAAATGATAAAAAATGAAGGAAATGAAATGAATTGTTCAAGGTATGGACCATTTTTGTTTAATCACCGCACAATTTGCTGTAGATTCCAGTCATCTGGGTAGAATTAAAATTGCCTCCATAACGTGCTTTCGGATCAAGTAAAGCAGGTGTGAATCAAGTCTTCTACAATTTTGATTTTTGTTTCATTGCTCACTGTTTTGGTATTTTTTGTGATATGGTTTGTGAATTCTTCTATTGATATATTTGTCATTTCATTTACATTTTTCATAACATTTCTATTTGATGAACCAATTTTAAAATTTTTGAAGTACAGGGTGTCCCAAGTTCGAGCCTCATCATTGGGATCTCGGAAACCAGAAGAGATACGAGGTCGGTTAAATGGAGGCAAAGTTGCGCAATTTGGTGCTCATTGAAACGCCGCTTTCATATTTGAAAAATTCCTAATATTTCCGAAGATTTTTGGAAAAAACCGATTATTCGCGATTTCATTTTAATTTTTTTGTGACTCTATTTGAATAGATATAACAAAACAAATTTCATATTCTCATTGCTACTTTTTCTGTTCTACAAGATGGTGTTATCAGATTTTCAAACAGACGTTTCGTATTTGAGCTGCCATCATCAACTTTGTTTTTTTAAATACGGCCCTGGATTTTTTATTATGGATTTTAAAATCTTCTACTGTCCCAAAACAAATGATGTATCGCACTTATTCGAAAAGTTTATATTAATAGCATTTTCCATAAGAACTCATGTGTTAGAGAGAGACAGAGAATAGATTTTTGGTAAGATCTTAGCAGGACATCGTTAAAATAATTTTTTCGAAAATAACGATACATCATTGTTTCAGAAGCTCCTAAAAATTGATATAAAACAATGTGTGATGTTCAACAATAGGCATGATGTTTAAATTATTCCAAAAAAAGTCAAACAAAAACTATAAAATTGAATACCCAATTATAGTTAAAGCAAATATTCAAATTGTAATTCACCTGCTTGAATGCATTTTCGTGTCAGTCTGAAGTTTATGGATGGCACGCTGAATGGTCCTGTAACAAATGCTGTCTTTATAATTAAATAGAGCATTATCACAACTGATTCGACCGAGCGGAGTCGTTAAAACATAATAATAATTGGGAACGTTGGGCTCTAATTTTCTAGGAACCAGGAATCATACCTCACAGCATTTAAGATTTTAACTCACCTTACTTTTTCATCAGATGATCCCGACTTTCTATTCTAGATGCTGGATTGAGAACTCGTTGCGGAACTCACTTTAGCACTCAAATTTACTTCCTCTGTTCAACTCTACTAATTAAAATATTTTTCTCTCAAATCAAAAGGATTTTTGTAAACGAGAATCTGAACTTTTGAGAATAAAAACCATAATTCAAAACACTTATATCTATTAAACAAAACAATAAAAAAATAACAACAAAAGGTGTTTGGGACATTTCTCAAATTATTTGATGAAGCAACTTCTGATTTTAACTGATAATATAATTTAAACCGGAAAAAGTGAATGAGGCCAGATAATTTACCAATAATTTAACAAGATAAACTGCAAATGACTCGAAATAATTCAAATACAACAAATACTAAGAGTTGATTAGAAAAATCAACTTTTTAGAGACAAGTGGAAAAGATCGACTTTATATATATTCAAAGAATGAAAATTAACGATAGTACCCAGATTGAATATTGTGTTGAACAGAGTTGAAATTTGACAATTACAATAACTTGAGTAAACTAATAAAAATGCGCAACCACATGTTGACCTGAACGAATGAAACGAAAGACTACCCTATTTTTCGACCCTAATTTCAAAGTTGGCCTGGACGCCCTCCTTGAGAATTTTGTGTGGTCCCTGAAAATATAACCACTGGCCTCTCACAAGAACATAAACATATGCGAACTATTTGAATGTTTGTTTCTCTATTATTCTGAAATGCCCCATTTTGAGATAAATACACACACGGAAACACTTAAAAATAATCAATAACATCGTCTATTTTAAGAGGACCCTTGGTAACCATGTATTTCTGAGAATATTTACTAGAATAACAAGAGTTTTCGAGGGCTTGGGAAAACATTTCAGATATTTGAATTCGGGTTTGGGTCTGATTTAAATTATTATTTCCGGTCATAAAATTCGTTTGGTTACAGTCCTTGCAGGGGTAGCCCTGATCTCCCTTATTAGGTCTTGTCGTAATACTTCAAGATTTTGTGACGTGTTTCGATAGAGACGGTTTTTGAAAAATCCCCAAAGAAAGTAGTCTAGAGGGTTTAGGTCGGGGCTTCTAGCTGGCCAACGTACGGGACCTTGGTTTCCAATCCATTTATTAGGGAATAATTTATTTAATAAATTTTTAACACATCTCCCATTATGAGGTGGTGCACCGTCTTCTGGCCATCATGGTTGACGTAATACGCCCAAAGGTTCTTTCATTAAGGAATCCAATATATTGGTCCTTATTAATTCTGCATATCTATCGGAATTTAATTTTCCTTGAATAAAAAACGGGCCGATAATTTTATTGTGCCACATACCGACCCATACGTTAAATGATTGTCGTCCCTGAGGTCTTACTTCTTGATTCTGCCTTGGGTTTTCTATTGACCAATAGTGTTCGTTATGTCTGTTAAATAGTCCCTCTATTGAAAAACTGCATTCATCTGTCCATATAGTTTTATTTAGGAAGTCATCATTTTCATTAATTTTATTTTGCAACCAGTTACAAAATTCTAATCGTCTCTCAGCATCGCCAGGTCTTAGTGTTTGACTAATATGGATTTTGTAAGGTTTATATCCACGCTTATTTAGAGTTCTCCAAACTCTCATTCGCGGTAATCCTACTTCTTCTGAGAAAACTCTAACTTAAGCTCGAGGATTATTAGTGGCCTTAAAAAATAAGTTAAAATTTTCCATTTTACTTTCTACTTTGTAACAGTTTTCAAACTTGCAGTGTTCAAGATAATTTGTTCCACTTCTGGATTGATTCGTGTTCCATATTCAACCCTTGTCTTAACAAAACTTCCGTACTGAGCTGAATTATTATCAATATTAGCAAAATAACTATAATGCGGCTTTCTGGATATTCCAACAAATAGCGCTCACAAGCCGTTTTTGAATTTCGATTCGAAATATAATAAATCCTTATCATGTCTCGTTTTTCTTCGTTAGATAAAGTCATTTTCGTTTAATAAGCGTTAAAGATTAGTGAACGAACAGTGAACTGTCAAATTATTGGATAATTTAAACATTAACAAATGAACTAAGATAGCCAGAATGCACGATGCACAGCCACTTTGATAAAATGCAATTATTTTTGTAAATATAGCATAGGGCATATAGTTTGAGAGATGACACTTCAATTATATTATTCATTAACCACCCACTTTTATGTTAGTTTTTGAGTTTTATGCAGTGCGTTATTGCAAAAAAAGTTTGTTTTAACTCTATTAAAAATCTAATGTTTGTCTCTCTCTAACTCATGAGTTCTTACGAAAAATGCTATTAATATAAACTTTTCGAATAAGTGCGGTACATCATTTGTTTTGGGACATTAGAAGATTTTAAAATCCATAATAAAAAATCCAGGGCCGTATTTAAAAAAACAATGTTGATGATGGCAGCTCAAATACGAAACGTCTGTTTGAAAATCTGATAACACCATCTTGTAGAACAGAAAAAGTAGCAATGAGAATGTGAAATTTGTTTTGTTATATCTATTCAAATAGAGTCACAAAAAAATAAAAATGAAATCGCGAATAATCGGTTTTTTCCAAAAATCTTCGGAAGTATTCGAAATTTTTCAAATATGAAATCGGCGTTACAATGAGCACCAAATTGCGCAACTTTGCCTCCATTTAACCTACCTCGTATCTCTTCTGGTTTCCGAGATCCCAATGATGAGTCTCGAATTTGGGACACCCTGTACATACATTGTTTGATATTTATATTAGTGTCTGGGAATAAATCTTTTTTGTTAGAGTTTATTCTCAGTACAATCGTTTATAATCGGTGATGAGATGGTGAAAAATGTACGAAGTGATGTGTTCAGACATTTTCCACTTCTGGGTCTTGTTATTTCATTGATGTGAAGAAAATAGTGAAAAAAGTTCAATATACTTTTATATTTCTCTTCATGGTATACATCTCCAATATTGAGATTCATATCGCCGGTGATGATATGAATATTTGACTTGGGAATATTTTGGATATTTTAGATAGATTGACAGATAGATAGATAGCTTTTATCTGACTACGCTATGTTGGGTTACATTAGTAGCAAGTTCACATAGAGATTATTATTGAATGCTCCTGTACAGATATTTGGAGATCGGTATATAACAGTTAATGATGTTTTCTTCAAGTCTAGGACTATCAACCACGACTGCTTTCATCGCCCCAAGATTGATAGTCTCATGATTATAATTCAAGTATTCTTCAATATAGTCTATGACTCCATCGTTTTTGTTGAAGTTGCCTTGGACATGTAAGGTCATATTCCATCGTATAATGAATTCAGATTGAAGATTGTAAATGTTTCGGTTAAAGAACTTTAACGTCGAAATCAGAATCGGAATTCAGCTGATTTTTTTTGGATACTCCTTATATTTATGTGCAATATTTTGAAATACAGTAATTTTTTTAACTGTTTTATTGAAATCTAGGTAATTCTAAATCGCTTTGGATTTGATTAGCTCATTTTAATATTCCAGAATATATGAATTCATAGTAATATTAATTTCGCTCAGAGTAAAATGAGTAAACTTCAAGCTATGCCTGGAATGGATATTGAGAAAGTCAAATATTGAGCAAATTCTACCAATTTTGGTTCAAAAATTCAAATAGTGATAAAATGGGATACGTTAGTTAATATACAAATCAGTAAAACGCAATGTCGTCTCCACAATTTAATTTCCCATCTAGTTCAATAGGATGGTGAAACGGTGAATGACCACTATCAATCAGATAGCCGTCCAAAAGTAGAAGTAGTACATGTTTCGGTCCTATATAGGACCATCATCAGCTATTCAAGAAAATTCTACAATAAAAGAAAGACTATGTACTAAAGACAAACATGGCCAATATAAGATTACTTACATGGAGAAGAAAATTAATGATATGTAATATATGCAGTGTGTCCCACTTTGAGCAGCCACACCCTAATATTTCGTTGAGCATGAAATAATTTGAAATTTTCTTTGACTCAAGTTGTAGTACTCGGAAATACCTACCTTTATGTTTACGTAACCTTCGTATATCCATTTTCCACGGCTAACTACGACCAAATGAAAAGTAAAAAATTGGGAAAAACATACTAGGCATTTTTTTATCGCAAAAATAACACCAGATTCTGTTTCAGAACACCTTAAAATCCCCAAATCTCAATGCTTGAATTATTTGAATATACAGGGTATCATCTGTAGCTGGTAGCATTATCAACTCTAATCCATAAATAATGCTTGGAAAATTTCCAAAATGTCTTCTCTTGTCACAGAATTCCCAAAAATATTTAATTAATACTTTGAAAAATAGCCAAATATCACTTTTCAGAATGAATGATACCCTGTATATTCAAATGATTCAAGAATTGAGATTTGGGGGTTTCAAGATGTTCTGAAACAGAATCTGGTGTTATTTTTACGATAAAAAAATGCGTAGTATGTTTTTCCCAATTTTTCACTTTTCATTTGGTCGTAGTTAGCCGTGGAAAATGGATATACAAAGGTTTCGTAAATATGAGGGTGTGGCGGCTCAAAGTGGGACACACTGTATATAAATTGTTTAAAAAATTATTATTATTAAATGAGGTTGAATAACCACATTGTACTGTTTATTTATAAAAAACAACAACAGTGTAGGTAGTGGAGGCTGTAAGGCCTTGGACCCCTTAATCCTATAGGAGAAATTAAATGATTCGAACATCGAGCAGAAATTAATCAAAAAATTAAATCAATGCACGTGATTATTGACTGAACAGGACGGATATGAGTTATGAACTGACAGGGTGACAGCTGACAGCACAGCAGGAACCACTGTCATGATTACTCTTATGTCAAAATTGACACAGAACAGTGACGCAAGACCACCACTCACAGAACACGAGAAAGGAAATAATTCCAACTATACTATTCCGAGCAAGAGGATCTCAAGCCACCCAACTGTACCAATAACAAGAGGAGCAATCCATACAATAGGAACAAATTATGAAACTAAGAAGCGGATTACTACAGAATAGTTACTCTAATCTACACTATGGAGTGACAAACCTACCTCCCAAACGTCACACGAAGGCCGAACAACCTCACAGAAGTAGACAGAGCGGCTTTAGTACAATCGAACAAATCCCACATGACCACACTGAAAGTGTGATAGCACTCAGTGTCTAAGTCTCCCCAAGAAACAAAATATAAAAGTCATCAGGTACACCTTCCTGTACGATCCCTATCTTATAATTTCCTTCAAACGTACCCCCGTCAAGTAAACAGCAGTAATTATGTTGACAACATACTCACTAAAATTCAAGTTGTGAGCAAATATTTGCCGAAGTATCCTTGAAGGAAACGCACACTCCATAATAGTCTTTGCAGCACGAAACAAAATGTCAAGACAAACAGCTCTACGTATCCTTCAAGCACGTGATCCTCCTTTATAACGTTTATTTTCCTGTCTCACGTGGCTTTTGCCCACTTACATTCGGAAATCGCGGACATTACTTACCCAAATGCTTTCGGAGGGGAAGATGCCTACAATGGAACAGGGTCTGGCAAACTGTAGATGAATAGAAATTGATGAGAGGGTGTTCTTTATCCGATTGGGAAAATCGTACAAGTTGTATACGGTGTGAGAGTTTGCCTATAGAGCTATTCAGAGCTACTTCAAGAAGAGACCGCGGAGGGTGGAAGTCAACAACTGGAGTTGTTGTAGAATGGTAGACTATGGCATATTGCAAGGAACAGTCTCAGCGCTGATTTTCTCTAACTCTACTACTGCTGTGATAAGAGGAGACAAGATAGCGTGAGTTTACATAGAATAAGATTATAATTTTTGATCAGACTGTGATCTGTATGGACCCCCATCGAGGGATATAATTCAATGCATCAACGAACTAGAAGACAGCTTAGCCAACCTGCTTTCTCCGAGTGATTCTTTTCTCGCAACTGGTGATCTCAGATTAAATCTGCTCGCAATTGACCAACGAAGCCAGCTATTAGTGGACTTTTTCAGTCCCTTCATTTTATTGCCGACCAGTCGAGAGTCTCACACGTATTACTCCTATTTCTCAAATTATCTTAGATGTTTTATTTGTTTCTGACAGAGAGGAGGTATCATCAGTCACTGACATTTGGGGTATATCGGATCATATGGCAGTAACTGCAAAAATTAATACTTAAAAAAAAAAAAAAAATCGAAGAACATCAACTTTCGTGATTTTTTCAACTTTTATGAAAACCTCTTTTGCTTTGATATTCGAAAAATCGATTATGTGGAACTCATTGATGATTTTGTTTGTATGATCTCCTTCTTGAGAAATAACATGATTTACCTCGAGATGCACGCACCACTACAAACCAAAAAAGTGAGAGAACCTCCAGCACTATGATGAACCCACATCACGAAAAAAACTATTTCTCTCAAAGATCGAGCATACATAAGCAAAATACAAGAAGAAGCTGTTTGTTCCAGACAGAAGCGGTTATAAATAACTTGAGTACTACACAACAAGTACCTTACGTCGAAAGAAGAAAGCCTATCTCGAATTTCTCCTCATCAGTAGAGATTCAAAAGCGACATGGAACACTCTAAAATCTAGATCTCCCAAGGAAAAAAAATCCGAACTATTTTAAACACGACAATCATATAAATATTTCAATTCAGTTTCTCAACCTGACCGATCAGCCGGACAGGCTTCGTTACAGTAACCCACAATAAATGGAAAACAATTTTTATTTCTTCAATGTCTCTAACGAAATGTTGCAAACCCATCTACAAAATTTTGAGATTAATGCTATTGACTCTGATAACATCTCTCTCCCAATGATTCATCTCATCCAGTCATTTCTATTGAAGCACATCACGTTTCTCTTTAAAAAAATAATAACTACCGGGTTGGTAACAAATTATTGGAGAAATGGCATAATCGTTACTTTAGCCAAGTGTAATTCACTCTGGTTACTTTGACCTTAGACCTATAACAATTTCTCTTTGCCACTCGAAAATTGAGGAAATGATAATGAAAGATCTGATGATTCAATTCGTGACCTAACGCGGAATTATCACCTCAGTACAATCTGGTTTCAAAATTCAACACAACTCCACCATAGCCCTCTTGTCCATCACTGATGATCTTTTCAAAGCTCTTGACGAAGGTAATTCGATATGTCTGGTACTATTGTGATGAAGTAAGGCCTTTGAAACTCTTCACCACGAGATTTTGTAAATTGAAGAAGCTTAGAATATAACATTTATTGACCAATACTCATAAAGTTTTGAATACCAGGAAGCCTGACTGTATATCGAAAAAACTTAAAACTTTTTCGAATATAAATAGGTTCGCCACAATTAACAAATCAGTTATTCCCGAGCACAAGTCTTTAATTTTCACACGTGGTTCCTCATATAATGCTCCGAAACTTTACAACTCACTTTCCAGGGAGTATAGGTCGGCTATGATTGAAAATTTTAAAAAAGATTGAAGTCTTTTTTGTTAGGTTCACTCTAATTTTTTATGATGATCATAGCTCACTTTTCATGACTTGGGGCTAAAATTCTGAAGATGTAATAGGTTCGTGTATTTTTCATGCAAGTTTTGTGTTCGAGGCATCGATAGATTAAGATTATTGATTGTAATTCTCGCATTCAATTTGTTTTTTGTAAATATCATGTCGAGGTTGAGTTCGAGAACAGCGCAGGCTGACACTCCGCCTATTAACTTTAAATTTTTCCCTCACGTCAATTATTGTTTTGTTGTGAATAGAGAGGGAGAAAATTTCAATTAATATTTTTTCCAAACTCAAAATTGCAAAGAAGCATTCGTTTATTCTGAAGCAGATATAGCTGATATGATTATTCCAACTTTGTGTGTGAAAATTTTGTATTATTTTCAATACCTCATTGTATCTTGTTCATCATGAGATTCAGGTTTTCTTTTTTTGATAAGGGCCTGTACATTGCATATTTACAGAGATGATTACTTTTGCACCAAGACGGCAATTGCTCATTTGTTTTCATATTGATTATATCTATTGTCATTGCCCACACAAGGACGGTTGTATCATCAGTATACATGAACAATATCCTCGCCAATATATGGGAGGAAAGGTCACTCATATAAAGAAGGCATAGCAGTGGACCTAGAATGCTCCCTTGTGGAGTTCTAACATCAACATAAAATCTTTCAGATCACCTTTTTCCAACATTAACAACTTTCAGTAAAGTGATCAAGTTTTGTCGTCAGAAAGATCAGCAGTTCTCGAGACAGACCTGGCAGCGGAAAGCAGGAAGATTCTACGTAGACCACCCGCTTTTCAGCAGATGGCCCGCACCGTGAAACAATAATAATAATAATAAAAATCATCAACAACTATTATTATTACATAGCCTCACATAATATGCTGAGGAAGATAGTAGGCATATATCAGAAATAGTAATGGTCATAGAATACATCCCCGCGGATAACATTTGTTTTAATCAGATGAATAAACATGGCAGTCTACAACCATATCTCTATTTGTCATATAAGGTTGCATTCAATTTATGATATTGCGAGGAAAACCAAACTATGATTGTTTAATTGTTGAAATTCAGTAGAAATTCCGAGGACACTGAAGCGTTCAATGAGTCGAATAACAGTGAGATCAGAAATTGTTTACTGTCGATATATGATTCGGAAGTTTGCAGAAACAAAGTAATTTGGCATTTATATTTTCCATTGTTCGTTCATTTAGATAAACTACAGTCGCATATCAACTACATCTCAATAAATTTTGTTAACGACAGAATGATGTCAACACACACCTCATTGTTGACCAGTTCTGAGATCGTATCCACAGATTATTTCAACTTTCCGAAACAACCGTCATCAAATATAGTATCCGCTATTCCCCCACGATTATTCTGTTATCAAACGAAAGATAACATTTCTCGTATCACTTTACAAAATCTGGGATTACAAAGGTCGAATGTACCAATTTGAACATGAACCCAACTCCGTATATGAGACCTTGCTCTTTATCAAGTATAAACAAATGAAATAACATTAGAGCGCTTCAATTAGGCGGACGCAAGACCAAGGGTCTGACATTAAGGGACAACCCGGTTGGCCGCAAATGCTTTTACAATTCAAAGTGGTCTTATCCCGTAGAGTTTGTTGCTCTGTACTGGACCATTTGCTATGACAGAGGTGGATTCAGTGGTTTATTGTCATTCAAGTGAGTGACCAGTATTTTATAGGGTGTGATATGGTGAGTAGCGAACTGACGCTGGCGCCAGATCGTTTGTCTTTTCACTCAGATTACTCCTATTCAAATTCAGGTGTCTAAGCCAGGAATCACACTGATCGAACAGGATCAACCGTCCGCGACCGTCCACCTACGACCAAAAATATTAGATTAATGAAAACTCTCCAACTCACACCGCTAAAATAATTTTGTAAATCTGACATTCAAAAGG
This sequence comes from Chrysolina oricalcia, assembly GCA_944452925.2. Classification (NCBI taxonomy): domain Eukaryota; kingdom Metazoa; phylum Arthropoda; class Insecta; order Coleoptera; family Chrysomelidae; genus Chrysolina; species Chrysolina oricalcia. Next base: position 60,716,944 of record OX101814.2, read on the forward strand.
TTATGTGAATTTTTTTTTAAATTCAACAAAAAATTTAATGCTTTTGTTGTGAATAATGAGTAGGAATGATAGCGAAGAAGGAAGAATTACGATAGTGTATAATTTTTGGATTAGATTGGATTTTTGTTCAATCAGTGTGATTCCTGGCTAAGAGTTTGGGTCCAAGCTCTCTCTTGCCCGAGCGATGTTGGTGATTCGTGAAAAAAATATAACTAGAGCCTGATTAATAATAATACTATCACTTTATTTTCACTAATACAATATTCACAAATCGTATGGGAAATGTCAGAATATATGAAAGAAAAATGTTGAAATGACGATGCAAAATACAAGACCTATAACTAGTCTAAAAATTCTGTAAACGAATAAAAACATCTCTGCACCAATAACTGTTCAGCATCTTTATGACATAAGCAAGATGCTCTGCATTCCTCATGTTGCAAGGAAGTTTATTGAAAATTCTTCTCCCGATGTACTCATGTGAACAGGAAGTTACTCTTAATCTAGCAAAAGGTGTTATGGTGATGAACGTTTTTATTAACTTCAAAAACTGACCTGCTTTTATTTTTATACAAATATACTTAAGACATATACAGGGTGGGTCACGGTTGATGATACATTAGACGTTTACGAAGAACGAGAAATAAGATCATTCTGAAAATTTGGTTCCTCAAGTAGTTGCTCTTGGTCTATCGATCTAAAATATTTTCAGCAATGCAGCGTTGCCGCTTATACCAGAAAGTAGTAGCATCTTTGTTATTTCAAATGAGTCACCCTGTATATTATCGCATTTTTGAACTTGCCATTCTTTTCTGATTATTTCTGCCCCATACTCCCCCTCTCTAACGGTTTTTGAGATATTGGTTATTTTCCATATTTTTTATCCAAAACATAGCTCGAATTGAATGCTTATTTCTGCGGTATTTGGATTCTTAGGAAGTTGCAATTTTGTTTTTAGTTCATGAAGATAATGTACATTAATTCTGTATCGAGAAGTTTGTTCTGCGTTATACAGGGTCGTTCAAAATTCATGATCTTACTGCTAGATACGAAAAGGGTGGAAAGTGCGTTTTTTTAAATGGAACATCTTGTATATTATCAAATATCCTGAAAGATGAATAAATTCCCTTCGAATTGATTTATCATGTTCCTATACCTAAATAGCCAGAATTCCGAGATAATAGCAATTTTCACTTGTAATCTCCCAAGTGCTTGAATTATTGCCGGAAATTTTTCGAGTACATAAATTTTTTGAAAATTACCCGAGTCGCGAAGCGACAATGGTGATTTTCTTTGAAAATTCATGTACGAGATAAATTTATGGCAATTAATTCAAGCACGAGGGGGATTCGGTAAGAAAATTTCACACCGAGAAATGAAAATCATCCAACAATTCATAAGAAATAAATAACAATGGTTTCACCTGAACTATTTATAACCACTGAAATATTGAAATGTAAAATACCTAACAAAATTTTCATCAATAAATGTGTTTGAATTTGGAACAAAAAAAAATTAAAAAGTTATGTTCTTCTCGTGGATTGGAACCATCGACCTAGCGACTCATAGGCCGCCACACTACCGCACTACCGCAGGATATTTGATAATATACAAGATGTTCCATTTAAAAAAACGCACTTTCAACCCTTTTCGTATCTAGCAGTAAGATCATGAATTTGGAACGACCCTGTATAACGCAGAACAAACTTCTCTTTACGGAATTAATGTACATGATCTTGATGAACTAAACACAAAATTACAACTTCCTAAGAATCCAAATACCGCAGAAATAAACATTCAATTCGAGCTATGTTGTGGATAAAAAATATGGAAAATAAAAACCGTTAGAGATAGGTATAGGGGAGTATGGGGCAGAAATAATCAGAAAGGAATGACAAGTTCAAAAATGAAGGGTGACCCATTTGAAATGACAAAGATGCTGCTACTTTCTGGTATAAGCGGTAACGCTGCGTTGCTGAAAATATTTTAGATCGATAGACCAAGAGCAACTACTTGAGAAACCAAATTTTCAGAATGATCCTATGTCCTGTTCTCCGTAAACGTCTGAGGTACCATCGACCGTGACCCACCCTGTATATTATATAGATACTAACGTTAACATATTGAAATCTTCAAATAATGGTTTACAAGATTCTCTAGCCAAGACTTTTGCAATGCAACGCAATATGGGTTTTTGGGTTATGAATACATCTTGTGCCATACTTGAAATACCCCAAAAACAGACACCATACCTAAGTCTGAACTCTACCTGAGAGTAATAAATATTCAGCAGCTGACTTCTATTCAGAACCGAACACAAATTCATGAAAAGAAACTTCAGGGAATTAGGTTTAGAAGTTAATTGTTGACAGTGGACATTCAATTTCGGAAATTTGTCAAGAAAAATACCCAGAAACTTAAAACTTTCGTTAGTCTCCAGGTATGTCACATTATCAACCATGAAACTAAATCTATCTATTTTATTCTGTCTATTATGTATGCGGATAATCTATATTTTATTGTTATTAAAAAAAATCGATATCTGACGTACTACACTGATACATTTATTTTCCAAAAATTCTGGCATCTGACGCATAAATAACCAAAGATAAGTAATCAGCATAGGCCTTATAATGACACCCAGAAATTGCAGAGTCAATATCATTGACATACAAAGTGAACAGAATGGGCCTCAAAATGGATCCCTGGGTACACCTATCACTATGTTTAAAAACTCTGAATCAATTCTTCGAATTTAATTTTTTATGGTTGCCTGGAGAGACACATACTGACTCCGATTTTGAAGAAATGATGATATTCTGCTGAGCGATCCACCTCTTAGGCCATACATTTCCAATTTTGCTGAGAGCTTCTGGTGATTGACGCAGTCGAACGCACGACTCAGATCACAAAAGATTGCTGCGGGACATTCACCTGCCTCAGCATATTTTATGACTCATCGAAACCAATCCAATTATAATGATATTAATGAAAGTACATTTGGGTCTATACGGGGAAGAGTAAAAAAAAGTCGCTTTTCGAGATTTTAATTCTAGCCCTATTCCAGAACCAACAATTTTTTTTTTGCAAGACATTATAGTTTTAGTCTATACTAGATGACTCTCTTGATGACTCTCTCTGTTTGCAATATGGATTTGAAAATTTTGAATTATACCCCTGTACTGAAAACAATTATTGACTGGTCGTTTTTTAACACAAAAAATAATTGATTATTGCTTTTGATTGAACAATAGATAAAGCAACTCTCTGAAGAATTCAGTTGTTCAAAATTACTTTTCATTCAGATAAAAGGTGCGTTACATTTTTTTGTTAGGTTACAATTGATTGAATATCTCAAAAACTGTTCCGTTAAATTGATCATAATTCTACCCACACTATTATAATAATATGGAGAAGTTTTGTCAACTCTGCAACTTTGTTTATAAAATATACATTTTCAAAGTTAACCATATTTATGACATTTGGGTATATTACTATCTTAAACTTTAGGGAACCCTTGAATAAATTAAATCAAATTCTATTACAACACTTTTCCATATCATTTGTTCGATACTATAAACAACGCAAACTACACTTAACAACAAGATTGCATCAATACATGCAAACTCAAGAACGTATTATAAATAACGAATCCAACAACAACATATTATATCGTAATACCGTAAACTTCAAAAGTGAATATATCAGAAACGCAACATGCAAAGTTGATAAAGCTCCCACATATAATTCAAAATTTTCAAAATAGTGTGTGTAAAATTAGGTCCATATAAACGGGACGGTTTCTTGGGATATTCCATAAAAACTTTGTAGATACCCTTTATTCAAATGAAAGGTGAAATTAAAAAACTGAATTCATCAGGAAGTTACCTCATCTTTTTTTCAATCAACATTGGCAAAAACTGATTTTTTTTGTTGTTAAAAACGACGTGTCAAGTGTTTTCAGTATAGGGGTACAATACAAATTTATAAAAATTCGTATTTCAAACACAGAGAGTTATCAAGAAACAAAAAACCTTTTTATCGTCTAGAATAGCCTTAAACTATGATTTCATACCAAAATATGACTAATTGGTTCTGAGATAGTGCTAGAAAATAAATCTTAAAAAGCTGATTTTTTTACTATGCCCCCGTATAAAGCCAAATGTACTATAATTCATGATATTATAACAGGACATATTGACGAGTTCCGAAAAATACATTTTTCTACAACCACACTCCAAAACATGCTTTTCTGCATAGTTTTACGTTCGCAAACATGATTATTTCTCACAATAATTGAAATTTGATATTAGTGTGCCGCAAAGTGACATTTCTGTGCCACAAAGTGACATTTCTGTGCCAAAATTTTTCTGTACCTAATTTCTAAGCAATACAGTTTTCGTGACAGCAAGGGGAAAGTATATTTTGAAAATTCTGCATTTCGAAGGGATATTCGATCAGGCAACTTCAAGAATGAATAGACAAAGTCTATTGGTTTATATAATATGAGGGAAATTGTCGTACAAATTCATAATATTCTGAACAAAAATCATAGACATCACTACTGCTGTCTCAAATACCCACATACACACTATCTATTGATAGGCAACGGAGCAACATCTATCGAATCATTTGAATGTCAACAAACGTCAAAGCATAAAATATTCGTAAAATATTCTTGTCCCGTAATTTTTTAATGAGATTGAACTAAAATGGATAGCGACAGTTCTGAAATTGAAAATACTCCTCCAGAACTAAGAGAACAAGTTAATTCATTGTCATTGAATTTACTACCTTCAACTTCAAGAGGAAAATATGAAAATGCATACAAACAGTTTATGGATTGGAGGGAAAAATACAAAACGAAAAGTGTTTCTGAAAATATAATTTTGGCATATTTTGAAGAACTATCCAAATAAAGAAAAGCCTCTACTCTCTGGTCAATATATTCAATGCTAAAATCGACTATTAATATTAGAAATATCAGAAAAAACAAGAATGAGAGCGGCTTAAAATCCTCTCCCTCTTCCCTTGCTTCTCTTGGGCATCATAAAGCTAAGAATGAGTCACTGACATTTCATTCCGTCTTATAGTATAGTATTATTTTTAGCAAAAAGGGTGTTGTAGAAAAAGTATAGTGTGTAACACGAGCAGAAATGCAATTTCTCACTCGTTTGAATTGCAGCACTCGCTTGCGCTCGTGCCGCAACTTTTTTAAACTCGTGAGAAATTAGCACTTTTCTGCACTTGTTGCACAATATACTATTTTATCCCGAATTCGTCTCATTTCGCTAAGAAAACAGTTTTTTCCTTAGTCAATCCTACCCAATTACGACGTTTTCACGAACTTTGGCCGCATATTATGACAGGTACTCCTACTAAGCCGTTATCAAATATTTCTGAAATTGCAACAACAGAAGCAACTCTTCATCGATAATTTGTCCCTCCACCATTTCTCTCAACTGCAATACGAATAATATACCCACCAAATTCTCGTCTCGTCTCGTCTAGTCTTTTAGTATTTTCAATAAGTTCTCAAATTATATATTTTTCTCAATGTACTTGCTGAAAAATTATACAGTACGATGCAAATGCCTGGAATAAATTCATTATTTCTGAATATAAATATATTTTGTAAAATTCCTCGAAAACGTCGATTTTCTTTTCCGATTGGCCAATTTTTGAATCCCACCCTAAATATATAGGGTTATCCGCAATCGAGTCAAAATGACTTTGGTGATATTTTTAAATGGGACACCCAGTGTATTTTTCCATATTTGGTTAGGGGTCTTCATTACAAATCCTGTGATACCAGGTTTGATGGGCTTATGTCGAACGGATGCAAAGATATGGGCAAAAAACTTCCTCGTATGTCCAATGAGTATGACTGAGAGACTCCACACGATTCGGAAGGTCAAAAGTCTGTCGCACTCATTGAGAATATGGAGAAGTTTTTTGCCTATATCTCCGCAGCCGTTGGACCTAATCCCATCAGACCTGGTATTACTGGATTTGTAATGACGATCTCTAACCAAATATGGAGAAATACACTGGGTGTCCCATTTAAAAATTTCACTAAACTCATTTTTAATCGAATGCGGATAAACCTATATATTTTGGGTGGGGTTTAGGAATTGGCCAATCGGAAAATAAAATCCACGTGTTCGAGGAATTTTCCAAAATATGTTTATGTTCAGAAATAATGAATTTATTCCATACATTTGCATCGTACTTTATATAATGAAAACATAAATTGTACAAACACCAGTATTTACGATGCAGAAAAACTCAGTCATCTCCACAATTTTAATCTCAACCTTAGAAGTTATGCATCAGGTGGAACAGCGACCTAACTGTCAGTTGAGCGGTATTATTAAGAGTAGGTAGTACATGTTTCCAAATTAAATTGAAACAAGTATGTTGTTCACTATGTAAACCTTTACTGGTACAATGTGGTGACACATACACTTTTTTACTCTATCAATCAATCAATCAAAATATACTTTATTACACAAAGAATTACATTCTCATTGGCAAAGCGTAAGTGTTAGGTTAGGTTACAATTGGTAGCATAGTCATAATTAGATGTGTAGACCCATAGTCAATAAATAATACATACACAGTAAATAACAAACAAGATAAACACATGAAAAGCAGTCTTGATAATAATATACTCCACAATACATCATTAGGTAGACCTAATTATACAATAATGTGCATAAAATTGGGAGTATACATACGAAGACAATTCGTCAAAAAAAATATTAAATTTTTTTAGAAGAAGTAAGGCATGTTGAGAAGTAAAAATATTGAGATCCTTATATCTGCTAAAAAGGTTGGTCATTAAAAAATTCATCCAAACTATAAAAGGGTCTACAAGAAAGAAATGCCTTGACTTCTTTTCTAAAAATAACTCCAGATACCACTTCTTCTATACTATCCGGCAGGTGGTTGAATATCTTACATCCATTATATAGTATTGATATATTATATTATATATATATATATATATATATATATATATATATATATATATATATATATATATATATATATATAAAGGGTAGTCGTTGCTGACTAGTTAAGAATAAAACCAGTTAATATTGGGGATTGCAGCAAAGTCAAAAGTGTACTCTTTTATAGAGATTATTCCAAGCTTTCGTAAATTTTATTTACATCTTCAGGGAACTACAAAGAATTATTATGTCAATTATACATTTTGATGTTATTAAAATTTTACTTACAACTATAGTGAGGTTAGTTGACATGTTCTTAGTTCTTTGTATAGTGACATTACAGCTTAAAATTGTAAATAATAAGGAAAAAAGACTTTACGAATATAAATAACAGAAAATTTTGAAATTTCAGTCGAAAAACAAAAGACTTGTTGATTGCATCCAAGGGACACAAATCAGTTGTCAATAGAAAAGAAATCTGTAATTTTCAAGTCAATGTTACCAACTGTAATCTTGTACCAACTGTAATCTTGTACCAACTGTAATGTAGTAACAACTGTTGAAATATATGACTGTTGTTTTGTGAGTTAGGAAAAAATTACATTTCCAATTGAGTAGTTATGGAGATATTATTATTATTCATATGGAGAGTGTGGTCTAACGACAATAAGAAGGAATAAATCTCACTCAAATGATTTATATCAGTTCTTTTATTCATACATTTTTTGTCTTGATATATGAAGGCCATTTCCAAAAAAGTTCTCTTAGTCATATGTGTCTCTTTAGCTAATATTTTAGTTAAGTTATAATTTATTCGATGGTCAAATTTGTTTACATGATCAGCAAGAGCACATCTTTCAGGATGAAGTCTACAATCACTTTTATGTGAGGAGATTCTACTTTTCAGGCTTCTAGAAGTCTGGCCAATATAATTTTTATCACAGTCCTGACAAGGAATGCTATATACTACATTTGAAGTGGAAGTTAATGGAATTTTATCCTTCACTTTTGAATAAATTGATCTTATTGGTAAAATAGTTTTATTTGCTATTTTGACATTACATACTGAATGAAAGAGCCTGGACAATCTTGGTGTAATATCTTTTATATATGGAAGTGAAGTGAATGTAGGAATTGTAGGATTTGTAGGATTAGTATTAGCAACATTGCTATTAATGGATATGTTCAGATTGTTAGATATAATATCTGTTTCAATATTTAATGGTGTGCTGAACAGAATACTTCTCAGTAATTTTGGTGGATAAGCATTGTCAGAAAAGAGTTTGAAAAGAATATCTAGGTTTTTTTTATGAAAGGATCTATCTGAGATTTTGAGTACTCTAGCTTTCATCTGTTTCACAAGGTTTATTTTCATTGACCGCTTGTGATAAGACTCGAAGTTAATATATCTTCCAGAACTGCATGGTTTCCTGTACCAGTCTATAAGAATTTTGTTATTAAGACCACGTATGAATCTTGTATCTAAGAAAGGTACGGAAAAATCATCATCCTCAGTTTCTATTGTAAACTGAATATATGGGTCAAAGCTGTTGAAAGTACTAAGAATCTCAGTAATGCCATCTTTTGGTAAAGCGACAATGATATCATCAACATATTTTTTAATGAAAAAAGGTTTAAATGATAGTACTGGAATTACTGTGTCCAACACATCATCCATCACATATGAAGCTAATATAGGGGAGATTGAAGCTCCCATTGAAGTTCCAAAACTTTGTTTATAAATTTTGTTGTTAAAAGAGAAATATGTGTTATTGAACAAGAAAGTTAAAATTTTCATGAATGTTTCTTCATTAATGTTACAATAATTGCTAACACGATACCAATTTTTGTGAATTGATCTTTGACAAACTTCTAAATATACATTACTAAAAAGAGAAACCACATCAAGACTTGCCAAAACGTAGTCATTAGGTATGTTTGTGTTATTAAATTTATTATTTACTTCAAAAGAGTCTTGTATAAAGTATTCATTATCGGAATCATATGCTTTAGTTAGAATATCTGTGAGAGCCTCACTTGTAAGAGAAATGATTTCACTCCTAGTTGTCGTCAGAGAACACTCTAAATTTTTAATCAAAGTATGATTTGTAGAAATCTCAATGTTAAGTAATTTTATTCCTAACCTGTAATTCTGTTGCTTGATATTCGCATGAGCCTCTTGCCTAAGAAGTAGGTTCTCAATAGGTCTAATCGCTGAGGTAATGTGATTTGGAAGAATTCCTAACTTCTTGCATTGTAATAGAAAACAGCGTCTATTATATTCTTTGGTCAATTTCATCTTGTTCTTGGACCACAACTTCAATTTCTGCACTGCTATGTCACCATATGTAATTAGGATGTTACGATAAAACCCCATATCTGTAGGAGTGAAATCATTTCTCTTACAAGTGAACTTATATTTGAAAATTTTCTCAGTAAACAATTAAGAACATATAATGAACTGTTCCATGATGTAAAAAGTAGAAATATCAATAAAATTAATAACCTAAAAAACAATCATTTTCGAAAAAAATTGAGAACAAAACCAAACTGGATATCAAATATTTCTAACACCATCATTCCTGAAGATATTTTACAATTTTTTGCTTTAGGACCAAAGTTCAGTGTGGAACCGTTAATTATAAAAGACATTTCCATCAAGAGTTTTTTAGCTGATGTTGATTACATCACTTCATCTATCAGTGACGAATACCAAAGAAATATCACTATAGCAAGAGCAACTAATATTATAACTAATAATATACAATCAAATCAGCATTCTTCTATTTTTAGAGGCTTACTTTTAAAATCAAAAAAGTTTCTAAAAGACAATCCGAATCTGATATTGATTCAATCTGACAAAGGTAATGTGACAGTCATTATGGAAAAAGATCAATATCTTAATCTTTCAAATGAAATAATTATCAACAGTAATTCCTATATTGAATTAGCAAAAGATCCTACGACTACGATACAAAGTAAAGCTAATGAATTTTTGAAAGTACTTAAAGGCACAAATCAAATTGATGATGTCATAAAAAAGAAACTCACATGCTATAATGCTATTTCTCCAAAATTCTATTCATTACCAAAAATACATAAACCTACTTTATCGATGAGACCTATAGTTTCATGTATTGGTGCTCCAACAGAAGCCATTGCCTCACTTCTCACAGATATTCTAACTAAAGCATATGATTCCGATAATGAATACTTTATACAAGACTCTTTTGAAGTAAATAATAAATTTAATAACACAAACATACCTAATGACTAAGTTTTGGCAAGTCTTGATGTGGTTTCTCTTTTTAGTAATGTATATTTAGAAGTTTGTCAAAGATCAATTCACAAAAATTGGTATCGTGTTAGCAATTATTGTAACATTAATGAAGAAACATTCATGAAAATTTTAACTTCTTGTTCAATAACACATATTTCTCTTTTAACAACAAAATTTATAAACAAAGTTTTGGAACTCCAATGGGAGCTTCAATCTCCCCTATATTAGCTTCATATGTGATGGATGATGTGTTGGACACAGTAATTCCAGTACTATCATTTAAACCTTTTTTCATTAAAAAATATGTTGATGATATCATTGTCGCTTTACCAAAAGATGGCATTACTGAGATTATTAGTACTTTCAACAGCTTTGACCCATATATTCAGTTTACAATAGAAACTGAGGATGATGATTTTTCCGTACCTTTCTTAGATACAAGATTCATACGTGGTCTTAATAACAAAATTCTTATAGACTGGTACAGGAAACCATGCAGTTCTGGAAGATATATTAACTTCGAGTCTTATCACAAGCGGTCAATGAAAATAAACCTTGTGAAACAGATGAAAGCTAGAGTACTCAAAATCTCAGATAGATCCTTTCATAAAAAAAACCTAGATATTCTTTTCAAACTCTTTTCTGACAATGCTTATCCACCAAAATTACTGAGAAGTATTCTGTTCAGCACACCATTAAATATTGAAACAGATATTATATCTAACAATCTGAACATATCCATTAATAGCAATGTTGCTAATACTAATCCCACAAATCCTACAATTCCTACATTCACTTCACTTCCATATATAAAAGATATTACACCAAGATTGTCCAGGCTCTTTCATTCAGTATGTAATGTCAAAATAGCAAATAAAACTATTTTACCAATAAGATCAATTTATTCAAAAGTGAAGGATAAAATTCCATTAACTTCCACTTCAAATGTAGTATATAGCATTCCTTGTCAGGACTGTGATAAAAATTATATTGGCCAGACTTCTAGAAGCCTGAAAAGTAGAATCTCCTCACATAAAAGTGATTGTAGACTTCATCCTGAAAGATGTGCTCTTGCTGATCATGTAAACAAATTTGACCATCGAATAAATTATAACTTAACTAAAATATTAGCTAAAGAGACACATATGACTAAGAGAACTTTTTTGGAAATGGCCTTCATATATCAAGACAAAAAATGTATGAATAAAAGAACTGATATAAATCATTTGAGTGAGATTTATTCCTTCTTATTGTCGTTAGACCACACTCTCCATATGAATAATAATATCTCCATAACTACTCAATTGGAAATGTAATTTTTTCCTAACTTACAAAACAACAGTCGTATATTTCAACAGTTGGTACTACATTACAGTTGGTACAAGATTACAGTTGGTACAAGATTACAGTTGGTAACATTGACTTGAAAATTACAGATTTCTTTTCTATTGACAACTGATTTGTGTCCCTTGGATACAATCAACAAGTCTTTTGTTTTTCGACTGAAATTTCAAAATTATCTGTTATTTATATTCGTAAAGTCTTTTTTCCTTATTATTTACAATTTTAAGCTGTAATGTCACTATACAAAGAACTAAGAACATGTCAACTAACCTCACTATAGTTGTAAGTAAAATTTTAATAACATCAAAATGTATAATTGACATAATAATTCTTTGTAGTTCCCTGAAGATGTAAATAAAATTTACGAAAGCTTGGAATAATCTCTATAAAAGAGTACACTTTTGACTTTGCTGCAATCCCCAATATTAACTGGTTTTATATATATATATATATATATATATATATATATATATATATATATATATATATATATATATATTATCGATTTTTTTGTCGGGTGGAATAAGTGTTTATTCTATTTTACTCTTTCTACATATAATTTATTATAATTTTTTCTTCTCCATAATCTAAATTGGCTGAAGATGAATCTATTTAGATTCGAAACATGTACTACCTACTCTAAATAATACCGCTCAACTGACAGATAGTTGTCGCTGGTCCACCTGATGCATAACTTTTAAGGTTGAGATTAAAATTGTGGAGATAGCTTTGAGTTTTTCTGCATCGTAGATCCACACCACTCCACTTCGAGATACAATGCACTTCTACCACAGGTTAAATACCAGTATTTATGTCTCTAGGAAAAAAGAGGGAGTTTTCATCCATAGGGAGGAAAACTGCAACTTCAATGCATCTTCTTCCTGATAAATCGAGAGGAAAAGTACTATTTTCCTCCCGGCGGGAGGAAAAGTACCATTTTCCCCCCTTCTTTAAGGGTCGAAAATAAATTTTTCTAGTGAGGTAGTAAAAAAAAAATATTTTTCACTCTTCAGATCAATAGTTTATGAATAAAAGCTTGTTTTTAAAAATATTGCTTACGTTCATTTCATTTTGTACTTTTTGTTATCAGAATTTGGATAATTCTTATTACGATCCATTAAATTTGTTTTTCATAACGAGAAACGATTGAAAAAACATTCGTTTCATAAGTTATACATTTTCTAACGTTCTTTGCTGGTGATACTCCAAACAATCAACATTTTTGGGCTTGAAACACAAACATGAACTCAACCTTTGCATAGAGGGTGAAAAGTTTGAAGAAATACTTTATGTAAATCTGGAAATCCTTGCAATATTTGTGTTCCTATAGAAAACGTGATCTGTCATATAATTTTTCGCTTTCAACTCGGAAAAACGAATACTTCTACTCAGTGAATGCCATTTCGTTTAATTGCTTCCACGATAATTACTTGAATGCAAGTAAAGGGTTTTATTTTATTTTTGTATTGCAGAAATAATTCATAAACATTTGAAAGGAATGTTTTATGACGACACCGTTGAGTTTTAATTACAGTTGACTCTTTGTGCTGGTGTATTTGAGAAGAATAATAGTGCAACATTCAGTAATGAAAACTTGACTTGAAGCGAATTTTTATACAGGGCGTCCCACGGAGATTAGGACAGGGAATATCTCGGAACACGAAAATGGAGGAGAATTGTAATTTTGGGGTTTTGAATTGAAGCAATTGGTGCAGCATTTTTTAGCCAATGACTTTTCTCTTTTCGATCACAGATTCAAAATTATCAATGAGACAACCTGTACATTTCGGCATTTTTATGTTCTTCCCGATAAAACAATTTCATCGAACTATCACACTTGTAGTCTAAAACGATTATTTCAAGAAATAGAGGTAGGTACTTCAATATCCTTTGTCCCACTACGTCTGAAACGAGCAATTGCCAAATTATTTAGGTTTAGGGTCATCCTGTATATTCGAAAAGTCCTATATTCTTTGTGATGATTGAAACAAGGCAAAATTATATTTATCATCCATATTTCACCAAAAACGTAGTTGAACAAAGAATATTGAAGTACCTGTAGTCCTTGAACTACAAAAATACAAGAGATTCTCAGTAGAAAAACTATTTTTGGTTAGGCTTTCATAGTGGGATCGATTGATGCAATAATTGCCCACTTTGTGTTCTGGGTAGGCTCTGTTACTAATTCCATAAGCCACCTTGAAATCGCTTGTGGTAATTTGAACGCAACAATGGTTTTTGCAGGACTTACTTCAGTCGAGCAAGGAAACTTTAATAATTGAATAAGTCAAATTTAATTCAAAATATCCCAGCTTTGACTGGGGCTCAAACTCAGAACCTTCAGTCTCAAGAATAGCTTCAGTATCTATCATATACAGTGCGGCTTACTCATCTCCCGAAAAAATTGAGGTAGGATTGCTTGTTGCAATTATAAACCAGAGCAGTAAATAGTTGAAAAGTTCTCATGGGAAGTGATAGTTCAGCAGAATAAGAAGAAAAAGAAAATGAAGAAGAAGGAGAAGACGACGAAGAATGTGAACTGGAATTGGATTCCCTATACTTGAATAAACGATGGAAAATAATTGGAGACTTGAATACTTTCGATGAACAAATCAAAGATAAGCATTGAATATAACGCAGTCGAAATCATTTTCATAGAAAACGAACACTTTCAATTAGTGAAATTGCCATTGAACTATCAGCTCAGGAACCAAAGGTTTTAACCCGTCACTAAAACCAATAGAAATCGTTTTTGGTACACGAGCAGTTTTTCAAAAGTACTTTGAGAAATAAAATGTTCTGCAAGCGATCATCTATGGAAAGTGGGGAAAATTCCAGGGTGAACTCGGAAAATCATTAACTTGGAAAGGGTTGAAAATTTTGATGTTGCATTCACGAACAGAATTCACATCCCGATGCTTTAAATAATGAACAAGAACTGAGTCATTGCGATGATGATGCTGATGATGATGATGGTGATTGAATAATCATGAAGTTTATGGTATTCGTATGATTCATAATAATGATTAAATGAATCAACATATCTTTATTGTTCTGGTTTGTTCTAGTAATAATTTTCCCGTCTTTCCCGTCTTTCCTTACTGCTCCAGTTCGAAACATTCAATTTTTTATAAGCTTTATTCGGTTCATTTAATTTAAATTTGTCTTCCATAATTTACAAATTCATTTCAATGATTGATGTGAGATGCTTGTTAATAGGAGATTCCATCGCGAATTTTGGAAGACTTCGTCAAATGATTGCAATTCTCGAAACTATTCCTAGAATTGCCGAGAGAATTGTTGTTGTTGTTGTTGTTTTTGAATGCTTTTTCAGCTAAACAGCTGTCGTCTCCTTACGAACGGCAGCCCTCAGAAGTCGAAACTTGTGCAAGCCAAAGATTAACGAGGTCCTACATTTTCACATGCGACTTCTAGCACTTTTTCAGACCATCAGAAAAAATTTCAACCTTCGACTGGCAGCCAAAGTGATTGAAACATCGGCATTCATGAATATCTATCGTTCATAAGTAGCAAATGAACTGCATAACAATCACCGTGCGAATCTGAATTCAGTCCACTGAAAACACGAAAACACACCGTTACAGCCCATTATCGAGAAATTACCCTGCAAGGCACCGTTTCTCAAAAATTGACCATTTTTCGAAAAAAAAAAACATGTGGATACCTTTTTTGCGAATACTTCGATGCCCTTCAAGTTTATTTTCATACATTAAATCTAAATTTTCAACCCATTCCAAGTTATTGATGGAATACCGACTTTTCGAGTTTTTCCGAAAATTTTCCTCAAAATAAGTAAATAAAGATGTTTCAAAACTCAGATTGTCATTGTATTGTAAACAATGTAGCGAACTTCAATAAAAATCGTGGTGTTCAAATAAATCACAACTATCTACCTATTCTGCGCCAAATATCTTGTTAATATTCAACATTCTCCATATATCAAATACTCAATATTGAAAATACCATAGAACTTCCTTATTGTCACTTTACTGGTTCGTCCGGTGGTATTTCCTTACCAAACATTTCATGCTGAAATAAATATCAACTTTGAGGTATGATAATAGAGTCTTTGTCATAAATTAATAGGTTTAAGTTTAGGTTTGAACGTGAGTGGGCCCGTATCAGGCCCTCCACTGCGGCCAATGGCCTATTGTGGTTATATTTCTCCCAGCATATCCAATCTCTTGACGAAATTGAGGAATGCATTGGGAGAACAATTTACCAGGTTTTCTGGCCTTACTGTCGTATCGCCAAAAATTGAGAATCTGGTTCTGGCCGCTGCAGGGCATGTACACGGAATGTGTTCAGCCGTTTCATCATTCTCCAAGCATAGCCGGCACTCTGCATCTTGTGCAAGTCCGATTTTATGCATGTGATGTTTGAGTCTGCAGTGGCCAGTAAGCAAACCTACTATAACTCTGAGATGCGCTCTGCTGAGTTCTAGCAGTTTGTCAGAGTCCTGTTTTTTCCTTGTACAAGCAATAAATGCTTTGGAATGGGCTAGGCCCGGTAGACTACGCCAGTACTCGAGTCTTTTATTGTCTGCCCAAGCTGTTATGACATTCTTGGCAGTGCTATATGCTAAACCGATTACCGGTTCTGGTCCACTGAACGTTGTTTCGGCCCCCCCTTTTGCTAGGGCGTCCGCTATTTCGTTTCCTTCTAGGCCTGTGTGACCTGGTATCCAGACTAGGGTAACGTTGTTGCGTTGCGCCAGACAGTTTAAGGTGTCTCTGCAGTTCCATACTGCTCTAGATTTAAAGCAGTTGGATTCAAGCGCTTTAAGTGCTGCTTGACTATCTGAAAATATTTTTATTGTTTTTCGTGTGTGGTGTCGATTTTCCAGCTTCCTGGCACACATTTCAATGGCATATACCTCTGCCTGAAATATCGTAGCTAGTTTGCCCATACTGAACGAGCGTTTCACTACTGGGTTCGTCCCATATATTCCGGCTCCAACGCCTTCCTGAGTTTCGGCACCATAGGTGAACCAACGTTCATTTGCCCTACATAGATTGGTTTCATTCCGGACCCAGTCTTCTCTTTCGGGAAAGACCACAGTGTAGGACGTAGGAAGGTTGATAGTTTTAGGCATGATGTCTGAGGGCATTCCTAGAATGTTGTGAGCTATTATGCCCTCCAGCATGCCGCTGCCTCTCATGACACATGCCTGCGGTAGACTAATGGCCGCTTGATAAAGTCTGTATGTTGCCCATCTTGCCTCTCTCTCCAGAACTATGTGGAGAGGAAGTAATCCAAGGAGGACTTCCATTGCTGCCGTTGGCGTGGAGCGTATGCTTCCGGTAATCGCCAGACACGCTTGTCTCTGTAGTCCGTTGAGTTTAGCAATGGCCATTTTTTATGTCCCTTGCTCCACCAGACTATGGAGCCATACGTTATCATTGGACGTATGACGGTCACGTACAACAAGTATGCGTGTTTTGGTGACATGCCCCATGTTTTGCCATATATTCTGCGGCATGTCCATAATGAAAGACTAGCCTTCCGGATAGTCTTTTCCAAGTGCGAGTTCCAATTAAGTTTTTTATCCAGGGTTATTCCAAGATATTTCGCTTCACTCGCAAAAGGAATTGTTACACCATTGATGGAAGAAGGTATTAAATGTTCCAGCTTCCTTTTCCTGGTGAATGGTACTATGACCATTTTGTGGGGGTTAATGGACATTTCCTCCCTCTCACACCATTTATATATGGTATCCAATATATCCTGAAGGACGTAGGAGATCGTCTCTTCGGATTTATCGTTTATTACTAGGACCAGATCGTCAGCATATGCTTGCAGATCAACCTCCCAAAGCGAGAGAATGGCCAGCAGATCATCCACCAGCAGTGACCATAACAGTGGGGAGAGGACCCCCCCCCCCCGGGGACAGCCCCTGGCTGGCTTGAAGCTGACACTTTCCCCCTGTAGAGAGGTCGTTATAGTTCTGTTGTGAAGCATAGTTCTTATCCAGTCACATAGTATCGGTTCAATCCCTCTAGAGACAGTTGCCTCATATAGGGAGTGAGGTAGTGCATTGTTAAATGCTCCTTCTATGTCCAAGAATGCAGCGACTGCTATTTCCTGGCGTTCCAGGGCGTCGCTTATTCCTGAAACAAGGTTATTGAGGGCAAGTTCTGTTGATTTGCCAGCCTGGTAGGCATACTGGTGAACATTGAGGGGGTGCTTCGTTAGTGCCCCACACCTTATGTGCACATCCAGTATTTTCTCCATGCTTTTCAACAGAAAGGATGTCAGACTAATGGATCTGAGCGATTTTGGGTGTGGGACATTCCGACCCACCTTAGGAATATAGATCACCCTAGTCGCGGTCCAGTTAGACGGAATATGGTTCCATGCTAAACTGGCTCTAAAGAGTCTTATTATGATAGGTATGATATGTTCCAGTCCGATTTGTAACAGAACTGGAGCTATGCCATCCTCTCCTGGCGATTTGTAAATTAATAACTCATAGATTGATATAGTTTTTGCGGCATTTAATATTCACTTAGCTCATTTAGTGCACGTGAAAATGTATTGTGGGCAAAATTTTTCAACTGAAGTTGGGTTATAAGCTGAATGAAAGTCTCCACAGCTAGTTTTATTTTTCAAATCAATGAGTTGCTGGGTGAAATGGTCAATAAATACCTTGGATTCGGTCCTTTTGCTGGTGGTCTGTTCAACAAAGTTTCTGATTGTCTATGTACTGCGTCAAAGTGAGTTTCTTCTTTCCTCTAGTTTTTATTGAATTTTCAAGTTTTTCCAGAATATACTAATTTTGATAGCTCTTTTTCTTGATGGCTTCACTCAATAACCTTTTTTAAACAAATTCTCTCCATGGTAACCATCTTTCTTGCAACTTGATTCTTTTCCACACATCCGAAATCCGAACACTGTCTATTTGAATTACTTGCACTTTCGGTTTAAATACTCATTCTATTTCTTAAACTAACCATAAATTATAAAATTAATTATTTGATCAATATTTACAAAATTTCACCATTTTTTTGTCATAGTTTTTGCTAAATTATTTCTTGTGTTTCTGTTTCCTTTTTTTAAATCATAGTTAGCCATGTCAAAATTGAATATATCATGCTGAATCATATTTAGGAGGATGTATTGATATCTAGTTAGCTTAGTCCAGTTCCGTGCATGAACAAAATATTGCGTTACCATAGCAACAAACAATAACTTATTAGAAGTGTCAGAGTAAAGTTTGACGTCAAAAAAGTAAACCAGAGTTACGCAATAAATTCAAAGAAAAAATATGTCCACCGAAATTGTAAAAATCGAAAAATTGGAGTATCTAGCCATCAACAAAAGTACCTGTATTTGAAAGGGTTAAGAGGTAAGCAGATTTACGAAGATATGCTTAATACCCTTGGTGATCAATGTCCTTCGTATGCGACCGTGAAAAATTGGACTGCAAGCTTCAAAAGAGGTTAATTTTCCATTGAGGATGATGACCGATCGGGAAGACCAGTTACTGTGTCAGTCCCCGAAAATATCGATGCAGTTCACGACATGATTTTAAAAGACCGTCGAATTGGGATAAAACGGATATCTGAAGCACTGAATATTTCATACGAACGCGTTCATCATATAGTTCACGTCAATTTGGACATGAGGAAAATTGCTGCAAAATGGATCCCCAAATGTTTGAATGTTGACCAAAAGCGTGCAAGGGTAGTAGCATCGTGTTCGATATGTGCTCGATTTGAAAACGATGTAGACTTCTTAAACCGAATTGTTACTATGGATGAGACATTTCTACGATCTAGAAACAAAGCAACAATCGATGGAATGGCGACACTCCGGTTCTCCAAGACCTAAGAAGTTTCGTGTCCAAAAATCTGCTGGAAAAGTTCTTGCTTCAGTTTTTTAGGATTGCCATGGAGTAATCATGATTGATTTTTTGGATAAGGGTAGAACAATAACTGGAGATAACTATTCGACATTACTGACCACTCTACGGGAAAAAATTAAAGAGAAAAGACGCGGAAAGCTATCCAAAGGTGTTTTTTTTGGCAGGACAACGCCCCTGCACACAAATCTCATGTTGCCATACAAAAAATTCGTGATTCAGGGTTTGAATTACTAGAACACCTCCCTTGTTCACCAGATTTGGCTACGTCCACAATCATCTCTTTCCTCAACTGAAAAAAAGTTTAAAAGGTCGTAAATTTTCTTCCAACGAGGAGGAAATGAAAGCTGTGGAGGTCTGGTTTGCAGAGCAAGACGAAACTTTTTTTTTTTGAAAAGTCTAGAGACGTTGCAGGTTCGCTGTAATGAATGTATCTAATTGAGAGGAGAATATGTTGTGTAATAAAATATTTTGACATTGAAATTTTGTTTGGTTCTATAGTAGGCCAGAAATTTTTCAATATATCCTCGTATTTACAAATTTTATGAACTTTGAATTCTATTTGGTATCTCAAATTTAGGAATTTCAATTCCTAACTTTCTTTTTTATGTTGTTCTAATGATAGATTTTTGAATCAATGATTCATTTCAGTAAAAATAAGCTAGTGGCTGATGTTTTTCTGTGGAACTTATGCATGTTATCGTAGAACTGTGATTTGCTTCGGAAACAACTGTTATTTACCTTTTTAGTGGACTTTATCGCAGTCTTTGGGTGTAATGGTGAAAATAGGATAGTTGTTCGAATTTCAGGTATAGTATCTAGCCTTTTTCTGGTTCAATGATAATAATAATTTAGTGAACTTCTATATAAAACAGTTTTCACAACAATATATCTTTCAAAGGTACAAAAATAACTATCTCAAAGTACATGGATCCTCGGATACTCTGTACTGGTCCATTTCTTCAAACTATGGATCCAACAAATATAAATTCCCAAACACAGAAGGTACATCAATAGAAATCTGCCTAAATTGTTTGCACTCCCACAATTCATCAATCAGTGCACGACAACTCCGGCTGAATAGGAACCCCGACAATACCGACACCGAAAATTACCATTACCAACCTAAGAATCATTAATATTCCTGGAAACAATTACGATCCGCCCAGAATTGTTCCGAACTGAACCGCAAATTCTCAATGGTACGTGCATTATCATCCGGTATCGCTTTGCACTTTGGAATAGTTGAAACCAAACTATAATAATCGTACTGTTGCGGTGTGATTTAAATGTGTATGGAAAGCGAATATTCGTTATGTAGGATGTGTTGTGCATTTACGTACTTCGTGTGCGGAATACAAACGATAATAATGATCAGCAGACTCGGGACCGCAAGTTCTTAGTGTGTTAGTCAACAAAGCAGGATTCCTACATTCAATTAGTGTATGTCTCTCCCAGAAGCCCGCAGAACATTAGAAACAAATCAAGTTTGAGTTGACTAACATGGTTTTTGCAATTAATTTGATTGGATGATCAAACTCATGCCCATGTATCTCCATACAGTAATACTGTTGAGCTTCAATTGCCTCTAAAACGTGTCTTAATATTTTTGGACTAATGGTCCTTTCCAGAATCACCTGTGCAGGTGAAATATGCGAGCGACACTTGTGGACCAAAAATCGATCTCAACACAGGATATATTCATAGAATTTATAAGATTGAAAGTTTTCAGTAAAAGCAGTAGGATCTCATTTCATTGTATCCCTAAACAAGGAACTAGAATGCGGGAAAAATGGTTGAATGCCATTGAATTTTTTCACACAACTTTTTGCATAACTAATCATGCACGAAATGCAACTTTCAATACGATGGTCAAATTTGGGAATGATGATATTGGTCAGATAGACTTGTTCGGTTCTACTTTTGGATCACTAATACAAATATTGTAGAAGTAACGATGAAACTTGTTTGATTCTCGATATATTTCAATAGGTTCTGATGATTCCTAACTTTGAAAATTATAAAAAATTTGTTTTTTTTTTCTTTTTCTTTTAATATGTTACTATTTTCTTACTTTAAGAAAATTTGTTGTGTGATTTCAATATGTAACATGTTTTCTATTTCATCTTATGGGAATGTTATAAGTTTTATAAGTTCAGTTATGAGTAGGTTAAGCTCGTCAGGAAAATGTTGTTATGCCCTCTTGTAGAATTCGGTTCACCAGTAGATAATAACTGAATGAATAAATTTTACTTCATCACATTGTGTGTTACTACGATACATTGAAAACTACAGAGCTGTTTGTACCCAGTCGGAAATTCCAAAAAATTTGGATAAGATTAACAATGAGAACAATTTAATAACAGACTTACATAGTATAGAGATTGTACTGAGCACTACAAAAAGTCTAACATGGTCAAATATGGTGACCTAGATGGACACTCGGTACTATGAAGAGTTGTGACCATTTACTACTAAGAGCTGACAGCAAAATGTGGGGACAATCTAGTGAATACCTGACTAACCGATCTTCTTTACCTAATATTTGAGTTACTTCCGATTCTAAATCACCACTCCTGCTGTTTTCAAAAGTGGTGTACAGTGTTAAACCGCCAAACGTTTAGGATTGGTTTTGAAGTTTTTCTTTATCCTAGCATGTGTCCTAACTAGCTTCGTTTCCGAGATATAGGGTGTCGAAATTATTAAATAAAAATTAGTTTTTTTAATAATTACTCTAAAACCTCTTCGCTGATTTAGACAAAACTTGGCATGCTTATTTGAGATGAAAAGGGGCTTCTTTCAGTGTACTAAGAATACGATTTTCATGTCCAGAAGGTTTTCTATCTAATATTAGGACAAATCATTGTAGGCCATGCTTTATTTGAATGTTTATTGTTTTCAATTAAACAACAAAAAATATAATTTTTTTGTCTCATCAATTTTTTTCGTGTCTGTTGAATATTTCAAAAGAAGCAATAGCTATTTGTGTATTTATAGAGCAAATAAGTGATTGATTGTCACTCGAAAAAGATAGTTAACCCCGCGACGGGGAGCGAATCGTGGTGATCTTTGGAGAGCGACAAGGACACTTTGTGCTCGAAATGCATCCATACGTTTTTTCACAACAGACAAAAAAAAACAATCGACACTTCATTCATCACAAGCACATAGAAAATTAACACTCAAAATCAATCCCAAATGTTTGATCTATCCAAGAATTCACATTTGTAACGGAAGAAGAGGAGGAAATTGACAGAAAATAGCGATTGCCGAGGTCGAACAAACTGTAAATCAAAATCTGAAAAGTATTTATTTATTTAAGTTTGCATAAAAAATATTAAAATTCACGATACTACATAAAAATGAACAGAACACCCTAAAATTATCAGTATACCACAGTGAGTGAGTTCAGAGCGCTATAAATGATTTGGTCTATTCCTGACTATTTATTCATTCATTTTCTATACTTTCTATTAGGCAAGAATAGTTTCGTTTTCATCAAAAGCAGTGGAGAGCGTTTTTTCGATATTTTTAACTATTTCCCTGCATGTAAGAATTTTCTGAAAGGTTGCAGGGGCAAATATGGAATGATGCTACCTAATCTCGTATGATTATGACTGAAAAAGAAACTTTGACCTGGGCTGGTATCTTCAATCAGCCTAATGCTCATATTTGGGTGCACGAAAATCCTCGTGCTATAAAAGTAAGCAATTTTCAACATGAATTTTCCGGCAATGTTTGGATGGCATCATGTGACGACTCACTCATTGGTTCATATTTTCTGCAACCTCGACTCAATAGTCCAGCTCACTTAAATTTTTTCTAAAATGACATTGAAAAAGTGTCAGATGACTTGTCTATAATTACCAGAGGTAACAGATGGTTCCAGTTGGAAGGATGCCCTGCTCATTACTCTTAACCAGTCCGTCGACGGCTGCACCTATATTTTCATATTTTCCGGAAAGTTGTATTGGTCGCGGTAAAGACATCTCCTTCCCTTGGCTTGCACGCATTTCAGACATGATCCCAATGGATTGTAAGAGGGATAAGAATTATATTTTCCATGCATTTGATAACTTCAACAATGATACCATATACATATTTCAAAGAGTTTATTGTTTCTCTTACTTCATTGTGAGATACTTCAGTAAAGGAAACATTTTTGAGATTCAAATCATGCAATTTATCTAAACGGTCTAAGCTTGAGCTTTCTATTTTAAGAATTAGATTTCGTACTATTTTCGATCTCCACATGTTCTTATCTTGACATTGGAGTTTTCGGGAATTGACTGACTGTGATGAAATATTAGGCGGAAAACCGCAAAAACGCTTACAGCCGTATGCATAGTCAATCGCCAGCGACTCGCCAGAGTTTCGCCGTTCGCTACACAAGTATTATAATGCACAGTCGAGCTCCAAAAAAGTGACAACTACGCGATAAGTCACATTTTGGCGAAACGCTGGCGATGTACCACTTTTTTGGAGCTCGACTGTGCATTATAGTTCTTGTGTAGCGAGTGGCGAAACTCCGGCGAGTCGCTGGAATTGACTATGCATACGGCTGTTAAACTAGCGGGGCGCTTGATAACCGCCAGCAGTGTAAATTCAATCTGCTGGCGGGTATCAAGCGCCTCGCTAGTTTTCGTTTTTTGCGGTTTCCCGCTTGATATTTTATCACACTAATATGTCATGACACTTAGTGAAACCTTTCTCTAGTTGATGAAGATTCTTTTATTACCATTAGTGTAATGACATATCAGGCGGGAAACCGCAAAACGCTGAAACTAGCGGGACCGCCAGCAGATTGAGATTACACTGCTGGCGGTTATAAAGCTTCGCTAGTTTCAGCGTTTTTGCGGTTTTCCGCCTAATATGTCACCACACTTAGTATGTATTATTTAGTCAATAAATGACCAATCTGTGTTATCGATGGAGTTGTAGAATTGAAATTCACCAGTATTTGTTATTGGTCGACATATATGATCATCCTGCTGGGCTCCAACGTGATCCCAAAGGGTTCTTAACGTGTAAACATTAACTATAACTACCAGAAAATTGATGGACTAATACTTTTTCAACGCGGAAATGATCAAATCACTCCCACTCACGGCTAAAAATCGTACAAACAACCATCCATCATCCTCGTGCGCGCTGCTAGAACATACCTCAGGGAATATGCAAAGGATTCTCCTTGTATAAATCACGAGCTACGCCAGTCTTTGATCTAGTCCGTCCTGAATAAGTGAATACAGACCTGAAAGATGTCGGCTAATCGCGTCAGGTCCACTCTGATAACGCGAGTCGCTCCATCCAGTGATAGTCCAGGAGCCAGTGACAGATTTACATGACCAAGTTGCTCTCAAGCGATAATTAGTGTATTGTTCATCATGACTGATAAATAGGGAGGAAATAAATACTTCCAATAATTTACACTTGAAAAAAAATATGTAAATATATATGCTGACAATATTGTTTCGACACACAGTGTCATCTTCTGAGCGAGTTATAAACTGCTATTCTTGGACATTTCCTCTTCTTAAATATAAATTCAGGTACAAATTTTGTTGATATCGAATAATTAAAATCAGGGAACAATAGGGTTGTTAGAAATAAGGTAGTTAGTTATTGGGGAGCTGTACAGATTTACCCGTCGTTAAGTACTAAATTATTATTGTTATGCAGGTGCTTCTTAATTTCTAAGGATTCCAATATGTTTAATTTCAGACCTTTAGGTTGAATATGCAGAATTTCAGGATTCTGTGTGAAGTTATGTTCACTTTCAATGAGATGTTTGGCGTAGTTCGAATCCTGCTTATTCAATCTGTAGCTCCTCCAATGTTCACCGAGCCTTTGATCAATACTAAGGCCAGTCTGGCCTATATATATTGCATTGCAGTCCTTACACTCAAGTTTGTAAACTCCTGATATTTTGAATTTATCCCGTACAGATTTTGCGTTATTGATAAATGAATATAGATTGTTGTTAGTTCTGAATGAAACATTTATATTACGTTTCTGAAGGATACGAGAAATCTTATTCGTATGGTGACCGAGATATGTTAGACATGCAAAACGTTGATCGGATTTTTCTCTGATGTGGGGGTATATTAAATTTAAAGTTTTCCTATTTTGTTTTTGTTTGACCATTCTATCTATGATCGATGTTTTATACCCATTATTCACGGCGATCTGTTTAATTCTATTCAATTCACACCTAAAATCAGAATCGCTTTGTGGTATATTCTCCAGTCTGTGAACCATAGAATGATATGCTGCAAGTTTGTGTGATTGTTGGTGCATAGAGTGTTTGTGTATTGTAGTGTCAGTATGGGTGGGTTTGTGGTATATAGAGAAGTTGTGTGTAAATCTAGAAAGGTAATCGA
This sequence comes from Chrysolina oricalcia, assembly GCA_944452925.2. Taxonomy (NCBI): domain Eukaryota; kingdom Metazoa; phylum Arthropoda; class Insecta; order Coleoptera; family Chrysomelidae; genus Chrysolina; species Chrysolina oricalcia. The sequence goes on from OX101814.2 coordinate 60,742,792, forward strand.
ATTGTTATCATCTTCTATTTCTGATGTGAATTCTATGTTAGAATTAAAGCCGTTCAAATAATTGAGAAAAGTATTCAATAGACGTACCGTTCCAATCCAGCAAACGAAAATATCATCATAATATCGATACCAATATTTGAACAAGGATTTAAAATCAGATTTGTGAATTTGGTTTTCTAAGTGATTCATAAAGATTTCCATGGGTTCACCTTTATTTCCTTTGCTTGCCGAAATCTTTATGAACCACTTAGAAAGCCAAATTCACAAATCTATATATAAATCCTTGTTCAAATATTGGTATCGATATGTTGATGATATTTCCGTTTGCTGGATTGGAACGGTACGTCAATTGAATAATTTTCTTAATTATTTGAACGGCCTTAATTCTAACATAGAATTCACATCAGAAATAAAAGATGATAACAATTCGATTCACTTTCTTGATTTAACTATCTCTCGCAAAAATAACACACACAACTTCTCATATACCACAAACCCAATCATACAGACACTACAGTACACATATACTCTATGCACCCACAATCACACAAACTTGAAGCATATCATTCTATGGTTCACAGATTGGTGAATATACCACAAAGCGATTCTTATTTCAGGTGTGAATTGAATAGAATTAAACAGATCGCCGTGAATAATGGGTATAAAACATCGATCATAGATAGAATGGTCAAACAAAAACAAAATAGGAAAACGTTAAATTTAATATGCCCCCACATCAGAGAAAAATACGATCAACGTTTTGCATGTCTAACATATCTCGGTCACCATACGAATAAGATTTCTCGTTTCCTTCAGAAACGTAATATAAATGTTGCATTCAGAACTAACAACAATTTATATTCATTCATTAATAACGCAAAATCTGTACGGGATAAATTCAAGATATCAGGAGTTTACAAACTTGAGTGTAAGGACTGCAATGCAATATATATAGGCCAGACTGGCCGTAGTATTGATCAAAGGCTCGGTGAACATTGGAGGAGTTACAGATTGAATAAGCAGGATTCAAACTACGCCAATCATCTCATTGAAAGTAAACATAACTTCACACAGAATCCTGAAATTTTGCATATTCAACCTAACGGTTTGAAATTAAACATATTGGAATCCTTAGAAATTAAGAAGCACCTGCATAACAATCATAATTCAGTACTTAACGAACAGGTAAATCTGTACAGATCCCCAATAATTAACTACCTTATTTCTAACAACCCTATTGTTCCCTGATTTCAATTATTTGACATCAACAATATTTGTACCTGAATTTATATTTAAGAAGAGGAAGTGTCGAAGAATAGCAGTTCATAACTCGCTCAGAAGATGACACTGTGTGTCGAAACAATATTGTCAGCATATATATTTACATATATTTTTTCAAGTGTAAATTATTGGAAGTATTTATCAGTCATAATTAGTGTATTTTGAAGCTTCGTGAACGTCAGCCATGGTTCTGTTGGTGGGATAAGCTGCGGTAGCCTCCCACACACAAAGAAAAAAATAGATTCAATGGTTTCCTCCTACCACTTGTTAAATTGTCGCTTACCCAATATGTCGATGAAAGAAAACAACCAGCTGACTATAACATGGTGTTTTATACGTCAGCTGGTCGCTCGAACACGAAAAACAAAAATACTTTCAATGATTTCCTCTTAGCTTAGAATATACCAGATGGCAGCTCATATACAACTATATATGTCAGCTTGCTGTATCTCGGTGGAAAGACCGTCAGCTGACACTTTAAAAGTTATAACGCAGGAGTTAGGTAAGTGCATTCATCGCCTATTACATTGCATCAGCTGACGATGTTAGGAGAATAAAAAAAAACATTTTTGGGAAGATACAAGACTTTGTTTGTCATATGGGCCATGGTGATCGTAATATTGGAGCGTTCGCCTCTCAATCGTAGGGTCGAGGGTTTCGATCCACGCATGGTCATAGGTCTCGTGCATGGTGTCAAACGTTGAGAGTTAGGGGCTGCATGTTTCCTAGCTCACACAAGTCTTTTGATAACTTCTGAGGGTTGCGCTAAGGGGTGCAATCGGTTGACGGGAATGCACATTTCAACAAACAAATCCACAGCAACATGTAGGGATTAAGGGCCAGTTTTTCACGTTCCAGTTAAACTCCAGATTAATTAACTAATGGTTAGAATGTGATCCTCTCAACATTATTTAAAGAATGTCACTCACCATCTAAACTATTAGTTATCTGGAGTTTAACTTGAACCTGAAAACACACTAACTGCTGGATACATACGTTTAAGTTCCTCAAAAAGAATATTGATGGCTCCTCTCTACCACGATGCAGATCAGAGCCATGTCAGCAATTTTTAAGAGCATGTTACATGGCTCAAATTTGGTCACATGCACACCTAAAAGTTCCATCTACCGAAGAGCCTTCAGACTATAGCTGGGTAGAAATCGACAACAAATTTGAATTCATCTGGTTTTCTGGAACTCAATTACCAACATCGATTGATCAAATAACTATTTAGACCAAAGAAGGTAACTTTTTTAACATTTTGATTATATCATAATCAAATATGATCAAATTACATAATAATTCTCAACAATTTTTTGTGAAAAATATAATTATACTACCAAGAACCCAAGTTGAAATATACTATAAATTGATTAAGGTCCGGTTTATCAATGCCATGTTAGCGTACTTTGACTTTCGGTTAAATTTGACTCGTGGTTAGATTGGATATGACATTTGCCAAATGAAGGCATACACTCACATTCTAACCATGAGTTAAATTTAGTTCGAAATTAAAGTGCATTGAAAAACCGGCCCTAATTCTCAATATATCTTCAGTTATTTAATTATATACTCATTAGTTTTATAGGATTTATCATATATTTATGATATTTATTTCATCTGAACACTGAGGTTTATAATACACCTCTCCAATGCATTCTACTAATTATCGCTTGAGAGGAAATAATTGACCAAATGTTCACCTGGCCCCTGGACCATCAAAACAGAGTTGACCTGGGAAAAAGGGAGAAACACGCGGACTCAAACGAGTTGAAGGCTATTTGCGTTCGCAGTGATTTCCCGAGATTTGGCCGGGTAGTGTTGGATGATGGATGAGGTTCGACTTCATAATTTGTTTACGGTTGCCATTTTCCCATTTATCGAGCGGGAAATGTTCTGTGTTCATTCATTTTCCATATTCTTCGAGCTACTGGAAACATATTTATTGATCCCGAGCGTTATTTCTGAAAACCCCCAATTGAAAGGGAAAGTGGGTATCAACAACCAATAATAACAGGAAAGCAATGCATCCAGAAGTTAGTGACTGAATGGTTTTGTTTGAATTTGTTAGAATAGTAGTCGTTTAGCAATAAGAAAGCCATCTAGGTTAAATAATTCATAGAGTTCCAAAAATTAGGGTAAATACTCTTAATCAACAAACAAATATAGATCAAAAGAGTTTCCAGCTCTCAGGAGGGTGCTTCATCCCATTTAGCTAAATAAATTGCCCTCTGATGTGATCTCTTGCCAGTTTTTCCATTTTTGTTTTTGAAAACGGTCACCCTGACGAAGAAAATATATCTGAATCAAATTATTTGATACAAAATTCTTCATATTTTCTGTCTCATACATGTTTGCCCTATTTCGAGCTCTAATTTCAGAAATGACTTTTGAAATTGGTTAATCATGGTACAGAGCAGAAAAATTTATTGGAATCACGATGGTTAAATACAATGAATAGATAGTGAATTTGGAATCTTAATCGCGTCGTTAGAATCGTAGTATTTGACGGTTGCTTTGAAAATACAAAGAGTACAAATGGCATTGAACGACAACAAAAATTATTAAAACGAATATCTGGTAAACTAATTTCTGACGAAAAAAGACCAGTTTCTGATTCACAGCAAAAAGTCCTGAGTAATCTGGCAAATAAATACTGTCTAATTGAACCATATATTGAAAAATGGATATATGTCATTATCCTAGCTCTTTCTGCAATATATGATGCTGATATTTTAATTGTGGTAGTTGTCGTGGAACAGTATATTGACCTTCTCATACTCATAATTGCTCTATGTCTTATCGCTAAAAATATTAGATTCTCATGAGATGTTTGGCAGCATGTGTCATGAATAACTTAGAAGTTCACCAGTTAGATGTCAATACAGCATATCTTTACGGAAAAATTTAAGAAATACCCGTGAAAGTGCTAGATTATTCATGCAATACGTTGGAAGATGTATGTGAGTACCAGAACAAAGAGAATGTATAGTCATCAAATTACGAGTTTATGAAATCACCAATTTTCGAAAAAAGAAATGATTCTCACGAACACGTGAAGGAAATATGGTTTTTATTGTCAAATAGGCATCATAAGGACTTCGACAATCGGGCAGACAATGGTATAGTAAGCTAGACCAAATTCTGCAAATGAAAGGTTTGACCCATTTGGAAACCGATACTTGCATTCATTTTGGAAAAACGAGGAAGAGAATCATGCATGATTTTCTGATGACAAACCTTTGGAAACAGAAACAAATATCTTCTCAAGAAGCAATTCAAAATGAACGATTCGAGATGTAGTCAATATGAATGTCTTCGGATTAAATTTCATTTGAATAAAAAGAAAGAAATAATCAGCATGTCACAAAGAATATCCCTTGTCAGCACAAGATCTGCTTTTGAGGAGTTTTCTACGATTTGTGAAAACAAAATATATACAAAATTTATTTAAAAGTTTTGTTTGTTAAAATTGATTCGAAGATTTCTGTAATTGATGTAAGTTTGAAACTGGGAATGTCTGTGAATCGCACACATATACGTTTCCTTTCTTCAAGTGGGAATGCCCAATTTACTTGGGAAGCAGCGAACTCTAGCCCTATCCACTATGGAAGCAGGATATATGACTTTAACAGAAGCAACAAAAGATGGAATCTATTTGACACAATTAATAAATGGAATTGAAATTTGGCAAGTCAACAATAATCCAATTTACATTGATGATAAAGTAGCACAACATTTTTTCAGAGATCCAGTTTTCCTTGCAAGATCGAAATTGTTGTCGTTGTTGTTCATACAGGATGTTTCTTAAGTACGTGTAGATAATGTAAAAGCATGTTGCTGACATCAAAATAAGACGAAAAGTTCCTATAAACATATCTCCGCAAGTTATTCGTTTCTGATATACAGAGTGTCAAAGTTGAATTCTTATTTTAATTTTTTGTGAATAATTTCAAAATAATTTTGATATTTGGTAAAGTTTGGTATCTGGGCATATTTATTTACAAAATATATTCTTGGTAGAGGTCACTGCGAGCAACTGCTTTCGAGTTATTGAGATTTGGAATAATTGATGCAATGACAAGATTTTTGAATTTAAAGTAAATTCAGTTAAAAATTAGTTTTTTCACAATTTAAATCAAATTTGATTTTGTCATTGTAAAATCATACCAGATACCAAACTTCACACGGATATCACAAATATTTTGGAATTTGTTCACATAAAACAAATATAGGAATTAAACTTTGACACTCTATATCTTAGAAACGAATAACTTGCGGACATGTGATTATGCTCCTGAATTTTCTACACGTACTTAAGAAAAACCCTGTATATCGATATGCGATAACATTCCGTAAGAAAGTCAATTGAAAACAATTTTACATTGTTTTACATTTTGTTTTCCATCTTCCGAGTAATTAATTGTATAGATGACATATAATAAGTAGTTACATAACTGAATTCATTATCATTGAAAGTTATAACTTAAAAGATAACACTTATCCTATCAGAAATGTAGAAAACAAAGTTTTTTGAGAAAACGTCGATGAGGTTCATGAGATCTGTAGGCAACGTCTCCAAATTGAGTGATAAAATGAAAAAGTGTACTGTTCTAGGAACATTTGCAAACTTATGATGAACTTGATGGAAACATCAGGAAATACAAATTTTTGATTTAGATAATGACTTCCAATATCCTTATTGTTTTCTAATAATTTATTAATTGTTCCAGAACATACATTTTCGATATAAGTCATGAAATTGTGGGATTTGACAGTAGTTTTTCAGTAGTTACAGTTATTGATGATTAATGAAAGCATTGAAGTATTAGTGCTGTCAAGTTGAGTTGAGATAATGAAGTCAGTTGTATAGTAGCCTATCACTTATTAGAATCCAAAAAACAGAACTGCATGACATCAAATAGATACAACAATTTTGAAATATATGAGCGGTACAACAACAAAGTCACAAAATTCTGTGGTTTCTCATTGTCAGTCTCTATTCAACTCATTAAGGAACTTGAGCAAAGAAATCATACTGCGTTGATGCTTTGTGACCTGTCGAAAGCGTTCGACTGCGTCTCACATGAAATTCTGCTGAAAAAATTAAACTATTACGGGGTTAGAGGTATTCCGCTTCAATTGATAAGAACCTATCTAAAAAATCGTCAACAAGCAGTAATGATCAACAGTACCTTGTCAAATTTTCAAACTATCAAGCATGGAGTTCCACAAGGATCTGTTTTGGGCCCTCTCTTATTTGTGATCTATGTGAATGACTTGTGTACCTATATGTTGCCGTATAAATCAGTACTCTTTGCGGACGACACCACTTTTATTCTATCAGATAACAATAATGACAAGTTACAGTTTCATCTCGACAAGATTACTAACAGTGCTAATGAGTGGTTTTTATCTAATAAGCTAAAACTTAATGGCGAAATGATACAAAACATCCAGATTTCTGCTAATAATCAAGTAATCTTTAATTGTGAAACGAATCAGGTTAAATTACTAGGCATTACATTAGACAATAGACTCAACTGGTCTGCACATATTTCCCAACTGAAGAGAAAACTCGCGGGTTCTCTATTTGCTCTTCGCCAATTGAAAGACACCACTAACGCAAATATATCAAGAACCACATATTTTTCACTGTTTCACTCCCATATTAGTTATGGTGTTCAACTTTGGGGAAATTCATGTTACGCCATTAAGATATTTAGGATGCAAAAGAAAGCTGTGCGAGTTCTGGCTAATATTGGGTACAGGGATAGCTGTCAAGAGGAGTTCAAAAAACTTGGAATTATGCCACTACCAACTCTATTTCTATATTAGGTTTTGATTGAAATACATAAAAAGCAATCAACCTTGACAGAACAATCTCATATTCACGAACATAATACACGTAACTCTCACCACATACGTCTCGAACGATTTCGTCTTCACTTATCTACCCAAAAGATTTCAAAGAGCTCAGTCTGAGCACTTTCAAGAAAAAATTGAAAAAATATTTGCTTGGGCAATGCTTCTATTATGACAATGAATTCAGAATTTACCTTTGTACTAATAAACATCTCACTGCTTCTCTTTGATTTAAAAGTTGATATATTTATATAATTATACAATTTTTTTGTGTCTGTAATTGATGTTGTTTGTTTGTTTATTTATTCGTTCAGTTGTTAGTCTTCCACAGTCTTTCTATTGTTGTTTTTACAGTTTTTACACCATTTACGTTTCTTTCAGAAGTACCTAAATAAAACATGACTTGCTACAAACATTATATTGTGTAACGTAGTTAAATAATATATTCTATTCTATTCTATGAGAAATTGAAAAAAAAACCAGAGAGATTCAGATAAGTTGGAATCGAAGGTTGTACAAGATATGAACACTCAATATGGAATTATTACTTTTTATTGAGAATAATACATAGATATAAATATTAATTCAAAAAATAGAAAAGCGTTTTGAATATAAAATGATATCAAGATGAAAATCTTGATGAAGTCCGGGACTAGAAGTGATGGCGCATTTGCTGTTGAAGGAAAATCTGGAAAAACACTATCAGAATTCAGATTATCAACTTTCTCATAGAAAATGACACATGCTTCCTGGGAAATGAGAGAATCAATCTATGAAGAAACGTGGAAGTCATCAAAGTAGTGCCTAGAATTAGAATAAGAGTATTTGCAATATGCTGATGTATAGTGTCCATTAGAAATGCTGCCGCTATAATTAGATATGGCGTAGATATTGTAAATAGTATTAATTGCACCCTATTGCCGACTATTGTTCCAAATCCATTTCGAATGAAAAAATCAAATACATTGTCTAATTTACTTCCATAACTAGAAGAAACACGTTTCAAATGTATAACTAAAATTTTTGGAAATGTTTGAATACTAATCATCTTTTCGAATTCCCTACTCCTTCCATGAGTTGAACAGTATGGGCTGGTATCGTCTCCTCTTTTGTCAACAGTTCAATACATTGTGTTGAGTTCACGACTTCGTTTGGTTAGTCAAGGATAGGGATTGAAAATACCAAGAAAGGTTCAAAGGTAACAGAGCACTAATCACAAAAAGTACATCTCAATATAGTCTTCAGTTGACCGGCAAATGTTTCCAGAACTTTGGAATGAAAGGAAATGCAGAATTTGTAGTATTACTACTTCAGGAAAATAACCAAACGTGACACGGAAACCTTCTGACTACAGAATCCGATTAAATAAAACAATTTTATTGAATCAACTGAATGTCATTTCGCCCGGAATTTTGACAATAAATCCACCGTCCAATAGCAATCGTGACTGTTATTGGTTTTGTTAACATGTCCATCCTAGCAACGACCACAAATTTTCACATATTCGTTTGTTTTATTTTTCATTGTGGAATTCATCCAATAACACATAACGAAACCTACAAAACCGAATCCATAGTGAATAATTGCCTTACTGGCAGTATTTTTATCATGAAATTATAAACGGTATTTGAGAATTTATTAGTTTTGTCCTTCATGTTTGTTCGACACATACACAGTCTAACTCAAATTGAATGGTATACCGGGCGATCTTGCAATACAAAAACAAATTTTTGTGGAATATTAATAACAAAATACTACTTCATAAACACATAGTTATATTTTGTGCTCCTATAGAACGGAGATTATTATTATTACGTGTTGCATCCAAGATGACTTCATCCTACGATTTCCTTTTCTGAAGGCAACACATTATTTGGTTTGGTGGATAGTTCCAGTGCTGTAACATCAGAATTGAATTATTCAAACATCAGCGCGTCACACCGAAAAGTTGAATTTCTTCCTCGCCCCTACCAGCTGAAATGTGTAAGCATACTCATCATGAATCATGATGAACTCGATGAACATTGGCAACACAGCACCTATCCGTTCTCGATTACAGCGCCAATCCCATATAAATTTCCAGATCGTAAAATGCGTTTTTGCAAAAACCGTTGATTTCATGTAAGAGATATTTTTTGTGTGGGCCCGGTGGTCACATAATTATTCCGGAATCCCTTAATATTTTTAATTCATCTTGTCATTACAATTTCTTTCTTAAAAATTGTCATAACCAAAAATCAATAGAGTTCCGGAATTTACACAAAAACTTGGGGTAATTTGCTGAAAAAAGAATTCTTAAACACTAACTGTAGGCGTAAAACAGATTCCCGTTTCACCAAGGTTGCTCTTGTTACTACGAGGCACGGTGGAAAAATTCAGCAACACTGTAAAGTGGACCTGTGGTTCTATTCACTCTTTACACACTCAATAAAAAATTTGCCCTTGCTAAGAACAATGCAAGCAAATTACTCTAGCAGGATCGATAGAGCGTATTGCTCTCAATTCCATCAATTAAAATTTAGTTTTTTTTAATAATAATAGCTTTATTCTTACATAAATACATTAAACATTAAATGGTGACATTAAGAAATGCAGTACAAACAAAGACAGAGTTGACCGGAGAAAGACCGGTTGACTCATATCATTGAATCTTTTTATTAAGAGAATATTGCATGCGCCCCATGATTTTTGTTTGAATTGATACAAGTATTTTCGAAATTATCACAGGTACAAATTTTCAGAACAATCTGTTCGGTATCTGTGTTGGGTTACAAATCTGTGAAGGGCGAGGAGAAATTATTTCATTCTTTTTAGTATGTATCAAAACGTAGTATGATATTGAGTATTGAGTATTGATATAGTCATTATCTGATTTTAAGTCTGTCTTGCTGCCACGCGTTTGAGAGAGAGAGAGAATATACTTTATTGTCATAAGTGACAAAGTTTCATTTAACCTATGAAGTCAGGTATATATATATATATATCTTAAAAAATACATTTGAAATAAACAATTTCACTTAATAATTAGAAGTTGTATATATATAAAAACATATAAGTCGAACAAAAATACGTGTAAAATAAATAAGTCTGACTCAATCAAGTCATATAAATAAACGAAATATAAGTAGTACAAACATACTCTACCACATCTCAGAATAGTATTCCTCCAAACTATAGTAAGCTCCATCAAGTAATGCTTCTTTAACAGACTTTCGAAATTTATTGAAAGAGTTAATAGTCTTCAGGCGTAAGGGTACATGGTTATATATTTTTATGCCTTCGTATATAATTGACTTTCTGGTCAGGGTCGAGGAAAGTATAGGTAGAGGTAGATTGAGATTATATGTCCTACGTGTTCTGTGATATAACTGGGGATTATCTAGGTTATCACGATTTTTAAAGACTAAGCACGCGCTTTCTAGTACTAATAAAGAAGTTAGAGTGAGTATTTATTCTTTGAGAGACGAAGAGCGGCCTGCATGAATGTTTGGGAGATACCTTACATATATATCGTAATGCCCTCTTCTGTAAAATGAAAATGCTATTGAACCTCTGTTGGCTGCACACTCCCCAGAAAGCAATACCGTATCTGAGATGGGACTCTATGAGAGCGTAATACACTGTTTTAGCTGTTTCTGAACCAATCTCACTTGTAGCCATTTTTACGGCATAACACCCCGAGGCCAGTTTTTTACTGAGAACCAAGATGTGATAATAAAATTTCAGCTCGTTGTCAATAATTAAGCCAAGAAATTTTGTGTGGTGTTCGCGATCTAGTGGGTCATGACCAATAGTTATACCTGTCATGTCACACTTGAACGTGAGTAATTTGGTCTTATTGATATTCAAGGCGAGCGAATTAGTCGCACCATTCCTTTATCTTTACTAAGTCATTCTGGATTATTTCCTTCAATGTTGAAGAATCTTTTCCATGCCACAAGATGGTGGTATCATCAGCAAAAAGAGTGAACTTGCCTTGAACACCAAGAAGCGCCAGATCATTTAAGTATATCAAAAAGAGTACTGGCCCCAAAACTAACCCTTGTGGAACGCCGCAATTAATATACCCGCATTTCGAAGATTCTTGTCCGATAAACACTTTTTGTGTGCGGTTCTCTAAGTAGGACTGGAGCCAATTAAGGGCACATCCTCTGAATCCATAATATTCAAGTTTTCGAAGTAATATTCTGTGATTTACGCAGTCAAAGGCTTTTGTTAAGTCACAGAATGCTGCTGCGACTAAGCTTTAGGCTTTTGTAATCGCAACGGAGCTGTCAGAGTGACAGGGTGGCTCACTAATAACCAGAGTGTAGACGGGAGTGGGTCATAAGAAAATAAATTGTGATGTGATGTAAAAATCGGGCGCCAGCTATATGAATGCAAGCTCACCCTATGGATCATTTATCCTGATTCCCATATAACACCAATATTATTAAAAATTGAAGTTACCACACTCTAAATCAGGGTTTCTCAAACTTTCGACTCCACGAACCCCTGTTGAAGTTTCCAGGTGACAGCGAACCCTTTAACCTAAACTAATTGATTGAACTCCTCCTCTTGCCATAAAGAAAATAATATAATTGACTATTGAAGAAAATGAGGTTTTCATTTCAATAAAAGGTAACAAATATAGTGCCAAAAGAAAATGAATATCTTTTCAATATTAGTGTGATGGGTGTGCTTGTTTCTTGTCGCAAATGAAGTCAATTTTAAAGGTAATTATGGACAATTTTAACTTTAATTCTGACTCGGTATCAAGTCGATTTCTGTATTTAGTTTTTATCATGACCAGGTGTGAGAACCCACTCTCACATAAGTATGTTGTAGCAGAGAGAAAAACCGCTTCGAGTGACAGTTCGGGATACTCTTCTTGTCTAGCTGCCCAAAAATATAACAAAGACATCCTTTCTAAATCAGCTTGGAGAGTTTCATCTACAGACATTTCTAATAATGACCCCTGTTGCTTAATACTCAAACTAGAATTCATGCTCTCGTTTGCGACCGCAAATGGGTTACGAATCCAGCCATATTCAGCATTATCAATATCTGGAAAATAACTTTTCAGTTCGTCGGAGAGCTGAGAACAATTTCAGCCCTCATTTCGGAATCCACTTACAAGGCGTTCGTCGTGATAAATTCATAAAAAAAAAGAAAAACATTCAAAGATATTCAAGTGCGTTTATTTTGTCCTGTACAGTGAATATACTGCACGTGGAACCTTACCTATAAGCATTCGTTTCATTGAGAAAATGTCAGCTAAATAGGTAACTCTTTTAAGCCAGGTTTCATCTTCAAATCGGAATTTGAGGTTGAAGTCACTGTCTTTCAAAAATATATAGATTTCGTGACTAAGTTTAACAAACCAATCAAGCCACCATTACGTTAATCTTGTCGCGAAGCCCCTGCCGTGGAATGGCGAACCCCTAGGGATTCGCGTACCACACTTTGAGAAACCCTGCTTACTGTTCGAAGAAGGATAATCATTAAAATCAAAATGAAAGTAAAATGACTGATACGGGTACGTTCTCATACAAAACTAACTAGCTATATAGATAAATACCTGAAATTTATTAAAATCTACCTAACAATTGGCCTACAGGTTCAGTTCAATGACCAAATATGTTTCAAATATCAACAAACCTCTTAGGTGAGATCATATAGGCACTAGCAAATAGAAAAAGGTTAAATAAATCCAATATTACACACAAAACACATCTACCGCTGTAGGAGAAAGGAATATCTCTTAAAGAATCCGCAATAGTATGGTGCACCTAACCTTGTAGAGGTCACACATTAGCATTAGGTTAAAGGCTAGGCTATGAGAAGGATATCAGTACACGGTAGAATACTAAGTGCTAGTTCTGCTTTCGGTAGGCTCTTTCAGATGTCAAAATATCCTGGTCAAAGGGTTAACAGCAAATAAGATCCTAAAATACATGAAGAACTGCTAAATGATAGGAGAATAATGGTTTTCTCCACATGGGTGCAAGAAGACTTACCCGACTGAAGTCTGATCTGAGTATATGATCCCCCTAAGGGTAAGATTCAGAAATATGCATACCAAGTAATTCAAACGACAAAAACTGGAACCTTTTGGCAGTTGCAAAATACTATAATTCCTTTACGTGTGATTTAAATGGAATATCAGTTTCCTCTCTAGCTGATAAAACTTCTTCTTCAAACCTCAAGTCAAAATGTCAAATCCGTCTGTATTGTTGCCAAGTACACTTCTCGAAGAGTATTACACTCTCAACTTATTATTCTTTTTCCACAAGCTAGAAAGATGTTATGAAGCCCTATCCTCAAATGATACACGCCTGAGTAATACTGCATGGCATAACCCATTTCGACTCTTCAGTTATGAAACCAACAAACATCACTCCATTCTACTTCAGCTGAATGCAGAAGTTACAAAAACCACAAGTCTATGCCCTACTCCGCTTAGTGCGCAAACTCAAGACGTGGAATGAAAAGTGTTAACAGAGTTCCAAAAGTGAACAACTAAATCATGAATGACAATTAATAACCTTGGGATAACTTGAAATATGACGTAACCAAAACATGATAACGTAAATGTAAAATGGATATACTTGGTAGTATTATGAAAATACCCAATGGGGACGCCTACACAGAATACCGTACCGTAGGTGAAAGTTTTGTGTTCAATTGAGAAATAGTGGGATGGATTACTCTCGAAGAAGCAACATCTTGATAGCTATTCAGGTATTGTTAGTGGTAATAAATCGCATTGTCATTGAGCTGAGTTGATTGAAGTTGGTTTGAAGTTGATTTCGAAATTTGTGTCCAACAGACAAACTTCATTATTAATTATCATAATTTAATTGTCAACATATGCAATGATGTTGCATTTTCATCCTGTTCAGAGCACTGTTGAAAATTGTTTCAAAATTGATTGCAAAATATGTACCAAACAAACAAACAATAATTCTTAGCTCGCACAATTCCCTCGAAGACTGAGGGCTGCGCGTAAGGGTGCAAAAATATAGCATTGCCATCCAGTTCTGAGTTATGTTTAAAGAAAGTTTGAAATCGATTTCAAAATTTGTACTGAACATACAAACATACATGAGGACAAGAAGGCGAGTTAATAAAAATAGTGGTAATGGAATTGTCAGACTCAGATTAAGCAGTGATAATTATACTGAATAGTTTTCTCATTTAACTCCTGTTGAACTAATTAACATAGCAATGTTGGCAGTCTTCCCATATATTAAGCAGTTCACTCACGTTTGACAAACAACAAGGCATGTTTCGCATATTCTAATTGGTCACAGAGGACTTTGTAGGTCTACTCAAAATGAACATTATAACTGAAAGCAACAAGAAACTTTATGACGAAACCATCATAATATGAGACAAAGTCGTGCTTAAAAGTTTGGGGTTGATCTAATCATCATGATAGTAAATTATCACATAAGATGGAGAGAGGAAATGTGTTTGTTGTATTCAAATGTGTTTCTTTTCCGAATATGCAGTAACTTCTTCGAATTAGGGATATTTATTTATTCTTTGGGACATTACAAGATGTATAGGACAAGTCAATCACTCACTGTGAAGTGTGTTACAGATCATCTTAAAAATATGACATGAAAATATATAAAAATTCATTGAAAATACAGACAGTACAATAAAAATAGTAGGGCTCTTACACGCTATCACAGATCTATTCTTTCATACTATAGTAGCATTCATCAGAAGTTTTATTGTCTTCTCGAAATTACTGAATTTTATATTTGGTAAATGTGGGCTTACAAGTTCGTTTGAAGGCTAAGCTGAACATTTTTCATATGATTTTTTTCTGTGTTACAAATATTTCACTGGCATCTATAGAGTTTCCCCATAAGATTAGATTATTACATAAGTGGGGGAAAGCTAAGATGCAGTAGCCATTAATTACTGCACTGGTGGGCATGCAGTCTTTATTCTTGAAATTGCATTAAAGGCCTTATTCAGTTTCATGTTAGCTGTGTTAACTTGTTTTGTCTATCTAAGACTGGAATTGATATGTAAGCCCAAGAAATTAGTTGTTGCCTTCGACTCGACATGTTAGAGAAAATGAGTTGGAGGATATATTGTTGGAATGAAAATAGACACTTTCTGTCTTATCGACATTAACCATTAAACCGTTAGATATACACCAGTTCACAAAATAATTTACAGTATCTGCAGTGGATGATGTGAGTTCCATTGAAGTTTGTGCGGAAACCGCCAATGAGGTATCGTCCGCATATATAGTTAGCATTTGTGATTTAAGGTGGACTGGTAAGTCATTTATAAAAAGTTAAGATATCAGTGGTCTCAGCACAGATTCCTGTGGAACTACTCTGTTCATAATATGAGAGTTGGAGGTAGCATCCTTGTCTGACCATCATCTTCCTATTGCTGAGAAAATCTATTATCCAATCCATGAATATTCCTTGGAATCCAACATTATACAATTTATTCTCAATAAAATGTATTTCTAAACTTCCAAAAGCTAGTGATGGGTCGATGAATAGTCCTGCCACTTACCTTCCGCTATCCAGTTCCGTATAAACATATTCAAAAAGAGCGCGAGGAAATCCCTTTTGTGAAGCTTTGAAGAGAAGTGATTTTAGCCATATGATGAAGTGAGATGAGGAAAGAAAGTATTTTGTTATTTGGTTGGTTTTTCATTTCATCTTCCTTTGCTCCGGGATAGAAAAATCCTATAATTCTAATAGAAAATCGTGAGAAGATATGCACGCAAAAAATATCAATCTGATGAATTACATTTTCATATAGTTGAATATTTCTGATACATTGTAATAGAAATCCTAGTCATTTCAACTGCAAAAACATACCATTAGGAATTTATACCAGCTTGAAAATGACATTCAATTCATAGTATATAGTTCTCAGTCTAGAAGTCATCTTCACTATACCTCATTGTGACTGCAACTTATGAACTTTGGTATAACCCATTCTGCAAAATGATGGAAATTCATCTCTACAGTTTTTGCAATGTATTTAGAAATGTTGACTATCAAATTGTTAAAATTAGTCTCAAAAAATGATGAATGAAACTAACTACTCCACATAAAACTGAATAATTATATCAACAGTTCACATTTGCATACGTAGTTTGAATATAGGATTTGCAAACTAATTTTAACTCGGATCACAATTCACATTTCACTCTTTCAAAGCTATTTTGGAAACTATTTGGTGAAAAAATATTTCAGTGGTGTGGCATTTCTATACATTGAAATGACTATAAATGAACATTGTGAAATATTGTAATAGGAACGTAAAATTTACCATCCTTCGGAGTACAACTGCGTACCAATAAATATACTTCGACCGAGAAGTAAAATTCACTATTATTCTTCTGTAGGCATTTACATCCATCATTAATTACATTATTTTATTGAACATACTCTGTTCGTGTATTGATCTTTCTGTCTGTTGAGGCGAAATAAAATTCACTAAGGGGGTTTGACCCCTCCCTGTCGAAAAAAGTTGCGGAAACTCCCACAAATGAAATCGAAAAAATCCGTAAAAATAGTAAAAAACTATTTTCCTAGTTTAACGTGTGTATTTATTTCCATTAAGGTTATCAAACAAATTTTAATGCTAAAAAATACAAAATAATAAAAACGTAAGAAATATTAAAGAAAATAAGCTCTTATTTATAATACATCTCATTAAAAATTCAAAAATAAAATTCAGTGTATAAAAAGAACGAAAAAACTTTTGAATATATGAATATTCAATGTCATTACAATTGGAAATATGGCTGTCAAAAATCAGGTTTGAACATTTACATATGATAACTCATGGCAGTTATTCAAAAAAATGTTTATGATATTTTGTACCATTTGTTCATCACATTCAGTTCACGTCTGTCGAGGGTCTTCAACATGACTCGATTTATTTATACAAACTTAGTTAATTTAGAGAAAACCTAATACTTGTTTCATTTATTCAATAATATATTTGCTTTATTTTTTTTGTTGTGTTAATTGCATTATGTTTACAATTTTTATTTTCGTGTCGCAAATAAATGATATGTGTTCAGAATAGTACAGTATTTCATTATTTCTTTTATGGCCATCTATAGCTATATGATTCAGTGAATAATGTTAAAATAATTATGACCTCTTACGAAATCAGATTTGAAGAAGAATTTTGATGATGGCAGCTCATTCAAACATTATTTCTAAATCTGATGGTATTAACGTTGACTATAATCCCCAAGCTAATAAATAATACCAATGAGAATACTACACAATATTAAACAAAATTGGTTGAAAAGTATCTCACCTCCGGTAATGAAGATGTGGATTCTTACTGTCACTTTTTTTCAAAATTTATTTTAAAACATTGTATGAAGGTAATTTTATCACAGAAAAGAGGGAAAACTACCAACGCTGAGTGATAATGTGTAGTATCAAAAATTAGGAGAAAGTGCCGTTCTAGCCATGTTTAATGTACCATTAATTTCTCATGGTACACTAGGAAAAGTTCGGAGAGCAGTTAATATACCCTGTTCTCGATGAAGTTGACATCAGTAACCAGTATACTGAATAATTTTTTTTTGACAGAACAGTGAAGTTCACTGGGAAGAATGGCTCTCCATATCTCGTTTCACAGTTTTTTAAGTTGCGTGTGGTTGTATGAATATAATTGCATTTCTTATTGCTATAGGGGCATCTGGAAGCTCTTACTTGGAAAACGAGTTCTAAAGTATTTTCTGACATGTTATTTTCTTTAAAAATATAGATCTAACCTACTCACAAACGTTCACAATTTTCTTGATAGTATACGCTGTTGATATAAAATTCCAGGATATTTTTCAGTTTTTGTGCTTTGACATAGACATAGACATATTTTTATTGACTACGTTTACAATAATTTACATGTAGTAGGTCAGACAACGCTGAGGAATATGAATGTAAAATTACAACATTATTTAATTTTCCTCAATTATTATTATTATGAAGAATTTTCTTATCAATGGTAGGTTTTTCCATAGTACTTCTACGTAGATTTCAACCCGTGTATGGATAGATAACTTCTTAGTTTTCTTTGAATTAAGACACGTCTAAAATTTTCCAACTGTAGGGTAATTTACTATGAAGGGCAATCTCCAAGGAATTTTTTGCATTTTTATTCAATCTGTATTTTTGTGGTCTGATATGATCAGCACAGCGAATGTTATAGTAATAGAAAATATGAACTTTCACTCAGTTCATTTTTTCTTGAAGTAATTTTAAGTAAATGATGAGATTTATAAAGAGCAGGTAGAGTTGAGACTTCAAATTTCTGGAATAAAGGTTTACAATGGTCTCTGAAGCCAGCATTTGCTACAGTTCGGATAGCTTTTTTTGAAATTTGAATACATTGAATACATTGAGTCAGATGCATTTTCCCATATTCCATTGAATCGAAAAATACGCTTTTTCTGACGAGGGGTTTGAACGAGAGGCTCAACTAGAGAATGCCCTACATTGTTTCAACCCATTCTCAGAAGTGTGAATATGCAAAAATACGAAATTTTAACAAAAGGAAAAAATTGAAGTAACTTGCATAAAAAAAAATTACCGAACTCCGAGATCGAACTCACGCCGAGATAGAATCCAGTTTGGTAGGCAGAATTTCTAACCTTGACACCACAGCAGTTCCTTAGAAAGCTTTGAATTTTGTCTTTACTTTCCGTCATGCAAAAATAGGTTCGTTTTTAACAAAAGCTAGGGAGATTAAGCGTTTTTCATTATTTTCGCTCTAGAGAGAAGAAGCTGTCACAAAATGACATTTCTGGGAAAACGTCAACTTTGCTTCGAGATATGAAAGCGTAAAAGGCTACTTTGGTGAGCGGTAGTAGAAAAAAATATTTTCTGGGTTCATTAATATATACGTTGTGTATTTTGAAGCATATTTGGAGAGATACATTTGTTTTGTGTCTAATAACTTCTCGAGTGCACCACTTAGGAAGGTCATCCCTAGTTCCGCATATTATATTGTTCCTCCACTTGACCGTCATGACCTATATCAACGAATCTCCGTGTCTTCCGCGACGATCCCCTCTGACAAAAAAGATAAATAGACAGATGAATTCCGACTTCACCAAAAGGGTGGCGACCTAATAACATCAACTTCCCCATTTCACTGGTGTAGCCCTGGGATAAAAGCAAAAAGCCGTGACTTGCACTGGAGTTATTATTAAATTTGGACCCTGCTACCCTCCTCACAAAAAAAGATCATCGCGCATTCTCCTGACAGTCTAATTGATTTATTTTTTGTTCCGTTTCAAGTAAGGGCAATTTGATGTTACGCACGAAAAATGCGGGAGTATCCTTTTTTCCCGCGAAGATAAGCAGTCTGCCACATAATGGGTGTAAGAATAAAACTGATGATGTTGCTCTTAATTGAATATCAAGACAAAAAATACTGAGGTCTGATTTTCAGTCAGAGATAATCTGTAGTTTTATGTGAATCTTGGTTTTTAGAGTTTTTCAATGCATAACAACATTAGAACTGCTATAATATGAAACAGTTTGAAAGAATAATCAGTAATCACTTTCACAAAAATGCTCATGGACGATGATATAAATGATTGTGTTGATTGATAATTATCCTAGCTCCTATATTCGCTCCTACGCAATTTGAGTAAACAGATCCATAGTATTAGTAGAATTCTTCTGGACTTCCATTGTCTAGAAACAAAAAAGATAAATTATTTGCCTGTGTTTGGGTCACGACGTTTAAACAGTTAACATTTACTGTCGTTATAAAGTCTGTGAATGCGTTGGTTGACCGGGCCTACAGCCTCTGTAACACCGATGTGAGTCTGACCAACGAATTGAATAACATCAAGAAAGATCTTCGACGGAATGGGTTGGGTTAGGTTGGCTTAGGTTTGAACGTGAGTGGGCCCGTATTAGGCCCTCCATTGCGGCCAATGGCATATTGTGGCTCACCCTATGGTTATATTTCTCCCAGTATATCCAATCTCTTGACAAAATTGAGGAATGCATTGGGAGAAAAATTTACCAGGTTTTCTGGCCTTACTGTCATATCGCCAAATATTGAGAATCTGGCCGCTGCAGGGCATGTACACAGAATGTGTTTAGCAGTTTAACCATCCTCCATGCATAGCCAGCACTCTACATCTTGTGCAAGTCCGAATTCATGCATGTGATGTATGATTTTGCAGTGACCAGTAAGCAAACCTACTATAACTCTGAGTTGCGCTCTACTGAGTTCTAGCAGTTTGCCAGAGTCCTGTTTTTCCTTGTACAGGCAATACATGCTTTGGAATGGGCTAGGCCCGGTAGACTACGCCAGTACTCGAGTCTTTTATTGTCTGCTCAAGCTGTTATAACATCTTGGCAGTGCTATATGCTAACCAATTACCGGTTATGGTCCAGTGAACGTTGTTTCGCCGCCCACCTTTTGATAGGGCGTCCGATATTTCGTTTCCTTCTAGGCCTGTTTGACCTGGTATCCAGACTAGGGTAACGTTGTTGCGTTGCGCCAGTCGGTTTAAGGTGTCTCTGCAGTTCCATACTGCCCTAGATTTAAAGCAGTTGGATTCAAGCGCTTTCAGTGCTGCTTGACTATTTCGTGTGTGGTGTTGATTTTTCAGCTCCCTGGCACATAATTCAATGGCATATACCTCTGCCTGAAATATTGTAGCTAGTTTGACCATACTCAACGAGCGTTTCACTACTGGGTTCATTCCATATATTCCGGCTCCGACGCCTTCCAGAGTTTTGGAACCATCAGTGAACCAAGGTTAATTTGCCCTACATAGGTTGGTTTCATTCCGGACCCTGTCTTCTCTTTCGGGAAAGACCACAGTGTAGGACGTGTGAAGGTCGAGGGGAAGATGTCTGAGGGCGTTCCTAGGATGTTGTGAGCTATTACGCCCTCCAGCATGCTGCTGCCTCTCAGGACACATGCCTGTGGTAGACTAATGGCCGCTTGGTATAGTCTGTATGTTGCCCATCTTGCCTTTCTCTCCAAAACTATGTGGAGAGGAAGTAATCCAAGGAGGGCTTCCATTGCTGCTGTTGGCATGGAGCGAATGCTTCCAGTAATCGCCAGGCACGCTTATCTCTGTAGTCCGTTAAGTTGAGCAATGGCCATTTTTTTATGACCCTTGCTCCACCAGACTATAGGGCCATACGTTATCATTGGATGTATGACGGTCACGTACAACCAATATACCGTTTTGGTGACATGTTCCATGTTTTGCCACATATTCTGCGGCATGTCCATAATGATAGGCTACCCTTCCAGATAGTCTTTTCCAAGTTCAAGTTCCAATTTAGTTTTTTATCCAGGGTTATTCCCAGATATTTTACTTCACTCGCAAAAGGAATTGTTACACCATTGATGGAAGGAGGTATTAAATGATCCAGCTTCCTTTTTCTGGTGAATAGTACCATGACCATTTTGTGGGGCTTAAGGGACATTTCCTTACTCTCTCTCCATTTATATATGGTATCCAATATATCCTGAAGGACGTAGGAGAACGTTTACCGTGTTCCGTGTGAATGTGGGATGGATTATGTTGGAGAAACTAAGAGGCCACTAAATATGGCAATCGATAAACACAAAAAAATACTCAGTGAGGAGAAACATCGAAGTCGGGAATAGCAGATCACGTATGAACTAATCAGCACAGCAAAGAACAACATTGGTATGAGAGAAAGTTTAAAGAGTCGGCTCATATTCAGAATAATGACATGTTCAGTTAGTCGAGCACAAAGATTCGGAATGTGTGGATATAACTAGATAGAAAGACCTGTCAAGATCGGTCATCAATTATAACACTTGCCAAGAAAAGGTCGTTGTATCACATTAATCAACATTGATGACCTAAGAGAGACCCCACGAAAATCATAATTACCATTATAGCAGGTACATTAGTTGCATGCTATTTAATAAGTATCTGGGATATCTTATCGCATTCACACACTTGATAACGAGAGTAGATGTTAACTGTTGAAACGTCGTGACTCAAACACATGCAAAAAAAAAATTTCTTTGTTTCCCCAAGTAACAATTTAAATGTTATTTGGATTTCCCCTAGTTTTATGAAAGTTTTATGAAGGTTAGGTAATGCCCAATTTGATTTATGCAGGTCATATATTATTCCTAATACGCTACCAGAGCAAACAGATTTATAAATCAGTTTCAAAACACTCCTGAAGGCTATAAGATAAAACCATTCAGCATTTAAGTATATTTGTTTTTATGATGGTTTTGCAATGGCTTATACACATACACGATAAATCTTTTTGGTATTTAAATAATCCACATAGAAACTTAAGTTTGTGATGGTTTTATAGCACTCCTCAAGTCCATGCAATGGTTCTGTAATAAAACTAACGATGAGGTTTTATTAAGGTTTTGAGATGTACTCTCGAGAACCGCTATAAAATCAAAGCATAAAACTATTTCTACTTAAATGCTAGTAGCTCCCCCTAACCGGTAATAAATAAATCACATTGGGTAAAGATAACTGGAAAAAATTAATAATAATTAAACGTTTCACAAGACTTAGACACCAAATACTTATCAAGGGAGTATAGACACTGAGTATACTGACCTCGTCGATCACGAAAAGACGAATGTCAGGCGGGATTGACAATTGACAGATGAAATATTTTGGAAATTGGATTAAATAATACCAAACGTACTTTTTTAGTATAAAATGATTTTAAAATGGTTTATTTTGAGGAGAAACGACTTTATGACGGCAATATGTGCAGCTAAATAGAATAAAGGTAGGGTAGCCATATTTTATTAAAACCAGAGGGAACAACTAAAGAGAGCCTAATTTAAATTAATGTTTCTTGCAATTTGGTGTGTATGACGGAAAGGAAATACACAATTATTGGTATTCATTTGTATTTAGATATAGTACAAATCATTTTGGGAAAGATATGAGTCAAAATAATTTTTTAATTTTATGTGGTATTTTGTTTATTTTCTCAATTTCGCGTTGTTATTGGGGCGCGTTGCAGATTTACCACCTAACTGATGTCATTTTGTCAAAAAAATTTCATTCGCAGATGATATTCGACATTTCACGTTGTTGAATACCTATATATTCTTCACATATCACTGCTAGGACGCCATCATTATATTTTTCTTGTAAAATAGTCGCTATTTTTCGCAACTGAAGAATTAGATTAATTTAAGTCCGTTTTGGCTGTAGTTATTTATGGAATATTTTCTAACCTAATTTTATTCAAAAAAAGATATTTTGATGCCAAATAGATTTTTTTTAATGACAAACAGGTTTATAACAGCCCCATGATTTGGTTTTATAATGATCCTCAGGAGGTTATTAAGAATCCTGCGAATAAGGCGAGCAGGTTTTATGCTTGCATTTCAAAATAGCCCTGAGAACCTTCATAGGAGTGGGCCCTCGTAGATTTATAGCAGCTTTAAGGAGGTTTTATGGATGTCGTTACAGCAAAACAGTTTTATCGATGCTGTGATTGTTATGGTCTTCAGAACCTTCTGAGGGCTATCACAAAACTGAAATTGTTACTTGAGTCTAGACCATGGAAGTCCAGAAGAATTCTACTAACACTAATACATCGTCAACCACTTTCGCACAAAGATCCATAGAATCTATGAGATCAAGTTATTTCGCTTTGTTCCATTCTCATCTTGGTTACGGTACGTTGCTGTGAGCTAACTGTTGTCATGCTAACATTATTTTCTGTATGCAAAAACGTGCCATCAGGGTCGTAGCTGGTACTGGTTTCAGAGACCATTGTAGAGAAATTTTCAAACATTTAAATATAGTGCCCCTTCCATCATTATATATTTTTGTTTCATCAATCGAAATCAATTAAAACAAAGCCAACCTAGAGACCAATGCAGATGTACATAACAATTTCACAGGAAATGCTGATTATTTGAGATCTTAGGCTCACAAAGTCGACAAAAAATTCTCTAGATCTGAAATTATTCAATTACTTGTCTGGGAGCATCAAGTTATTGAATAATACTGGAAAATTCAATTCCGCAATCGATAGACATAGTTTCTATACAGTTGAAGAATATTTCCACACAACATTTTTTGAATTTAAGCGACAAAAAGGAAACTGCTATATCACCGGTAATCATTACCCGATGACAATTCCAATGTTACTTAAAACGCTGGGGTTTTCGATGGTATTAAATTTCATACATTTTGTATTATTTTAATGTACATGTGTACTGTAGCTACACTTTTTATTTGTTATTTTTCTTTGCCGAAATTGTTTTGCAGAAATCAATATTTTCTGTAACAATTATAGTGTAATTTAAAAATAATTGGATTGTTCGACGGTTTCAAATTTGATACATGTTTGATACATGAACATTTTATGTTTTGTAAACTTTAAAGTTGATTGAATTGCCAAAAACAATTTTTTTTTTGTTGTAACTTGGTTGAATAAAAATTCTGCTATATTCCATTCTATATGTTTATTTCCACTATTAAAATTGACTTGCCGAAAAGAATATTTTTCGGGAACAATTGAGATGTTATTAAAAAACAGGATTGTTGTTAAAATTGTTGTTATTTCCGTCAACCGATTGCACCCCTACGCGCAACCCTCGGAAGTCTTGGAGAGACTTGTGTGAGCTAGGGAAGACGCAGCCCTTACCTTTTAACGTGTGATGCCATGCACGAGACCGATGACCATGCGAGACTTTGAAACCGCGACCATTCGCTCCAAAGGCGAATGTTCTGCCAGTACGGCCACCACGGTCCACGGATTGTCCAACTATTTTAAATTTCATGTAGTTTTATGTTCGCCTAAATTTTGGGCAAAATATCAAAAAATGTTATTGGAAAAAGTTGTTTGCAATTGAATGATATTTTCAGTTATCCAGTTCAGTGTACCACCAATTTTGATTTTTTCAAGGATCCTTGGCTTTATTCATCATATTCCATCACTGTTTTTTGACTCATATTCAAGATTTTGTTAGATCAGGTAATTGCTATGATAATTTTTTCTGATTCAGTAACTTTCTACTCAAAAATTATTGTGGATAATTTCCATTATAAATTGAGGCCATTTCTTTAGGGAGCTATCAGAATAAGTAATTGGTAGACTCAACTAGATAACTGAAAACATCATTTGATTACAAACAACTTCTTTCGCTATAATTTCTCGATATTTTACATATTAATGTCACTCTACTCTTTAATGAATTTATAATATCCGCCGTTTCCCGCTTAGCCGGACGCCACTGGCAATAACCGATATGCGCGTACGTAGTTTAATTGAATGCTCCAAATTTTATGAAATTTCCCAAGAAACTGTTAATGATACAGTTTCACATATATGGTTCCAACATTTTGGCGGACTCTGTATATTTTGAGTAATTTTATATATTTTATGTATTATTTCACTTCATATTTTGTTAACTTTGAGTGTACATATATACTGTGGTATAGTATTGACCGAAAACAATCTTTTTTGTAACTTGTTTCAATAAAGGTTCGATTCTATTCTATTTTATTCTATAAGAGCACCTCCTACTTCGTAGATTACGTGAAAATACTTTCGAAAAATAGCCACATGAAGAATTTGTATTTAGGTTCAGAATACAGAAAGATATTGTGAGGATTATTGTGTACATGGTTCCTCACTAAATCGCTAATTTGCAAGTGCTTTATGTAATTTGATACTAATCAGGTATTTTTGTGATGACTTTATAAATTCTAGGAAAGTAAGAAAGGAAAATGTTTGTATATATTTGACATGAATTAGTAAAGTCTTCTTCTCTTTCATGAAATAGTTCAGATGACCTACGTAACCTTGGTTTTCATTATCCATGGTTAAATTTATGATGAACAACACATTTGACGGTAATCTAGGACCCACTTTCAATTCAACTTTGGTGAATCTTCGGATCTTACCATGGACTGAACAACCAGCCATTGATGTTTGGCTATTCAATTATTATATTCATTCTTATTGAACTTTTTGACTGTCTCTTATAGCGAAGTCGATTTCATATCGATGATGGACTGAAGCATTGATGAGTATTCTGAGTGAGGACCTAATGACACTTAGCTTTGCTATTGATTATTGAAGGTTGATTATTTTTCATTCATGTTCAATACATGAAGTAGAACTTTCGTAAGAAAACGTACTTCTGTAATTTATTTAAAACAGTTTTAAGAATGCACAGAAAAATAATTCATTCAGTACACATCGGAATGTTATAAATTTAATTTTCAGTTTCATATACTTGGGAACGACAAACTTTCATGTCCATACACCCTCAAAAATTATACGAGGAGGATTCAATAATTTTTATGAAATATTTTGTATCAACTACTCAGTTTCTTTATGAATTCAGCGAAAAATTTATTCAAACCATAACTGAAAGTATTACAGCCTAAATGGCTTAGTGACGTCAAAATGAAATCCTGATTTGGTCGGATAATTGACCAACTGAAGTCAAATAGTGACGACTTAGAGACTCTGAAAATACTTCAAAATGTCACAGCCACATCAGGACGTCATCAGCAGGTCGTAACTCAGACGTCTTGAATCAAGACTATAGATGACGAAATCTTGAAGACCTACACGATCATCAGAAGACGTCAGTCAAATGACAGGAAAATGACGTCATGTGAAGGACATCTACAGTCCCTAGTTTCTTGTTTTCATTTGAAAATTCATAGTTTTATGGAACTAGAATAAAATAAACTGTATCAGTGTATCAGATTATTGAATTTATTTAATTTTAAACCAAAAGAATTAAATAATAGATTTGGTAGGAAACTTATATTAAATACCAATTAACAGTGCATGAAATGAAAGATCTTAGAAAATGGCAATCTGAGAGTAACAGCAAAAAACACGAGTACATCAGCACCAAACCACCAAACAAACCAATACAGCAGCAACGCAGAATAAAGTTTTTAGGGTTATTCTGTGGCAATGACAATCGACAAGGTTAAACATAATCCAAAAGCAGCAAGACCATCCGATGAAGGAAGAGGTCTAATGCTATATTGACATGGTCAAATCTATTTTCAGAAATCTGAAACTTTCTAATAGTACTCCCAATCTAGTGTGTTTGTTGATTTCAAATTTATGACATTGTAGGGTGCATTGTGACCAATACCGAATAACATTTTTTATTCTTGGCCAGGTGTATTTACTTTTGATAAGTTTCACCGTAGCTTTAACTCCAGGGTGGGATATATTGTGTATTTTGTTGAAAATGTAAAATCTTCTTTCATTTATCGGGATATGGCCTGATTCTGTTTCTTCTCACACCACATGCAATTTAGGATGTGTTCTATTTGGGCGTCCAGTAGTAAGCAGTCGAACTACCAAGAACCGGTTTCAGGGACTTCATTCCTTGAGACAGTAGAGTCAGTGAGTGAATCTTCCAGCCAAATTATCAGATGGAATATAACAGAAATGCCCGACAATAACTCTTGTCAGCATGATGAAATGAATAAAGTTTGTTATGTAACATTCAAGAAAATTACAAAAAATGCCTCTCTGTATCTTCATTTGTTCTGAGATCAATAAAGTATCAGGTCACAAGGTGTGTTCTCAAATTTCCGAAAAATACAATTTCAAGATTGACTATCTCGAGACTAGTTAAAACTTTCGACTTGAAATTTTCCGGAGATTATAAGAGAAGGAACTAATTATTGCTTGAAAACGAAACAAAATTATTTTCGATCCTATTCAGTATTCATCATTTTCGTGGGATCAGCTCCAGACTCCGTGTTCAAGAATAATTCTGCGGGTGAGTTCAAGAAGACCAATGTAATTTTTGTTAATTTCAAATTATGCTGATGAACACTTGCAGAATTTTTTTAATTGATTATCATGTTATACTGCACCTACTCAATAAATCTGAATTGATTCTATCAGACAGTAAAGAACTTAATAGTTATTTATGCAAAAAGTGCAAAAATTGAATGTTTATTGCACTCGACGTAAAATTGTCCGACGAGGCCGTTAGGCCGAGTTGGACAACACGTCGAGTGCAATAAACAATTTTTGCACGAGTTGCATACAACATTTTTTCTACGTTCATGCAAAAAGCAAAAAATGATTTATTGAGGTGCGGCACTAGGTATAGGAAAATGAAAAGCGCAACTTGAATACTATTAATATCGATTTGCATTGAAACAGGAACTAATACGTTACGAACAATTTAACTCAAACTTTATTTTTACCCTCAATGTTGAAAGTGAATGAAAAATTGGTTCAATTTTCAATATGAATATTTCGTTTGTTTGTTTAACTCTTGCTGCTAACAATAATACAAAATAATATAAAATATGTAACTGTTTGAAACCTATTGCCAATCTCACAGAATATCTGCTAAATTTGTAGTCGGTTTAAACGTTTATGTTTGTCATGATAACAGCACGTTGAAGTAGAATGACAGATGAGTGCAATAAAATTTATATTGCACTAGTGCAATAAAGAACTTCTTTTTCCACTGAATATAGTTCAATAAAGTTTTGCTTTTAGCATGAATGAAGAAAAATTAACTTTAATTGTAGCCAAAATTGAAATATAATTTTTTTGATGACATTGGACATTCTTATGAGTAATTCTTCAACATTAATAAGGTGACTTTGGCCTTTTAGGGACTACTAAAATTAATGATATCAGTATAATCAAAAACAAATCAATAAAATATATCAGACATCGGCCTTCTTGGATTCTCTAAAGACACAATATTTAGATGACAAGAAAGGCCAATGTAGCCAAATTCACAAATAATCGCATCGATTGCTTATGACTGACATATATATATATATACATATATATAAGGTCATTTAATCATCACTATAAACTTAACTGACATTGGCCATTTCTTCACATGTGAAAGAGAATAAAAAGTTATACAATTCGGGCTTTTTAGCTCCAAACACTCAAAATTTGACATTGGCCCTTCTTGAACTCACCCACAGAATTAGTTTACTCGTTTCACTACTCTTTTTCAATATTAGAGTGGTTTCGTAATAGTAATGTCATTCGATTAAACAACGTTTTGTGAAAAAATCCATATAATTGGGACAAATTAATACAGGAAATCTATTCCACTCACCAAATTTATGCAATTCAAAATGCGACATACTTCAACTGATTAAACAAATTAAAATAAATATGGATTTAATCAGCACAGCAAACAAAAATTCATTATGCAGCGAAATGTAAACAAAGCAATGAATGACTATGTGTGACATTTTTCAACAAATATCCCTGTGTGCGAGCGGGTAGGATTGAATTCTATAAATGTATAAAAAGCTCACACTGGGAGCAATTTACCTAGTAATATTTTCAGTGGACTGATGTGGTGATTGTTAATTTGAATTATGAATGCATCAGTTTTGAAATGAAATTCAGAACCTTCCCACAAAATTATGAACAGCAAATATCATGAACGAAAATGAAAATATTAATGAAAATATCAAATTGTTGGTTGGGAATTTGTACTACGCAATTTCTATGACTAATGAATCAGTCGAACTGAATAGAAATTAAATAGGCCAGATGAAGAAAACTTATATTGCCTGATTTCCATTTGGTTTTGGTTCATTTGTTACAACTATTTTTGGCTTCACACCATTATCAAGTTAGTAATGCTTGAGTATACAATGAGTTCCTAGTATACATATACAGGGTGTTCCTTGATGAAATGCTGATATTTGATGCATTTTGGGAAAAAATACTTCATATTGACAGATGTCCTAAATGTCTCCACTTTTGAACTACATGGTGCTAAAGTTTTGAGATAAATAGTATATTATACAGGGTGTAACATAAGTACGTTAAAATATTCAAGTGACGCATTCCTGAAACAATTTTAAGAAAAAAAGTCTATACAAACTTATGTCCGGAAATGCTTCGTTTGGGAGATACAGGGTGTTAAAATTTAATTTTTTTGTTCGTTTTTTAAAAGTAACTTTTGCAAACAATAAGTTATTTGCACGAAATTTGGTACCTGGGGTTTTTTTGACGTGGGAAATCATAATTTCTTATTAATTTTTATGTAACATCTAGAGGGCGCTGCGTAGGCTGTCTTTATTTTTTTCAATTTGCCCTAACATTTTTTACTGTAAACTTTTTTTTTACAAACTCCGAAATGTAGCACATTCTAATGGAATAATTGAACCTGACAATTTTTTAACTTCGATAGATTAAGCAGTTTAAAGTTTGATGAAAATAACTGCAGTTGCAAATAACTTATGACGAAAACCAACCATGTTTTGGAAATTTTCAACCATCTGTATCTCGAAAACAAATTATTTTTCGATAAACATTTCATAGGAAAAAAGTAGTTTACTTTGACGACATCTACCACATACTTGGTTTTTGTAATGTTCTCAGCAACTTCACTTAGCGCCCTAGGAGCTAAGTAACATGCATCGATATAGAAAATTGTAAATATCTCGAAAACGATCACCTCCAGCGTTGTTGAGGAAGTTTAACTTTTTTACTTGAAGAAGGTATGGGAATAAGGTTTTTTCATTAAAAGTACCAAAAGTTCACTGTCAAAAATGTTAGGACAAAATTAGGATTTCCCACGTCAAAAAAACCCGGGGTACCACATTTCGTACAAATTACTTATTTTTTGCAAAAGTTACTTTTAAAAAACCCTGTACCTCCGAAACGAAGCATTTCCTAACACAAGTTTATATAGACTTTTTTTCTTAAAATTGTCTCAGGAATACGTCACTTGAATATTTTAACGTACTTATGTTACACCCTGTATAACAAGGGAATGAACTGAATGTTTTAATACCGCACGTGATGTTTATTGCCTGAGGGCTCAAAGAGCCCGAGGGCCTATAATCACGTAAGGGATTAAATATCTCTTTAGTCCTGAGGCATATACGCTATGTTTTGCACTTCCCAGTAATATAACTTTCAACATTGATACAATTAATGATTTTGATGAGTTATATAAACACGGTACTTGGATTACTCAGTAGGTAACGTTATAATAGCAACAGTGTCAACAAAATTTTTCAATTCAGTGACATTTCAATTAATGTTGACATTTAAACGAATCGTAACTCAACTAACAAAATATCAGGAAAATGAATCAAGAAATGAATGAATCGACAAATTTTGATATAGATAAGGCAGCTGACATGATAACGGTATAACTTGATTTTTACTTTATGTCCCTAGGGTTTTGAAATGCAACTTTATCTCCCTAGGGATTGACACATGCATTTTAGTCCATGTTATACGGGACTAAAGTTTACACTTTAGTTCCAGAAGTGCAAAAATACCTTTTTTATAACTTTGGTATGACCATAGATATTTCTGTGGTACCAAGTACGCATCAAAAGGCATTTTCTACTGTACAACATAATTTTTCATTCTTGCCAGTGGAGGTCGTTCGGAATTTTCAATGAATCGCTCAACCCACCCCTCTGATTTTTCTTGAATTAAAACTCATTTTGGAAATTTTCCAAATTTGGAAACATATATCTCAATATTTCCTTAGTCTTCCTTAGTAACTAATAATAGCCTATTTTGTTTCTCCACTGGGTTCATCTTGGTTTGAGTATAGTTCACCTTTGATCACATATTTTTTATGTTTATGTTGATGTGATATATAATTTTGTCTATTGGATGATGCTTATTGATCTTCGCGATCTGTTTTTTGATTTTTATTTTATTTTTTGAAAGCTTTGTTACATGAAGGATTTCAGCCAATGTATGTGATAATGGACTAAAGAAGTCTATGAGGTTTCTAAATATTCAAAATCATCCCAAAACTTTGGAATTTTCTTTAAGTCTTTTTTTTTACTTTCTCTCCGATAAAAATCAGCATCATCGTTGTGAAATTTATAGGTCTTCGCGTTGAAAGGAAATGGGTTCGATCTGATAAAAAAGGAAAAGGTTCGGGTTAAATTCTACAAAAGAACTTTTCCCCCAATAAAACTGATAATCTGATAAAGTCGTCGAGAGATTTCCTTTTGTGTTTCCGGGTCAATCGAGTAGGAGGTAGAAATAATCGTATCAGATATATTTATATGGGAAAATTTCAGATATAGGATTAATCTCGGAAATGAAGGAATATTTCCTTTGAAATGCTGAAGTAATAATTGCTATCATAAATAACACCATTTGTAACAGAAATTATAGATCATAAAATATGATCAGAAATATTTCAATAATAGTTTGTTTCAACTCTCCTCAGAATGGTATAGTTGAAGATACTAATAGACTACAAGCCCATATAACAATTTGGGAGGGTCATTTGACCCAGGATCAAACATATTCAGAACGACGCTGCTATATGAAAAAAATAACTTTAGGCACTATGCCGTCAATTCTTGGTGGTGCAAATGACTGTAATAATAATTATAATCATTTTTCATCCAAAGATGTGCTTTTCCGACAAAATATACGGCAAAATATACGGCATTCCTCACGTTGGTAGATTATGAAAAAATAATCTCCTAACCCACTGCCGTGCAAAAATAATGGGACTGGAAGCCAGGAAAAGTTTTCAATTTCCGAAAATAAAAAAAAATCCTGGCTTTCGGTTCCATTATTTTTGTACGGCAGTAGGTTCTAGGAGATTATTATTTCATAATCTACCAACGTGAGGAATGCCGTACAAGAATATTTTGTCGGAAGAGCACATCTTCAGATGAAAAATTATCATTATTATTATTACAGTTATTTGCAGCACCAAGAATTGACTGCATAGTGCCTAAGGTTATTCTTTCATACAGCAGCATCGTTCTGAATATGTTTCATCCTGAGTCAAATGACCTCCCCAAATTGTTATATGGGCTTGTAGTCCATAATGAACAGGTTTTGACTTACAAGTCTACACTTCGAATTTCAAAATCAAAATTCAAGGAGTTCACAGATTGTAGTAGTGATTTTTCGTATGTAGACATGGCAGAGTTACCCATTCACGAGTGTATGTCAGTTTTTTATCAAATTTGTTACGAATCTTAAGTAGCACACCAATATCTATAGAATTGTCGAAATATTATCGAAGCAATATTGGCCTCAAAATATTCAGCAATATTGTTACAATTAATATCGCTGGTAAAATATCATGGAAATATTGACATGATATTCAAACGTTATTGTTTTAGTAGTAATGAATAGAAATTAAATAGAAGTTATTTTTTCAATGTCAATCTTGTTTACAGAAAAACATGTCATAATCTTTTTTTTAAAAGAGAAACATTCTCAATTGAAAATTGAATCAATACATGACTCCTCTGGAAATGGAAAAACCCTACGATAAAATTGAAGTTACTTTTTTGTGATATCTAACAGAAAACAACTACTTCCCCGGCAAAAGCCACGCTGGACATTGAACTACATCTGATAGATATTGAGAAAGACCCTATGAAATCAACATGTCATAATCTCTTCCTTCAATTATGTTGACTAGATATGTTAACAATTATACAGGGTATAAATGATACAAGTAATATTAAATATCAATAATATCATAACACCTCTTCCCTTTGATGGAAAAATAACCATCATGACTCAAACACAATAATGATAATAAAAAGAGTAGTTACTATCAAACATAATTTTCCAAATAGGAAGGTTTGCAAATTGATCTACCAGATCTTGTATGATAATTCGAATCATCTCTTCTCTCTATCGGGATATTTTGAGCATTTTGCAAGTCATAAGTTACGGGTAAAACATTGAACTCTTCTTCAGAAACACTATTTTCATTAGTGACTATTTCATTATTGTTAGACGTGTCAATATCAGAGTAAGAAGATGATGGGTCATTAATTGGGTTGTATTCTCTAGAAGGTTCGAAATTATTATGATCCGTTTTTCTCAAGAATCTCTCTCCTGTTCCTCACAAAGATTTTATCATTTTTCAATAATTTCACAACAAATGCTCTCGGTCTAGAATCATCTATGTCAACTATTAGAGCTGGTTACCAAATTTTATCAAACTGTACCATCACATAATCTTGTAATCGTAAAACAGGTAAGTAGCATATTATAAATTATTGAAAAATGATAAAATCTTTGTGAGGAACAGGAGATTCTCGTGATGCTGTTCTTTCGAATCTCCTTGATCTCATTGGATCTTCATTTCGTCTTGTAGTAATATTCAACCTTGGCAAATTAGTTTCAAAAATTTGTAGTTCTTATTCCTTGCACCCAATGTATTGATTTCCACGGCATTTGTTTTGTCTGCGAGTTCCTTAATGTGGAGCTCAGTTTCTTCTGAAGCACGGCAAATATCAATTGCTTTGGTTAAATCTAAATTCCTCTCTCTCAATAACCGGTCTTTCACTCGTTCATCTCTGATTCCACTAACAATCTTGTCTTTGATCAACCTGTCTCTGAGATTTCTGAAATCACAATTACTAGCGAATTTCTTCAAGTCAGACAAGAAACTGTCGAAAGATTCTCCCATCAATTGCTTTCTTGAGTTGAACTTATGAGCCTCGACACTGGTATTACATTTCGGTTTGAAATATTCATCTAATTTTTCGATTATTGTTGTCACTTTCTTTCTGTCATCTGCTGTCAGGTCTAGAGTTTCAACAATTTCACAAACTTCCTCACCTATGAAGTGTATTAAAACCGCAGCTTGAACTTCCTCAGTTTTCTCCTTGCCTTCTGTAGCTAAGGAATAAAGGTTAAAACTATTCTTGAATTTCTTCCAGTTGATCCCTAAGTCACCATCCATGGACATTGGCTTTGGTTGTTTCAAATATTCCATTCCTCAGCTTCTTTTGATTGAGAACGTAGTTTTCTTTCACGACTGCGCCATGTTTTAGTAGTAATAAATAGAAATTCAATAGAAGTTATTTTTTTAATGTCAATCTTGTTTACAGGAAAGCATGTCATAAACTCAACTTTCAATTATGTTGACTAGATATCTGTTAACAATTATACAGGGTTTAAATAATACAAATAATATGAAATATCAATAATATCATAACAGTTATATGAGCAAAGAATAAAATGTGTAAATTTTGCGACATTGGTCCAATATTGTATGGACGTTTCATTAATAGTATTGGTGATTCATTTTTGAAGCAATAATGGCATCAAAAAATTCAGCGATATTGGTATAATATCCCTTGGATATATTGAAAAAAATTCAAAGTGAATATGCCTCATATAATGTTGAATAACTTGGAACTACCCGATATAACTTGATTACTTATATATCGGACGTCCATCATCTTAATGGTTGAAAGATTTCTATCTCTTTCAAATTTTTCCACAACGTTTCAATTGCTTGAATCCGCAATCGTCTTCTGGTGAATAGTAACAAAATCCACCATGCACCCCCTAAGGTTGAGGCCCGGAAGGATGAACGCCCCAGCACTCGTACGTACTCGAAAGCTCACCCCCCTATCCACCACTTCCGCTCGTTAAAGCGGTTCCTCATCCTGATGACTGGCGATCAGCAGAATAAAATCTGACCGTTTCATATGGAGTGCCCAGCCAATTCTCGGCTTGAAGCTCCCTATATCTGACATGAGTTGACTTTTAAACAATAACTTTACTTTACTGTGCATGGTGCCCCCCTGAAACTGGCTGAAGGCCTGAAAAAACTCTCGGCTGAGGGCCGAGTGCTGCGTATTGGTTAAGTGAAATTGAAAATTAAAATTTGAAATTAAAATTTTCTATTGGTCGGTTCTTCTTGGTATCTGAAACATACAAGCATGATTAATCGAAAATTGGT
Organism: Chrysolina oricalcia; assembly: GCA_944452925.2. Taxonomy (NCBI): domain Eukaryota; kingdom Metazoa; phylum Arthropoda; class Insecta; order Coleoptera; family Chrysomelidae; genus Chrysolina; species Chrysolina oricalcia. The sequence continues at coordinate 60,778,657 of OX101814.2, forward strand.
GCCTGTTGAAGTAGACGTTGGCGTCGCCGAAGGTCTCGCTTCCGCCGTACTTCTTCAGGGGTGTCGTTGTCTCCTTGGTTTACTGGACGTCTGTATTTGTCTCTGTCTCTGTCGTCTTGCTCACGTCTGTTCTCGTGGAGCTCAGTGAGCAGCGGGTTCGTGTGGGTCTCTACTCTGTCTAGAGTAGTCCCCACATGTTGTCTGATCAGTCTGTCGATATAGTCCGGGTGGATGTCTAAGTCTCGATATATGAACCTGTTGGGCATATATTGTGGTGCGTCTGTTGCCATCCTCAGGCAGACGTTGAAAAAGGCCTGTATCCTCTGCCTATAACTGTTCGCGCACTGCCCCCAAGCAGTGGATGCGTACAGTATGATAGGCAGAAGAATTGTCTTGATGAGGCGTAGTTTCAACTCGAGTGCCATGTTGCTCCTACGTCCGATACTTATGCCTTGCGGCTTTCGCTATAGCTAATCTGTGGGAGACGTGCCTCTGAAACGTGAGTTTCTTGTCTAGGGTTACTCCTAGGTAAACGGCTTCGTCTACCCATGGAATTCTCTCGTCGTTCATAGTAACATGGCCCTCGGGTGTCCTACGTCACCTCGTGAACAGTATGGCCTTGCTTTTATCTGCATTGATTCCGATCTTCCAACGATTGAACCACGGTTCCAGCTTGTTTATCTGAAGTTGCAGCTTCGATGTTACTCCTCTCTCATGAGATGACTCAGCAAAGATTGCCGTGTCATCTGCATAGAGAGCAAGTTTGGTCATGGGGTTGTCCGACATAGGCATGTCTGCAGTGTAGGTCGAAAACAGGTGTGGCGACAGTACTGCTCCCTGTGGTACTCCTGCTTCTAGCCTCCTTCGTGAAGAGAGAGCATTTCCGACTTTGCATCGGTAATGTCTACCCCTTAGGAAGGAGTCTATCAGCTTGACCATTGGTATGGAGTATCCGGCATCAACCAGTTTTGCGATCAGCCCATCGTGCCAAACTCTATCGAAGGCCTTGGAGACGTCAAGGAAGACTGCTCCAGTAAGATGTCCTCTTCTCGTGCGGTTCCAGCTCTGGATGGTGGCTTCCACTATCCTGGTGACCTGGAGTTCTGTTGAGTGTTCCTGTCTGAAGCCGAATTGCTCATCTGGTAGGATGTTTAATTCTTCAGACATTGTCTCAAGTCGAGTCCTGATCACCCTTTCTGCGACCTTACTCATGGCAGGTGTTAGGCTGATGGGGCGGTGGTTTTGCGGGAACGTGTGGTTCTTGTTGGGCTTCGGAATCATGATGACCGTAGCTTCTTTCCAGCTGGGTGGAAAGTGTCTAAGTCTGAGTACAGCGTTTATGATGTTTGTCAGGGCTGCTAGTCCTTTCCTAGGTTAGGTTTTTAGTGCCCTGTCTGGTCTTGGCGTGTCTAAGTATGGCCTTGATTTCCACTGGATATGTCGGCTCTAGGAGAATGTCTGAGTCGTCAGTCTTTCTGAGCCGTCGGATCGTCTGGTCTACGTGCGTTTCCGTGTCCTCGACCTCATCGGTGTAATCGACCTCGTTATCACGGCACTGACGTTCGAAGGAGTCCGCAAAAGCTTCTGCCTTGTCCGTCTCCGTAAAAACGATGCCCATCTCACCATTGGATGTTTGGAGGGTGGGGACAACTGCTGGAGTGCTCTCAGTTGCTAGTATTGCGGGAGAAGCAATACTACTTGCTTTGAGAGCGTTTATCTCCGCTTTCGTCGCTAAGATGACCTCAACGAATCTCCTTCTCTCGTTCTCGGCCTCTCTCTTGAAGTGAGCTGCCTGCTCCTGGGCTTCTAGAAGTTGTTGCCTAAGCAACGACTATGTATTCTCTATTCTCCTTCATTGCTGCTGCTGGACGACGGTTTACGGAAATTCTCTCTGTCGAGAGACTCCGATTTCCGTCGGGATTCCCCATCCTTCTTCAATAACTCCTCGTCTATTAGAACCGAATTCTTTCAAAACGAAGAAGGCTCTGGAAAGAGCCCCTGGCCGAAGCCAGAGTTAGGAAAAAGGGGGTACGCAAATCTTGCTTCGAATAGCTGTGATTTTGCCAAGTGTTCCTATGAGAAAAGGTTAATGATTAGTCATTACACCACTTACCCAAATCACAGCCCTTCTAGGTATAGCCCTGGCTCGTTCAGGTATGACCCGTCCCTTGCCGTAACAACTTCGCTTCGTCTCGCAACACACAAACAATTTAATCAGGTAGTCTAGGGAGCTTCTGAATACACGTCTGCTCGCTTCGACTAATGATCGAACTATGACTAAATTCAAGAGCCAACTGGGCTTCTTAAATAAAAGAACGGCACATTTACTCCGGCCAATGCCGGAGCAGAGCCACTGGTGGGCGGAGCCTATTGGAAATTATCTTCCACATATATTCTCGCACGGAAATTTTATTTCATTTCATTTTGCTCATTTCTCGGCAAAAGATAACAACGCCTCAGTTTATTCATCAATTAATAATACTTCCAATGAACTAGACATACCCTAGTATTTTATTATTGAAAATATAGGTATTCAACCTTAATATCCATGAAGGTGACTGCTGTAAGATGATTATTGCGTCTTCCAGGTTCTTTTGAAATAAAAAAATTATCTCGGCTCCTAATGATCGTAGGAATTTAATTTTTTTTCTGGATGCTTGAAATCATGCTAGGAATCCATTTTCATAAAAGTTATTCATATAAGAACAAAATTGAGCAATGTATTTAAAAAAAAACATGTAAAAAAATTGTGCAATTTTTTTACCCTTAAAATTAAAAAATCAATATATTCATTCGATAATATGAAAGGACAACTCTTACAGAAAAAAATAAGCACTGAATCGTTACTGTAGCATCATTCCCCGAGCAAGAGTAGCCATATTGAGATAGTATCTTTTTTGAGAAAACTTCATATATTTTGAAAAATAACAAATATTTATCAATTTTTCAAAGAGAGACTTATTTGGATTGTCATAGGCTACACATAACGGTAAGTAACAAGTTTGAATACCTTACAATAAACGAGTTATAGAAAACCCGATTTGTCACGGTTTTTCCGATATAACTCGAAATGTGTCGATGATATCGGAAAATTACGATCGATTCAGTTGACAGATATTTTTGATACCTACAATTTCCTAATTTGACTTTTTTCGATCGAGTCCCATAAAATAGAAACTCATGCGGAATTTCAATTTCCTATACGCTCATATTTTTTGTTTTCGGATATTAATTTTTGCACGCACTTTTCCCTATTGCTTGGACAGGTTCTGAAGTTCAGCCATCGTATTGATAGTTTGACTAGATTTCCTGCGAATCATCACAATAGTTACATAATATGGGATATGGTAATCCAAGGTGTAATGAATAATTTTACTTGGTCGTTTTAATTACTTCCCTGGATTAAATGAATTCGATCGACCAACGGACCATTCACATTCAGCGGATTCGCCAAAAGGTCAGTCTGCTACGCCCATGGATATCCCAAGATAACTGAATTACCTAACCCGCTATCGGTAGAATAGAAATAGGATGTGTGTGCTCTATCTAGTTCGGCCTTTTGAGGTTTATGTAAATTGACGCGTATATCGAACACGGTATCGGAGTTTTAAAGTCAAATTGAAGTTGAGTAATGGCTTCCGAAAAACAGATATAGCCATGATCAAACGTGATAGGCCGCAATAGAAAGAAACGGAAATTTACATTTTATTCGTTGTCGGTAATGAGACTATTCGAACAAAGGGTTTCATTATCTTGATTGTTTGTTATGGTTATCATTATGGTTGATAATTCAACACTACCTTCAATATGGAAATTATTCATCCTTTTTATATTCATTGTGTATTTGGTGCTTTTGATCGATTTCCTATTTTATATTATTTCATACCCTGCATCACTTGTAATCACTCATAGTATTGGTTCACTGCATATACAGTATGTCCAGGAATAATGGAGATAAACTTCGTTAGAAAAATCCTCTGAAACTAAAAGTTCCAGTAAACATCAACACAGGGTAGTGGAAGGGGTAAAAAAAAATTGTTTTCCAGATTAACAGCTCTAATTTTCTTCATGTTATTTGATATACCTTCCACATGTTTGTCACTCAGTACTTCAAACAGAGTATTACGGTAGATGGTTAATCCTAATCACCCCTGTCAACTTTCACGCCATCAGATTGATAAAAATTATGCCTTCTTTTTCTGAATTCTCAAAACTTCCCATATGAAAAAAGATGTTTTGTACTAAAAATTTCAACGGTTTTCAAGATATTTGAGGTTGATTGAGCGTGCATAAATGATATGAAAACTCATTATTGCAATTTTATATATTTTGGAAAATTAGGCACTTTTCATATAAAATAACCTACCATCATACTTAAATGACAGATATTTTAGTTTGTATTGTGTGAAAAGACTCTATTGGTTATTTTGTTATAGAAAGTTATTAATCTCTTTCAGAAATACGTAGATTTTGATAATATTTTGGAAGTATTTTGATCAGTAGTTGTACTGAATTTTTGCTCAATTCCAGATTTTGAAAAGCCGACAAAAAATGTAATGCCTCTTTCCAGGTTAGTAGTTATTATTTTGATGGATTCCTCTTGATCAAACAGAGAAAAGTGGAATTTTTTATATTATTTGGCAGTTTAATAAAACTATCGAAACCCTTGAAAAATTAAAATTCATACTGCAACGTGAATTTTAATCTATAATTCATAGGCGCCATTCTGTTGCAGTGTAGTATTATTTGCATTCCACGATTTTGCCTTTGTTATTGGATCAATTTTTTCTGATCAAGACGACACAGGGAAATTTGTTCAACCATACAGTGAGCACGTGAAGGTTGGAACAAATTCGTTAAACGCTTGATATGGCCATTAGGAAAAATAAGCTCAGACACGTCGATTTTATTTTTCAGTTACGTATTTTTTGGTCTACTCAGATTTTTGATTAAGTCATCGCTGTTCGAGTTATGACATCATTATATATTTTTTCAAATGGCATTACCCAATTTTATTAATTATTTCAAAAAGAACGCATTTTTCTGTGTACGGGTGTCATATTTTTTTTTTATGTTAGATGACCGTATGTTCGAGAAATAAATGATATTCCATTCATAATAATTTAATATTAGGTCTGTTAACGTAAACTTTCAAAGTATGGTATCTCCACAAAATAAAATCTAGCAGGGTTAGATCATGAGATCTAGCTGGTCACTCTAAATATCCTCGTCTGCGGGTAGAGGACGGCTATTATTATGTTTTGCCGTGGCGCTCCAGGGCGACATTCTGATTTTTGGTGACGTATTCACTTTTCAGCTGCAGGAAAACCCGGAAAAACCTACAGCCCCAACCCGGGTGGTCGGTTGCACACTTCGAGCAAACACCAGACGTCGGGATTGGCATCTAGGCAACTCACATCGCACTTGCTTCGCAACAAGGTATGAGGTCGCCTATCGATACCGATGTACTTGAGGAATATTTCCTCATACTCCGGATTTTAATCGCAGGCGAGGATTTTTCAAGTGGCTAGCTAGATCTCCTGATCTAATCCCACTAGAATTTGTTTTTGTGGGGATAACTCAAGACAAAAGTTTACGTTTACAGACCTAATTATGAATGAAATATCTTTTATTTATCCAAAATACAGTTATGTAACATTAGACAAAATATGATATCCATACACAGAAAAATGCGTTCTTTTTGAAAGAATTAATAAAATAGGGTAATGCCATTTAAAAAAATATATAGTGACGTCATAACTCGAACAGCGATCACGTCATAAAAAAATCTGAGTATACCAAAAAATGCGCAACTGAAAAAGAAAATCGACGTGTCTGAGCTTTTTTTCCCCAATAGCCATATCAAGCTTTTAACGAATTTGTTCCAACCCTTACGTGCTCACTGTATATGTACTTCCAAATATTAAAACGATATCCATCACAAAACGATATTAAAATAGTAAAAGTTTGTAACAAACCACTCCAAGAAAGCTATTCAAAACCTATACTAACACTGCTATCACAGTACTAAAATAACGAAACGAATTTTGCACTTTGTTTTTGCACGGTTTTTCACTTCTATCATCTTCAATTATTGGAACCAAAATTTTGATTTCGATTTTTGTTAGACTTCAATCATGGTTTGTTACAGTAATCAACTCATTATGTACCAGTGCATGTGTAGTAAAATAATTTTGAATAAGTTATTAAAAACCCTTTATAAGACAAAGATAGTAATAAAATTTAATAATACATTTAATGCACGTTATTCTGGCATACATTGATAAGGAAGAAGACACTCTAGAGAAAACATTCAGTTTCTTCGATCTCTTTCCTATCACATAGTCAATATGATCTTTCAAAGAAATGTCTACATAATTTTCACTGATTTTAATTTTGAGTGGATCTCTTCAATATTATTTTATTTACGTTTTGATGTAATGATTATCGCCTTGGTTTCAGTAATATTCAGTTTCAATCTATTTGTTCCAAGATGTATCTCAATATTTTTCATTGAATTATTCATCTATTCAACAGCCACTTGCAAGGATTCATCGTGGGTAGATATCAATTTATCATCTGCAAATAACTTGATTACGTGATCTCCATGTACATTATTGATATCATTTATTCAAATTGGAAAAAGTATAGGCCCCAACAGGGTCGGACTAGACAGGGCGGCAACTAAATAGTATACAGTTTCACTGATCATTGACCCTAATCCCTTATCATCTTCAAGTTCATAGTAATCGTTAACTTTCATATAAAGTACAATATTTCGCGTTTCTGTAAGAACTACTTCAAATGTATTGTTGCCAAGTCTCAACATTATTTGGAGTACTGCGAAATAGCTCACAGGATTATTAATCATTATCTGGTATTGATTGTGGTAGTGTATGAAACATAAATGTTAAAGTTACTCGGTATAATATGCCATGATAGATGTCAGTTAGCAAATAAATATCTTGTCAATCCTTGAATATTGCAAGTATTATTTTACAACAGATTTATTCAACTTCAAAGGTCGAGAATATATTGTGGTCATCGACAGTTATTCTGGTTATGTAGACTTCAATGTTTTAAAAACCCAGACGTCTAATGAAGTTATAGAAAATCTGAAATATTGGTTCGCTTCACATGGTGTTCCCCAAATTCTTGAATCGGATAATGGACCCCAGTTTTCATCCAGAGAATTCAAAGAATTTATAACTAATTGGAATTTTGAGCATAATACCAGTAGTCCATATCACCCTCGAGCAAATGGTTTAGCTGAGAGAGGGGTTCAAATCGCCAAGAATGTTTTACGGAAATGTAGAATGGATATTCAATTGGCATTATTGAATTATCGGAATATACCTAGAAGTTCAACATTGGCTTCTCCTGCTCAGCGTCTATTCAGTAGAATAACACGATCTACCATCCCAATATGTTTTGATATACTCAAACCGAATGTTGAGGATAATGTCAAGGAAGAATTAGAAAAAGCCAGGGGCAAACAAAAAATGTACAGTGACAAACATTCAAAAGATATGGAAAAACTATCCGTTGGTGATGAAATCAGATACCAAACAGCAAACAGAGAATGGAAAGGGGGAAAGATCAAGGATAAAGTGAATGAAAGATCAGTCATTATTCATACTAATGGAGGAAACAATATCAGAAGAAATAATGGAATTGTTCACAAGACTAAGGCTAATTTATTCAGACACAGAGATATAGTTGTGACACCAAAATCCTGTGATCATTTTTCTCCAGATAATGATGTACCATCAGAGATTCATCAAGAACATCATCAAGAAAATTATCAAAGTAGTAATGTTGTTGAAGAGGAATCTCAGGAGAGTAAATCATCACCACCTCGATCACCATCCATCTCTCCAAAACAGAGTCAACAGTGTCAAAAGAAGTTATACGTCACGAGATCTGGTAGATCTGTCAAACCCGTTGTTGAATATGAATTATAGTTTCAGTTATATATATATATATTTTTTTGTATATACGGGGGATGAAACATAAATGTTAAAGTTACTTGGTATAATATGCCATGATAGATGTCAGTTAGCAAATAAATATCTTGTCAATCCTTGAATATTGCAAGTATTATTTTACAGTGTAGTTCAATGCATTATGTAGCTATATTGTCAAGGGGGTTGTGAGAAAAAAGATGAGACGCTATCTTCTCTCTTCTATTATTCTTTCCATTTTGAAGTGGACTAGTAGTGATTGTATCCATACCTTCTCTACCGTGTGTAATTTGGTGGTTTATTTCATTATTTTTCGGAATAATGAGTTTGTTGTTTTTTTTTGAGCTACATTTTCAAGGTTCTTTCTTTCTTTTCTTGTCTTTTCCAGCTCTTCGTATAGGCTTATTGTTCAATGGTCTACGAAATATTTCAGTTTTGGAGTATCTCTGATTTTTTTGTGAATGTAGACTTCGCGGGCCTCATTAAAAGGTGTGGACCATTTCCTTTAAAGCTGGTTCATTCTTTTTCTTAGATTTTGGTTTATTGATGATGTCTGTGCCGTCGGTTTTCCTGTGGAAGGAGATCTTGGGAATCTTTGGTATTGCCCTTTTCTTCCGGTTCACCTGTATATTATTTATTGTATTCATTTCGTTTGTATTTCTGATATTCGGGGTTGCAGTGCCCATGGGTTTGTTATAGATATAGTCAGTACGTCCTTGATCTTGCTTGGATTAGATTTGCTTTTAGCACAAACAACAATATTGTAGGTAAAATTCAAAAAAAGCAGCTAATATGAACAACTCACTATAATTCATTTTTATCAATATTTTTCAACTTTGTTAGCCGAACTCTGCCTATTATGCCGTAATTTTTTATATATATATATATAATATAAAGTAAGTTAAAAGCAAAGGGAATGGACAATAAAGACGCTATTATGGTAATAATAATTATTTTTCAATTCTGTTTTGCGTCCTGTTTTATTTCCAAAACTAATATGGACAGCGTTAACCAAAAAGGTACCAAACGCCAAAACATAGTTTACCGGTAAAGGCGTTCAAAGTTAATTCGGTTTTTAAAAATGCAGAAGACTCGTACGTCAAATTATCGACCACAAAACTGTAGAACACTTAATTATGTGTTGAATCAATTATTTTTCGTACCTATATTTCATTGTTATTGGAGAAAAATAATAATATTTGGCGCCTAGTTCTTTTTTGAGATTCACGTAATATCCGTAATACAATAACTCAAAACAGAAACGGTTGCATGGTACCGTTTTCATATTTGAACACGTTAATTTCTGTGTATTAGTTCCAATTAAAATTAGTTAATACTTTCGACTGAACCAAACTTTATTATCAGGTAATGGTATAGGAGAAAATAATACATCTACAATGTGCATACAGAAGTTATTCAGTATTAAATTCTTCGTCAACTTCTAGCTCAAAGTCTAGATTTGGTCCAAAACCTTCAAGGTTGTCGTCAAATTCCATACCGTTCAAGTTAGTATAAAATCCCTTAGCATCTTCCGGTATGAACGGCAGTAGTTCTTTCAAATTTTCAAGTTTTTTATTGGAAATTACTGTACCATCGGGATATAAAAGAGTTAACGTTTTGAAATTGGAAGACGTTCTTCCTTTACCATTTTTATGGATTAAAACCTCAACATAATCATTTTCAACATGACTGGATTTCATGAAAATTGACAGAGGTTTCTCTTTGATAATTTTGATTACTCTAGTATTCAACCAGCTGACTTTCTTATTTTCAGTGTCAACTTTTCTGTTGGTTATGAGTTTTTCCAGGTTTTTTACACTGTAGAAATCTTCTTTGGTCATATTGTGAACGATAAAAGCATTTTTCTTTCGGCTGTTCAACATAACGTTTTTATAATCTTCGGGTGTATAAATCCGTTGATAATATTTTAGCGAACTCTCAATGTCTCCAAAATCTGAGTCGCTGGGTAAATAGCTGTGACCAGGAATCAAAAACTTCATATAAATCACTTTCAAATATGGATGAGTGTCTAAAATCGATTTCATCATTAAGACCATTTTTATGTTTCGATTCTGCCCTCCGCATGAATCGGACCAAAGGACGAGCTCTTCAATTTCCTTCGCAGCCTAATTTTCAAGGTATTTCTTGATACACGAACCAATTTCTTGAGCACCACGTGAGGCTTCTCCCTCTTTCCAAATAAAACAGTACCCTTTATCAGTTTTTCCTCAATTAATTCCAAGATTGTATAGCCATAATCCTAGGCAAAGGTAATGTTTTCTGCATGTCAAAACTTATCGTTTCAAGTTTTTTGTTATCTCGTGCAAGTTGAAAATCTCTTTTCAGATGTTCTCTGGCTGATTCTGCTTGAGTTTGATGTGAGTTGCGTTGCTCTTTAATAGTTTTAGACATTTCTTCGTTATTTGGAAGACTTTGTATTTTAATCTCAAATTTATCACAAAGGTTGCACGTGTCTTTAGCAAGCTTTTTGCGCTTCAAATTGAAGTTTTCGTAGAAATTTTTTTTATACATTGCTAAACTTACTAAAGGTCCATTTTCTGATTTATACAATTCGTACATTTTAGCTTCTGTTAAATCCGAAGGTAAGAATGATGCTTCGGTACTGCAGCAACAGTAGTGTGATTTGTATCTGGGAAACTTATTGATGTGATCTAAAACACTTTTCAATCGGGCATCAGAAAGTTTATTCTTACCTCCTGAATTTCTTACTCGTCTATCGTTGATATCTCCAATTTTCACTTTCGTTATAGATGTATGTATTCGTTTGGAAGAAACCTTCAGAGTTTCCATAAAAAAATTCTTGCACACTGTTTCACCGTTCAAAGAGTATATGCGAGAATTTGTTCTTCTAGAGGATGTTTTATTTTTCTTTCTTTTAATTGAAACTTCTGTTATACATGCGGCAATGAATGCTGTTTGGGCATTATATGACTCCAGTTTATAAAAATTGGAGAACAGTTCCATTCTCTTTTCATTATTAATCTTATCTGAACATTCTTTTTTACAATTGCATTTAAAGCTGTCAGTCAATCTCTTAGGTTCCTTGAATAAACCTTTAACTGTATAGTAAGGTTTATTTCCATCTTTTAATTTTTTGCGAGAGGTGAATGTTTGTTCTGGATGCTTGCGTTTTCTGCCTTTTCGTGGTCTTCCTTTACTCACCACAACTTCTTGATTTTCTCGTTCATTTCTCACAATTTCTTCTAATCTTTCATCTTCAATTTCCTCAGCTCCACTTTCTACATCCGAGTAGTTGGGTACATACAGATGATCGTCGTTTACGTTTTGCTCCAATTTCAAAATTTGTTGTTCAGGAGTTTGTTCATGTTTTGTATTATTCTTCTCTTCATTTTGATCTACTGGTATGTCTAAAGGAAAAATTATGCTGTTTACGACTTCAATATTATTATTAACAGTTTCAGTAAGATGAGAAGATCCTGTATAATACAAAATTTTAGCTTTAGGTTCTGAAGAAGTATTTAGTAGTTGACCTATTTGTTCATTATTCAGGTCTAGAGATTTGTCCGAGTATATTATTATTCTCTTACCGGATTCTGTTTCTACCTCGACAAAAGAATTAAATGAATTTGGTTCTAATGGAGGTAATGGCGGTTCACACTCAGTATTGTTAGCTATAAGACAGGAAGTTCCGTTGTTGATGCAATCTTCATTGTTTTCGGTAAAACCGCCATTGATATTATTGACGAGGCCCAAATTCTGAAAATAAAATCAAAATATGCTTAGATACAAAAATAATACAGGTGATATAACCTCACACTTTTTATTTTTTGAGAACTCACTTCTTTATTATTGTTTTCCAACATATCCAATATTTTCCGGCCCCTACTCATTTTCTGATAGAATTCTATGACACTTGAAGCACTTATAACTGGTTATAACAATAAACAAATAGTTGTTACCAATTGTGAAACAGAAATAATGGCACTTCACCGATAAACAAAGCGTAACTAAGTAGCACTAACACGGAGCCAAGCACCACAAATGTTATTTTTTTAAAAAGATCCAAGCGACACTTTAAGGGAACCATGTGACAATTAACGTTTTTTTCAAAAAGTACTAAGTAGCCAAATGGCTGACAGTTCCTTTTTGCAGATTTCTTTTCTGGCACTTAGTCCTCCCTCCAATAGAGGGCGAAACTTGCAATTTGTCGCTTGGTAATTTTTTGATAAACATTTCTGACGTCATAAGGAAGCGTTTGGTGTATGCAACTCAATTTCCATAAAATTGCGGTTAGTTCCCTTTTGGTTATCGCTGTCTATATTTTAAATCGCAAAACACAAAACTTATTACTTACATACTTCTTCAATTGTGTTTAAGGACTCTAAGGCTTTAGGCAGACTAATCCAACATCCAACTGATGAACTAACAAACCCCTAGCGACGTAACTTTCATTTTCGAAAAATTAAACAAATCACATCGGTTACCGCTGTCTAGAACTATTGGCAACGCTGTACAGTGAATATGACACTGAAAATAATTCTGTGCAAGACCTTGTGGACAGTAGCAGAACTGTTTTTGTTTTTTCGTTCATTTACTACAGAGGAATCACTTACTGGAGCAATTTACCGTTTTTTGTCCGAGGTTTTGAAAATCATTTGTCATTTGTCGTTTGATTTTATTTCTGAAAAATAGTATGAAAATAGTATTCAGTCTTTTAAATTCCATATAAATATTACTTACAAAGCGATTCTTCTCAACTGTCTTTGATTTTATAACAAGATTTTCAGAATTTTTTTCAATTGTGAGGGAACGTTGAAGAAGAAAACTCTGAAAAAAATCGTGATAATCTTTTACTTTGACATTGATATGTCATGATATTTGAAAAGGAATCTGATGAATGGGTTTTGGAAAAGCTTAAAAAAACCTCTGAAAATTATGTTTTTATTTTTTCCTCGAAAACTGTTCATCAGATTTTCTCCTCTACATCTCTCTTATTATTCAATTTGGATGACAAAATAATTCGAATTTTTTTTCCGAATTTTTACCCTTGCAGTTAATTTTTTTCATGGGTTTTTATGAACCTCAATTCGAAATAAAAATAAAAATAATATTTATCGCCGGCCTGGCTCTGCTCAGTTCATCCACTCGCTCCCCGCGCCGTCGCCGTCGCCCCCGCTGAACTTTGAGAGGGTAATTTCAAAATTAAAATAAATTAAAACTCGATTAAGATCTGCGTTAGGAGATGATCTGTTGAAATGATTGCTAGTAATAAACATTGAAAGAGATTTGCTTTAAAATATTGATAATAAATAACACAGAAATAAGTAAACTTTTAAGTGTAGACATAACATATTTCTGCCGTCCCTTGGTAAAAATTTATCAACTGGAATTATTAGTTTCTGAATTGTATTTGATAGGTGGAATGTTCATGAAGCTTTCACCGAATATTTTGAATTTTGACCCATTCCATGATGTCAAAGCCGCATGCCACGATTTTTTTATTCAACTTCTACTTTCAGTTTTATATATTTTTTATTTTCTAGTAACTCCTAAAAGTTGCTAGGTTTTACCATGGGAAGAAAGATTGATGTTCCTGTAGTTTTTGTGTACCATAACAAAACCCCTAGAAGCAAACTTTTGTTGCAGTGTTCTCTATATTTTACAGTTATTGAAATTATTTTATTTTCTGTTCTCACTTCCTACTCATCGCTCTTATTTTTATATAGTACAAATATTTACATTTTTTTTTAATCCTAAAAAGCTTTTACTTTTGTTTCAATTTAATAACATTTTTTATATTTTGTGTGTTATTTTACTTTTCAATTTAAAAATTTATTTTTGTAATTTAGTAGTTTTATTAATGAAAGTTGGCAAATGATGGAGGTCCAAACTCATTAAAAATAATTTTTCTAATGGGAAAGTGATGGGCCAAAACTTGTTATAAATAAGATTTTTTCAATGGGGAAGTGTTGGGCCAAATAGGTACACTGCCACGTGGGCCAAATGGCCCCAGTCCGACTCTGGGCACCAATACACTGCCTTGCGGTAACCCAGAGTCATTTTCCATGAGTTTTGAGGAGCACATATTGATCTTCGGTAACTCCGAAAACTGAGCTAACTCTTCACCTACTTCAAGACTACATCACCAATATCATAATATTTAAGCTTTTAGATTTATGCATTTCTATCGATTGTTTCAAGCGCCCTCTCTAAATCCAAGAATGTACCAACAATTTTCTGATCCCAGTTTGTTATTGTATACTGTAGGGCAGATTCACAGGATTTTTTTTTCTGAAGCCTGAATAACAACTTGAGAATAACCCGTTTTCATCAATTGATGAGATGCTGATCTACCAATTCCGAAACTTTTTCAAGGGTTGGTAGGTCGAAAATTCCAAGATTCTATCGTATTATTCATTTTTGCTATTGGTATTATTGTACTTTGAATTGTTGTGGAAATTCTCCAGTTTTGAGAGAGGAATTAACAAAGTTCAATAATACATGTCTCAAGGTGTTGAATGTTTATTTTAGATATTGACTGTTTATTATCTTCGATCTATTGATCTCATCAAATTGAAAATATTAAATTTCTCTAGCTGTCGAAGCGAATTCAATTCACAGTTATTCAGTATGTCAAAACCAAATGGTCTCCATCAAAGCTATATACAATTCAAAATTTCACCTACACTGTTAACAAATTATTCATTGAATCCGTTATTTGCAATAACAATTTCTGTGTTATAATAATTTTCCGAATCCCATCACGACTTGGAGATAACTAAGCAGATTAGTTCCAAACAGTGTTATCAAATTGGAATACAACGCAAACGAAGTTTTAATAAGTCTGTTTCCAGATATGCTGCTCTGTGGGTAGATGTTTCCAATAAACAACTCAATGTGCCTCGTTGAAGTTAAATTGCGCTTGGTAGTGAGTTATCCTCACCCGACTAGTTGCATTTTATCACTGTTCAGACGGAACTTTCGCAGAATTGAGATAATTTCTGTTCGATTGAGTTCTCTTTCTTGTGGAATGATGCAGCCTAGCTTACTCAATCGGAACATGTGATAGTAACATTCAATGATTTTTTTGTTTATGGTTTCTGAGCATGGGCATTTGTGGAAGTGGGAATTCAGTGGACTGAACTTGATATCGTTAATTGTAGATGGTGACTCATTTTCTGGTTGTTATAGGGTTTCGGAGTGCTAAGCTCCTAGGACCAGTTGCGTACAAAACTAGTTTTGAAGCTTAAGTATACTGGAATATTGCGTGGTTGAAGTTGGTATATATTCTTGCTGTCATATGTATTACCAGAAATTATTCTAAATATCAACAATGTTCTCTTCCATGTACCTAGAAAATTTCGTGTTTTAATTCAAAACATGCTTAATAGGAATTGTGAACTATTCAAAACATGAGTCACTATCTACAGTTTAGGAATCATACTATAGTCTTGCCTAGGTTTGATACCCAGCGTGTTCTCCAATTTGGAAGGAAGATATATCTTCTGATTGATTGACCCATCTACACCAAGACACAATATTCGGAAACTTTATAGATCATATGAGTCGAGCAGCTATTGAAAGAAATAAACTGTAATATAATGAAGTTTTCTCTCATTTGAACAGATATATTTCCATAAATTATGGACCTATCGTACGTTGAGCTTTGCTCAGTTTTTGGATTGAAAATAATTACGACTAACCTCATTGACAAGTTTAAAGCAGAAATCTTAACAAATCCAACGTATGTTGTAAACAAATGTGTACAGTAGATATCAAACCAATAGCTTAAGTAAGTGAGAATAACGAATGGCACGAAACAATAAAAAGATTTGGAATTGAAGCCCAGGATTACTTTTTCCCAATTTATCCAGATAAGTGGTCCTTTCAAATGGTTTCTTCAAAAGGCCATGAGCCATAAGCCATGGGGCGTTTTTTAGGGTAAGATAACTCAGAAATGGTTCGTCGTATCGATTTCAAAAAAAGACTTGATTCTAGAGAACACTCGATCCTAGATACCTGCTGTAATGGAAATCGAAATTTCAATCCACTTTTTCACAAAAAAAAAACTCAAAAATGCCAAAAATTGCAGATACTTTGAAGCAAATTTTAAGCAGATGAACAAATAGGTAATTAAAAAAAAACATTACAGCACGTACATAGATCAAAGTTATAACTTCCCTCTGATACCAAATTCATTTAGATTGGATAAAGATTGAGAGGAATACCATTGCAGCTACCTCGATTATCTGTGGAAAGCATCGTGCGGTGCTGCCGCAAATGTAGGTACATTGAATCGAACGTTCTCTAGAAGCTTGTCCTTGTTTGAAATCGATACAACGAACCGTTTTAAAGTAATCGACTTTTTTAACAAAAAAACCGTCCCAAATATGATCGCACTCATGGCCTCTAAGAATTTTTTTACAACTTTGCTGACAATTGAAGTATTTTCTCACTGATCGGGTCTATAGAAAATACAGCATAAATATAATTTCGAAAGAAAATTTCTCTTTCACTATAGAAGCTTTTGCTCAACCTACTTTGTGTGTATGTCTGTCTGTCTGTTTTCCCGATTCAAAACTTTCAATTCATTTTTCAAGCACCGATTGAGCTGAAATTTCGCATGCTTATAGAGAACAGATGACAAAATGATGAAAAATGTAGCTCTCAGCCCCTTTCTCTCCCCTCATCTTCCCCTCCTTTCCCCCGTATCTCACCCCACTACTCCGAAGGCTTTCCGCTTGTTGGTTCCTTTCGTTTCAGACTACATCTTACTGATGATGACTAATTTATAGTCTAGAATACATTTCTATTGTTGTTCTACAATTTGAGGGTCGAACCCAAAGAATGTTCCTATTAAAAAATTCATATTGCTATGATTTGTTTCATTTCGAAGTAACCTCAGACAGTAAAAACATAAAACTGAGTTGGATTCCTTCAAATCGAACGCTGCTGTTGTTTTAACATAAATAAAAATTTAACATATGCAATACATGTACTGAAATGAATAAAAATATAAATCGACTCAAATGAAACTGATTTAAATCGACGGGGTCAGGTAGCCGAGTGGTTGAAGCGACTTGTTTGAATCACTTTGGCTGTCAGTCAAAGGTTCAAACCCTAGCGACTGCAGAAAATTTTCTGATGGCCTGAGAAAGTGCTAGGAATCGCACGTAAAAAGGTAAGATCTCGTTAACCCATAGCTCGCACAAGTTTCGACTTCTGATGGCTGCCGTTCTTAAGGAGACGACATCTGGTTAACGGAAAGAACAATATTAACAACAACAATTTTCTTGGTACTTCCCCAATCATGAATAAACCAGCCTCAAAAATTGTAGACTTGATTATATTGCTAATTATTAATCTGAATTTTCCAAACTTTCACATCTCTAGCGCCATCTATTCTTTAGTTGTTAAACTCACAATATCTACTGAATATTAACCTTGAATATATTTCTGCGGAATTTAATAATTATTTTGGATTGACGTGGCCTTTACTTGATGGAAATTCATAGTATATGACACTAAGGTAAACACGATTAAATTTCCACAGATTTATTGTCTTCGCGACATGTTTCGATACACTGTATCTTTTTCAAGCGAATGTAATACATTAAATTATTCTACCTTGAACATTACTTAAATACCCTTCTTAACAATTGAGGTAATTAGGAGCTACCTATGATAAAAATAAAATTGACAATACAATGTAGGTAGATACCTGGAAATCTCAAAACATATCTACTACTTAATTAGTTGAAAAGGTTCAATAAAGGGGAACTATTAAGGTCCAATTGATCATTTAGTAAACAATTCGAATTTTTCAATTTATTAATTTCCAAGAATTCTAAATAATTAAGTCTAATACCTTTATTTTCAACATGAAGGATTTCAAAGTTTTCATCGAAGTCATGGTCTTCTTCCAAAATATGATTGGCATATGTTGAATGTGTTTTATTATTTACATAATTCATACGGTGCTCACGTACACGGCTTTTGAATGGTCTACCAGTCTGGCCTACATATACTTTGGAACAAGAACCACAATTCAATTTATAAACTCCTGATTTTTTAGATTTTTGTGTTTTATCTTTATTATTTTTAATAAACCTTCCCAACGTGTTATCTGTTTTCGAGTTATTCGCGATTCAAACTATTACTGAGTATTTAAACCCGTTTTAAGGTGAAAATTTTGAGGTTAGGAAAAAATACCTGGGATACTTTTTTGTAGAAAATTTTGTGCTTTACATTTTTTGTTTTGGCCATTTTTTTCAAATTCCTCATAGTTTTCGAGTTATTTGCGATTCAAAATATTCTTGAGTTTCTAGTCCCAAAATTTCGAAAATCCGTGCCCGTACTTTTATGAAGAGTTGCTAGACTTATTCGGTACCCCAAAACCTCCTTGAATCTTAAAAATCAAAAGGGCCCAATTTAATTTGAGGTTTTAGCTCAACATCTCCTTATATACCTATACTACAAGTATTATGATGCAAGTATAACAAAAATAGTTCTTCATAGCAAGATCGTTGAATCTATGGATCTGATATGTATTTTTCCTCCTCAACCAATAATTATGGTTCAAATCCGTAGAACATTCTGCCATATCAATAGGGCCATTTGACCATTTGACCTATTCCGACATCTTCATGAATCTCAAAACAGCTCCAGTGAATTCACACAATTATCCAGGATAATGCAGTTGTCAACGTTGACGTATACGGAATCATTACGTATACGGAATCATTCATGCTCATGAATAGATAACGTTGTGACGTTTGGGGTCATCATGTCCACGAACTTGTAAGGGTGGCATAATTAATCGAAGTACACGCGTGCTAAATGACGATAAGCAGAATATTTAGGAAAAGGAACTGAATATTCAAGACAGAGGAAGATAAAATCACGGAATATTCTAGGATATGGGGTGTTTGAGGTTGATGACTTTCAAAGATTAGCTTGAAACGACATGGTTCTGCTTATTGGTATATTTTGGAAGATTCATCAACATATTTTTTTGTATCTACGTATGTATACCAGGCTTGCATATGCCTCTCAAATACTTCTGAGAGTTGCGCGTATTAATGCAGCCGATTAACGACCATAATAGTAAAAAATTCCCAAATTTATTTGCACACCTAGAGTGTGGGCATACGAAAAAAAAGAGGAAAACCTCAGTATAATTAAAAATATATGAACATAAAAATGAGAAACATATGATTAAATGTATCTACGAATGTATATAGAAATATCACAAACATTATAACAACAACTATGTAAAAATAAAAGGTACTCTAATTTTCTAAGAAACAAACACTTCACTTATAATAGTAGGTCATGACAGAAACTCATCTAAAGCGTAGACAATAGTAGCTCCTTTACGTTTCTCATAAAATAGTATACACTTCTTGAAATAATAATGTCCTCAAAAAGATTATTATAACATATAAGAATTGTTCATCTAGTCCAAGACTAATATACATGCATTAATAAATCATAAATGTAATTTGAAAAATCTAAATAAAACAAAATATATGCATATCATATAAAGTCATCATTGAGGTTTGCACACATTCATCAGCATTTTCTTTCATTTGACATTGAAAATAGGGAGAGAGGATGAAATTTTCATCGGGAAGTTCTTTGAAATTATTTAGCCTTCTGAAGAAAACCGAATTCTCTGATTTTTTTGTTCTTACACATGGAATGAATGAAATCATTTCTAATTAGCGTATTGCATTTGCTGTGTTCTGACATAGAAGTTATTTTTTCTTTTAGATAGGGTGGAGCACTACCTGCTTTAGAAACATTTCATCAACCGGTCACCACTTCAGTGAATTTAACATTTCGTTTATGGGTGTTCGTTTAGAACGGAATGATATCATTCTCATTGCTCCAATTTGCAATTTCTTCTATCGATCCATTTCATTCTGTTGTAGTAAATATAATATATTAGAGCAGTAATTGAAGTGAGGTAGAGTCAGAGTATTGCAAATCATAGTCTTTACCATTTGGACAGAAGAATGAGTTTAAATAGCTCATTTTAAATGATATTGTTTAAATTATAAAATTTGCATTTTCTTTGAATTTCAGATCTATTTCGATTATGACTCCTTGAAAGTATCCACTACTTCAACAGAGCTTTTGTTGAATTTAATTTCACCACTGTTTTCTGCAAACTTTTTGTAATCTTTGTCATTACTTTGTAACATACTTTTAAAAATTTATTTTCAGTTGATTATAACAACACCACCTGTATTTATTTTCTGGTGTTTCTACCGTCAAATAATCTTTGTTTGAAAAGTAAGATAGTGAGTGCATCATGCAAATGAATGAATTTGGCATATTCCAACCTTATTTACCACAACGTCAAAGTGGATTAATAATGAAAAGGGACCAAGTACACCCTTCTGTGGAACACCTTGTTCTTTCATGATTTCATCGGATACGATATTGTTGATTTTGAGATTTTGTCTCCTCTTCTCCAGATTCAATTCAATTATTTGAGTGCTGATGCTTTTCATCCTATGAAGGAATTTTTAGAATGTTGATAATTGTGAATGTAATGAACAATGTTTTATTTCATCTTAATTTTATCGTCTTCAAGACAAATGTGTATGTCTCATTACTGTTGTACTAACAATATGTAAAACTTCAATGATGAATAAATTATCTATCTATCCCAGGTAGCACATCATATCGGCTGAATCTTGGTTCCATATTGGGCCAATATAGATATATTGTATATGAAAAAATAATATTGGTCCAGTATGGGTGAATATTCAAAAAGCAATATTATATTACAAATATTGGTGGAATATTGGTTGAACCTGTTTTGAATGTAAATTGTCACATGTGATATTGGGTCAGTATTGGTTGAATAATTTCTACCAATATCGATAATACAATATTGTCTATATATTGTTTTCCACATCTAGAATAGATATTGCAATCCCAATATTCCAGTCATATCGATTCTAGGGATAAAAACTATTTTGTAAATCCAAGATTGACAGCACATTGGTTGAATATCACTTCAACTTTATTTAACAAATTGTAATAACTCATATTTGGTTAATATTGGTTCAATGATATTCACCAATATCGATAAAACAATATTGTTTTCACATTGTTTTCAACATCTAAAATTAATGTTGCAATCCCATTATTCCCTTGATATCGATTCTAGGAATAAAAACTATATTGTATATGCAAGTGCGATCACACATTGGTTGAATATTATTTCGCCAATATTCAACAAATCTTATCAATCAATATTGGGTCAATATTGGTTCAATAATATTTACCGATATCGTTAAAACAATGTTGTCTCCATATTGTTTCCTACATCTAGAACAGAATGAAATTTGAATATTGGCCGAATATTCAATTAAAATTATATTATGATGAAACCTGGATAAAAATCCGCTAGATGGCTCTACATATAGAACGTCTTCTAAAACTTAGAATGATATATTAAATACTTCCCATCACTTGTTTTCAAGATAACTTACTCAGTGGTTATGGCGATCAAAAGGTAGACTCTAGTGTCAACTTGATCAACTAAAAGACATTTAATAATTTAATAAGGTATATTCACTTCCACCAATATATCCAAATGATATTGAACCAATATCGATAAATGTTTTGAAGCCATTATTGCTTCAAGAATATCTCACCAACACTATTTTTGAAATGCCTTAACAATATTCGACCATTATCGCAAAATATTCAAATTTTACTTCTCCACAATATATCGTTCGAATATTGTGCCAATATTGTCAGAATATTTTACCAGCGATATTGAACCAATATCACCGAATATTTTGAGGCCAATACTGCTTCAAGAATATTTCGCCAACATTGTTCAAGTAATATTGGACCAATATCGTCGAATGTTCACATTTTTTTTCTCGCCAATATTGCATTTCAAATATTTCGCCAATATGTTCACAATATTGTACCAATATAAGTGTTCTACTTGGGATCGTTTTATTCGTTTGCAAATGATTTTTCTCAGACCACGTTAACTATTTTTTCATCAAACGGATTTACAAAAAGTTATATTATGTCTGTATATGAAAAAGAAGGTCAAATCAGCAAGTTGATTCCAAAATTAAAATGGCATTTTGCACTGTGATGAAAAATATTGACGTCTCGTTGTGAATCAGTGCAACCTTTCATCAAGGATGAAAAAAATGTTTTAGCATAATTGACAGTTTTTCCTCAAATCCAATCAAGAAATGGTTTCAACAGAAAAACCCCTACAGCATTTGAGTTTGTTACATCTCAACTAACAAATTAAGATTTTCAAAAAATTATTAGGAGAAATGCAAAAGCTTAAAATTTTCTAAATTTACCCGCAAAATTCTTAAGGAATTTGGGTTCCAGTAGATTTTTTTGAATTTTTGGTATGATGTAGTGCATGTGATTCTCAACCAATGTTACCATTGCGCTTGCCTAAAAATATTATCAGTTTTGCTGGCAGGGATCATTGAAATCACCCCTTCAGTAGATAAGACTATTTATTTTTGAAACCGGTAACAGTATTTTCACTTGTTTCAGTGTTGCTAATGTTGCACAATATTGTGTTGTTTTATAAAAAAAAATCTTACCCCCCAACCTTCTTCCCAAAACTCCTATTACGAAACTCAAAAATATTCTCGAGTGCCTTTAAATGTATCGTCGAATATTTAAATATGCCTGAATGAGGAAAAATGAAAAATCTTTGGTGGATTTTTCAGAATATCAAACCCAAAAAATGAATAGTTTTAATGCTAGGGGGCGTTGGAATCATACTTTGCTCGAAATAGACTATCATTATTATAGGCCGAAACAATATCTCTTCGTATTTTAGTTAAGATGATGGTGAACAAATGTTTGACATTTTATAAAAAAACTAAAGCCTTCTCCTTACCCTCTCTCTATTTTAAAACACGAAAAAAACTAATTCTGGCGCCAACACAAATTCAAATTGTTGATGTTTAATTTTTACTTATTTTCAAGATTTTCGCCCAATTAATTGATAGTTAAATAGCATGAATTATACCCAACTGAGAAGTCAGCGAAATCCACCAATATCTTTTTGAAAATGGTAAAATTAAACAATTGTATGATTTCCTCAATTTGAGCTGATTGAAACGTTTATTTTGGTAAAGCATTCACAAGTAGTCGAGAATTAATTTTTTTCGAGTTTTAATATAAGGGTTGGGGGTAAGGGGGAGATTTCATATTTATTTTTATAATTTAAAAATTGAAAAATTCAAAGGTAAATAGTCTAATCTGCGCAAGGGGTGATTTCAACGCCACCTAGCATCAAAAGTGTCGATTTTTTTGGCTTAGCGCAATGGAAACATTGGTTGAGAATCACATGGACTACATCATACCAATAAAGAGTTTGCGGGGTCCTTTGGTATTTTTTGACTGCGCGGTCATTTGGAAAAAAAAGTATGGCATATAATGATGCTATTTGTATTTTTCTAGTGGATTAAAGTTTCAATTCGACTCGCATTGACGGGCCTGAATTCATCTACGAGGATGTATTGATATCTAGTTAGCCTAGACTAGTTCCCTGCATAAACAAAATATTGCGTTACCATAGCAACGAACACTAACTTATTAGTACTGTTAAGTTTGACGTCAAAAAAGTAAATCAGAGATACGCAATAAATTAAAAGAAAAAATATATCCACCGAAATTGTGAAAATCGAAAAATTGGAGTATCGAGCCATCATCAAGTACCTGTATTTAAAGAGTTAAGAGGTAAGCAGATTTACGAAGATATGCTTAATACCCAATGTCCTTCGTATGCGACCGTGAAAAATTGGACTGCAAGCTTCAAAAGAGGTAAATTTTCCATTGAAGACGATGACCGATCGGAAAGGCCAGTTTCTGTGTCAGTCCCCGAAAATATCGATGCAGTTCATGACATGATTTTAACAGACCGTCGAATTGGGCTAAAGCGGATATCTGAAGCACTGAATATTTCATACGAACGCGTTCTTCATATAGTTCACGTCAATTTGGAAATGAGAAAAATTGCTGCAAAATGGTTCCCCAAATGTTTGAATGTTGACCAAAAGCGTGCAAGGGTAGTAGCATCGCGTTCGATCTGTGCTCGATTTGAAAACGATGTAGACTTTTTAAACCGAATTGTTACTATGGATGAGACTTGGGTACATTCCTACGATCCAGAAACAAAGCAACAATCGATGGAATGGCGACACTCCGGTTCTCCAAGACCTAAGAAGTTTCGTGTACAAAAATCTGCTGGAAAAGATCTTGCTTCAGTTTTTTGGGGTTGCCATGGAGTAATCATGTTTGATTTTTTGGATAAGGGTAGAACAATAACTGGAGATTACTATTCGACATTACTGACCACTCAACGGGAAAAAATTAAAGAGAAAAGACGCGAAAAACTATCCAAAGTTGTTTTGTTTTTGCAGGACAACGCCTCTGCACACAAATCTCATGTTGCCATGCAAAAAATTTGTGAATTAGGGTTTGAATTACTAGAACACCCTCCTTATTCACCAGATTTGGCTACGTCCAACTATCATCTCTTTTCTCAACTGAAAAAAAGTTTGAAAGGTCGCAAATTTTCTTCCAACGAGGAGGTAATAATAGCTGTGGAGGTCTGGTTTGCAGAGCAAGAAGAAATATTGTTTTTGAAAGGTCTAGAGACGTTGCAGGTTCGCTGTAATAAATGTATCCAATTAAGAGGAGAAAATGTTGAGTAGTAAAATATTTTGACATTGAAATTTAGTTTTGTTCTATAGTAGGCAAAGAATATTTCAATATATCCTCGTATATTATTTTATGTATATTTCGTTCTCCATCCAATCAAATATTATTGGTCTCCATCATTGATACAATGAATGGAACGAGCTAAACATGTCATTTTCGTAAACAAGAATCGGGAACATGTACCTAAACGAGATGAGCTTCAAGCAAATATTGACAAGTGATTTCGGATTATAGCAATTACCCATAATATTGAACGAGTTTCTATACAGGAGCATTGTTATACAACTATAATTGGACAGGAATATTCGTTGATGTTCGCTTGATACAAACATTTGATTCTCTACAACCTAGCGCTGTCCAAATTGAAGGTGCAAATATCAATAGAGGAATCATACTGGGTCAGTGAATGACAGCTCAGAAGGACTTGAAAGAATAGCTGATGATGAATGTTACTGGGATCTGTTGTTAACCCATAAACAAATTTTCAATCAGAGTTGAAAAGTAAGTGCATTAACTAAGATAGAGGTTGTCTCAGTACTTTCTCTTTTCCTATAAGGATAGACCATCAGATAACGACAGATTTTGCTGACTCATTTTCTCTCTTCTGGGATTTTAACCACTGGAAATTATGTCAGTGTTGAGCCCAAAAAATAAAGATTCAGCGATCGGACGTGTGCTAGGCATATAGAAAACTCATTTTCCTTTTGCAGAAAAAATTTGTTTTTTGTTTTTATTTTCTCGTTGATGGCATTTTAACACATAAATAGGTATAACAATCTAATAGTGAAAAACCAAAGCCAAAAGGTTTGCACGTGCTTAAAGGGTTGAAGTAGTGGCGCGATCTTGTAAAAGAATAGTTGGTTGCCGATGAATTTTCTCGCTTATGGTAATCAACAGAATGGAACCCGAAAAAAGTTTCCCATAACCTGGACAGCTGTTGAAGTATATTTTCTGGACGGAAAATTTTGTGAAAATTTTTTTCGTTTTCCGGCAAACTTTCTCGTTTATGGCATTTGAACCATATGATTCTGTTGGTGGAAAAACATCATTATAAAATTCCCATAAGCCTTGCATGTACCTCAAGAAAAGCCATAAGTTGTAAAGTTGTAGGAAAATTTGTGGAAATTTTTTCATTTTCTCGTTGATGAGAATTGGCATGTGAGAAGAAAATAGTATTTCAAGACCAGAAAAAAAAAGCCATAAGTCAGAAAGATGATATCGATGTTTTATACAGAAGCACCCTTATAAATCCTACTTTTTTCAACCGATTGGAATGATTTTTTTTTTCATTATGTAGATAATCAAAAAGTCCACTGGGACACCAAATTTCATGAATAAATCTTCATTTTCAGACCAAGTATTCTTTTTTTTTCGAGGTAAAAAACTAAAAAATTTATTAGCAATTTTTTGAGAAGGAGTCAGACCACACCACTGGAATTGTGACATTTTCAAATAGTTAATTTTGAAATTTTGTTGAGATTCGTCCATCGATAAAAAAGTTATGGGAAAATTAAATTTAAAAAATATGTCGTTTAATCAACCCACCATTTCAATTTCTACTCTTATCCAAAATTCAAAATATCACTGATCAGAATTTCATCAAAATCTGTTTATAAATAATAATGAAAAATCATTAAATAACATGATATTTTCATGAAATTCCATCAACATATTTTTCAAATTTTGTTATCCTGTAATTTTCTTATTTGTGAATATATGTTGATGAAATTCTGACCAGTGATATTTCGAGACTTCTTGGTGTATTCCAAATTTTGATGAGTTCTGAAATTGAATTGGTGGGTTGATTAAACGGCATATTTTTAAAAAAAATTTTTTTTTATTACTTTCTTATTGATGGACGAGTTTCAACAAACTTTTAACAAGAACTATTTAAAAGTATCGCGAATCCAGTGGAATGGTGAGATTTTTTCTAAAAAAATTATTTTAGATTTTTAACCTTGAAAAATGAGAACAGTTGGCCCAGAACATGAAGAATTACTCATAAGATTTGGTGTCCTGATGGACTTTTTGAATATCTACCTATTGAAAAAAAGTCATTCCAATCGGTTGAAAAATTAATGTTTGACATGAGTGCTTCCATTTCAAATGGGTCACACAACATAAATAAATACAATTATTTGAAAATTCTGCTGCGAGTAATTAATAAAGATAAAATTGCTCATTTCTTCCTCCATGGGATTTGGCATATGCATTGCAAACTTCATCTTAGGCCATACAAAAAGTAGGAAGTATGATAATAATATTGCAACCAAAGATCTAGACCTAGATGGGCTGATCTTCTAGATTATCATTCTCGGTTTCTCTAAAAACTACCCATAACATAGGTTCCTTGGATTTTCTGAAAATAGTTGAAACCCCAAAAAATTCTGTGAATTGGTGAATCTCAAGGGTTTTCAACTGACCCCCTGCTCCATTAAAAAAATTGAGTGAATGACTGTCACTTTGAGGGGGGTGCAGGAGGGGTGATTTTTTTATGTAACAGAAAATTAATGTACTTATCCGTTACTTCAGGACCTCACTGTATAAAACATCGTAATCATGTTTCCGACTTATGGCTTTTTTACATGCCAAGTCCCATAAACGAGAAAATGAACAAAATTTCCTGTGTTTTACTGCAAGTTTTCCAGTTTCATATAGTATGATAAGCACGAACTAGACTTATGGCTTTTTATATGACAGACTTTTACATTAATGAATTTCTTTTGCCGGAAAACGAAAAAAAATTTCACAAAATTTTCCGTCCGGAAAATATACCTCAACAGCTGACCGGTTTATGGGAATTTTTTTTCGGGTTCCTAACGATATTAAATTTGATTCTGTCGATTGCCATAAGCGAGAAAATGCATCAGCAACCAACTATTTTTTTACAAGTTCGCGCCCCTATTTCAACCCTTTAAGCACGTGCAAATCTTATGGCTTTGGTTTTTCACTATAAGATTGTTATACCTATTCATGTGTTAAAATGCCATAAACGAGAAAATAAAAAAAAAAATTTCTGCAAAAGGAAAATGAATTTTCTATATGCCTAGCACAAAACCGATCGTTAAATTTTCAATTTTTGGGTTCAACACTGACATAATTTCCAGTGGTTAAAATCCCAGAAGAGAGAAAATGAGTCAGCAAATTCTGTCGTTATCTGACGGTCTATATAGATGGGGTCAAAATATCACCGGTACTTCACTAAACATTTTTTCATCAAGTCTTTCGTTACGGCACATCGAAAATACAAAATTAAAAAAGTTTTTATTTGAAAACTTTTCAAGTGAATATTGAAAATCAACCAACCTCAGTTGATTGACTAAACAAATGATTTCGTTGGATGAGGTTTCATGCTAGAGTTGCTACAAAATCTGGAACGGACTGCTCCCGATGGTCCACACCTGAAAATTTAGAAATGACATATATTTTTCAACAAAATACGGTTTTCTGAACAATATTGCGAATAAAAGTACTCGTGTGTAAAGTCTACCGGAGCAACGATTTTACAAGACATCAAACCCGATCGTCCACCATTATTTGAAATGAAAAGTTTTCAAAGCCGAAATAATAATGTTAACGTTGAGTCAGCAACATTCATTATCGGGGTGATGAAAAATATGATGATGGAATAAAGTCGGGAAAGAAAAGAACAGTAACTATTTGAAACTTTCATTTACAATTGTAAAAACAGATAGTTTCTCAAATAAAATATCAAGTTCCGTTGATTCGTGGTGTTTTTGAACTGACAAGCTGACTCCACTATGAAATATCGAATTCAGTCCATATTTGGTTTAATCACGTTCCGTATTGGTCTGTTATCTGAAATTCAGGATTTGAATGTTCCAAATTCTTCTTTACATCTAGAATATTGACGAGTATCATCGAGAATATAATTTCATGGAAAATATTTTTCACACGATTATAAATTCAGATGGAAAAATGCAAATCGGGAAAAATATGTATACTAACAAAACTACAAAAGTGGATGAAAATAAACTGGTGAAAAACATTCAGTAAATAATCGTGTTTCATTTCTTCAACAGATGTTGAAAAAAATACAGAAGTTAAATAGTTTTGATGGAAAATGAGAAACTGGAATGCGAATTTGTTTTGTTGAGTGGGCCGTTGTCGTATGATTGTCACCGTTTCGTCAATATTCTATAAGATATCTTGAAGTTCTTTGAAATGACCGAACAGTACTTTCAACAAATATCCAGATGAGCACGTATTTCATAAACTGGTGCTACCAGCAAGAGATACTGTGTTTCAGGAAGATAGGTTTCTCTACTGGATAATTAATTTGAGCATGAATGATGGTGATTCGGGTTTTTAGGCCGACGTTTATTTAGAGAAAATCTCGACGCTTCGCCAACACGAGTGGTTGGCATTTTCAAGAGAAATGTTTACAGTTTCGATCACTGAACACTACTTGTTTGGTATGCGTTGTCTCAGCCAGTATTTATGGGTCGACGTACTCGTACCTGCATCCGGTGCCATCGTCCCTGCGTCGGGTACCCCCTCGGATTCATTAATTTCCCGGTATGGTGTTATTACCGTTTTCTTGAGAACAGGTAGCCATGCTTTATTCAATTATAACCCTTCTTCAATTCTGTTGAAATTGTTGGGATGTTTTTTGATTTCGATTGCTTCTCGGAAGAGTCTTGGATAATATTTGAGCATGTTCAGTAGTTTTTTTTTGATATCATAGGTACAGTTTTGACGAAACGAGGTGGTGAGGGCGCTTCAAGGTTTATACGTACCGTTGTATTGAAGAAAAATATTTCAGAAACTGTCGCTGATTATCCATCAATGAGCATCAGAAATACATCATAACAGTTCAATACATCCAAATCTAGTGATCTTAGAATAGTCAGAGAACTTTTGCTAAACCCATATCACATCTAGAAAGTACATCCTATGACAATTCTAGAATTTTCAGTACGGCTAGACTATGCCAATTGGTTCATGGGTGAACAAGGGGAGGATATTATAATCATTACCATTTTTCTTATCATTAGTATTTTAAATGTGACTTTCATCAAAAAAGTTTAATTCACTGGTGAAGCAAGTTTCAGTAGATATGGAGTTAAAACTTTCATAATTTCCACATACAGTCTTAAGAAAATCCCCATGGTATATTGCAAACTAAACACCAACAGAAATTCAACGTCAATATTTGGGCTAGGAAACCATCTTATAGGACTATTCGTTCTACATGACCGTTTGAATGGAGGACGTTATTTGGAGTTCATTTAGAACAATTTCAATGGACTTTTGGAACATATAACTTTGCGAATCCCAAGAGATATGTGATGTGGTTTATGAATGATGGCGTTCCTCCTCATTTTAGCATGATCGTGCGGTACCACGTGAACCATACTTTCCCCAATAGATGGATTGATGGAGGTGAGTGGGGTGACCCTTACCGATTCGTGTCCACTACGGTCTCCAGATTCAAATACATTTGATTTATCTATGTAGAGGCATCTGAGAAACCATTTTTTAACGCTACACCTATTTTTCATCAACAGAATAACATTACATTGAGACGTCATAATAATAATAATAGTGATGATAGTATTAATAATATTTGATCCAGTGGGACCATTTTTACATGATATTGATGAAGTCAACAGAGATTAGTAATGTGTACAAATGTAAGAATATTGTATTTTTGAAATAATAAAAGTGCAGATAGAAATAAAAAGAAATTTAAATTGCATGAAAATATCCAATAAAAAGAAACTCTTCAACACTATAAAAGGCCTTAACCAATTTGTCACTATAAAAGGACCTTGCTAGAAAATACTGTCTCGAACATTTCTTGAAAGTATTTATGTTTTTTCATCTCATTGCTATGTGGCAATCTGCAATAATACTTTATGTCTACATACGATGGTAGAGAATTTTGAGATTGTGGATATCAGAACTTTTTATGTATCTGGAGATTCACTGTCTAAGAACCAGTATACATTTGTAGATATAAATACTGGGTAATGTTGAAATGTCATGGTTCTGAAAATAAGGTTTACATGTATTCCTGCGCTGTAGTACAAAGATAAACCAGATAACTTTTTATTTATACTCAGCATGTGCTTTTGGAGTAGCATATGGTTTGATAGTTGAAAGCAAAATATTCGCTGCTGACTTATTTGCTGTTTTGACGGACACAACCATGGAAGGATAGTGATATATCAGGGAATGTGGTAAGAAATTTTGTCGATTCAGAGACAGTGACTTCAAGATTTTCTGATAAAATTTTTAGGTTCATGTTGGGATTGGATAAAATGAAGAATCTCATCGAAACAGTATTCGTTTTATATGATATTGAGTGATTATACTTAAAGCACTCATCGAAATTATTATAAAGTTGGATCTGTTAAGATAAGAGTTCCTCCTTGGTATTTCCGTGGGTTGCCAATTACACGTCATCTGCATTCAAAACAATGCAATCCGTGCTCATAAAATACGGCAAATAGTTAATAAACATTAAAAATATAAGGGGCCCTATCACTGAACCCTGAGAAACTACTAAATTCTATTCAGATTCTTCCGAATGGCAGAACAGCACGATCTTGGATGCCATTTTGACTACGGATTACAGATTAGACAATCTATCTCTTGCTGGTTTTCTCCAGAATAATATTTTCTACACATTTCGCCTGCAATTTTTTTTATTTTCTGTTAATAAACCACAGTATCCCATATTGCCGTGCCATGATAAGAAAAACATAACTCGCCATACAGCTGATCTGAGAATTCGAATTCATAATAAGACGATTCTCAACCAGGAAATATTCCATAATAAATTCTATGAATTCCGAAAGAATCGCGTTAGTACATTTTCGAGGCATATAGACAGTCATATACTTTAAACTAGCGCAGACGTGTGAAAATATGTGAACACCTCGCGTTGTATTCTACAGCAAATGTCAGTCGGAATATCATAAATTTCCATATTCCCCGACAGTTATAGTCTGAATGTAGCGTCATTTCAGTCATATGTTTGGAAGTGTGTGTTCAGGAACTTGCACGTTGCACGTGACGTTTCGGATGTATTTACGAAATTCATTGTATCAACACCACTGAATGAATGAATATGGAATATGCAATTTTTCACACGTGAGATTCAAAGAGGCTGAAATAGGTATTTCGAATGGATGACGCGATGCCACAACCAAGGGAAGTGAGCCAAATATGACGCATTGGACTCAAATTGGTTTGTAATTGTTTGTAATTATAATGAACAAGTAATGAACTTATTTTCATTCTAAAC
Source organism: Chrysolina oricalcia (assembly GCA_944452925.2). Lineage (NCBI taxonomy): Eukaryota > Metazoa > Arthropoda > Insecta > Coleoptera > Chrysomelidae > Chrysolina > Chrysolina oricalcia. The sequence continues at coordinate 60,810,622 of OX101814.2, forward strand.
CAAAAACATTAATTACAATAGCGCATATTGAAAAAAATTGTTTTTATTTTTTCTTTCCAAGGTTGCAAACTGACAATATTTGGAACATTTAAGGCCAGTTGTTCAGTCAGAGATAATCTGCAGTTATATTCGAATCTTGGTTCATCAAGTTGCCCATAGTTGCTGCATAGTTAGAACTTGAATCCTGGTTTGATTCCAGGTCTCACTTAACCATAAAAATCGGTGGATGAAGCACTCAACAAAGGTTCGACATAACTGACTGACATAACAACATCAGAACTGCTATATGAAATAGTTAGGAAGAATAATCGAAAAATTCACTAAAATTGCTCATGACGATGAACTAACTGATGATGAAGATATTATCGAATTGCTGAATATCCCATTTCCTATTAGGACACTTCGTACTTATTGATTACGTGAAAATCATTTCGAGAAATGGTCAAATGAAGAAATTGTATATATTCGGGTTCAGGTTACCAAAATATATTGAGAAGATTATTGTGTGAACATGGTTCCTCATGAAATTGCTAATAAAAATACTTGGTAAGTGCATCATGTAATATGATACTCTCAAGTATTTTTGTGATGATTTCATTAGTGAAAATTATTTTCTGGTTGACATAACATACACCAAAAATTACTGCACCATTAGAGAATTTTGCTTTTCTTGGGCACCAGAACATCCAAAGAGAATATTAAAATACCTAACAGGAATGAATCATCCACCTTAAACAAACCATCACAGGATAATTTTCTCATGAATTCCATTCTTCATTTTTGTTTGATTTCATTTTCTACCAAGCTCTCTAAAAAACTACAGGAAATTATGAAACCAGAAAAGGAAAATGTTTGATTATATTTGATTTGAATTAGTAAAATCTTCTACTTCCACGAAATAAATCAGATGAACTGCAGAATCTTGGTAGATTCGAAGTCTTTTACAGAATTTGTTAAATAGGGCACATATGTTGTCGATAATTTTTTTTTTTATATTTCTTTACATCAACTCATATTTTGATTTTGAACAGGATCAATTCACTTTCTGTGATATTATTTAATATTTTGAATACGAGCAACATCTTCTGATTCTATGTTCTAATTTTGGAATATTGAGTTCTTTACGAAGTGGTTCATGAGATAAAAGATCAGGACTCCTCCAATAAGATGCAGAAGAAAAAGAACTTATTTTGTACCGTTTCGAAGCATTTGATGAGGTGGAGCTTTCCTGAGTCCCAGATGATGGAGGCAAATTCAAGAATGCTTCGGATGAGTGTTTCATGTAACAACTTTATAGTTTCTGTAATTCGGAAATCAACTGCAGTTTAATTATTTCAAGGAACCTAGCATTATGTTTGCGATGCGTGTTGATATGATTTTAATGTATTTTGAAAAGTTAGTTGTAAGTCTTTGAAATTTGTGAGCTTTTTTGATTAACTAACAATTTTAACTGTCGATCTTGATTTTCCTGACTATTTTGCAGTCATCAGCGTATAGTAAGCATTCAGATGCAAGTAGATTTGGAACGTCATTAATGAATATAAGAAAGAGAAGAGGGCCCAGGTTTAACTCTTGCGGTACACCAGACCTGGCTAAAATCATGTACTATATATGTTACAAATCGTAACCGTTCATTCAGATAATTTGACATCAAAGTCGCTGAAGCCACTATTCGATAATTTTTTCAAGGAGGATGTCGTGGTTGGCATTTTATCAGAAGCTTTTCAAAAGTGTTAATGATGTCAACCGGATGACACTCCCATTATTATAGTATCACTTTCTTGTCTGAGGAAACTTACTAAATTCGTTTCAATTGACCTTTTCCGACAAAAACCTTGCTGTGTTTCGGATAACCGATTTTTTACATGCCAATGCATTTTCTCGTAAAGAATGAATTCGTATAATTTGGCACATGTAAACCACAATCTCATATCGGCCTGGACATCTTCATTACATACAAAACATATCCTGAATTCACTTCTTTTGCATTAGTTGTTTATTTAATTTTACGTTTGTTTTTTCCTTTTCTTGTAGGTCTTTCTTTCTGCATTTCATCTTGTCTTGTTTTTTATTGTTGTTAACTTATTTCCTTTCCTTGTTCACTTTTTTTGTCTTTCATCTTGTTTTGTTTTTCCTGCTGTTTGTGTGTTTTTTCTACTGCTGTGGAGAATATATTATGTATTACTTCTTGAGCCTTCTTAAAAACGATTTGATATGGTAAAGCAAGGCATGATATATTCACCATCCCAAATAAAGAAAGGAATCAATAAAGTTTTGTTAGAAACCAACAGTAGATAGTGAGGTTAGGGACTTTCCGAATAACTATCTCAGAATTTGTTACCCTGATAAAAACTTTTTCTAGCCTACTACTACCTACATATATATTCTAGTCAACCATAATGAGGGTGAAGCCCTAAAGTTATCCAAATTTTAACACTATTCGGTAATGTTAATATATCGAGGAAGGTTTCAGAGTGGACCAACGAAGCATCAACAGCTGAATGCCTTATATACAATTCTGACAATACAAATAGTTTCAATCATCCTGGACAGGTTATAGAAAATATGCTTGATTGCATATGGTTCATCTAATGCTGCAGCGATATTTGCCTTAGACCACTCTTCTTTTCTGGCATTCTTTTGAAAAGAAACCTTTCATTCATCAAAAGATAATGAAATTTTCCAAATATAGCCATGCCAATATGAAACTAATTCACATGGCAACATTAGGATCACAGGTACTTAGACAAAAAATGCGATTAATGTCGGCAGAAAGCTTATCCGGAAGAATATCGAAGATTTTCCATAACATTAGACGAACTACATCTAGATTGACACCGCTGGTAATTCTTCCAATACATTTACATGTAAGGCAAGAATACACATGCCATTGAAATAGCATGCCAGTGGTCAGTAACTTACACATACACATACACATGCTAGTTGTTGTGAACATGCCAGTTTCTGAAATCGTATCTCCAGCTTGGTACCTGTGCTCAGCATACTAAAAGTGTTTCGTATTGATCAGTTGAGGAGAGAATTGAATAGTATTCTGATTGAAATAGCAAGGCAATGCATAATTAAACTGAAGGAGTATGAAACGGAAAAAAAACAGAAGAATATTGGCAAAAGACTGGATTAGTAGACGTCACGTTTATGGAGCGAGTAATAGTTTCTTGAAGAAATTGTGAGAAGACCTTGATTTTTTCCCTCCTCCCGCTTGACAAAATCGTGCTACTTGCAAAGAAAAATCAAATGTCTTGCGATTTATGAGTGTGCTTTCTTCTAGAATACTTTCTTATAAACGACAGATTCAGTTCTTCAAGTTACCTGTCAACGGTATATGTGATAAAAACTATCAAGGGTAATATAACAAGACCTTGATAAATAGTCGACAATTTTTATTGCATCTAAATTTCGACTGTATTTTATAATAATTCAACGAGACATTATTTTGACATTAATAATCTGATGAGAGCCCGAGAGCGAAGCTCGAGGGCTTTCATCTCTGATTATTAATGCCAAAATAATGTCGAGTGAAATTAATAAATACAAGAGAAATTTAGCAGCAATAAAATAGTCGACAATTAATCAAGTTCGTGTTATATTTGTGAAGATTATTTCTTGAATCTACTTCTTTATATCAGTCATATGAATGAATGAAAATTAAACAATTTGGAATAATTTATTCAAAATATCAAGAACAAAGCACAAAATCTAAACAAAAACAGCACCATCTTTATAATTTATCAATTGAAATTAAAAACACAATTATTGTATGTGACATTTCCACCATGCGTAATTTGTGACATTTGTTCAGCTTTTGAAGAACTTGCAGTATTAACCGTATAAGGTCCACATTCATTTTCTTATACAGCTTCAACACGATTGATTTTATTTGACGTTTTATATGTATTTATTTAGAGTACTGTCAGATGCTCAAGCTCCTTGATATGAGTATCATGCTGAATGGTCGGTGACTATTGTGCATCATGTAAATAGTCGCTAATAGAGCGTGTTGATTGGTCCTGTCAAACAGGAAACAAACGTATGATTGGTTGATGACTGGTTAGCCAAGGAAGTCAGCAGAACTACACAGAAGTAAATATGTTTGGAAGTAGCACAAGGATTCGAAAGTGGAATCAACTTTTGAGACATATTCCGGAAAAACCTGATGTTGTTGTACGACAGCCAGTTCTTTCTATTAAACAAACGACCCAAATGCTGGACTTGAAGACGATAAACACTTACAGAGTGAAGGGTACTTTGCGCGTTTGTAATACGTGTAACATGTTCAAAAGGTCCAGTTCACTAGTGTCATTATCATAGTCATCACAGTACTAGTCTTTGAAAAAAAATATATTTTTGTCAATTAGCTTAAAAATGAAATGATTACAGGTGACAATAATGAGAGTACACAATTCACTTCTTCCAATTATGATTGAGGATAAAACTGAAGATATTTCATAAATGTTCCTACTGAAATATACAGTTTCAATTCGATTATATGATTAAGATAGTGACTAGGACTATGACAATGAAAATAAATCATGAATTGGTCCATAGTGTGATCTTACTTGGTGACATTGCGGATCGAAAAGGGTAAATACTGTACGGAGTGACAAGTATAACACTGGCTCTAACTTTTTTGGCTTTGAAGATATTTAAATGTTAGTTGGAGAATGTGTATGCAACACAAAACTTCTTTTTTTGACAAGTGATCCAAGAAAATGTAAAATTCTTGAGACCAGCCTGACCAGCAATTAATGAATGATTCGAGTAGCAGAGACATTAGAATAAAATTTTATTGTTTCTTTCAAAAAGTTCCATTTCTGAGGTAGCAGTAATGGGCTTTTAACTTCATAATTATATTACTGTACATTAAAAACGAATAATTTGTCGAATATACTAAGAAACTTTCATTTGGAAAAGTTGTTGCCAAAGAAACGTAATTTCTGTCTCACTTTCAGAAATGCAGCTTCCATCCGAGGTAGGTCCCGAATTAAATTTCCACCCATTAAAAATATTCAAGATTTTAATGGAGACCGAAGAGGAAGTGGAGAAAATATGGGGCGAGTTGTAAAAAAGACCCCGAGAATCTTTATTGCGCATCGTAAAGACAGGCTCATTAGGTTTCCTGACAGCCAAGCGATGAAATGAAAGTTTTTCGTATTCTATTCCAGAAAGACCTTTTGTATATTATGTTTCTTTCATGAGATATTACGAGAAATTTGGAGGAGTGGAAATATGAGCAAACTGAGGGATGTGGAATGTTTGTATTTTGAATCTGGGCGAATTGGATATAGAGGAAAATGCCGGAACAGTTTATATAAAATTCCGATACGTTTGCTGATGGAGTGAGAGGATCAAAGAGGTTGCGAAATGTCTCAATCATGTTCGGTATTTGAGATTACATATTGATATTTCCTGAATGTTATTTGAGAGATAATTATTATGAAAACCGAATGAACGTCAGTTCGATATATATATATGAGGTAATTTGAATTTTATCATTTATAAAACTCAAGCAGCATCAATTGAAGAACTTGAGTATTGCATCATACAACTCTGGCCGAGTTTCTTGAGGTGTCTTCTTAACTGGCAGTGCCCTGTTAGGATTCCGGTTAGTATTTCTAACTTAACTTGTTTTCATTCTTACTGGTGAAGTCATTTGATCTCTTCTGATTGAAGTTTCCCAGTAGTATCATGAGCACATTCATTTTGATTCTATCCAGTATTGTCATCCTCCGTTATAAAACTCATTCAAAGTTCATGAAGTATTGTTAAGAGTTGGTGTTTCATCTTACTTTCTTGCCAGTACGTCTGCTATTCCACGTCTGTACCGGAACCCATAGGAGAGTAACAGTGTTTTCCTTACCTAGTTCATTCAGTTTCTTTAGACACTTCCACATCATCTTGGAGTTGATAACATATTATAAGTTCAGAGCATCAATTATCTGACATTCATCTGACATTCATTCAGTTTCTCTAGACACTTCCACACCATTTTGGAGTTGATAACTTATAAGTTCAGATCATCAATTATCTGACATTCATCTGACATTCATTCAGTTTCTCTAAACTAAGATGTATAAAAACCCTGGTGAGTCGAGTGATTCGATTTTGTTTTGATTTTTCAGAAGACAAATAAACAAATGAAATAGTGGTCTGCTTCTTCAATCGGTCCCAGAGATGGCGCCTTTATAGAATTTTAGTCCTGTCAATATTCCAGGGATATGGTGATTGACGTCTGTTGTCAATTTTATGGAATGTCAACAAACTTCAAATACTGTTCAAAAATGAATAGTTGTGACGGAATCTAAATTTCATAGTGCAATTTCCCTGTATTGATGACTATTATTAATGTGTTTGTCCATTTTGCTGCATATTTTCTTAGAAATTCATCATTCATTCATTTATATTTAAATTTTTCTGATTGACTCGTGAAGACAGACAGAGAAGAAGCTGCTGTATTGGCGAAACATTGAATAACATTTGTGAATATCTAATCGTTTTCTGTGTAGTCTGTACAATAATAATTTGATCATGTTCCGTTTTTGTATCATTTGTGGGCAATCCAGAGAGACGAACAAAATAATTCATCTAAATCCAGTACCGATGAAAGTGAGTACCACCATATTATGAAGATTATCACATAGTATATCTTGTATTATTAGAAAACATTTTGATGAAAATAATGGCACGAATATATCTCACGGAATCCCGCCATTCATGATTATATTAGCACAAGATTGACAGGTTCTAATGGTGAATTTTCATGAAGCTTAATTTCGATACTTCCAAATGAAATGCGTGATTATTATTGTAGTTAATTGCATTTCAGTGAAAAATTATAAAAATAAGTCGAAAATGTAACAAATAAAACTGATTGGTGATAGTTATTTAGTAAATTTCAATAATTAGGTTCTTTATTCAGTTCATCCGTCGACAATACTTGAAAACTTCTGTGCTTGTAAATTTACCCTAACAGGAAAACCGACCGTGGCGGTACACGCAAATGCGGAATATTTGGGAAACAGTTCACGATTTCATTTGTTTTCTCTTAATCAAGCTGGCGAATTGTCTCCCGTTTTATCCCACAGTTTTGCAGGAATGAGTCGACACACCATGGTTTTTAGACATCTTACTCTAGACACTTCCACACCATCTTGGAGTTGATAACATAGTAGTTCAGAGCATCAATTATCTGACATGATGATAATTACTCAGCTGCAAACATTCCTTACTATATTGAACTGAACTCATTTTCCGATGACGTAGAAAATGCTACTCAGGGGATTTTCCTAGACATTCGGAATATTGGGTTCCAGGCCCATACACTCCTGATCCAGTTCCTTCTGTTGTTCTGGATCCATCTATGTACCATTTAATAGCACTTCTTTCAATTTTCAAACTGGTGTCTTTGTCCCATTCACTTTTGCTACTTAGTTTTGTGTTGAATTCTTTCACAAAGCCAAACTTTTTTGTTATCGTCGTCCTTATCGTTGGTATCACTGTCGCATTTTACATCGTAAGTGCGTCCTATTCTCTGATGTTTTTTATGTCTATATGTCCTAGATTGTTTTCATCAATAAGCCCAAATGATTTTGTATAGATTTACGATACCTTTTCTCCCTGTCCTCCTTGATAAGTAACTATGAATCTAAATTGGATCAATTTTGTATTTCATATTCTGAATTCAATATTTTCCTAAATGTTTATATGTGTATAAATAGAAAATTTATTGGGTATTATAGCTCTCAAATTGTTGTGCAACCGTAGGAAGTGTCTACGGTTGCACAACAATTTGAGGGCTATACCCAATAACTTTTCTATTTATATTTTTATATATTGCCCCTCGATAAATCCAACCTGATTTATATGTGTATAGGTAGGTATTTGAGAGTGATTGTTTCATTGATATATTACCATTTTAATTCAAATATAATTGTTATGCTTGATCTGTGTTTATTTTCATTATTTTATTGTGTTCTGCATTCGCCAATTGAGTAATTATATATTCGTGAAACAAGTGCATTAGCATTTATCATTGTTTTTCTTTATTCAAGGGGATTTGTGTGAATTTATTGCATTATAGATTCCATTTGCACGAATAAAGCTTATTATCTTATAGGGATCTAGCATGAAATGATAGATAAATATTAATTTCATTGTTTTGAAGTTTCCAAATATTCATTTATTCTTCCTCTACCATAATACAGCTTCTCTGTGCATGATGCTGGATGCCCATTTCAATAAGCAAGTTATTTTCATCAAAAGAATATCGATAATTGAAAACGAAAATGAGAAAAATCATCCAGGTTTTTGAAGAAAACCCCTCAAAAGCAGAGCTCGGTGAGCAAGGGAGATCCGGGACCTACAGCTTGGATGAAACTGGATTCCGATCCACTCCAGCTCTGTGTTAATATATAAGGTACAGCATAAGTTGATTCAGACGAAACTACTTGCTATTTACCCTCTACTGATATAATATACTCAGTCAATTTGTATTGCATTTCATGACGTCAGAAGATTTAGACCCTCATGAAATCTAATTTTTTAGAATCATCCAAAAAAATTGTATTTTTCAGGAACGTTGCACAATCGGATGTCAGATATAATTAAATGTCCATAACGGAAATCAGATATTTTGGCTTGTCCAAATTATTCGTTTCAGTTTCATATACCCTCATCCCAAAAACCAACCACTTGGTTCAATCTCAGTAGCGCTACTCAATCAATGATATCACATTCAAATCCAAGTGTTAAAATCGTTCTCAAATGAATACACCAAATATGCCGCCCTACATTGTGAAAACCCACTTTTTCTGCTTTTTTATTATTCCTTTCAATCTGTTGAATGCAAATTTATTAATCCGATGGAAGCCTTCGGAGGCAGTTCTTTTAATCTAAAAGCAATTTCTGTCGTTGACAGCTAGATGATCCACTGAGTGGGACATGTTTTCGCTACAGGTTTGGTTAATTTCTCATTTGAATATTATGGCGTTTCCTATTCATTTCCAGAAAAAGTTGAAGAAATATTTTGGAAAGAAAAATCTAAAAATGTTTCAATATGAAAATAAATAGGACATGGAAATTTGCAATGGATATTGAAATATTTTTGTTAAGATTGTTGGAATTTTTATTCCACAGAGTGTTACGGTTTTGATATCAGTTATTTCCAAAATTATTTTTTCAACACAAACAATCAAAGCAACATACCTATGGAGCACCTCACATTGGCTCTATCTTGATTTCATAATGGACTAATATTGATATATTGGAAATGTAAGAATATATCGATCTATTATGAGTGAACATTGAAAAAACAATATAATAATAATATTTGTGGAGTTTTCTGAATTGTCACATATGATTTTGGGTCAATTTAAAACAATATTGTTTATTGAGTAAGGTTATTCTGGACTTTCATGGTCTAAAAAAGAACAAAGAAAAATTTAATTCTCTGCAATTTTTAATCAAGACGTTTTAACTGTTAAAATCTACAGTCCATATCAAGTGTATAATGCAACAATCTCAAGGATACTTCTCATATATGCTGAGGATAATTTTATATCATTAGCCTAGGGGTAATTTGGCGGTATTCAGGTAGCTTCTTAATTACAGTGCCAGACCCCTCCGGTACAGCATTGTTAATTCTTATCGCAATTCCAATTGATCCATGCGACTAGTTAAGGGTTTCCAAACATTACGGATTTCTATGCTAGCTTGATAGCATTGATAGCTCCAAGACAATAAGTTCTCAGTTACCATTGCAATGTCACACTGGTTTTCTTTATACCCAGTATATTGTGATTCAAACTGTAAGATATGACGTATGTGGTATTGAACTCAGAAAAAATATGGGCATTCAATTTTTTACATAAAAATATACCCTTTCAATTTAAAAAAATATCGATGACGTCATATCTTGAAAAGTGGTAGGGGAAAAGAAGGTGGAAAACTAAAATCCAAATCGACCTGTCCGAGCTTTTCCTCCGAAAATAATCAACTCGTAAGATAAATTCAATTTTCAATTATTTTGAATAACTTTTCCAAAAAATAATTTTTTTCCACAACGGAGTTGTTTTGAGGTGAATAATCAAACTTTAGTAATAATTCTAATGTAGCATTATTTATTTAAATTCTTCTTACCTTTTTTTGACAGTGAACTTTTGGGGATTTTAAAAATTTGACTCTTATTTCCTCAACTTTTCTAAGCAAGAACGGTATACATGCTCAACAACGCTAATGGCAAATATTTTTGAGATATTTGCATACCTATTCCTACATCAATGTAGGATGGGGTCACTTATGCGCCAAAGGAAGTTGCTCAGAACTCTATAGGAACTGAGTTTGTGATAGATCCTGTTAGAATAAAAAACTTTTTTCCCTTCAAGATTCATCTAAAAATAATTTGTTCCAATATACATGGTGTTAAATTAAAATAAAGCGTTTTTTAACATCTTGTATCTTGAAAATGAAACATTTCTCGACACATCCTCGTAGAAAAAAAGTTATTCGCTTTAGCGAGATAATAATAATAATAAATTTATTTTCCAATAAAGATTCAATACAACATTTACGTCAGGTAAGTTGATTCATATAAATCTGTTTATGGGTAAGTTTCCCATTTCCATTAAATACAATAGTATCATTCTGTTTCAAAGCGATGTTTTTTTTGTACATTCTTACATTTCACATGCATAAACACTCCCAAATTTAAAATTTGTAAGTACACACGCTTACACTAAAATAGGTAAAAGGGAAAAATTAAACCATGTTAAACATATCTGCAAATCAAGTAGAGAAAGTATGTAAAGTAATAATTTTCATAGCAGCACAATTAAAATATAGTCATATCAGAAAAAGGGAACATTAATTATATTTGTGTCGGATGTTAGTTGGGATTGGGATCAGTAAAAGTTGAAGAAAAAACTATTGTTGTCTTGCCAACGTTTCGAATTTAATTCAATTCATCCTCAGGGCTCTGTAACATGAATGGAATTGTTTTATTTGTTATATTTACTTGCCGCGATGTAATATAATAGAATATTATGGGATCAGAGGAAAAGCCTTAAATCTATTTACATCCTACCTTGCAGGCAGCCAGCAACGTGTTAAATTTAACGGAGATATATCAAAACCTGCAAAAGTTAATTATGGGGTACCTCAGGGTTCAGTCCTGGGTCCTCTATTATTTATTATATATATTAATGATATGCCTTTTAATCTAACGAATGCGTGTCCGATAATGTATGCTGATGATGCCACTTTTTTATTAACTGACACCACGTCTGACAATCTACTCTCGAATGCTAATGAATCTGAAAGTTTTATAACAAACTGGTCTAGAAGCAATTATCTTACTCTAAATGATGATAAAACCAAAACTTTAGATTTTCCAACAAAAATAATAAACTAAATAACGAACCAATTAAGCTTCTCGGAGTGTATTTGGATCCATTTCTAAATTTCTTACCACATATTCACAAGTTATCAAAGCGCCTGTCCACGTGCATATACATGATCAGACAACTTAGCAACACATCAACGACATATTGTTTAAGAGTAGCTTATTTCGCCATTTTCCATAACATAATGTCATATGGACTGATTGTATGGGGTTCATTATGTCATCTAGAGATGATATTTAAATTACAAAAAAAAGTCGTCAGAACTATGGCACAGGCTAAATATGACGACCATTGCAAACCTTTCTTCAAAGGTCTTGGTATATTGACTCTGCGATCTTGCTACATATATGAATGTTTGTGTTATGTAAAAAAAATTAAAGGTGAAAATAAAGTGACTAAGCCGGAGGACATACACTGCCATGATACTAGGGCCAAAACAAGTTTATGGCTAACCAAATATAGATTAAGTAAATCACAGAACTCATATCTATATCAATCATAAAAATTTAATAACGCTTTAACTAATGAGTTTAAGACTCCTGAAACGAGTATAAACACTTTTAAAGTAAAAATTAAGTGTTCTTTTACAAAATGCCGTTTACACATTTGAGGAATATTTTAATTATTTCGACTCATTACGTAATCCGTCGCCAGTCTGATAATGTATATTGATGTATATTTTTTTGAATTATTGTATTTCTGAATTTCGCTGTCTTTCTCCTTTAGTTGTTTACTGACTACTTTCATTATGTCTGTATTATGTTTTTATCTGTTTCAATTAATTTATTTATTATTATTGACGTAGGTATGCAAACATTTATTATTGATGTATGTACTGCACGAATAAAATTCTATTCTATTCTATTCTAATATATAACGATTATGTTAATTGGAAAGTACTCACCAAAAGTAGTTCTTTCCGAGTTAAATTCCTTGAAATTATAAAACATAGTTAATCGTGATATATACAAAACGAAAACGAAATCCACAGGCACAATAAATAATACATATATTACTGTAACGAGAACACTGAGTTAAAACTCCAAGATAAGGAAGGAATTTAGAGGTAAAAAAAGGTATAAAACTACCCTCGACACAAATATTTATTGGATCACCAACTTATCAGATTAATTATATTCTTTATGATATTTCTGCCCTGCGATAATATCCAATTTTTTTGAAGCTGTGCACATTTTTTATTGTTTTTATTGTTTTTGGTATGATATTCAGTAATATAGGTCTCAGGTTAACAAAATATCATTGACAGATTGATTTTTTTACTCGTGGTGAATAGTCTTGTCCCGAACTGATGGCTCTGAAATTAATGTTATGAAACAATTTCATTGTATCTATTTTTGTTTTAGTAATATATAATATAAGACTTGATTTAGCAAACAACTGGCGAATATCCAGTATCTTCTACTCTACATACAATCGATCTGGAGAAAATCGATCTATCACATAGTCAGTTTTTGTGATGTTTTGAGCACCTTAATGGTGCCTAAGCGACTCCATAACCTACATCGATGCAGAAATTTGCAAATTTCTCAAAAATGCATGCAACTAGGGTTGTTGAGCGAGTATACCTTTTTTTGCTGAGACAAAGTGTAGGAATGAGATTCAAATATAAAAAAACCCAAAAGTTAACTTTTACAAAAGTTAGGGCTAATTGAAATAAATAATGATTGCGTACTAAGCGCCCTATGAGTGCTACGTAAAAATTGATACCAAATTTAAATCACTCACATCAAAAAATATTCGTTCACTGAATTTTGTAAAAAAAAAATTCATGTGCAAAAGTTATTCAAAATAAATGAAAATGAAATGTCAACTTCAACAACCTGTATCTCCGAAACTAAAAATTTACAGACACATATTCACACGGACTTTTCATCTTGACATTGGTAGAAGATTCACCCTTTTGAGTTTGAAAAAGCACTCAATAAACACCTTGTACAGGTCGACAAGCATAGGATGCCTCTGAGGTGCGCAAACGATAGAAAGCGTGAGTAGATGTGCGACAAAGATCGACAACTGTTTACGGCTGGTTATCATCGGAATGTACAATCGGGAGAGAAATTTTTCTGCAACACGTAGGAACGTAGGTTCTTATCTGAATTTTCATCAATTCCTAATGAACTGTTCGAATAATATAATTGTCTGTGATCACTGGACCGTTTATGAAAATTGCATAATTTTCCCGAAGCCATAAGTGTAAATACAGTACGACTAGAAAAAGAATGCATCGCCACACAATATCAGAAATAGGTAAATAAATGTAATAAAGAACACGAGGAACATACTTACAGAAGTTGACTAACAATATCACATGACCTCTGACCACTGCCAAATTAGCATTGTCCATGGTAACTTTTGATTTTTTGTTTCTCTTTTTATTTGGAGTTGAGAATTGTTTCATTTCTCCTTTTTCAATTTTATTTGCGGCAGCAACTCGTTCTTGAACCTTCACAAGAGGAATACTGGTTTCACCTATCATTGCTTCTGCCTGCATAAATTTGATGACATTACTGACAATTTCCCTACTTTGTCCACTCAGAATCTTATTTTTCACTTTACTCTTTGAAGGCATTTTCAAACACAACAAACTACACTATAACCTATCTAATAATATTTCAAAACTATACACAACACAAGGATTTCAAATTCAACACACAATCGCAGAGAGTTGAAGTGATTACAGTTCGTGAACCTTCACGTAGACGTTAACATACGAAATATAACGTTTACGGGTTGTTATGAAATTGAGTTGAAGTTGAACGTATGTCAACCGCTAACCCTAACATGTTAATTTGTGTTTATTTCGCTTTTATGCTGTTTTCTATGAACAACTGGAAGATGAACTCTACTTTGCGGATCTTAATAGGGATTTTGACCATATACCTCCCTTGCCAAATGCAAATCAAATTATTCCGGAGTTGGCTCTTCGAAATGTTCATTGTTTTAAATAAAGCGAAATGCCGAGCAAGATCATCAAAAATACATTGAAGAAGTGATGATTGATGTAAAATTGTAAATATTGCTTTGTCACTTCTTGATTTTATGGCTTTAAAGTCCAAATTTGCTCATTCGCAACTCATCGGTGTGATTCGTATATTCTTCGGTTAACGTGCGTTGATTTTTAAGGTATCCGTGTGAGACCGTTAGGTTACGTATGCCCGTAAACCTATTTTCAACGTTAACGTGAATAGCTGACGAATGCGCATGCGTAGATGTCAATTTGTACGTTAACGTTTACGTTCATGGCAGCACTTCAACTCTCTGATAACGCCACAATAATTTTATTCCACTGACTGTACACTCATGACGTTAACTGCTTGAATAATGCAGAGCGAGTGAGCTCCTGCCCCACTCCAGGGTTGTGTCTACTGCGCAACCAATTCTTGGAGGCATCCTTATGCTTGTCGACCAGTATATAGATTTTGTTTGATATCATAACATTTTATTTCCACTTGGATATGAATTGAACACGTCCGTTGCACTATTGAAATCATGTTCGGTAGGAAGTTCCCCACATCCTCGAAGTTTCCCAGTAATAACTTCCTCCTATCTATAGGTATGGGTTCAGGGAAACAAGGACAAAACCAACTTGCAAGCGAAGTTGGAATTGTTTCATCTCTAAGCGGTATTATCTATTCACAAACTATAACGTGCAATACGAAATTGATTGAATCGTTCGAGAATCACAAGTAATTATAAACTACCTACTTGAATGCGGTGAAGCAGCAATATGGCACCACAATAATGGCCTGGAAAATTGGGTCAACAACTGGGAATATCATCCTATGTACGTAGTTTTCGAAAACAATTGTTGCAGATTATTTAGAAAACAAAGAGAGAATGATGGAGAGAAAATGGGATCTTCTATTCTAAGAGTTTCTGTCAGTCTCACAAAAAAAAAAATACGGATTGATCGATTTAAGATTTTGAAGAAAGATGGCTCCAAATCTGGATTAAGCATAGGATTCTTGCCGTTATGGAATGTTTTTTTTTAATCGTGGTCTATTTTATATTTTCCTGATTGACGCGACTGTTGCTTGAAACACAGAAAACGATTCGATCTTCACACCACTTTATTTAATCACTAATTTTCCGCTAATACTGTAACTTTGTTGATTGAATGTACAAGCTGAATAACTATTTGCATCATTGATAAAAACTACCTTTTCCAGTTAAGTACTAATCAAAATCACAAAGAGGTTAAAGAGAGGGTGTCGGGAAAAAAGCGCCCAGCGAAAAAAGCGCCCATCTCGAAATTCTACCTGCACCTGCGAGGTCAACCCTTCAGTGAAATTAGAGACCAGCAAAATAAGCGCCCATTCCCAAATCATCAACCTTCCAACTTGCGAGCTAGGTTAGTTCGGTCAGGTTAGATCAGACTAATAAAATACTACACTGAAAATGAACTTATGATAATAATTATGATTTGTAGATATTTTTTTGGCGCCCAGTCGTCCCTGCGCACACTTCCATTTAGTTACTGCTTGTGTTTTACCAGCGAAATAAGCGCCCATCCCCAAATCATCAACCTCCCAACTTGCGAGCTAGGTTAGTTCGGTCAGGTTAGATCAGACTAATAAAATACTACACTGAAAATGAAATTATGATAATAATTATGATTAGTAGATATTTTTTTGGTGCCCAGTCGTCCCTGCGCACACTTCCATTTAGTTACTGCTTGTGTTTTACGTCTTATAGGCGCAGGTAAAATTTAGGGATGGGCGCTTATTTCGTTGGTCTCTAATTTCACTGAAGGGTTGACTTCGCAGGTGCAGGTAGAATTTCGAGATGGGCGCTTATTTCGCACATTTCGAGATGGGCGTTTTTTTCGCTGAGCGCTTTTTTCATACATTCAAAGAGAGTATAACCCTTACCCCTATCGAATCTACCTAGTTGTTATGACCTGCAGAGCTGTGCCGAGCACTGACAAAAAGACAAAAAGTGTTTCAAGCACTAAGCACTTTTGAGAAGTGCTTCGAAATCTAGAGAACTACGCACTTTTATATATAAAATGCTTGCGATTATTAAGCACTTTCAAAATAGTCCAAGAAACACAAGGAAGCGGCCCGATGTAAAATGTGCAAAAATTATTATCTAAAAAAAAAAAATGAGCGTATAGGAAATTGAAATTCAGGATGAGTTTCTATTTCATGCGACTCGATCCTGATTACCGAACATAACCTAAAAAATTGGCAAAGTTGCCAAAATGCCAAAAGCGGTTTTTTGTTGATAAATAAAGAAATTATTCGTATTGAAAAGGTCTATCAATTGAATAACCAATAATTTTTTGATATCATTGATACTTTTCGAGTTATATCGGAAAAACCGTGGAAAATCGGGTTTTCTATAGTTCGTTAATTATAAGGTATTGAATATTGTTACTAACAATTTTGTGTAGCCTATGGAAAGCCAAAGAGGTATTTTTTTAAAAAAATTGATAAATATTGATTATTTTTCAAAATATACGAAATTTTTTCAAAATAGATGCTAACTCAATATGGCTACTCTTGCTCGGGGAATGATGCTATAGTAACGATTCAGGGCTAATTTTGTGTCTGTAAGAGTTTTACTATCATATTATCGAATAATTGTATTGATTTTTGTTATTTAAATTGTCAAAAAACACTTTAAAAAAATTACACATTTTTTTACATGTTTTCTCTGAATACATTTCTTAATTTTGTTTTTATAGAAATGACTTTTATGAAAATAGATTTCTAGCATGATATCAGGCATTAAAAAAAAACTGAATTCCTACTATCACTAGGAGCCGAGATAATTTTATTATTTAAAAAAAATCTGGAAGGCGCAATAATCATCGTACAGCAGTCACCTTCATGGATATTGAGGTTGAATACCTATATTTCCAATAAAAAAATAGTTCTTCTGCAGTATTATAAATTGATGTACAAAGTGAGGCGTGCAGGGGCAGAGCGAAGCAATTCTAGCAGGTGGCGCAGTGGGGATACAAATTCTGCTGGCATTAAAGACACCCGGTAACTGTTAGTAAAATTAGTAAGTTTAGAACTTGCTGACAAGTTGTGGAAAAAAAATATTACTTTATGTGGAACCCTCCGGAAAAATAAAACATTTATTCCCAGGGAACTTCTACCGGCATCGTACAAGAAAGAGTTTTCAAGTATGTTTGCTTTTAGAAATCAAAGAACGCTAGTATCCTATGTTCCAAAACAAAAACATGCTGTCATCTTACTTTCAAGTGAGCATACTGATAGTAAAGTAGCTGGAGAAGAACAGCGCTATAAACCAGAAATTATTCTTCATTACAACAAAACAAAAGGTGCTGTCTACACTTCAGATAAGTTGGCCAAAGACTATACAGTGCAGAGAAAGTCAAACCGCTGGCCAATGGCAATATTTTCGCATCTTATAGATATCGCTGGAATAAATGCTTATAAATTGTGGTTACTGCAAAACCCGGATTGGCGAAAAAACAGTTTGGATAAACGTAAAATGTATATTTTGGAACTAGGAGAAGAACTCATAAAGAAAAACGTTTTCCGGCGATATAATAATAAATACATTCAGACGAATAGAAAACGGCATATGACAGACGTTTTTCCCGAACTACTGGATGCAACAGAACATAGAGTTGAACAACAAAACATTACCAGGGGGCGCTGCCATATGTGTCAAAGAGGAAAAGACGGAAAATCCAGGAAAATATGTATTAGGTGTAATAACTTTGTGTGCCTAGAACATTCAAAATCGGAGATAGTTTGCAAAAAATGTTAAAATGATATGTAGCTGGTAGTATTAGTGATTAGGGTATTTTATATTTTTTCGTGATGATTTTTGACTAATAAATGGTTAATAGTAAAACTTTAATAAAACTTCTTTTCTATATATTTAATTCAAAGAAAAATACAGCATTTCTGCAATTTTACGCATGGGGTCTTCTCGAACCCCAGTTAGTCCTTTTCGTAAAATTATGATGTCCGTCCCATGAAGGTTAAAAACACTATTGATGTGATGATCAAAATTCAGACCTTCGCCTAACACAGTTCCCAAGAATTTTACTTCTCATGGCATAACTATTTCCTCATCGAATATTACTTATTTTGGTACATTAACTTTCCCGATAATCTTTTTTTTTATAAATAATGATTTCTTAGCGTTCAGAATGAGTCTGTTACGATCACACCAAGATGCAAATGTATCAATGATTTGGTAACCATAACAAGTAAATTGTCGATATTAGAACTGGTATCATAAACAAACATAGTTGAGTTGCAGTTTTTTGTGTATTCATGCAAGTCATTAGCAAATATAGCACAAATAATAATGGACACAAAACCGAACCCTGTGGAACACCCATTTCAACATTTTGTTCACTCGACTTTGTACATCATACAACGGTTTTTTATGATCTCAACCAAATTGAAATTTTTTGTGGAAAACTAAGTGCAGCTAAGTGGAGAATGGCCTGCTTGAGAATAATGGATATTCACTCAGTAATTGAATTTCTCAACAGCAGAAAACCAGAAAAAGCAAAGAAAATCCAATCCAAGTCATTCCAATTTATGTAAACATTTCTGTAAACATGAGAAACTAAAATCTACCGTTCAAAAACTATAAACAAGCTACTTTCAATTTGGACAGTAATGTTTCGCTTTAAATTCTAGGATCGTGGCCGGGTGATTTGAATAATTGCAATTTAAATTCAGCGGCCGCACTAAGTGGGAAAAATACACACTTAATTTTCATTATCGTTTCCATCGATAAATGGACGTGATTTCAGTTCGTTTTTAATGATTTTGAATGATTTTGACTATGGCGAAATCTGTCCCAATCGTAACACAAAGTAGAAAAATGAAGCGATAATACAGTGTTCTTCGAAGGGATGGTATAGAGATGAGAAGAAATTTCAATAATGTTTCCTTTTGAAATTCGACTTGGGCGTTGAGTTTTGCTTCAGACGTGGGCACGTGACTTCCGCTACCTGCTGTCGAAATTAGTTTTCATTTAAGAAAAATCGCTTAAAATAGGCTTTTTTGTTTGAATTTAAAAGAAAAACTATCAGAAAAGTTATTTCGGTTTCAATTTCACACATTTGTCTTAAACATTCCATTGCAACTCCATTTTGTTTTTCCCTTTTCTTCAATAACGACCGAATTTCTGATTTATTAAAAAAAAATATTGAAACTTGGACAAAATTGTTTTGAACTACTAGCTTCACGTTTTTAATACTGAATGTCCATAAAAACAAATTTTCATTCAAGAAATTGAGAAAACAGGATAGAAAATCATTAAAATAGATTTTCTCCAGTTCTAATCAAATTTTAGGACTTCTTACGAAACAAAATGTTAAATATATAAATCAGCAAAACGCAATGTCGTCTCTACAATTAAATATCACCATTTGGTGTAGTAAGATGGTAAAACGGCTATCAATCAGTTAACAGAAACATAGTAGTACATGTTTCGGACCTACATAAATTCATCTTCAGCCATTTAGTAATTCTACAATGAATGGAGAACAATGTAACTGAAAACAATTTGTCTCATTATAAAAATTACCTACTAACATGGAGATGAACAAAATGTTGGATAATATTATATTAAAATTGTTAAAATTGTTTATTCCGTTAACCAGCTGTCATCCCCTTACGAACGGCAGCCCTCAGAAGTCGAAACTTGTGCGAGCTAAGGATTAACGAGGTCTTACCTTTTTTCGTGCGATTCCTAGCACTTTCTCGGGCCATCAGAAAAAGTTCTGCAGTCGCTAGGGTTCGAACCTTTGACTGGCAGCCAAAAGTGATTAAAACAATGTCGCTTTAACAACTCGGCTACCTGGCCCATATATGTGAAAAATAATTAGCTCTGCTGCATAATGAAGTTGAGAGCACAACATAATTTTTATGAATGTAAATCTGGTACTCAATTTTGATAGAGACGGAAAAGGAGGCTGAGTAGCCTGAAATCCCTTTCCGGTGAACATTCAACTTTACAATTATTATAAGTCATATAATTGTTTTCATCAGATGTCTCATGCGTCATGTTGAATGAACTTAACCGATACGTACTTCAGAAATCGGTCATACTCAGGACTAAACGATATACCAGAATTAAACCATTTTACGTCGAACGTTCGCATTAACACATTTCAATGATGTTGCATTTTTTATCAAATTAAACGATCAATACCGTATTATCACGAATGTATCATTTGAATGATGATAACTTTGAAGATTGCATATAAACATATTTTTTATATACTTTTTCAAATATTATCTCTTCAATAATTTGCTGACATCAAGATAGATATGAAAATATCTAACTTTTTTAAATATAATCGTATATACATCTTCATCAATATAATCAATAGTAAGACCAAATAGCTACGTATTATTGCATATTTTGCCAGACGTAATTTATGTGCCCCAAAAAATATATAATTAATGATCGAAATAATCAATAAAAATTATTATATCATTAATACATATTATCTTGAGTGACAATAATTTTGAAAACCGAAAATATACGTATTATTCATGTGTGTTTCCAAGAATCGTCTCTCCATAGTTTTCCTGACATCAGGCAAAATACGAATATTTTATATATTTCCTAATATAGTAATGAGAATATTATATTGTATTCGATCCATTCAACGACCGAATAACTATGTATTTTTGCATACTTCACTTGACGTAAGTTGAATGACTAAAGAATTGTATTCATTTATTGATCAAAATAATCGATATAAACTATTCAATCGTGGATACATCTCCTGGGTAATGATAATTTTGAAAATCGAATGTAAACATATTATTTATATATGTTACCAAACTATGTCTTTCCAAAGTTATCCTGGTGTCAGACAAAATATGTGTACAAATTGTGAAAGGCTTTCGCGGCCATCGTTGAATGAATGATGGTTTTTCGGGTTTTTAGGCCGACGTTTATTTAGAGAAAAACTCGACGTTTCGCCAACACGAGTGGTTGGCATTTTCAAGAGAAATGTTTACAGTTTCGATCACTGACTGATAACAAGTAGTGTTCAGTGATGTTTCCAAACATTGTCTAACATTGTCTCTCCAAATTTTTCCAGACATGAGACAAAATATGAATATTTTACATATTTCGTAATATGGTAATGAAAATATCATATTTAAATCGATCCATTTTATGAACGAATAACCATGTAACTCTGGGTACTTTTTTGCATACTTTGCCTGAGGTGAGTTGAATATCTGAAGGAATATGTTCATTTCTTGATCAAAATAATCAATATAAACTATTAGATCGTTTATATATCTCCTGGGTGATGATAATTTCGAAAATCAAATGTATACGTATCATTTATATATGTTTACAAAAATTGTCCGTTCAAAGTTTTTTTGATATCAGACGAAATGTGCATATTTTTCATTCCTCATAACAAAGTTATGAAAATGATTAATTCAAATTGATACATTTTACGATCAAATAATTATGTATATTTGCATACTTTACCTGACGTGAGTTAAAAACCTTAAAAGATGTGTTCAGATATTGATCAATATAATCAATATGAAGTATTCTACCAACGTTAGGTGTCGCTGCTATTGAAGTTACGAAGCATCATCTCAAATTCAGTAACAGTATATGAATACTATCAAATGCTTTTGTGAATTGTCCATTAGTTATTGGACCTCTTGGGTTACCATGATAACATGCACAAAGGGCCTAATAGGCTGCTTGGCTTGTACCTACAATATACCATGATAATAATTTTCAGTCTTTGGACATTCTGCATAATACGTCATTTTGACAATAAAAATATGATCAATGAAGTATGACGTTGATTCAACGCTGAAACTTAGGACATATCACCTCAGAAAGGACCGTAGTCTTGGGAACATGACTTTTTAATCATTTACTTGATATATATTATGATAATTTCTTTGGAAATTGTGCATAATACCTCATTTTGATGATAATATACATATTGATGATGTTGACCATCATTCATGAGACGTTAATTTTATGTTCCACATATGTAACAATTTAAAAATTGTTCACCGGGTTATTCCTATAAGGGAAAATTACCAAAGGATTAACCACATGGATGAATTTTTGGTGAATCCAACGAAATGCAATACGATTATTTCATAAATAGTTGATTAAGTTCATCACCTATAATTTCAACTGGCATCGCCATAATCTTTTTATACTTCCATTCTGAATTGATATCAATATATATATATATATATATATATATATATATATGTATATATATATACATATATATATATTCGTTTATATTAAGTTTAATACTTCAATTTGGCATAACCCCAATTCTAGATGTGGGAACTCCGAAGTTTACCCAGTGTTTACTCGGATGATTATTATTTTATGTTTTTTTGCGTTGCATTATAATAAGATTGTCAAATCTGTTAGACAACCTGTTTCAGTTGAATAAAATTTTAAAAAATAACAAAATCATTCAGCCATATTGATAAAATATTCAATGTGAAAATGATTCTCTCAACTATATAAAAATATAGACTAACTCGAAACCGAGCATTCAATATATTTTCCCAGGCTTCAGCTGACGTTTAGTATATACAGGGTGTATCTAAATAACACCGAAAAAATTAAAGGGGTGATTCTGTGATGAAAATTAATGTGAGTGTTTGGTATAAAATTTTTTGAAAAACCCTCCCCGGAAAAGTTACACCCCTTCGAAAATAAAAAAAAAATTACATTTACGAGAAAAAAAATCTAATGCAATGCATTTTCAAAAAGATGAGCTAACGCGAGTATATTTTGCGTCAAGTCTAGTGGCCTGTGCTTTGCATAAAAACAATAATACTGACACTAGGATTGTGTAATGTCATTTTCTGTCACCCATCTTATTGTTTCACAAGTTTTATGATTGTGTATTGTAGGAAATATTAGTTGATTGAAAATATGAATGCATATTCGAATTTTGAAATGGCAGATATGCATTTTACATACGGTCGTGCTAACGGTAATTCATTGGAAGCGCAAAGACTTTATGCTGAACAGCACCCACAGCGTAGACACCCCATCATACTACGTTCACAACTATTCACCGACGCTTGCGGGAACGTGGTAATTTTGAAAAAAGAAGTTATGATTCTGGTCGTACTAGAGAAGTTAGAACTGCAGCTGTAGAAGAAGCCGTACTTAATTCAATTGAAGAATTCCCAGAAACTAGTACCTGGAGAATAACTCGTGTCCTACATGTAAGCCATTCCGTTGTTTTTAGAATTTTAAAAGCTCAAATGTTGTATCCCTATCATCTTCAACGGTTGCAGGCGTTAATGATTCGAGATTTTTTACCCCGTGTGATTTTTTGTCAGTGGCTTATTAATATGATTGGCCAAGCACCACAGTTCTTAGGTAATATTTTATTTACTGACGAGGCGCCTTTCTCAAGAGACTGTATTAGAAATTTTCACAACAATCACCTTTGGGCTGACGAAAATCCTCATGGCTTTTTTGAAGGAAATCATCAGTATCAATTTTCATTAAACGTGTGGCTCGGAATTATTGATAATCATTTAATTGGTCCCCATTTTCTTCCGCTACGATTAAATGGTGAAGCATATTGTCATCTCCTTGAAGAATTACCTGTTCTTCTTGAAGAGGTTCCCATTCAAATTAGGCAACATTCATGGTTTATGCACGATGGTGCACCAGCTCATTTTAGTATACGTGCAAGAACTCACCTGGATGAGGTGTATGCCAATCAACGGATAGGTCGAGGAGGACCTGTAAACTGGCCAGCCCGCTCCCCTGACCTTAATCCTTTGGATTTTTGCATATGGGGATATCTGAAATCTTTGATATACACAAACCCAGTTGAAAATATCGATGATCTGCGAAACCGCATTGTAGCAGGGTGTGAAACTATAAGAAATTCTTCAGGAATATTTCATCGTATACGCAATTCTATGAGGAAAAGAGTAGATGCTTGGATTGAAGCTGAAGGCGGTCATTTTCAACATTCGATATTCGACAGGTTTTTGTTCATTGTTTGTTCACTTTTGTTTTTAGTTGTAGAAGTCTCATAATCATAATTTGGTTGGCTGTTGTTTAATAAAATGCTATTTTACATGAGCTTATTTATTTTTTTCTCATAAATGCTCAAGTTTTCGAAAAAAACTTGTGGAGTTAAAAAAGTTAGTCAATGAATTGGGCTTTTCAGTCATACTTTTTTAAAGAAAAAAAATTCATCTAAAAAAAAGTTGTAAGAAAAAATATCTTAGGGGTTGAAATAATCAACCCCTTCTAAGCATACTTCAGGGTTGAAAAAATTTCAAAAAGTGTACTCTCATTGACAGATGATGTTTACCAAGTTTCGTGTCTTTAGCTTGATATACAGGGAAAATAAAAAAGAAAAACCATTTTTTTTTTTAATTTTCGAAGGGGAACTTTTCCGGGGAGGGTTTTTTCAAAAAATTTTGTACCAAACACTCACATTAATTTTCATCACAGAATCACCCCTTCAATTTTTTCGGTGTTATTTAGATACACCCTGTATATAGAGCCATCTAGCGGATTGCTACCTAGGTTTGATCATTAATTATTTCAATATTGTTTATTGATTATTCGTCCAATATTCAAATATCAATAATGGTAATAGGTATAATTTCAACATTATTATTCTATTATTTTTATCATATCATAATTGGTTTGCAGATATCGTGACAATTTCAAGTAATAAATGTTAATATGATGATATTGGATGATATTGGTGGAACAATATTCAACTAATGTGCAATCAAACTTGAAGATTAAATTTTGTTTTCTATATCTAGAATCGCTTTGAGATGAATAGTTGAATTGCAGTATTGATTCCAGAAGCTGAAAACAATATAATTAAACAATATTTTTGCTTTATATAAGATGATGAAAATTATTCAACCAATGTTTTCCCAATATTAAATGTGACAATCCGCAGTCAGAATAGGTTGAGCCAATGTTCCACTAATATTATCAATATAAAATAGTTTTTTTTCTATTCCCCCGCATTGAATCAATACTATTTTAATATTTACAATATTGCCATACGAGCACAATAGACAATCAAGATTCATGCAACAAATATAAGGTGCTACCTGGAGTTGGTCAAAGAAGAACAGTTCGATAAATGTCGATATCTCATACAAATTTTGAAAAGAACATATTTCTTGTTGTTTTCGAATGGATTTGATTAAAATGCTTTTCATTTAACCTGTGGTATGTAAACTTTTTCTACAGAAAAATATTTTAGTTTGCGAACTGAATTGGAAAAAAGAAGAGTATTCAGAAGTATCCACAGACTTCTTTGAGGAATGTAAAAGGCACCGGAAACAAGTGCCAATAAAATTATTGAAGGGTCCAGTGGAAAAACGAGTTTCCGCTTTCTATAAAGTTGAGAAATGTGAAATCCAATGTGGGAGTATCATAGTTTTTTCACTGTGCTGCGTACTTTCTACCGCAGGTTTTTATGGAATCTCATTGTCCCCTGTAAGATTTGGTATGCTGATACTTCATGCTACAAGCTAATAGTTGCCGCTAAAATGTTGATTTCTGTAAAAAAAGGAACCTCATCGCTTTTCCACTGGACCCTTCAATTATTCTTGCCTGGGATAACACCATTTTAAGCTGTAGTAAATATTTTCAACGTGTTGAAACTTCCGCAAAGTTGAAAACTGCAGAATTCCACTAAGTTTGCGAAAGGTATCTCTTTGAAAGGATTTTGATATCAATCATTTGAGGAAGAAGCAAGGCAAGATCTCACCTGAGCAATGAATCAACAGAAGAGAAAAACCACAGCACATGAGAAGGATCATGCTGAAACTCGCCAAGTTCCAGAGTAAAAACTATTCACAACAAATACCCCAAAAAGTCAAACTTTCACATATTTCAGCACACAAACCAACAAGACATTCCAAACGAGGCGGCAAAGCGAAAAATTGTCATCAAACCGCGGCGCAAGAATTAAACCATGCGGTACACTGGGAACATTATTCGCCGAAAATTCCCCCGGAACATTTCCGCATATATCACGCACCACGAGACGCTCAACGCCGGGACGTCTTGTTAACTGCGATCCAGTTGGCTAGACGGGGCTGATGACATGCGCGCCCTCTGCACAATCCCGCTTGATGTAGGTGTGCTTGCCAAATATACATACAGGATCAGGATAGCGACAAACGGTAAATAATCTATATGATAGATATGTTTTGGAGTGGTGATGAATGTAGTCGTCTTGGCTGGGTCTGAGAGGAATCATCGTCCTTGACGACTTCATGGGGATGCGAGAGAGTTCACGACTGTTGTGGAATAGTTTCGGGTGGAGTTGATCTTGGGTTGCTGGTAATCCGGCTGTGAAGTTGTTCGCGGTATTGAAGTTCAAGGGTTGATTCTGGTGTAAATCCCAACTAATACGCGTGAACTAAAGGATTGCTAGATCATAAGAAATAGTGAATAATAATGACAGACAAAGTGTAGCTCAAGCGAATTTGAAAGAGGAATGTTCAAAATGGACCATTTTCGTTAAGGAATAAACTGGTCTCGCATTTATTTCTACCGTTTAGGGATCCTTAAATATTTATGACATTACTTTTACTTATTCATGAAGACCATCACAAAAGAAATATATCGGTGCACCACCAATTTATTCTTTATAGTGTAGGAGCGCTATACTTTCATCTTGAAACGGTTCAAACCTAGTACAATTTTGATGTTTTTTTTTTTAATGATGGCAATGAAAAACACTTCTAGATGACCGTAACGAAAGAAGCGATGGTGTGAACCAATTAACTATTAAGGTGTATTGTGAGGGTGTTCAACCAGTTAGACTAAGCTGAAAAAGTATACAGAGTTTGCATCATATTTATTTTATTTCAAAATTCAATTTGGGCGTGAAGTTGTGCTTTGAAGTATATGAAAAATTACATTCTCTGGTGTGGTCACGTGACTATCAATACCTGCCCAAAGTAATATTTTTTTCAAAATAATCGTATGTTATATCACAAGATATTTATTCAAGATATTTATATTATCAAATTATTTTGATCATGATTATGGTTGGAAAATAGTTGAATGCCCAATGATTTAATGAAATCTCAATACCGCGAAGCGGTCGAGAGGTTTTATTTTGGAATAACTGTGCATGAAATTATTTATCAAAAAGCACAATCATGCAAAAAATATTTTAATTGTTTAATCCCTTAAAATTTATAGGTAGTTTGATATACCACAAGAATATTTCTTGAATGAGGTAGAACCCATTAGTGCATGAAGTTGAAAATGTAATTTTTATGTGAATTTTTTTCAGTGAAATATTCAAATAGTCGATAAAAATCACTTCAAAATGTTCAAATGTAATATATTACTTTTTGATACAGTGTTATCAACCGTCCCTTAAGAGGGACTCCATGCAAAATGAACATACATGAATATAGCTTTCAAACTAGTATTTCACTTGGCATGGTGCATTTCAAAACAAAATTTCGGGTGAAGTCCACAATCACATTTGAAGCAAATGAAATTGCTCTTCTTCTTACACACTTGACATCTCCTATCGGTTTTGTTGTACCTTATCATATGTCCTATATTGTCAAAACTTGAAGCGACTTGGTGAGGCGAGGTGGTTTTTCCTCTCGTTGGTTATGTGCCATATGATTGAAGAAAGCTTAGAGCAATACATCTGCGAAAAACTAATAAAGAAACGCAATTTGAATCAACTGGTATCAGCTTCTTCATTAGCACCCAAGCATTTGATACACTTGCATCTAGCAAATATGACACTATTGGCCAGTACCATTTTCTCTGTCGCATTCTGTTTCCATATAACGCTATAAGTCCGTCCATTTTGTCTACTCCTCCCATATATTTATTGTAGTTGGTTCTATTTTAGGCTGAGTTATCTGTTTTTTTTGTTTTGGATTCCTTACACCATTTAGTAGTCATAACATGTTGTTGTTGTCAAAATTTGTTCCCATTGTGACCACTTTGTTGTCCTTCCACTGTACAAATGTAACATTTTCACATGAGACAAAGTGAGAACTTCTTCTCGGTTTCGGTTTCCAGGTTTTTGCATCAGGAAAAGGTCATTTCTCAGTACGGTTTTCTCGAATCGTACCTGTAGCACATATGTTATATTCCGATAGGTGATTCAATAAATTCAGACTGGTGAAATAATTATCAAAAAAAAAAATTGTGTCTGTTATTCGGCGGAACTTCCGACTTTTCTAATAAAGACATTACAACGTCTCCGCCAAGTCCAAATCGCTTTTCTGAATCGGATTTTCCTGTGTTAACCTCAAAAGATATCATGTACTATTGCATATTGCCCAATTCTTGTAGATAGATAGATAGATAGATAGCTTTTATTTGACCACGTTATGTAGGGTTACATTTGTAGCAAGTCAGGTAAAAATATAAAACAGTGAATACATTGGTTAAAATAACATGCAATAAAACCTAAAGAAAGAGAACGAAAACAAACAATTACAATATATAAATATACAATATATACAAATATATACACACAAACCCACACTTGGACAGTAATCAACATGTTTAAAATGCAGGATCCAGTTTAACATAGGGAGTCGGCCCTATATTCATTCAGACTGTAGTAACATTTTGATGTCAGTTGAGCTCTGATAGTTGTTTTGAACGATTGAAAAGGTAATTTTTTGATTGTTGATGGTAGAATGTTGTACAGTTGTACATCTAGGGAGTTAGAGGAAGATTTCATTGATTTGATTCTTGCAGGCCTTATGAGACCAGCTGATCGTGTATTGTAATCATGAAATTGTGAGTTGGTGTTGAAATCATTCTTACTTTCATGAATTTCAATGAGAGATTTGTAAATGAATAGTGTAGGAAGGGGCATTATTCCCAGTTTTTTTAATATCGGGCGGCAAGTGTCCCTGAAACCTGCATTCGCCACAATTCTAACAGCTTTTTTCTGAAACTTGAAAACTTTGTCTGATGAGGTAGAGTTTCCCCAAAGAACAATCCCGTAGCTGGCATGGGAGTTTAATAAAGCATAATACGCTGTTAGTAGAGTTGATTCACTGACTATGGTCTTCAATTGCCTTAGGAGAAATATATATGATGATAGTTTAGAACAAAGTTCATGAACATGGTGAGACCAGTTTAAAGTATCGTCTAGTATGATTCCTAGCAGTTTTACTTTATCCCCTTTTTTCATTTTATTATCCACAGGAAAAATCAAGTTTTGTGTTTTTTCTTTGTTCAACTTCAGAAGGTTGCCAGTAAACCATTTCTCAGCTTGACTTTCCATGAGCTTCATACTTGCAATGAGATTTTGACAATTTTCATTTGAGCATATGAGTGTGCTGTCATCGGCAAAAATTACACATTTGTTGGGCAGAATATGATAGAAAAAATCATTAATGTATATTATGAAAAGCAGGGGACCCAATACAGTCCCCTGGGGCACTCCTGCTTTCATCAATTCAAAATCAGATACATCTCGGCCAAGAACCACACATAGTTTTCTGTTGTTCAGGTAGGATCTCAATAAAGAGAGTGTAACTCCTCTCACACCGTAGTCAGAGAGTTTATTGAGTAGAATATGATGAGAAACGCAGTCGAAGGCCTTGCTCAAGTCGCAGAGACTGATTGCCGTCAGCCGTCTTTCATCAAAGCCATCGACAGCCTCTCTAACCACTCTAGCTACCGCTTGAGTTGTGGAACAGCTTTTACGGAAACCAAATTGTCACTCGTTCAAGAGATTTCTAGTCTCAAAGTATACCTCCAATCTATTTTTCAAAATTGTTTCGAAAGTCTTACCAAATATGGGTATAATTGATATAGGCCTGTAATTTTCAAAATTTTCAAAATTTTCAAAATTTCCCTTTTTAAAAATAGGGATGATTTTGGTAACCTTCAATTCATTAGGAAAAACACCTTGAACTATACATGCATTATACAGTGTGGTTGATGGCTCAACTAGAAAGTATACTGATTCCTTTATTATTCTGCTGTTCAGATCGTAGAGGTCAAAACAGCTGGAGTTTTTCAGCTGAGTAATAGAGTTGAACACTTCAGACTCAGTTATGGGTTGAAAATAAAACGAACCAGATAGTTTGGGTTTCAACTGGTCATTGATAGAAGGGAAGTCAGAATTGTACTTGGTAGAGGCTGGTAATTGTTGAATTATGATTTCCGCAACTGTGGCAAAAAATGTATTAAACTCTTGAGATGTGATATTCCCACTGATTTTGTTGCTGTTCTGTTTGTTTCTCTCAAAATTTATCAATTTCCAGCTATCTTTGATTTTATTATTTGAGTTCAACAAAAAATTATCGTAGATTTACGTTTGGCTTCATTTATAGATTTTTTGTAATCTTTATTCAGCTGTTTGAATGTTTCCCGATGGGAGGGGTCATTAGATGAATCGGCAATGGTTTTAACTGAGTGTAGGGTATCTCTCTTCTGTTTCAGATCTTCACTGAACCATTTCACTGGTTTGTATCCAGTACCGACAAAAACTCTTTTGAGAGGAAAGTGATTTGTACTAATGTCTGGAAAGTATTGATTAAAAACTTCACCATATTTGACACTGTGCTTTCGGAGTTAAAGATACTCCAGTCGGTCGAGTGTAGGGATAATTGAAGGTTATGTATGCCTAAAGGAGTTATTTTTCTTCGGAAGGTATGGTTCTTACCTTTTGTGTGAAAATCACGCAGAGTTATGAATTGAGCATAGTGGTCGGAGAGGCAGGGATCGATAACCCCTGTTTCATAGTCAGTGGACAAATTTGTTAATATATTGTCAATACATGATTTAGATCCATTAAACACTCTAGTATACTCAGAAATGGTGACATCAAGTCCAAAGCTGTTTGTGAGGCATATAAGGTTTGCCAAATTGCTTGACGGCTTATCGAAATGAATATTGAAGTCTCCCAATAAGATTATCTTATTGAATTTAATGAAATGAACGTTAGGCATTCTTCCAATTTACTCATGAACACACTACAATCGTTGATACATGACGACCTATATATCGTTACTACAGCAATGTGAAGTGGCAAAAGTTCAATGCAGCATATTTCGATGTCACGCTCAACACATAGTGCTTTGAGACAAAAGGGTTTACATTCAACTTCATTTAGCCAATGTTCAAAGATACACAAAACATTACATTTTACTTTATCAAGAAAAAGTGATATTCTGTCAACTTTGTTTGCTAAGTTTTGAATATTCAAATGAAGAATTTTCATCTGGTCAACTTGTTGAGAAGTATTACCCTGTTTCTGAGGGAGGTGGTTTTCTTTTGAGAAAAAAACGATTGACATGCGCTCCCATGGGCATTGTAGAGTCGGACCAAACTTTGTCCATATTAGTGGAGTTTATGGATACTTTGAACGAGGAATAGTGTTCTGGATACATCGATTTAATTTTCTCAATCACTGCTTCAGGAAAGGTACCCTTGATGTCATCGTAAAGACCTTCTATTGTAGTGTTGGGTTTGAGCTTATATACATGCAGTGAGCACTGTTTAGCCATTGCTTCACTAAAACAGTTGTACCCGAAACGGATTGGTTTTCACTTTATGTATTGTTTCGCGTAGTGTTTACCATAGCTGGGAATCATGCTTTCATCAATTGATAAGGCTTCTTCTACTCCTCCGTGGTTTTTGAAATTTCGATTCATAGCTTCAAGTAGGGGACGAATTTTATAAAGATTGTCATTACGATCAATTTTAGCATTATCATTGAAGTGAAGATGACGTAATAACATTTCATATCCATTCAGATGCATACTTTTCCTCAAAATGTCTGGTATATCTCCTGTAGTGTTCCAATACAATCTCTTGTTAGGGTATTTTGCATAACCTGAGAGAAGCATTCGGTCTAACAAAACATAAAGTTCTTCTTTCGTGAAATGCAGTTCTTTATTTTTTTGATGTCCTTATTGGTTTGTCTCTTGTATAATTTTAGTGGTGAGATTTTCATCAAATAATAAAAGGAACAAACTTCAGGATTCTTTGCAGATTTAGCGTCTAAAGAAGGATCTCGCAACACATGTTTTATTTACCGAAAAATTCGGAGGATTTTCAGACCATTTGTGTAGTTTTTTCGTTTAATGCCTTGTTCATTTTTCTTATCATCGGAAGCAAGACTCGGAACAGGTTTTGGAAATAGCCGAGCTAGAGGAATGAGGTCATCTGTCTTCTTCCGTGTCTACGCCTGGATCATCAGGAATTCCTACATATACGTCAAGATGATCATATTCATTGGTACCCTCTTCTCTTTCTATCAGTGAAAGCAATTCATGTAAAGGCAATCTGTAACAAAATCTACATAAGTATTTTGTCTATTTTGCAGAGAGTCCCTTATAAGGGACCATATAAATTTTCATAATTATCATTGTGCCATGATTATTTATTTCTTCAACAAAAATTCTATGACAATTCTAGTAATGACCACCATATAATTCAAAAATTTCAAAGTTATAGCTTTAGCCAGTTTTGAGAAAAAAAAATAACAACTTACCCGCCATTGCGAGAAGAGTAAAGCTCCGGATCCATCGTCACACATAAATACTAATCAACTGCAATCCTCGATTTCTAATGATCTACTGATTCTTATGTTCCCTGGTAAACATTGAAACCTCATTATCAAGCTATAAATATATTTCTTACATGTGGTTATGCATAAACATAGGCGTCTCTATTAAGGGACTCGATGCACTAATGGGTTAAAACAAACAACAAAGAATTTTATTGATAATGAACACCGACATTTTCCTTTCTTCTTGAACACAATTTTTTATCTTTCTAGTGTTCTGATGCACAAAAGCCGAACTACTGACCTAAATTACTGATTTACTGATTCAAAGTTTTGGGGCCATTTCGACTTGAGCTTGTAGATTCTCAACTGAAATTATTTGCCCGTCGCTTGAACATATTTGGGGTAGACATTGTGTTTTCTACTTTATTGAATATTTTCGCAATTTAAACTTTCGAATTTGACCCATTCCAATCTTGAAAGCTTTTCCAAATCTTCAAAAGAAGATATCAATCTTCATTTTTGCTCTCATAAATTCTCGACACCCCCAACGAACAAGGCAGGAACTCAAGATACGTCCGTTTTGAGATAGTCACTTAGGCACACTCTGCTAAAAAATAGGATTCTTTCTGTATTATGGAAGTATCTCTAAGACCCATAGATCCAAAATTATCTGAGAGGAAAAAACAAGTAACTCTCACCCCTTCACAGTGAAAAGGTGGTATCTTAGGTTTCGCCTAATAAATCATTATCAATTCTCAACACGAAGATGAGATCAAAGCAGTTGGTCGATTCACCTCTTCATTCTCCTGATAATATTTTATGATTTATTTTGTAGCTAGGCGCAATATGCTTGTTATTCAACTTATGTCATGGGGAATGGAATAAAAAGATGGGTTCCAATATACGTTCAGAATTTCACACGTTTCAATACAGTGGAGTTTTTGAAAGATCTATGAAGCCGTAAATTTGAATACATTCACAGCCTGGAATGCTCCAATGAGGATCGTGTGCATCACACAAAAAAGTGCTCTATAGTTAACAAATAACCTCAAATTAATGACACACTTGCAGTTTTATCAACAGCTGAGAAATATCACCAATCGCATTGTGATGATACTTGAAAGAAGGGCCTACTTGGAATTCAGACTGAAGAATATTAAACGTCTTTGGAAGAAACTGAACAATATATACATATTTCAAACGGTGAAAGTATAATCTCCGAGCATCATGTAAAACCTAAAAAGTTAATGAGTACTTCTACAGTAGTATCCCATATAATAGAATAGAATTTATTTGACCAAGTTACAATTATGTTTTTGTCAATCTAGTACGAACTGTTGATCAAAATTCATAAAAATTGATTGATATATACAATTGAAATATCACAGACAAAATTTTCATAATCGATTCTTCATAATCTAAAAGTTACGATTTAATTTTTATAGGTATTTCATTTATCAATTTTTAATTTTTACTGTTGAAATAACATTGATTATAAAAAACCTTCAGAAAACTATTGGGCCGTACAAGGAGACAGATAGAATAGAGTCCGGGTGTCTAATCACGTTCATCTGCAATTCATATACCAATAACAGAGGCAAACACACTTTTTTAGCCTTTTATTCTCCCACCCACACACACTGTAGATTATTATGGCGAACACCTGTAAGAAAACCAGTACTTGCCTGGCTGATACCGCGACGTGTATTGGATTATATCAATTAGAAACTTTAGTAATGATCCTCAGTGCAGGGGACACGATACAATTACTCCCTGTAACTGAATAGCAGAATTTTGTTCCGAATCGGCCAGGGAGGAGGTTTTTCCGCTCATCACTACAAGGCTGGGTCAATAAAGACAACTTTGGAGCTATCTGCTCCCCGTCCGAATCATCAATCGCTCTGGCTATTTTGATACTCTACTCTCACGCGATGAAACGAGGTCTAGGCCACTTCACTTTTCGAGTAGAACAGAAGCACTCCGAGTTTCCGGGTTGACAAAATCATTCAGAATCTGAGCACAAAGCTCAGAGTTTCTTGGGAGATCGTTAAATAACGAAAGTCGTGGCAGACAGATGTTTTATCGTTTTTTATACATCCATCTGAAGTGTAGCCAGAGTGAATCTCATTAGACTTCATTGTGAATATGTAATAGTGGTATTTGATGGATACGAAAAGGAAACTACGAAAGTAGCAGAAATAATTCATTTCCAAGTTAATACCTCATATTAACATTATTCAAATGAGATCTTAACAAGCATAAAATTAATCGTTTCTACAGCACCCTATTAACTATCATTCAATGTTGTTGTGACAGCTGAGGATATTGACGTGTTAGTCATGTCAATCGCTTCAACTCCACAAGATGAAGAAATCAGTAAATTGATGGTTGTAGCCACTTCTATATGTTCATAGCATAATCCAAAAAAATTACTTCAATTCATCGTAGGTTTTTTCCGTTTTCAAAGGAGTCATGTTTTGGTTCAACTTTTAATTGAAAATGTTCCTCTTCACAACATGAATCCCTTCCAAGAGAGTTTATTCTATACAATGGAAAATACCGACTAATTTGTCTTTCAGTCGCAGATGATTCCACAACTGACTTTGTGAACATCCTGTTCATATTTTCAATAAAATCAAGTTTTGTTCTGTTTGTACATTATCAAACGAAAGCGATACAACAGAAAATAACTCAAATAAGTGCATCATATGGACAAGTTCAAGTAATCTACAACAAATTAGATATTGGAGAGCTGGCAATTGGCCTTTTTTTATTCGTCTCGTGGTTTCGACACGCTTGATCCTGAATTATTTTTGTCGACAAAACATGATCACTAAGGAATAGGATGGATTTTACCCATCACTAAAAGAAGGCATTTTTCTGTTAATGTGGAAAACATTTATTCTTGAAAATTTGATATTTATCTTGGATAATTCCACAAGGAAGTATTCTAGGGCCACTGCTATTCCTTCTGTACCTGAATGGCCTTTCGTCTGACAGATAGGAGGGAAGACTGTCCATGTATGCTGATGATACAACCACCTTTGTGTCTGCAAAAGCCACAGATGATCCTAATATGAAATCAAAGGTGGTTTTAGAGCAACTGTCTACTTCTCACCGAGGGAAGTGAACAATGATTCTAATAATGGAAAAAGTACAATTTATAGCTATTGAAAATAAAGACACCATTATAGATAGCGACATGAGTTGGAATGATCATATCAACTACATCTGCTCCAGACTGAACAAACGCCTTTCTGCAATTTTGACCATTGAGTGAATATTACTATTTTGCAGCCGTTCATTCAATAACGTCATATAAAATCGTGGGGTCAAGCTCCTCAGACAATTTGATCTAGGTTATGACAAAGCTTGTAGAGAAACCTCCCTATCAGAAAATATCCATACTCGGGATAAGTATTTCCAAAATATTACTAACTTAATACTATCCGTCGATATATTGCAAACTGTTTGAAATATTTCGATGTGAATTCATATCCGAAAATGTATAGTAGAAAACAACTATAATCATTATTTGAAGAAAATCACAATATGCCACCGAAGGAAATCAAATCTATTGAATCTACCGAACACTTCTAAAATAAGATTGAGTCTTGTTTGATACCGAACTGCTTTTATAATCACGACGAATTCGTTACTTACCTACTACAAATCTCACTAAATTCCACCTTTTTCTTGTTG
Source organism: Chrysolina oricalcia (assembly GCA_944452925.2). Classification (NCBI taxonomy): domain Eukaryota; kingdom Metazoa; phylum Arthropoda; class Insecta; order Coleoptera; family Chrysomelidae; genus Chrysolina; species Chrysolina oricalcia. The sequence continues at coordinate 60,847,276 of OX101814.2, forward strand.
TACGTGTACCATTAACATTTTTTTATTAATATGCCCTATTTACTATCATGTGAAGCTTCTGACGCTTATGCATTACATTGTAATTGGCTTGCAAGTAGTTAATGAATGAATGAATGAATCTTTTTCTCACCAAAGTAGATGAATATAACGTTATCTTTATACTTGAACGGGAAACATTTATTCGAAAACGTTGAATCAGTTATTCATAATGAAAATATTACTGTCAAAACCAAGAAATAATAATCAAAATTATCTCAAAAATTCACTTCCAAATACGTAGCTCATTTTCTACGAATTTGATGAAGGAAAATAAATCCCTCCTGTCTCAAACTGTATGGTCGATGAAATACACAAACAAGATAATCCCAAAAACGGGTGGTTTCGTATAAAGAAGTCAGCTTAATATAATTAGAAATACGACTCAACAAGTTGGCGTTATTAAAAATTGCTTCCAATTCTGTCTCCAGCCACAATTCAGAAGTTAGAAAACAACATCTTGAATTTTCCTATGAACTAATATATCCTCAAGTCAAAAAATCAGAAACTATAAGAGGTTTGTAACCTTGGGAGACGAATGTGTAATACTTCAGAGGGAAAAACTCAAAAATTGAATTTAGGCCGCATGCCAGGTTATCTAATTTCCCTTCCAGTTCCAAAGAGAGAATAAACAAAATGGAAAAATCTAGATTTCTCAAGCCCAATTGTCCAGAGTGTAACAGTGTTCATGTGGAACAATGTGTATGTTATTTCTCAAAAAGATTCGCTGAACATGAAAGGTTGAAACCATTCTTTGGAATGCAACCACAAGTTTCCGAATCTGAACGATACGCAAATTCTACACTATGTATGCGAACAAAGGTTGAAAAATCGTTTATTTAGAATCCTCAGAGATTAATTAACATGCACATTGTGGAAGAAACCTGCTGAATTATCAACTGGATTCGATCTATACACCGGTTCACCAACATTGTCGTACGTAAAAATGGTACAGCCATTAATGACCGTTAGTCACTGATGCAGTATTTTCATTTTTTATACCTAACATCTCAAGTCCGAAAAAAGAAACTGTTCGTTTTTCCGTCACCAGGCTGCACCCGCACAGGCAACCCTCAAAAGTCTTCAGCAGACTTGTACGTGCTGGCAACACGAGCTAATAGTTTACAACCTATCCATAAAAAAGAACAATTAAAATAAAAATGTTATGCTTGCATTAATTTTTTCCATTTCTTTGTCAGCTCATTCATTTGCCGACAACAGTAATTACACAACATAAGATACATAATGATTTTATGCAATTTTCATTAATGATCGTTCATTTTCTCAAGCATCATTTAATGTCGATTAAAGTTGATAACTTGTTTTTCCAAACCCTTCCAACAATCCTTGTGAATTGAAACAAATGATATTCTCTATTCCATTTGAAACATAATCAGATGGTTTATAACAACGATAATGATAACTACTGACTTGATCAATAATTGATGATCAATTCATTTTGTGGAAATTTATCTTGAATTACTGAATGAAGAAAGCTTCTGTATAATTTCTACCTAGTGAATGATAATCCCAGTTTTGAAACCTCTATTGACCAATAAGATTTATGTAGCTCTCCGCTTTTGGATTCGGAATTTTTGAAAACATTGTTGGCCCTCCTGATAATCGGAATCAAAGTATAGAAATTGATTTCACATTGTTTTATTTTATTTTGTGTCAATATGTTTTTATGATTAGATATATACTATTGTATTTTTACCATTTTTTAATATTGTTATATTTGTATTTTACCTATTTTACTTATTTAATTTTTTATCTTTACCTTATTCTATAACTATTAATTTATGTGTTTTTATAATTGGACCCACTTTATCTTATTGTTTACAATTTTGATATTGTTATATTTATATTCAGACCTTACGATTTTTATCTTTACAGAGTTATTTAACTCAAAACCATTGTTTTAATATTAACTGTATTGATGCAGATATATTAGGTTTACTATTGTCCATACTTATACTTTTCATCTCAAAACAAGTGTTTTACACTTATTGAGACCGTTGGTATTTATTTCACATTATTGTACATTGCTGAATTGTTATTCTTGTTTTTTTTTATCGTGAATAAATATCTTTATTATTATTACGAAAAGATTGAAAATATATAAAAATTTGATACCAGAGTGAAGTAGGTACTTTTATTAGTGATTATATTCTCAAGATATTCACGTAATCTGACCAATCATAAATCAAAGAAAACTTGTATTATCGCGAAAACACCAGCTGTCTCTCAACACGGATTGGTCTATCAGCGTTGGTGTTTTCAACGATGTAACCTAGATGACAAAGCAAAGTTGGACATTTTGACAGATCATAATTGTAGGCGAAAACGTCAAAATGAGTCGTATCGAAACTATATAATAAATTATTGATAGTTCCCAAGTAGCACACATATATTGGTAAAATATTGGTACAATATTGTGAACATATTGGCGAAATATTGGAAATGCAATATTGGCGAGAAAAAAAATGTGAACATTCGGCGATATTGGTCCAATATTACTTGAATAATATTGGCAAAATATTCTTGAACTAATATTGGCCTCGAAATGTTCGTCGATATTGGTACAATATCGCTGATACAATATTCTGACAATATTGGCACAATATTTAAAAGTTATATTGTCGAGAAGTAGTATGTGAACATTTTGCGATATTGGTCGAATATTGTTTGAATATTTTAGAAATAGTTTTGGTGGAATATTCTTGAAGCAATAATGGCCTCAAAATATTTATTGATATTGGTACAATATTTATCGATATTGGTACAATATCATTTGGATATATTGGTGGATGTCAATATACCTTGGTAAATTATTAAATGTCCTTTAGTTGATGAAGGTGAAACCAGAGTCTGTCTTTTGATCGCCATAACCACCGAGTGAGCTGTCTTGAAAACAAGGTAAAGGAAGTATTTAATATACTTTCGTAGGTTTTAGAAGACGTTGTATGTGTAGAGCCATCTAGCGGATTTTTATCTAAGTTTGATTATGATATAATTTCAATATGTTTCATTGAATATTCGGCCAATATTCAAATTTCATCTCATTCTAGATGTAGGAAACAATATGAAGACAATATTGTTTTAACGATATCGATAAATATTATTGAACCAATATTGACCCAATATTAATTCATAAGATTTGTTGAATATTGGCGAAATGATATTCAACCAATGTGTAATCACACTTGGAGATACATTATAGTTTTTATTCCTAGAATCGATATCAGGGGAATATTGGCATTGCGATATTTATTGTAGATGTTAAAAACGATGTGAAGACAATATTGTTTTATCGATATTGGTAAATATCATTGAACCAATATTGACTCAATATGAGTTATTACAATTTGTCAAATAAAGTGGAAATGATATTCAACCAATATTCTAACAAACTTGGAAATACAATATAGTTTTTCCCCTATAATCGATATGACTGGAATATTTGGATTGCAATATTTATTCTAGGTGTGGAAAACAATATATATCCAATATTGTATTATCGATATTGGTAGAAATTATTCAACCAATATTGACCCAATATTTCGTGTGATAATCTACATTCAAAACTAGTTCAACCAATATTCCACCAATGTTATTAATATAATATTGTTTTTTTGAATATTCACCCATATTGGACCAATATTGAATTTTTATGTACAATATATCTATATTGGCCCAATATGGAACCAAGATTCAGCCGATATGATGTGCTACCTGGGTTATAATACATTTTTTATGATTATAGTTGATTGATTATGGTCATGATAAATAATTATTGATTGTTCATGTTTATAATAATACTTTCAATGATTCGTGAAATAGTCTAATAAAATTCCACTCGTGATTGAATTTATCTCATAAGTCTGTCTTTTATTTCTGAACTCAACTGAATTGTATCGGGAAAACTCATCCTGCAGACTTGTGTTGTTTTCTCGAAGTAATTCAGTTTCGTTCAGAAATAAATCGACAGACTTATCGCGAAAATTCAATCACTTGTGGTGCTACTGAAAAGTTCCGATATGCAATCGTACCCATCTTTGGAAAAAACAGTTTTTGCCAATCTTCGCAACAATAACACCACAAGTGTACCCATTTGAATTGAATGATTGGGTTTTTATCATGATTATCAATTCTGAACTACTTATCGTGAGAAGAATTGTCGGTATTATCACACAAAAAATAACTTTTTTCAAATACCAAATTCATATATTTTGACACTACTCGAATTTGACTAAAAATTTCAAAGATATAAATACCTATTCTAAATCATGTTCTTGGACCTGCGTAACTTTTTATGAGTGATGATTGAAATCGAGATATAATTTTTATTCCAATTATCGCCAACTCAACTCTTGTAAACCCAGAATATTAGTTACGAAGATGATGGTGGACAGGCGAAGCTGGTAGAAACAAATAAACCAGTCTAAGTGGAAATCAGAGAAAAGTTTTCTTTATTCATAATCACAACTTTATTCGATCAATTCTGTTATCCAGTGAAAGTAGCAAACAAAACGTTGGATACATAGTATCAAAATTATGTATGCATGAATATTGATACTTCATGATATGTTATTTATGAAGTTAATCCACTTTCGTACATGATATCATAAGCTGGTTTTCAAGAAGAATCAAATGCTCAACGCCAGGCTTCTTCTACCCACGACCCATTTCAGACAAACAGCCCTTTCGTTCAATCCCAGTTGACGTGGGTGCGTGTTTGACAAATATAACCTCAGGCGGGGGATAATCTTTGATAGATATATTTTGACAATTTAATGAACGTAGTTTAGTTGCCTGAATCCGATACGAATGTAACGACAATCAAGACTGCTAAATTCTGGTGTTAATGAGTCAAAGTACCTTGAAGTTCAATTACATACAGCTTTTATTACTTTCTACGAAAACTCAACCGGCTGTTGATCACTGATTGTTTTATTCTTGCAATAAATGTAATGCTGGGAGATGAATATAATATAGGTTTCGTTAAAAAAATAAGGGTATAGAATTTAGTAAGAAAACATGCACAGAAATTCTTGGTTCAGGACTACATTGAGTATTATCGGTTATAATTGCACAAGTGCATAGCATAAAAATCACCGATAAATTTGCAAAAAAGCGTGTTGTCTAAACGTTGCACGAGTTCATTTTCATATTTCAGTAAAACAGTCCGATTCCGAAGAAAAAAAACTCTTTTACAAATCAAAAAAAATGACAGAGTGCAATTTTAAAGCTCGAATGTAAAATTATCTGGTGATTTTCATGCACGAGTGTAATTTATCGGAATATTTCACGAATGAAGAAATATCGATTTTTTCCCTGAACTAGTGTACTGACAAATGCTATTATAGTTATTTATGCAACAAGTGTGTTACACTAATGACGTTTTATAATTTTACTACCAATATTATAGTATATTATATATATATATATATATATATATATATATATATATATATATATATACGGTAAAATCAAGTGCGAAGATGTACAACACTTGGATGTAAAAATAGAAACAAAGGAAGTCAACAACAGGAAGCCAACCACACATTTGTGGCTTCAGTTAGAAGACCTTGTGCTTACCACTTATTTTCCACTCATTTCATGAATTGCTTTTTTCTATTTGAAGTATCGAAACGCATTTTACATTTTTTCGAGCTTGGTAATGATGGTTACATCAACTGTCAGATGAACGTCAGACAAGAGGGGTGATATTTACAGATATTTAGCAAAGAAAAAGAATAATATCTGGATGTTGTGGTGCTATTTGTTGCCTTGGATGGTGAAGTTATCATGAACTCTAATTGGTACATGACTGGTTTCCCGGGCGTTTATAATTAAATTTGCTGGTTTAGTAAAGTGAAACATTTTCTATTGAAATTGAGAATGTTCCCCTTCCAACTTTCAGTCGAATATGATTCCACAACTGACTTTATGAATATCCTGTTTACATTTTCAATAAAATTATCAGTATATTGCATCCAACCTAGGAAAGAGTGCCAAATCATTTATAGTAGTCGAGGTGACAATAAAAGATGGGTACTCACCAAGCATGGTTTATACCAATAATCAAAAACATTCAATTTCAAGAGTAGAGAAATCATAATACCGATGGAAATACCTTTTTATTTTGTTTCATTAGGTGGCCTTGCTCTTGAATCTGTGATAATAGGAGTAACTTTCCATTTTGAGCGTTCGAGACGTGGTAGGTCCTGTAGTCAAAAGTTGGGTTCGAAGGTGAAAAATGATACATCGAATTTTAAATCAGAGAACAAAACTAGGGGATACGACACAAGAACCACTTATATAATTATTCAGCTAGCAATTTTGGAATCACCTATGATATAGTAGGGATATTATTACTGATTCGATTACCTCTTCAATGATGTATCACAAGTTATCCTTCCTTTTCAGAAAATCTGGGATATTGTCGCAAATATTTTTGAATTTTTTTTGTGCATTGATTCATTCATCTTGTTGCTTATTAATTCGACCACGATAGGAGTTCATTGTCATATACGACCGACCTTGAAATTGGCGAAGTCGCGTGACGAGATAATATCGTTGACTGAATGATATAAACATTTCCTTATATAAATAAAAGAGGAATGGAATGATAAAATAGTTTGGTAATATACTCCTATAGAGGAGAGAGCCCTAGCGCTTAGTTAGCCTTATATAGGCTAGGCCCCTTTGGCCTCAGCTGTAAGTATTGGTTTAGTGATGGTTTTAGGTAAGAGTTTTATTTGTTCCCTCTTATATTATTGAATGTCCCTTATTTTACAATGTGTATATAACTTTTCCCAGTATCCCTGTTGTTGTATAATAAATGTTTATATTCCATTGCTTCCCCTTGAGTTTCAGTAGTTACCATCTGAAGCTACACCCCAAGTCGCATTTCGTATAAGGGAAACAACCCCTTATACGACTCAGGATGCTACTCTAGCAGCCCTAGTCGCGAAAAAAAACAAATATTTTTTGCAAACGCAAAATGAATCTTCCACTGCCTTGTACACTTCCGATTGCAAAATTTTCACTTTTTGAGCTCAATACTGACATAATTTTCAGTGGTTGAAATGACAGAAAAGTGAAAATCAGTCAGCAAAATCTGTCATTATCTGACGGTCTATTTGTAAAAGTTTAAATTCCTTTTTCAACAGATAGTGAGACCCTTAAACTCATTATGGAACGCAATGGAATAAATTTTGCACTTTTTGAATCGTGAATAAGTGCCAATTTCCCGTCTATATCCTCCACATCCGAATACAATGCAATAACGGGTATTGCGTGTAATTACAAAGCGTGAGTGAATCAATCGATCCGATCACCCATTTTTAATAACAAAATTCTCTTATTGGACGTGTGGATTGAACCAATTTATCACATACCGATTGATTTGTCGAACAATTCCAATGAAAGTTACGTTTGCAGTCCTGATGAAAACTTCTAAATCACCGGAAAAATTATAGCCAATATATATTAGTATTCGGAATTTACGAGTCCAATAAATCGCTGGCTATATTAATTTTCTGAATTTAATGAAATTCGAGTAGTGCGGATTTTGGCTTTTTCCACCAATCGAATATTAATTATGACACTTTTATGGGCACCTCCGACCGACGATTTATCTGTTTTATGCATTATTCCGATAAATTATGCAGTCTTCGTGGTTGTGCGGGCGCATTCTAATTCGACGTTAACAGGCCGATATCCCAAAAAGTTATGATATCGCTTTTGACAGCCCAACGTTTTTTAATGGAATCGCTGCCGAATATATGACAATCAGTTGAATGGACGGGATAACTTTCCGGGCTCGTGAAGGAGAACCAAAAGAGGATTTTCCGGTTAAACGGTTTTCTGAACATGAATTATTTCCTGAGAACAAAGTCCACATGTAGATGAATAACTACAGGCCAATTTCTGTTGTTGTATTTTTCTGCGAGTTGCATAGAAAACTGTCATTAACCCTCCATTGGCAAACCCAAAGCATTCCTAGCAATATTGCCATCTTATATTTATAAAGTGAATCAGTAACGCAATTTTACACAGGCATTGTTTTTCGCGATCTTCAGACCCCATTTGATTGCGTCCTACATAAAATTCTTGCTAAAAAATCAAACTGGTAATGAATTAAAACTGAATACAAACAAAATTCAACATAACCTACCTATACCTATACCGGGTGTCCATGATATGTGGCTCGCCCCTATAACATTTTTGTTTTGGGAGATAATGGAATGAAATTTGGAGGATCGGGTTGAGGCATAAAACTGCATTTTTTGACAATCAAATCAACTTCACGCAAATTCCGGATTCACCGGAAGTGACATAAACTTTCGATTTTTAAATGGGACAACTGGTATATTTTCAGTTTTTTCGTCTCCCTATAACATTAGGAATACAACCATGTATTTCAATTCTAATTCAATTCAATTCATTCAATATTCATTATAATACAATATTTATCATTAGTACCATTCTCCAGTTGGTTTACAAGTTTAATCTCTGAAATAGCAATTTTTTTTTAACAAATGGATTTCTATATTTAGATGCATTACTGGAGTAGACTCACGCTAGGCTTTGAAGCCTGTGTTGTGATGTCTAAAACAGTAAGGCATTTACAGTGCATATTTTTTCCATGAATGGCATTTGATATTTTATGTTATAGCGGAGACAGTGAATAAAAAAAAAGTATAAACTTAAAATAAGATTAAGATGAAAATTAAGAATCGAATGAGATTGGACAACTCAAAAACGTTGATTCTGCTCACACAACATTTAAAATTTCGTGTGGAGTTATTGTGAAGTAAGTGGACAAACTTATTTATATGCACGAATTACATTTACAAATAGGTATGCGAATTCAGTGGAAAAGTGGAAATTTGTCTGAGTGATTTTGTACGTAATTCTTTATTTCTTTTTTGAATACTTCAAGGGTTTTTATATCTTTTAGATTTTTTGGAAGAACATTGAATATTTTTGGGCCATAGAAAGAAAAGAATTTCGTGTTACAGATTTATTGAAAAAGTCGGTTTGTACGTCCAAGTTAATTTTTGATCGAGTTTCTCTTGAGTGTTTTTGTGTGTATTTTTTTGTGAACGGAACATTCTCATTAGGCAGTTATAAGTGTACAGTGAGTGAACATTGAACATGTTGGTTTTACGATATAATTTTTTTTGTAGAAACAGTTTATCTTTTTTGAAAATTATTCTCAGTAAAATGTTTTGTGCGGTTTGTAACGGACTGATAGCTGCTTTGAATGTTGCACCCCATGCAGGAATACAATATTTGATAATAGATTTGGCAAAAGACGTTTAAAGTACAACAAGATTTTTTTTTGATTGTATGTCGCGTAGTTCATAAAAGGTGTGCATTAATACCCGGAGCCGTTTTGTAACGAAGTAATTATGTTCTGTCCATTTTAAGTGTTGGTCTAGTGTGACTCCAAGGTATTTTGTTGAGGTAGTATTATCTATGGTCTGATAGTCACAAGTGTTCTGATTACTACAGAGTGGTGTGTGCATTTTCAAATTAAACTCTTTTGGTTGATCACGGAGGGTGGGGGAAGAGGTCAGATACTTTGTCTTATCCACATTAAGCGATAACTCATTAATATTCAGCTATAAGTATATTTTCTGTAAGTTTTTTTCAGCTGCATTTTTTATTTCTTGCCATGATGGCCCCTTGTTAATTAGTACAGTATCATCGGCGTAGCATATTATATCGCCTACAAAGTTGTTGATTTTAGTTATGCTGTTAATATAAATAAGAAAGAGTACTGGTACCAAAGCTGTCCCTTGTGGTATACCAGTTTTTACAATTTGTTCCTCACTTATTTCGTTACCAATTTTCACCCGTTGGATTCGATTTGATAGGTAGTTTTTCACCATTACATATGCATTTCCTCGAAGGCCATAGTTATGCAATTTTTCCATCAATAATTCGTATCATTTGTATCATTTGTTACTTTTCGTAACCATTTTTGATTTTTATTTCAATTTATTTTTTACTCAAGAGGGCTATGGATACGTTCAAATTTGTTTCATTCCTAAAATGTATGGAAAAACATAACTTTACTGGTTTCGGTCAAAATGATTCAGCTATGTGAATTTGAACTTTGGAATTTTTATTACTATTTTTTTTTTCAAATGGCAACATGGTGGCTCATCGAAAACAGTAAAGTCATGTATTTCCAAATATTTTAGAACTGAAACTAGTTTTTTGAACGTATCCATAGCCCTCTTGAATTAAAAAAAATTAAAATAAAAAAATCGAAAATAGTTACAAAAAGTAACATATGATACATGGTTGTAATCTTAATGTTATAATTAGACAAAAAAACTGAAAATATACCAGGTGTCCCATTTAAAAATCGAAAGTTGATGCCACTTCCGGTGAATCCGGAATTTGCATGAAGTTGATTTGAATGTCAGAAAATGCAGTTTTATGCCTTAACCCGATCCTCTGAATTTCATTCTATTATATTAGAAAACAAAAAAGGTTATAGCCACATTCCGAGGACACCTGGTATATCAAAATGAAACGATCAAATTTGTTTGGTTCCAAATGGATCAAAAGCTATCCATTTGTGAAAAAATTGGCAAAACCATTTGCGTTATGAGAAGTTTAATGGCCATATTATTACCTGATGAAACCATTGTCAATCCTTACCATTCACTCTCCATGTCCCATATATCTCTCATATTCCGATACTTTGGGGAAACTTGTCAGAAGCAAAAAGAATGTTGCGATTGCAAAGAAGAGTTTTGACAGTTATTTCCAAACTGGGTTATCAGGAACACGTTGAAACAAAATAATAAAAAAAACTGATCACATCACCCTGTTTTTACATGTATCGAATTATAAATTAAGTCAAATTCAAAACAATTTCCGTTTCCATCACAACAAATCAGAATTGAATTCACATGACTGAATCACTTAACTCAATTATAACGGTAATATTTTATTAAATAAAACACCACGAAACAGTTAAATCTTGAAAACAGATTCGTTTACAAATTACATGAAGAATTCCTACATACAAAACGCTTTTTATAGTATCGACAAAGTTTAAGCATTTGACTTCATTCATTAATTTGTTAGGTCTGAATCTATAGTTCGCGAAGTTCATAAGGGGTTTTCCTTAAATAGCGCTTTTACAACGTTTTCATGATTTATATTTCCTTAGAAATTTCCAAAAATTTAAAAATAACTCGAAAATGTTTCATTTTATGAACATATTTCATTGTGTCAAAATTCTTGCAAATGAAATATTAATTTCATGGTAAGAAAACAACTCATTCTTTGCAGAACTTTTATATACTTTTGGTTTCGAGATATTTCAGGTGAGAGTTTCAAATGAAAATATCTACAACGCACAACGTAGCTCCAGCCCCTTCGCCAGAAGAAGAAGAATTTCAAATAATTATGCGTCAATTTACTGATGGAAACTTCACCAAAACCTCAATTGAGGAGGCTTCACCAGAAGTTTAAAATACTCGAATGTTTCATTTTATGCGTACAATTCACCAATGGAAACTCCACCAAAATTTCTAAAGATGTACTATTTTTTACAGCATCACATTTATACATATTCATTCCTTATTAATTTTCACATATCCGTATTGCTGTAAGTATAAAAAAAATTATTTGGTTCTACTTATCTTTCAATTTCATGGAAAACAAGTTCTTTACACTTTTCCTGAAATCACTTTGTTCACTCCATGTATATATATTTGCATTTTTCTATTTGCATTTTCCTACCATGAATGAAGTTATTATTAGTACTATTATGTTCAACATGAAAGTTGATTTTTCTTGAAAACGGTAAACTTTAGAGCATATGAACAAGAGTACCTTTTTTGTGTAGAAAACATTGGCGGTTCAAGTAGGTGGCTCAAAATCATACTTTTTCCAGTGGCGTAGAAGTTGGAGAAAAAAACACCCACTACCCCTTAAAAATTTTCACCAATTATGAATTTGAAAAAATAAAAAATCCGCACTAAACATAGCTTATTATAAGTAGAAAATGTAAACGAAATCTGTTTTCTATGCGATGAAAATCAATTAAAATTTCAATACCCTGTATCTCGAAAATGGTGCATTTTAGAGGGTAAGTTATTAGAAACTTTTTTCATAATTTTGGACGGGCTATCACATCCTGAAGTTCTGCGTATTTACCATGAAACATCCTGTATATATTTCAGGATTCAAATGATGAAAATGGGTTAATACTATTCAAACTAATACCCAGCCAAGCATCTACATTCATACCTTAACATGAACATGAATAAATGAAATGAATGAAACAGCTGCACTCAATTCAATAATGGATCATACAACATTGATATTCACATGCCTACATGAATGTATTCCCCAATTTCAATTTGAAATTACTAGCAACAATTGAAAATGTTAATTTATACTCTACGAGTTGACAATATCCCCTTTTTCATTTTTCTTTTGAAATTCATAGTATTACATATTTTAATGTCCTCTGGTAAGATATTGTATAACCTAGGCATCAGGTAAGTAAATGTTCATTGTAAAATTGTTTTTTAATTTTTGTGTTTTGATATTTGCTCTCTTCATTTCTAGTAGAATAGATCAATCGTTCTTATCTGGATCCCATCATTTTTGAATAACATTTTTGAAATTGATAATAGAAATAATCCTCTAGTATCCGAAATTTTTCCTCGATCATGGGAAATTTTACTGGAGAATGTTCTGTTTTCATTAAATATAATTTTGAGTCACCATTTCTGAACTGTGTTTAAGCTCCTCAAGTTGATGGTGGAGGATATTTGAATGTTTCCATTGTATGTGCAGAATATTTGTCCTCTTTCTTTACACTGCTGTGATGGTCAGCATTATAGTGCAGCTTTCTGTTGGTGAGTGTTTTCTTCCAGATTAAAGAGATGGAATTCTGATTTCCAGTATAATGTACTTCTAGCTGCGTTTGTTCTCTATCCAAATAAAACAAAGAGTTTTATTATTATCCCATTATATCCCCAGGGTATCTTTCCTTACACATATTTTCATTTGAACATAACCACATATCCTCCACAATGCAGTACATTCTTTTGTTTTCCGTGATATTCCAGATTACAAACAATGGCATGAAAAATATAAAGAAACTTAATATGAACGAAAATATAAAAGCCCGCTTTGATATTGGATAAAGGTTTGGAGGAAAGCTGCACAAAAACTGATATTTTCCGAGATGGGATTATCTATCCGTTCATGGAAACATTTCTATCCTTTGCTGTTGGCACGAAACCAAATCTCACTGGAAGAAAACATTTGAGATTCCATTCGGCCCGGAAATTTTCGTCAAAGTAAATATTTTATAAAATGTTTCCACTCTCCATAGAATATGAATGCGAATGAATTTGACAGTTATGAGATATTTTTTCAAATGAGTTTTATGCTTTCTTTCTTGCGGAAAGTGTGTCATTTTATACGAGGCTCACTGAAAGTCCGTCTTTTCAATCTTTCCATGGAAAATAAAATTCCTCGATGTTCTGAAAACATTGTTAGTGCAAACAGGAACACGATAGAGAATTATGTGATTTTTAGATTTGTTGTGAGCGTCAGGTAATTCCAGGAGCTTCGATATATTTTGAAAGAAAGATTCGTGCACAAGAGTTGCCCAGCAGGTCTCCCGTTTGAAGAAATAGGAAGTTTCAACTTTTCGAGTCATTCTCAATAAAAAAGGCAGCTTTGGAATTATTGAATTTTTCGAAATAATATCGGCTATATGAATATTTATGTTTTGTTCATAATAATTTTTTTGCCCGTAAACGAGGGTAGTGAAAAAATATGAAATATTTTCCAAGAGTAAAGTACCTTTATTTTTGACAAAACCAATAATTATTATTCAAAGAGTACAATGAAAAGTCAGCTTTTGTTGTATTTTGTGATAGAAATATGTCTGATAAATCATTTATTTTAGAAAAATTCAAGTCTAATATTGAAAATAACATTAAATATTTTGAATGAAAATAATGTATCAACTTTTTCCTCTCACTGTACATTCACATTGACATATGCTTTTTCGTTTCGCATACATTTACTGTTATTTAAAAAAAAATGTAAAATATTTTAATCATAGCAGGAGTTAAGTTTCCAATTGTCTTTTTAATTGTCGTTTCCAAATGGTCCTCAATCTGGTAACGCCTCTGTAGCTGAACATTTCCTTCTAAATACAAAAAATCGAGGGGGTTCAAGTCCGGAGACCTACAGTGCCATAGAAGGTCAAAATATCTATCGATCAGTTTTCCATTGAAAAATATATATTGAGTATTGTCTTTCATCCCAGGTACTGTGACATGGTATACCATCTTGTTGGTACCATAGCCGTAGCCCATTACCTACGGGTAATTTATCTATAAAATAAAAAAAAAATTACGACATACAATTATAGCAAAGCAGAGATAAAGAATAAAACGGTCAGGTATTTATAAAAAATAACTGATTAATGTTTGTATCTTGAAATCCACTATGAAGTGATAAAAAGATTTTTGAAATTTTCATTGTTTAATAATTGTTATAATTTTCAATTCCTCCCAGTAACAATTTCTTTATCCATTTTGCTCTATCATGAAACTTCAAGGTACTTTCCTCTTCAGTCAATTTCAGAATAAAATATTTTCTCATGAAATAAACTGGAGAGAATTGAGAAGAATAACAAAACCTAAATTTTTATCGAATAAAGTTGTAATTGGATATCTGAACGTAGATTTTCACTCTCATCAACTTTTTTCTCTAACCATTTCCAATATGTTCAAAAATAAAGGTATACTTTACTCTTGAGAAAATTTCATATTTTTTGCCAACCCCCGTATATAGCTTAAAAAATACCTTTTTTTCGTAAATTATGTACTGAAAAAGTTTTCCATATGTTGTGAACTCAAGCGGAAATACTATACATATTGTACAGTGAGCACGTAAAGGTTGGAACAAATTCGATAAAAGCTTGATATGGCCATTGGGATAAAAAAGGCTCATAAACGCCGATTTTGTTCTTCAGATGCGCATTCTTCGGTCCGGACCGCCTCGACAAATGATAATAATAGCCGTGTCCGTGTCCAGCTAGATCTCTTGATCTAACCTCAATAGATTCTTTTTGTGGAGATAAGTATAGTCAAAAGTTTACGTTAACAGACTCAATATTACACTATAATGAATGAAATATCTGTTATTTCTCGAACATACGATTACCTAACATAAAAAAATAAGACACCTATACACAGAAAAATGCGATATTTTTTAAACTATTATCGAAATAGGGTAATGCTAATTGAAAAACATTTAAAGACGTCATAACTCGAACAGCGAGGACGTCTTCAAAAATCTGAGTATACCAAATAATGCGCAACTGAAAAATTAAATAAACTTGTCTGAGTTCATGAAAATTTTTCCCTATAATAAATAGCTAAAGAAAAAAATGCTGTTTTTTTGTTACGAGAAGTTATTCAGTTGGGAATGAATATAATGAAACTAGAATACTAATACTAAATGTCAAAAATTGTAATGAATTAAGGGTTGCTTGAGTAAGTTGGGTATTCCAAAATTATAGACATCTTTGAATAAGAATAATTAAGCTGATAGCTTTCACTATATGCCATCTTCAGAGCTTTTTCTAAAATTTTACATTTGCAATATTTTGCCCACTTCTTATGAAATGTGTTCTATTTCAATGTCTTAGAGATGGTTTACTAAACTGATTCACAATTATTAACTTTTGTTGACTATGTTTGACTTGTGTACTCTCCTATTGGAAATTTCTAGAAGGCGCAAAGAGTGTTTGTCAATGAAATTGTAGGTGCAGTTCTTTCATAACGAAGCTTTGAAGAGCTTAATAACAGAAACGAAATAACATGAAACGACGGGGTCCTAATTAAAAGCAACCCTTTTCGTTAATCTGAGCTCAGGTAACTTTTTTGAGTCTTTGCAAAGAAAATTAAAGTTCGATGTAGAATATTTGACGAACCAGACTATGCAAAAAGTAACGAAAGCATTCAGGTGTGTTTACGATAGAAACGAGGAGAAATGGGTATATTTTTGACAGTTTGTCGTTGTACTCACCTAGTATGCGGCAAGGATGTTGAGAACGAACAATCTCATTTTTGAATAGATACAAATCGATTATTTTTATGTCAACAATACAATGGGACTCCATGAAAAATATTGGATTCATTCCATTCTCATATAGAATATCTTATGAGGTATACTTTGATCATACGAGAAAATGCTGAAAGACTGAATATCCTCACATGAAGGTGAGTGCCAGAGGAATGTGAGATCTGGTAGCCTTCTTGAAAATGTAATAGATGAAGAGCATATAATTGACTATACCAATGCAAAAACTCTTGATAATGAACAAAATCACAATAAGAGTTTCTTTCTTGAAATGATGCATATCAATAAAAAAAAATCAATAAATAGAAATACATCTATGATCTCATCACCATATACACATAACTATTGAAAAGATATACACAGAACGAAAAAGGTACGTTATATCAATAAAAAAGTACATAAAATCAGTGAACGTCAACATTAATTTTGGGCCGAAGACGGGTGTTATTAATACAATGAACAGTCGTACGTAAATTTTCTTGTTGACTTAGTTATGACTGCTGTACGTTGAATCAATGAATAACGGTCATGGATCTATGTTTGCCGGTTATCAATATTACGAATGGATTTACATTAGTTTATGGTTGTTGCACAATTAATCAATGAACAGAAAACAGGGATCTATGATCATAGTTTATTAATATTAGGAACGAAAGATTTAGTTTATTACAGCAGTTCATTGAATCAATAATCAGTAAGCATGGATGTATGGTCGGCGGTAATTGTTATTACGAACGATATACATTAGTTAATGATTGTCTACGTCAAATAAATGAAAAATGAGCATGAATCTATGTTCGCCAGTCATCGATGTTACGAGTAAAATTTATTGGTATTCAGTAGTAACAGTCTTCGTCAAAGAATATGTTATATAACAGTAGTACGGTCGCTGCGAGAAATAATGTAATTACTTTTTTACGTATAGAATAATAATTTTCCAATTTGAAAAAACCCAACATCGATTCATAATTATCTGGTACATCCACTGATTTGATGTGCCCTACTGAATGGTGAAATATACATCTACAAGGAGATGGCATAAAACTGGATTTTTCAATAAGCTCCAATATTTTTTTATTCATTCTTAAAATCTAATTGTATTAAATAATAAAATTAATGAATCTCTGTCAATAAAGTCAACTGAAATTTTTTTGAAATTACAAAAAATACACTAAATAATTGAAGACTGATAAACTTAGACAATATCTGAAATACAAATATTTACTCACCATATAAACTTTTTCTCAAAAGTTATAAATATTGTCCTTTCCATTCCAAATAATACTAAGGTACCTATTAATCATTTTGTCATTTCAAAATCAATAGAAGGACAGACAAAAATGCAAAAGTTGAAGTTGGTCACTTTTTTAATAATGAAGTGGGGTGGGAGCCACTTGTTCTTTTACTGATGTAAAAAGCATCACGTACCAAAGTAGTAGGTGTTTTTTTGAAATTGGAAAGTATATTTCTGAATTTGGGAAAAAATTCAGGGGTGTGAAATTTGTACAACATTAGAAACAATCCTTAACGGCTCTTTGAAAACTTGTTAACAGTAACATCATCTATGTTCAGCTTTGTGGTAGGTTAAAACCCCAGAGGAAGATGGCAAACAATCTCAAAAAGGTTTTCTTCAAAATAAAGACGTGCTCATTGCGTAATTTGGTTTTATTTCAAAACAGATTCACAGATCATATGAACCTTGGGGCTCTCAAGGGAGACCTCATGTTTATAAAAGCCTTTTTCTAGGAAATTTCAGAACATTTTGCTTTCCTGTGGAAAGTCTGATTTAAATAAATAAATAATTTTAAAACATATATCGATGATATGAAAAAATTTGTAGCGAATATCGTAAAAGTAGACACATATGCTTGATATATGGGAGATGTCATCACCAAGGCATTTTTTACGTTCAAAATATCTTTCTGTGTAGACAAAATATTTCACCTTGTCCTCCCTGAAATGATTATTTATATATGTATACCTGCAGTTATACATTCCATGTTTTCTCACCCTGTACCTCTCAGTTTTGAAATACCAAAAACATGATCGAGTAATCATAATTTTTTGTCAAACCGTCCTTTTAAATTCTGACACCTAACCTAATTCTTTTAATCTCTGATTTATTTAAAATTTCATGTCACTAATATCATATTTATGTATCAACTACTTTTACTTAAGTTTCGAAGAAAGTTCGACGTAAAAACGAAGATATCGTACTGATTGGTATACTTGTGACTGCTTCCCAATGATTAGTAAATACAGTGCGGCCTTTTTTAGCCCCCCCCCCCCTGTTAACTTTTGAACGATTCAACATACAAACAGAAAAAAACTATTTGGATGGGTTTCACCGATACTACTTTTTGAAACAAAAAATATGATGATTGCTCAAAAAAGGGCGTGGGGGGGCACATCAATTCAAACAATTTTAGTGGTAGGCGTAAAAATCGAAATTGGGAAAAAAATTCTCAATTAAAATAAAAAATATTTACTTAGATGGCTGTAAAGAGAATTTAATTATATTTTCAACTGTGTGACACTTTACCCCCCATGCTATTTAAAAATTTTGAGTTGATTTCCACCCCCCGCGCCCCCTGTGGGGCAATCAACATATTTTTTGTTTCAAAAAGTAGCATCAGTGAAACCCTCCAAATTTTATTTTTATGTTTGTACATCGAACCCTTCAAAAGTTAACAGGGGGGACTAAAAAAAGCCGCACTGTATATTATCATGTTGATATATTTTTGTTGTTATGCAAGATATTTGTTTTCAAGTTAAAAATTTGTATATGATTTGAAAAATATGCTTGGCTTTATAGAAAATTGCTGCCTTCTTTTACCTTATGTATATTCTTAAGCTCAGTATGGTCCACAGACTTTCAAGAGGTTTGCAGCTTCGGGCTTTTTCTTGATGTTATTAGTATTGTAGAAATTGTTATATGCCAATTGTTCAATACAATACACTCAAAAGTTCAAAACTTTATTTTTCATTTGTTATATGGAACTTTCGGAGTCCAAAATTGTCAAAATCAATATTGAAGCATTGGAACTGAAACAAACCATGGGATTCTCACTCAAATGTTCTATTCTTCACCTGATCTAAGAAAGGACTAACTTTACTTATTTTATCAAAATTATCTTATTCAAAATGATAATGAACGTTTTTTTTTCAGGTAGGTAAGTAAGTAACTGAGTGATTACGGTAATAATCCTTTATAATAATTGTTTTGTTTGTTGAGAATACTTGTAATTTTCGTCATAGAATGTTTTATGAACCTTTTCTATCCGTTTTTGAATAAATTTTCACTTCATGTAGTAATCATCATTAGGCTTCTCCTCCCAAAAGTTTTTCAACTTCCTTCTCCTTCCCACTCCAGCGTTTCCTTCCTAACCAGAGTTTTCTATTACTTCATATATAACTCTCGACTTGTATAATTTTTTCATTCACACTAATACATCAAACTTATTTGTTACTTTTTCAATGAATTCTATTATATTTTATGATTCTATATGCAGTTTCCTATTTTTCATTCAACAAAGTGTGACTTATGGTTAGGTTGTTTTTTATTTTTGGAATAATTTTAAAATGGAATTTTAAAAGTTTCTAGTTTTAATTACCTAAAGTGAATTAAAAGGTCTTTTTATTGACTGCGCACTTGTATTTTCTAATTGTTTGTTATTTTTGTTGAAATTTATAAACACGAAGGTTGATTTTGAATGGAAAAACGTTACTCATGAAATAATATAGAACAACACAGTTATAGAGTGACAAATACATTACCTATAATAATAAAAACTTCCTAAACGTGCATGACATATATCACAATTTGTCACTATGATATTCTTGTAGGAAATTGTAGGCTTCTATACACAATATTCCTCCAACTGCCTTTCGGTATCAAGGTAAGTCAGACATTTGCTTCAAATAACACTTTTCACTTTCACTCCATCACTGAATATTTTGGAGTTGGTGAAGGTATGTTGTCTAGTTCCATGAGCTCTGAGAGTAAACATCTTCAGATATTTCTTTTTCATCAAACACACGGTTACAAGTATAAAGATGCTATATAAAGTAAAAATTTTGTGTAACTCAAATTGAGGTTTGTAGTGATCGGAGTTGTTCTCAATTAGACATAAATAGCGTATTGATCTTTTTTGCATTACAAAGACAAAATTGGTCAGTTGTTGGCTGCAGAAACCCCAGAAAGTGATACCATATCACAAGTGCGACTCAATGAATGCAAAATAGGATGCACCAGTAATAGAAAATCCAAGTTCTTTCCTAATTATTGGTACAACAAAATAACTGCTAGAAAGTTCTTTGTTCAAACACATTATATGATTATTGAATCTCAATTTATCATCTAGAGTTATACCCAAGAGTTTAGTTTTTGACTTATTAAGAATCGCTCGGTTCTCTAAATACAACCTAACATAGATGAATTTGAATGTCAGAATATCAGTTTTACTATTATTGAAACACAGAAAATTGGCATCACACCAATTTTTAATCCTTCCTAAATCGATAGATATTATGTTTTTCATCAAAGTTGTATATGATTGTATATGATAACAATAATGATAATGTTCATTGCTACAAAAAACTGAACAGTGAACTCACAAAGGCACTAGTTGACAAAGATTTATTAATCAAATTTTTAATTGATGATAAACAACAAACAAAACAAGAGTGCCTAAACTCTACAAATAGCAATGTTGCCACGTCTTCGTTTTCGTCTTCGTTTTCACCTGATTTTCTAACAAAAACAGCAAAAATAATAATATACTCTTGAAAGTTGAAGATAACATAACAGAGGATCCATTCACTATCAGTAATATGTTCAACGAATATTTTCAACAAGCACCTATTAAAAGTCTGAGCAAAATAAATGAAACAAATACCACTAAAAACAAAATTGAACTTAATCATAAAATCAGAAGCAAACAACTTCTACTTTGCCCTTACACAGAAGAAGAATTGTATAATATTCTTGTGAGAAAACTTAAAAATACCCCCTCTTCTGGTGCCGATGAAATTCCCAATTTTCTAGTCACCAAAATTATTTTGTGTATTATCAGGCCTATCACCTATTTAGTTAATTTGTCATTTTGTTATGGGACTTTTCCAGACAATCTACTAAAACTAGGAAAAATCATTCCGATACACAAAAAGGGGAATACACATAGTTTAGAGAACTATAGACCAGTAACAATACCTATGACTTTTTTAAAAATTTTGGAATATGCATATCTAGAGCGCCTACTTGAATACCTAAACAAATATGAAATAATTCCTAAAAATCAACATGGATTTCAAGAAAATAAAAGTACCATTACAGCCATTCACTCATTCTATGAGGATATAGTCAGACTGGGATCTTCTGCGATCTGAGCAGGGCGTTTGACTGTGTTGATCACAACATACTCATAAATAAATTAAGGGAAATTGGTGTGGAAGATCCAGCACTCAACTGGATTAAAACATTTTTAAGTAACAGGAAGCACAGGAAGGACTCTTTTTGCAGATGATACTTCTTTAATAATATCCCATAAATCTGATGAAACTCTTGAAAGTCAGTGCAATAATACACTTCTGAAAATAATCGATTGGTTTTCTGAAAATTCCCTTTACATGAATAATAAAAAGACTCAATATATCAGGTTCTGTAGCACTAATAAAGTATGTTCAGATAGAACAAAAATGAATATTTATCTGAAGAGTCATCTGTTAAATTTTTGGGTTTAAATCTGGATAATGTTTTAAATTGGAAAACTCACTGTAATAATTTGAACCGTACCTTATCTTCCTATGATTTCCTCATAAAAAACCTGCGGGGAATTTTGAACACGCAGCAATTATTGATGGTGTATTATGGCCAAGTTGAATCGCGCTTACGATACGGTATTTGCTTCTGGGGATGGTCAACCAACTCTGCTGAGGTATTCATTGCTCAGAAGAGAATTATTAGAACAATATTGAATGTCACGTACAGATAGTTGTAGAAATGTTTTTAAAGAATTAAAAGTATTGACACTTGCATGTTTATATATTTTCGAAATGTGTGTTTATGTCCATAATAACAAAAAAAAAATTGAAAAATTCACAAATTCATGATTTCAACAATAGGTCAAAAGATAACCTACATCTACCTATTACTAAGAAGACTCTTACTTTCAAATCTCCCAACAATATGGGTCTAATGTTATATAACAAAATACCACCAAACATTAAATCTTGCTCCTCAACCAAAATTTTCAAAACAGAATTGAAACAATATCTATTGTCGAAGTCTTATTATTCTGTAGATGATTTTTTGTGATACCACATTTTGGTGGCACTTGTTTCTTGTTCCTGTTCTTGTTCTCATGCTATTCATGTCCTGACTGTGATATTAGGTTAAGTTAGATTATAGTTTTATAATGTGACGATTCCTATACAATGTTTTTTGTCTGAAGGGAATAATAAAGTTTGATTGATTGATTGATTTGCAGGATGATACGTGATACACAATGCTTAACAATAATAATAAAAAATATGTTTTGGGTCATGCCGCAAAATAGAGATGACAACCAGTGAAACTGATGGAAGTGTAAACCTCAGTGACCAGGAAAAAAGTATCTAATTCAATTTGGCACATGAACAAGTAGCAATGACTTTTTTATTTAACAACTATTAGCTTCTAGAAGTAGATCTTTGTAAACTCTCCTGAACATCAGAGTTGAGAATGTTTTTAGGATTGCTGGAGCCTGGTTATGAAGACTGTAAATATTGTATATGAAGGACCTCCTGAAAACAGCAGTTTGATGAGGTAGTGGTGAGATTATTCCCCTGAAGCGAGTGATCAAATTGTGAACATCACTACGAAATGTTATTTTGTTGTAAAGATAAGGAGGGGTTTCACTTAGCCATTTCGTGTCTTTCAGTTTATTTGGGATGGCTTCGTATTTTCTCATGCCATTAATATACCTAAGACAGGATTTTTGTACCCGCTGAATCCGATTAAAATCTGTAATATCCAGGAAGAAACCATAAATCGCGTTGCAATTAAAGTGAGACAGTACTAAGGAATCAGTGAGCAACATCTTTTTTTATTTTTCCGAAACGTGACGATGGGGATATAACAGTTTTAGGTTGGCATCAGCTCCACGCATTTACTAACATGATATTTGAACTGCAAATTTGTATCTAACTCCAAACCCAAATTTCTAGCGACTCGGACACAAGATATATCAATACCAGCAATCTCGATATCAAAATCATTTTCAATTGTGTTTTATTTTTAGCGAATATTGAGATTTGAGTTTCAGAAGGATTGACCTGAAGCTGATGTTGTTCTGAAAATGATACGAGCTTGGATAGCTCTTTATTAATTACGATTTTTGTTCAATCAATATCAGCTTATAATAGGGTAAATTTGATTGGGGTGTCATCAGCGTATATGAAAGGTTTACATCCACTCAAACAACTAGAAATATTACATGTGTATATTGAAAATAGCATATGGTCAAAAGTGAATTCTTGAGGCACTCTACAAAAAATACTCTTCATGTCTGATTTTCCTAGACTGTTTTCAACAAATTGTACGCGACCTGTGAGGTAGCTTTTCAAAAAATGTATCGAAGTCGGAGAAAAACCTATTTAATGTAGAATTGCAAAAAGTAAACTGTGATTCATGGTATCGAAAGCTTTGTGAACTTCCCTGAAATATTGATAATTGCTAAGTGATTCAAATAAAATAGGAAGAGAATAAGGCCATGTACTGATACTTGAGGTAGACCACAAAAGATCTTTGATTCCTCCGATGTCAAATTTTGCTGTCTGACCATTTGCATCCTGTATGAGAAATAGAATTCTGTCTAACTGTGGACAGTACCTCTGATTCCATAACAGCACAATCCTATAGGTTTATTTGTCGTGAGAAGATTTTGATTGCTGGAAACACTATGCAATTTGACTGAGACCATACCTGCTACCCTTTTTGTTGACATTAGTGGACTTTTTACTGTGCACAATGTTAAGATGAAGTTGTTCCAGTCCAAGTTTTTATTCAATTTCTATATAATATTGAGATATAGATTTCATCAGGGAACAGTCTGCCCTGAAGCAAAAAAATCAAGACATCCTAGAATAGTAGCACGTCATTGAGAGACACTCCATGTAAGAAGCACAGCGTAAGACATGGATAGAGAAATATAATCGACATTGATATTTCCAAACACAATCAATATACAGCTGTACATTTCACGTGACATTGACAACATGTTCTGTACTTTACTTCTCACGTTCTTTCGTAAATGAAAAATTGATGGAATCAAGTTATCGGATAAATTGCTATGAATTCCACCCTTCAGACATCCTACGACCGTTACTTTCGGTCTCACAAGTCTATAAGAGAAAACGCTCAAATATTTATTTGTAACTTTTACAGTTGTATATTACGGAAAAGTGGGTCACTGATATTCCGTCGCGGGGAAAGAGCAGTAACATTCTATCAGCATAATTTCCCCAGACACGGCGTGGATAGCTCTCGGAGGTGTTTAGTATATAGTCCGTCCGGATCTCGCCACAGGGCTGCCAGATTACGCATACGATTGCAACAAGCCGATCGTTCCGGAACATGTTTGGGATGAATGTGTAATGGCTGGCTTTTGAGTTACGCTTTCAGCTTTTGGAGGTTTTTGGAAACAATACGAGAATCTAGTTCGAATGAAGGAACAGCGAATATTCGACGGATTCGAATAAAACGATTTTCCATCTCGTTTCTGTGGAATTTCAGCTATGTTTTATTTAATCTCTGCAACTGAATCGTACTTGCATGTGGAAAACTGAAAAGGGACCAAATTCTTTTGATCTTTTCAGCATACTGTTTCGAGTAAGGTTAGCATACGGTACAAGATGAAGTGAGAGGGTGTATTGAAGAATGATACCCTAAATGCACAGGTATATTTTGGCATAATAATGTTTTGGGTTCTACTGAGTAGTATACTACTCGAACTGAAAAACTGTCCTCATTCTCTTATGCCAAGGATTAAGTTTGACAACATTGCACTATACTATCTGACACTCAAAAATCACATCTATCTGAATGCTTTGATTGATAGACAGTCAAATCTCACAACTGGATTGTTAAAAGCATTAGCAAAACCTGTTATAGTACAGTAAGTAGAGATTTCTTCTGCTAAAAAAATGGAAGTGCATGAAATTTGGTATGAGTTCAGGTTACCAATAGAGGAAAAGATTTCCAATGAGTTCCGGGCCCTACTTTGTGAAATTCGAAAGAAAGCCTGGTGTAAAGAATTTTCCGACGCTTTTCCGGCTGTAACTTGAAGAAAACGTGGAAATTGAAAATATATCAGGGCATCAAAAATAAAGCTCTAAAAATTTGAACTAAAAAGGTTCATGTTATTTTTTACCAAAAATCAAAGGTTTTCTCTGAAATTACTTTGTAAAGTCATAACAACGCTCATGTCGAAAACGCTCACGTTTTTGAATGAGAGAGAATGTTTTCAAAGTTAAATCTGGCATTACTCAGGCTGTGCTGAACGGGTTCTAGTAAACCAAACGGGATAATAAAAAATAAGACTTGAACTTTCAGAATCTTCGTTATTGAATATGGAATAATTTTTTTTCATCACCCAGAAAGTTCTATGAACTTCCGCAACTATTGGGTTTTCTAGTACAATTGTTTGAAGGACCTATACAGAAAATTCACCTAGTATCTCATGCAGTCCCTTACCAGTTTTGCAGGTCATACTATATTATTTGATTCCAGCTAACGAAACTAGGCCTTATTGAACTAGTTTTTGAAAAATCGGTCTCTGACATTCACTAAGGAAACACATTTTTTTGAAGTTACAATTTTTTCACTTTTCGGTTGTTGTTTAGAAGTGAAAGGTGCTTGCGAAAATTTTGAAAAAATTTCATGATGATCCAGAATCCATCGGGTACCATTTGTAATTTTCACTCTGTGAATTAGTTGCAGAAAAAATCAAATAATTAATTAATTCAAATATTCAGCAGAATATCCTTGTTTTTATTTTTCCTCCAGGTTATTTTTGTATTCAACTATTCTGGAAAATGAAAGCAGAAGTCTCACTCTTCAAATCTCATATAGTGATACATCTTCTCGTGCACTGGTTTTCAAATGTTACTTTTGTGTCGTTCAGGGAGTATTGGGGCGGACTGGAACCACGTTTTTGAATAGCTCGGTCTGACACGTTCTGCGGATGCTCTTTCTGATTGCAATTGTCTGTTCCAAACAAGCGTGTGAACAAACCAGTGAGAAAAGTCGGTTTCGTAGGATTGGGGGTGGATAGAAGGAGATACATTGATGTCAGTAATAATGACTGATGCTCCGACTTCCAAACACATTTTAGAGATAATGCACTGTGGGTGCACAAAAGGATGCAAAAAGGATAACTGTTCCTGTCGAAGATCCGAGTTATTGTGCACGGCAGCATGTTATCTTTGCTACAGCAATGGTTGCAGTAATATGCCCACTATTTGTGACGCTGAAGAGAACTGGGACGAAGACAAGAGATGATTGTGTATTTTCTTCCAAAAACATAAAAATGTGAAGAAAATAAAACATTTTCGAAATTCTTTTTCATCTTTTACCCTGGGATTTTCGATCAAAAGTCGGAGTGGATAAATTATTTTTCTTTCTCTTCAATTTCTTTAACAAACGTCAGGTTTTTCGGAAAAAGTGTATCAATTTTTTTGTTCCCAACTTTACTAGCTTCATTTTTGGTTTTCTCATATTTTTCCAATTTTCTGAGTCACGGCCGGAAAAGCGTCGGAAAGTTATTTGATCCGGATTTTCTTTAGATATTCATAAAATAGTTCCCGGAACGCATTGGATACCTGTTCGTCTATTATTAAACTAACCTCAGACCAAATTTCATGAACTTCTAATCCAATTTGAAGTTTTAGTGATTTTTTTACTCTAGGAGCTGTGCTATTACCTCAAATGAGGACAATATTTTTTACGTTTTGGCATATTTTTATGCATTTCCAGAAGATTTTATTCGTTGTGGGAAAATATTTGTTTGTATCACATGCTTCAGTACAAAATATTATAGAAAATCAGGAAATGCATCCGTATCAATTTACCAAAGTTAATGCTTTCAAAGCAGAACACTTTGATTGATTTTTTGAATAGTGACCTATGTTGGGCAAATCAATCTTCTGAGTCAGATGAAAATGAATGAAGCTAAGGTACGAAAACTGATTTTGTATAATAATCCATGGCACTTTCAGCCAATCTTGGGGCTTTGATATCAATGTCAAACGTATTGGCAATCTGTTTTCTTCATCGAAAATACTTTTTCTGAAAACTTTTCAAGGCTTTTTTTCATATTCTTTAACTTACAATGATAGCGACACGGCAAGTGATTTGATCCGCTATATTTCTTACGAAATTATACTTATTAATGCCTTACACAAGTGTATAGCTTTTGATAAAGGTCGGAAAATGATAACAGACTTTTCTGGGCAATTTTCCAATGAAACATGAATTTTTCAAAGTCCAAATGCAGCTAAACTGAAATTTCAAAATTGCAATCGATAGAGCTTAAACGAGTGCACCCCAAACGAACTTTTTTCGAAAAACCGATCGGAAAATGGTCAAAATCACTCAAATCTGAAAATCTGAAATTAAAAACGGTTGATATTTCCTACAATTAACCAAGATATCTATTTTGACCGCATTCCGAAAATCTACAAAATATCTGTTTAATTTTATATGGAAAAATTAATGATACATGTAATAGTCAATAAAAACGGAATCATGAGATACTGACCGTACTAACGATAAAATGAATTTTTAACTTCGCCTCTTCAAAATTAGTCTCACCGAAATTCTGAACCGTTTTTCCCCAACTCGATTAGAAAGTGGGAAAAATTTAAAAAAATCAAGGAAAAATTACAAAAAATTGTATTTTCTTTCTGAAATCACCTGAAAATCGACAGAGGAAGTAACATTAATTTTGTCCATATTTCATATCATATCATATATAACAATAATCATAATTTTTTATGACTGATGATGTCGGCCCATCTCCTTCTCCTCTTCAAATGCATTGAAGTCGTAGAATTAGAAAAATCCCTACAACTTCTATGCCCTCCAACTTCCGAGCACTTCAACTTTCAAGCGCTTCAACATCCGAGTTCTTCAACTTCTGAACTCTTCGCTAGTCCACGCCCTCACTTATTATTTTTATTTTAAACAAAAACCGCATACCTACGAACAATTATGTATTTGCTCTAGTTTTATACCATAAGCAATAAAAGTTTCAAATAGGAAGTGATAACTTTCTGTGAGAAACATGTGACTTTTGTTCACGTGTCTGATGTGGTTTAATTTGATTTAGGAATGTAGTACTAGTACTAGCTTGTGAAAAATGAATTTCCTTTGAGTCTTTCTGAGTTAACTCCATAGTCAGTGCTGCATCAACACAATGTTTGAACTCATTGTCAGGATCTTCGACTTGTAATAATCTGTCAATAAGGTTTGTGTTTCTCAAACCACTAACAAACTGCAGTCGTAAATGTGCATTGGATGTTGAAGCCTTGCGTGTGTCACAAATGAACTTACATTTTGCAGAGAGCGTTTTTAATTCAGTGACGTAATTTGTAATAGTTTCTCCTTCTTGTTGGACACGTTTTGTGAAACGGTTTTATTCGGCTATAGTACTAGAAGTAGGACTGAGCTGATTTTGTATCAAATCTTTCAAAGTGTTGTACAATTCAGTTCTAGCATCAATCTAAACATGTTGAAGAGTTTTGTACCTATCGTATGCAATAACCATTCTTTCTTTTTGATTTCAACAAATTCTGGAGTACCCGTAAAATCTTTCATAGAGAAAAAATCCTTCAGTCTATTTGAAAACGATTCCCAGCTCTATTCAGAAAAAGGTTTCAGAGAAACATTTTCTTGAAGATTTGTATTGGTGCTTTGGCTACCTTGTAGTGCTTTTGTAAGGGTTGCAATTAATGAACTGAATTGTTCAGCATCCATTATTGAGGGTTTCTTCCTTTCTCGTCGCCAATTTATTATGTATTTGCTCTAGTTTCATACTATAAGCAATGAAAGTTTCGAATAGGAAGTGAGAACTTTAATGACAAAATCATTCAAAAACCGGACACCTCCAAATATAAAAATATACGGAATGAACACAATACGAACAACATCATCATGAATACTCTTGGCTTTGCATTTCTCCTAAAAATTGCTCACACGTGGGAATTTTCGTCGAACCGCCCCTTTTGTTCATAATTACGAGGGAATTCGACGTATTTGGGACAACAACGCCATTTGTAAACTTCAATCAAATGAATGATACTCCGCGGTACGGACCTATTGATGGAAATTGAGGGTGTGTTACGGTACGTGAATCAGAATGAGAGGATGCCCAAGCGATCATTTCGTCTTGATACGGGTCTGATTTGTGTCAGAAATGGCAACTTTCAATGGATGAACGGTGGCGAGCGCATCGGTGCGTGGCGTGTATGCCAGCTTCATTCTCCATTGTTGAAGATTTGATATGGAAGCAGTGGCGGTACTAGAGGGTTCGAATTTGTATCATCAATATAAGAAAATGTTATTTAATTGGAGAAAATTGTTATGAACAGATTGAAAAAATTCAAGCATGTAGCAAAGTTTCAGGCAACAGGATATTCATGAGCTATTGATTTCAGTAATAGTGATAATGGTAATTTCAGTAATATGTCCAAAGCATCTTGGAATAAACTGAGTGGAAAATATTTCGAAATGGGACATTCTCTAAACAGAGATTATCGTTAATTATTTGAATCCCAACTATAATACACAAACAGTAGTATATATAGAAAGTGATATATCAAAGTTCACCATCGATCCTAAGTTTTCAGGTGAAGGGTGACTGTCATCATGAAAATAGTAACAAAGCTGTGCTAGCTTGCCAGCGAGCCCACAGAGACCTCGTCATGAGATGAAACTTGGAATTTCCCAAAGAACTCGCCACATGATTTCGCAAATAACTTGATACAAGATTTTGCAGAAAACTCGCCGGAACGAGAATTTTCACGTGAGATATCGCTAAGACCTCGTTGAGAATATCCCGTTGGCGGACATTTGGAGGAGATATAGCGCTTTAAACAACCTCTCAGAGAAGTTACAGAAGTCATCACAATTTCCAATAAAGGGTTTGCCATGAGATATCTTGTTTGTGTTGCCTAGGAATTCTCAAATGGAATGAAACAACAGTACTTACATTGTTTGAAAAATGTTATTGTTAAAAATTCTAATGTCCGCCAAAATTATTGAATAGGTTAGTATTAGAGGTATTTGAATTTTGAAAATAGTTCAAGAAACAATAAGTACAGTAACTATCTTGTCTTCCTCAATATCCACTTCTGCTCATGAATACTTATGTCGAGTATACCAACCAAGTTCAAGTGACAAAAACGCAAAAATGAAGAACTTTCAAATCATTCCTTGTCTTCTTGGAAAATTACTGTAGTTTATTCTTACTACAGTTCTATTTGAGAAACAAATGTTTGTTTGATAGTTACATATTTTCGTTTCATGATTTCATTCGGAGATTTATCCACAATTGACTGAATAATCTCACTTCTGATTGAATTTGATCCAGTCTCCATGGGATTTTTAGGGTATCTTAATTTCCAAGTGCACATCTTCCACAGAACCTACATTTTCTTTGTTGCTTTTGCTGCTTCCATGCTTTGAGACTTGAAACTCATCCCTGAATCTATAATTAATCTATGACTCATATTGTCAAATTTTCGGTGGAATGCTGCTAGTTCCCTCGTGATTCGACGGACTTTATAGTTTTTATCGATGATTATTCCAGACAGCTCTGTTGCTCCAAAGTGTATTCTTTTAACACTGTTTAATTCTTGAACGACTGAATCGTGCAGATATTGTCAGTGTGACAAATATTTCAAAAATCTTATTCAAAACAAATTCCATCATAAGTTTATTAAATGTGGAAAGTGAACATAAACTAAATTAACAACAAATGAAAATAAATGTTATAACAGACCTCTGGAATTCTGTCATTGTGTCGATGTGAAGAACATATATATTATAAAAATGTGTAGTGTTGTTCCTCAATGATCTGTCATTGGACCACTAAAAACCACAATATTTATTGATAATTTTAATGGTGTCATGGGGCACTCACAAAATGTGTCGCTTTCGGCGGCGATATTGATACAACATTATTAGGATATATTGGTAGAATATTCGAAGTGAATATGTTGTCGTAAATAAATTACTTAATAATTATTACCAATACAGTGTCGAATAACTCTAAAATTCTACAATAACAGTTCTTCTCCAATTGAAGTGTTACCAGAGTTTGCCCCTCGTGAGTTGTGAAAAGCACTTAATATATTTTTTGATGTTTCAACTGACGTTCTATGTAGAGTCATCTAGCGGTTTCTTATCTAGGTTAGAACATAATTCATTTCTTTTTCATTGAATCCTTGGCAAATATACAGGGTGTCCGGTAAACCTTGTACAATATTGAAACTGGTGATAGACCAGGTCATGACTGTTCAGAATATCGGAATTTCACCTCAGTAAAAATATCACCGTTTTCGAGATAATGGACATTTTAAGAATTTCTGGAAAATCGCTAATTAACCTTGGATTTTTGAGTGCCATGTATACAAATTGGGACGAATCCAAATATCTTTGCTGCTGAAGATTACTGATGAGTGATGCTTCTAGACGTACAAAACATTTTCTCAGAAAATGAAAAAAAATTTCAAGAAATGAGGGTAAAATGACAGATTTGAGTTTCATCAATTTTTTTTTTAAATGTTTGACATTATTATCTGAAAGAAACATAACCAATTGGAAGCAAATATTCATTTAAAAAAAATGCCCATTTTGTCCAGACTCTACCACGATAGAAAACAAACTATAATTATTTTTGGAAGAAGTGATTTCCATTGAATTAGGCGTGGTTTCAATCTAGGCTTCCATCAACTTTTATTCAAGAAAAAAAGGAAACTAC
This sequence comes from Chrysolina oricalcia, assembly GCA_944452925.2. Classification (NCBI taxonomy): domain Eukaryota; kingdom Metazoa; phylum Arthropoda; class Insecta; order Coleoptera; family Chrysomelidae; genus Chrysolina; species Chrysolina oricalcia. The sequence goes on from OX101814.2 coordinate 60,879,495, forward strand.
CCGAACACCAAAACTACGTCACAATCACACTCGACGCGCGTTTCGCCAACAAAGTTAGCATCTTCAGCAGCTAAGTAAGTAAGATTTTATGATTGTGACGTAGTTTTAGTGTTTGGGTATTTTATTTTTTTCTTGAATTGTATTCACACCAAAGGTTCCAAAATATTCATTTATTTGAAAAAAAACTTACGCCCAAAAATTATTTTATTTACATTTTATCATTGATTATAGAGAATGGACTACTTGGTACTTGGTAGCATTAAAAAGTATGTCAATAAAATCAACTTTTCATGTAATTAGGCCTAATAAAATTATCGAAATGATATGTAGATTATCCGACATGGCACCGATTAATACGAATTCTTGTGATAAATGTCGCAATTGTCCAACATCCAGATTCCAACGAAGTTTCAGAGACCGACAGATATACAGGATGGAACCAAATAAGTGAAAACTTTTTTAAGAGATGAAGATGAAGAACTTTTGTTTGAACAAGTTGTGAATTCTGTCATAGTTTTTTGAAATTATTCCGCTTGTTTCATTCAGTGGTATTTATGTCTTTGTCATGCCGTACATACGTTATACTCGCCGAGAATATGCGCATATGCACTACATTTATGGTGAATGTGGAGGTAGTACTACTGCTGCAGCAGCGCTTTATGCAGAACTATATCCGATTGCACAATGCCCCTCATAGAATCGCTGATTTGGGGGCTATAACCTATAACGCATTTGAAAAGGTTCTTCTTGAAAATATGTCGTCTCTGCGTACGAGTGGATGGAAAATAACATTTTTGTAATATTATTCAGTGCGATGTTGAATAATCGTTATTGTGGTTTATAGTGTATGTTGGTTAAAAAAACGTTGAATTAGTATTTACTTCATTACATCTCAATGAATGCTTCTAAGCAGTTGATTCGTTATTACTCATAACTATTTAATCATTTCAGCTTGATAGGATAAAAATAACAGACATTACTGACAAAGTCTAGTGGAATTGATTTTAGCTCGGAATAACATCACACTCTAATATTATCGAAATTCTACTCCTTCCAAAAATAATGATCGTATGTTTTATACCATAGTAGAGCTTGGACGAAATGGGCATTCTTTTGTAATGAATATACATTTCCACTTGGTTATGTTTTTTCAAACAATAATGTCAAACTGTTTTTAAAAAAATTGGTGAAACTCAAATCTGTCATTTTACCCTCATTTCTTGAAAAATTGTATTGTTTTCTGAAAACCTGTTTGGTACATCTGAAAGCATCACTCATCAGTAATCTTCAGCAGTAAAGATATTTGAATTCGTCCCAATTTGTATACATGGCATTCAAAAATCCAAGGTGAGGTAGTGATTTTCCAGAAATAAAAAGAATGCTCATTATCTCGAAAACAGTGAGATTTTTAAGGTAAAATTCCGATATTCTGAACAGTCATGACCTGGTCTATCACCAGTTCAAATATTGTACAAGGTTTACCGTACACCTTGTATAAATTTCATCAATGGTAATAGGTTTTCTTTCTAATGTTGTATTAATATTATCATTTCAGGATTGTTTGTGGGTTTATCGTTACAAACAGGTTAAATAATATTGACCAGATGTTTTGTCAAACTTGAATATGTTTTTATTCTTAGAACCTATGTAAGAAGAATATTGGGATGGCCATTCTTATTCTAGATATGGGAAACATTATCGTTGTATAGATATTGATGTGGATCATTCAATGGATATTGACCCAATAAAGGTTATTAGGATCTGCTGAATATTAGTAAAATGATATTGAATAAATGTGCCATCAAAGTTGGATGAACTATATCCTTTTCCATCCCTTAAATCGATAGGAGGGGAATATTGAGAAAGCAACTTATACTCGCAATGTTGAAAACAATATATTGTTTTATTGATAATGGTTGAATGTATTCAACCATTTTTCACCCACTATTATATTATACAAACTACTCCGACAACGATTCGATCTTCACAAACTTCATTCAAGTTTTGCTAACACAGGCAATCTACATCAAAGTAGCTTGAGCCATTATTACACTTGCAAGAAATTTAGATTCAGCCAACACCTGGGATATTGCTACTGAAATTTCCTGAAATTAATATTCATAATATTTCGTCAATTTCGATGAGTCCAAATTCTGATTTTTTTCTGAATATTCCAAAACGTCCATTATGGACCTCTTGAAACTCCCATTCAACCTTTTCGCACCCAATACAGTTTTCAAGACAACAAAATAAGATGAGTGTATAACTGTAATACAAGTAGTACAAATCATCAACAAATTCACTTACTTCAGGCTCAAAGAAGTGGAAACCCCTGCATGTCCTCACTGCTATAAGATTTTCCATGTATCTGGATGAACACAGAAGAGCCACCTTAGAAACGGATCAGCTGATACTCCTTCATGTCTGATGAGTATAGCCTCGCGAAATGGTGTTCTTTGCGTGCGAGAATTAAATAAGTTTGAATTAGTTTCATGATTGCTTCAAGAATTTCATTCGAGACGTGTTCGAAGATGAAAAGTTGGTTAGTGCAGAATGGGTTTGGACCAGGTTATTCGACGAATAATCCCAGTGATATGATTTTTCGTCTTCAGAAAAACTCCATCTAGGTTCGTTCTAACTCGAACGAGTCTGCAATGGACCTTTCCACGAGATATGAGGTAACACTGAAATTAGAAAGTAAATACGCTAATATCACTCGGGATTTTTTTTTTCTGACCGCTAGTTTATCTATAATCAGAAGAAAAGTGGTTTCGTGACGTCACGTTCATCAAAACTAAACTTGGCAACGTTGTTGAAGTTGTGCACCAAATTCTCATTCAAATATAATGTGTCGTATGACAGTTGTCATTTGTTACCAGATGGGTTCTTTCGTCTGTTTCACGGTGCGATCAATAAGAATAGTTTGTCTCTGTCTAACTCATTTGCCTACCCATTTGATACAAGTGAAGCAGCTCCATTAGATCTAAACTTCAACGAACAGTACCTTGATTTATTTTTTGAGGTTAATGCGGTTTTCTAAGTTTTGAGAGCTTTTGTTCTTTGTGTTCTAAAATTTGTTATTAATTTCTGTATCTCCAGTACATGTATCCCTGCAATAACTGAACATGTCGAAAAGGTGCTTTGTACCTCGGTAAATTATCCGGACTTCCCTTCACGAAGCCTTGTTTCATATTTTTAATACACAAATTACACAAATAAATTCATACCAAATCGTTTATGATAACACGTCACTACACTATTATCGAATTTATCAGTTGAATGTTGATTGTTGAATGTAAATAAAATAAACATTAACCTTACATCTCCATATAACTTTTGACAGTTAAGAACTGTCATTACGATTTGCTGTATTGTCAATGCTCGTTCTTCATCAAAAGGATGGTCTGTTCTGAAAATTTGAAAGTTACAAATACAATAAAAAATAGCTAATATGTAGATTTTTCAGCGGCACACTTTCAAATGTGATATTTTTTTAAAATGAAAGAAAAATAATGGAACTTTTTGTTAAATGGACTTTTCAGACTAACAACTATCGATTTAAACGAGTTTTGTAATTAATTTTCCGTAAATGTAAAGGTCCATTATTCCAGATCATAAACAGTTCTGCAATTTGTCAGTGTCAAACCGCTGTAAAAGTATTGATTGGAAGTTTGATTTTATAAAACTCGTGTCTTGACATGGTCTTTCAGTTATTTAAACTTTCCATAGTCTAAAAATGGAGAAAGTGAGTATTCAATAATATGAATGCAAGTGCTGGCAAATTACTCAATTTGTTCATAAGCCTGCTGTCTTGAATGAAATTGCGACATTTTGTCAATAGCGTATTGGACATATTTTTTATAGAAGGGCAAATTCAGTATGTCACACATTACAGACAAAATTCAATAATTTCATTCCAAACAACAGACCTGTCAATGCAGTAACCTATCAGGGCAATTTGATTGAATTGCTCGTTTACATTTGTATAGATTTCCTTGAATCTGCACTCAGAAACACTCAAAATACCATGTCAAGAAAGTATACAAATAATAATCCATCTACGAAAAATGTTGTATGTTTCTTCATATGTCAATGAATTGCCCAAAGCATTGCACTCTGCTAGGTGCAAAACTTGCATCTCTGCACTATATGTTCATAAATATGAATTCCGTATTGGAAAAGAATCAACTGATTCAATCGTATTACGCAGAAGTCGAAAGTAGGTTAAGGTATGGAGTATGCCTTTGGGGAGAGTTCTCAATTTCTCAAAACGTTTTGGTCAAACCAACAAAAAAATTCCAGGAATTGTAGCTGGCCTGAAAAGAGATCAGCCATGTCAAGACTCTTTGAAAAATTTGAGAATTCTCAGCTTGACTACAGTTTATGTATTTGGGGTATGTATGTTCGTCAGGAAAAATGAGAATGTTCTTTAAAAATAAGGATTTACACCATTACAATACACGTAATTGAAATGATCTACATTTGCCTCTGAGCAGAGTAAACACCACACATAACGCTCCAGGAAGAATCGGAACAAACATTCTTAATCACATACTATTCTCTATAAAAAGTATAGAACGTGAAAAGACGCTGAAACAAAAATTGAAAAGATATCTAACAAACTTATGTCCATATAACATGAATGAATTTTTCAATGGAATGAATTTTGGAGTATGCTTCACCTTGTAAACTATTTTTATTATACGATTTTATTTATATGTATATTCTATTGAATATATATATATATATATATATACTTTATTCTTCTCATACAATGTATGTTGTCCAACAAGAAATAAATGAACCTTTGAACCTTTATAAATGATAACAAGGCTGTATTTCAATATCAGGTTAATGGCAACATTCTATTGGATTGGATATCTCATTATGTTGACTTCTTTCTGCATACACATGGAATATTAGATTTTCCAATCCACCCAACACACAATGGCTTTCAATTATCCATCAAGAGGGCTTGCCGAGAATTAATATTTGGTAATAATTTTTGGAATAACGGCGGAAAGCGAACCCACGGTTATATAACAGCCAACCGCTGTACTCTTCTGGAAATTGCAAGAAATAAACAGAACTCCACGTCACCTGATCCTTATTCATGAATGTGGGCGTTCAAAATAAAAGCCCGTAACTCTGAAGTGGTTTCCCACGTAATATTTGATTGAATCTTAATTCATTCATTTTCGGATGCATTACATTAGAGGAGCACAGCAGGTTTCCTATGTAAACGATCCCGATAAAAAAATTATATTTGAGTTTCACATGTAACGGGGGCTTTCGTGTTTCTTATTGTTATCTTGAGGGCTATAAATACTTCAGCGTGAAAATATCTTGTTTCTTATCAAATTTGTTGAAAAAATATACATTAAGATTGGGGCTACTAGTTGACTTTGAGGTCATATCCACTCAAGGAAGTGAAAGTACTATACTGAGTGATTCACTTGCGTGTTTTTTTGAACTTGGTTGTGCATCATTCAACAGGATCACGCCCATACAAAAAAGTCATATTTTACGAACTTGTATCAAAGATAATAGTTATTTATACAACAGAAAATACAAAACTTTTTTATTTGACGGAAAAAACTACATTTAATATTGAAAAAAAACATTATTACAAAATATTAAAGTCAGAAAATATAATTATTGTGAGATTTGAATTTCAAAACTGGTAGGCTGTTGCACTTATATCGACATTTAGACCTACGTTGCAAAGAGAACCTTCTGAGTAATCAAATATCTATCAATTCAATCTTATTATTTGATTCAAAAATTGTGAACTTAGTGGTTGTTTAGTAATTTTGAATAATATAAAGTTTAAAACTGTCTGATTCCGAGTTTTCTCTGACTCCAACGGAGATAGTAGAAGCAGCGAAAGTAGCGTCACAAAAATCATTGATAAAAAATATCTGGAGTCCTGATTCTTCTCGGAAAATGATTGAGACTTCACATTTCGTCCATCCATTCAGAAATTTTGCACCTTCCTTCAATCATAACATCCCAGCAGATTCGGAAGAATTACTAAAACACCTTCTGGTAGGGTTTCATGAAGATTTAAACAAGACGAGAGCAGATAATCATCTTTCACATAACGATATGGTTATCAAGAATGATAATCAGAAAGCTGCCATTTCTTGGTCGAGATATAATTTCAAAATTGTGTGAACATTTGCTGGTCAACTGAGGTCTATATTGAGATGTACTATTTGTAAATACTGCTCTGTTACTTTTGTACTTCCTAGGTACTTTCTATCCCTATTTTAGACTCACCAACCAGAGTCGTGAATTCAACACAGTGTATTGAACTGTTGACAGAAAAGGAGACTTTGAATAACGATGCGATCCCATACTGATCAACTTGAATTCAAAGAGATGATTTGTATTCAAACATTTACAAAAATGTTTCTTCGACTGGCAGTAAATTAGGCAATGTGATTTATTTTCCCATACAAAATTTGAATTTGAACCAATAATCGGCTCAGGATGGAATTAATACTTATATCCACCCCATATCTAATCATAGCGTAGCATTTCCAATGGACACTATACATCATATTGAAAACACCTCCGAGCAATAAAAGATATAGAGAGGGCTTCTCTTTCTTGAAAGCAACATACCCGACGTTGTTTACAAACATCAATTCCCGAATAGTGTTAAGAAAGGGCATTGTCGGATATTTCCGTTTCTACTCCTTGATCAGATTATATCTACTGTTAACTTGGCGATCATGTTTGTTCACGTCCGTTTTTGACTCATTTATCGCCTTGTCAAATCAAATAATAATAATAATAATAATAAAAATCTTTATTATCCAATTTGATGACTCGAACATATTACAAAATGCTATAGCCTATAAGGATAAAAGGCGCATGATCAGTATAAAACTGTTCTACCTCATGAACCTGTAGAAAAAAAAAATCTAAAGTTATGAACAAACCAAAAATACAAATAACTGTCAAGCTTCCTAAAATTAATTAAAACAAAAATAAAAATATTCTTATAATTAATTGATTACCAGCTTTCTAACAATTTATTTTAGGATTTTTTTTGTGATACAGAAAGCAGCATATAGAAAATACATAAATCATGTCCTTCGTAGAATTTGTTCATTGAATAATTTATCAAAAACGAGTTTTTTGAACTTGTCGTGGTTCGCTATTTCTTTTAGTTGTGTTGATAGATTATTAAACTCTTTGCAGATTTGATAAGAAAAGCTTCTCTGAAATAAATTGGAACTATGATGAGGGATTGAAATATTATTTTTTCTTCTCAAGATGATGTAATGATGAAATCATGGGCGTCGCAGCAAGGTAATCATGGCATAAACCATATTTGAATGAGTTGACTTCTAATGAATCTGCTGATTTTAATCTCGATTTTGAGGCAAAAATACACTACTTATTGAATTAGCTATAAAACAACTTTGTAACAATGTAAGTCAACTTTAAAAACGACTACATATCATTAATTAGGAAAAACTTGTTGCAGTGTAGGCACAATAAAACGTATGTAAGTAAACAAACTCAACTATTTATAACCAAAATCAAATCATAAGCCACTAGCCATTATAGACTCAATCTGATTGGTACTGGATTATCACAGGGAGTATTACGTATGTAATGGGTTCATCAGATGTTTTCGATGTTCCCAATTGAATAAAAATTTGTAAACAGGGAATATCACATATATCTACATGAATAATCGATCTGGAATTTCTTCAGTGGCGTAGCGCTTCCGGTTAAACCGTGGACACAAACTCCTTCATTGTAAATGGAAAACTATAAATCATCGCAAGTTTAAAATCTTATCAATGGGTTGAGTATTATTTTTAATCGTTTGAGAGAGCCCATACTCCCAATTCCAGGAGATTTCTTCTTGAATTCCTTTAATCCTTGAAGGAAAAGAGTTGGACTCCAAAATTGTAACTTACTCTATCATAGAAGGCTATGATTCTCTATATAATATGTATTTCTCTCAAATACATATATAAATCACTTCTCCAAAGAGTTTTTTTCTGTATTGTACTTATAATTTTTCTTGTCCCTCTCAAACAAATGGAAATAAGCACAGTTTGGATAGTGAATTTAGAGTTTGGGAAGGCGCAGGTTTTTTTTGAAGAATGACTTTTTCTGAGGATTTCCAAGTAGGTATAGGCTTTCCTATAGGATTTATAGCCTCAAAGAGAATTGCAAGCCATAGATTTGTTTTCCGAGCTATTCTATTCATAACATTGTGCCTAGTTGTTCATAAAGATTGTGAAGTCTTATTGGAATGTGTTTCGAGTACTTGATCCAAAGTTCAGTAATATTTTTTTAGTTCAAATTTGTTGGTAATGGAATTTACTTCACTGTTCTGCAACCATAACAATATAATAACTTGGCAGTTATGTGTGTGTGTGTGTGTGTCTTTGATATGTATGCTATTTTAGAGGAATTCTTGATTGTGAAACCGATGATACACAGATGATACCAGAAGAAAGTGTTTAAAAGTAACAAGGAGAACTATAATCCGTCAGATACAAAAAATTAGACTACTTCAGCAAAGGAATAGAAGGATGCAATCCAAAATTTTGATTGGTTTCAAGCTGGACAGACGTTTTACAATAAGCAAGTCACCGCTCCACCATGTGACCAAATCAAGACTACATCAAAATAGAGCTATTGCTCACTTCAGCAGTTTCATTTATTTTTTCAATATGTATGACCTTATTCTGTGCATTGTCAGTAAGAATCTAACTCTTCGCACAATAAAGTATTTTTGATTGACATCTTGACAACACACGTGCTTTCAAACCAGGCATGTGGTCGTCTATAAATGAAAATATACCATGAAAAAAAAATTATCAGTACGCCTTCACTGGTTCTAAGCTTACATCTGAATATCTTAACAATAACAAATCTCCTCCTCCGAACTCGTAGGTTACCCCTTACCCTTACAAACTATCACAAAGGATAGTGATATGCAGCTTTCATAACATCGTGTGTTGTGCATATAGAAATGGCTCCTCTATATCTTTTATTGCTCGGAGGCAAACACCCCTATTCTAATTGTTGACACCTCTTCGATGACTTCCGTGTTCCTTTCAATATTGATTCTCGCATCTCCTAGGAAACATGTGCCCTTTTCTATGAGGAAGTTGATAATCTGAATTCTGATGGTGTGGTGGGTTTTTATGGGATTTCCTCCAACTGAAACACCAAATGCGCCATTATTTTATATTTGTAACGCTTTTGCATTTTCAAAATTATTTCTGATATCTATTTATTATTCTCAATAAATAGTGTTGCCAGCTAAATCGCGTATTCAAAATTCATGGAATGGAAGATATTCTTTCTCGTAGACGGTGTTATTAGTCCCCTCCAAATGTACATTCGTGTGCTCCTCAATATCTCTGTTTGACATTGAAAAAACATAATTTCGATGGTGGAAACTCAAATAAAAATTAATACCTATTATTAATATTTTTTTCGGCAACAATCCGGAAAGTGTTCACTAACCGGACACTTTTCCTTTTGGAAAGTAGCACTTTCTGGCCTAGTCTGGGAAGTACCTACTTCCTAGACTAGGCCGTGAAGTGCTCGAATTTTGAAATAAATATTAATATTAATAAGAATTAGAATGTTTCTGTTGGTACCTATCTTCTGTCCGAATTTCAATATATAATACAAATAAGAACTGAAATGTTCGAAATATTCAAATTTGGATTCACAGCCAGGGTAGTTTACTCTTGATCAAAATTCTAGTTTTTGTTCCCCCCTGTACACCGTTTGGAAATTTAGAATTTTGATAACTTGAATACAAGTTTTTTGTAATGCACCAAATTTTATGTGTAATAAATTTTCTGACAAATCGATAATAAAAAAGTTTCCATATGGTGCAAATTTTTGAAACTCACTGTATATAGTCATGACCACCTTTTGATAGGTAACCCATGTTTCATCCGGTTGACAGATGGGTGAAGGTCGACCTCTCTTCGTCTCTTTGACTGAATGAGTCTTATTGATTTGTTATTCTACAAAAAATATTGTACGCAACACGTCCGTAAACAGTTCTTCCGGACTTGCAGACTAGAATTTGGTCTACTCGTCCAAAAAACAGTATTTTCTGGACTTGTTACGTAAATTACTATTTCATCCAAAACATTATCACTTTCAATGCCATTCTCACTTAGACCTAAATCTTCATCATGGCATTGTGTGGTATGATTAAAAAGAGTATTTGCTTTTACTTCAAGTTAATGCTCCATGTTGTAGTTTTCACTTCAAAAAATCAAAGCATTTACTCCACATAATTCTTGAAGTAACACTGAAATAAGTACTAGCAGCAATTACTCTATACTTTGCTTTATTTACTTCGATATATAGAAGTTACTACTGCAGTTATTACTAATGTCAAGTATTTCCTCCATTTGGGAGTGTTTGGTGTAGTTTTTAAGAAGCTACTCATAGACTAACTTCATATCTTCAATTGAAAAGGTGTTATGGCTTTTTTATGAATTATGGTAAAAAAAGAAGGGCAATGTGTGAACGTAGAACATATATATATATAGACTATTTCACTCACCTACGAAATGAACCAATCAGAAGCTCTAGTCAAGTTCGGCTTACCGATAATACCAAACTTGACTCTTGACTCTGATTGGCCTATCAAGTTCGGTGTTTTCAGATTTGTTTACAGTGCATGTGACAGTTGAACGTCAAATATAAGTGATTACGCTGTGCACGCATTCAAAAATGAGTAGATTTGGGATGAATTCTATCGAATCAACGAAAAAATCGATGAAAACTTACCGAAAAATACAAGGAAATCGAAGGAGTACATTTGGAAGCAATTTACCAGATTTTGCGATGAACGAAAATACCTATTAGATGAAGCAACGCCTGTCGAGAGACTAGCTATTATTTTGAAGGACTGGGGCTTCAACATGAGGAAAATCGATGGTTCTGATTACAAGGAATGTGTTGTGAAGACGATTTGGAATACTAGTGCTAGATTATTGCAAGAAAAATTCTATAATGAATATGGACGAAGTTTCGACCCATCCAAAGATATTATTTTTCAATCGGCCAGAAATGCGCGAGATACAAAACGCTTCAAGGTAACGTACAGAAACGAAAGATCAGTTCGGCACCGTTGACCCATGAAGAACATCAAGCAATATGTACACAATGGGATGAAGATACACCCACAGGACTTCAAAAGAAATTTTTCCATATCAAAGCAGTAGAACTTGCTTGGAGAGGAGGTGAAGCTGCATATTGTTTGTTAGATTATTTTAAAGAAGAATTAGATAATAAGGCAGCGCCTACCGGCAGAATCGAATATAACACAGTTTTTTCAAAAACTTGCCAAGGAGGTGGTCAGCGATGTGCGAACAGCAAATGGTTGATTGAAAATGTGCAAAATGCAACAATGTGCCCCGTGAGACTTTATAAAAAGATGATTTCAAAACGAGGTAATAATGTAAGATCTAATAGGTTGTTTCTCACCGTGAATGGACATTGGAAGCCTGGTGATCATTGCACTCCTTGGTACAAAAATATGCCTCTAGAGATCAATACGATCAGTAAATGGACCAAAACATCAGCTCAGAATATAGGGCTTGATGTGAAAAAGCAAAAAATTACCAACCATTCAAATCGAGCAACTGCAGTCAGTGAACTTTTATGTAGAGGAGTAGAACAGGAGACCATAAAAATTATTGGACATTTGAGCTCTAATTCGCTGAAACCCTACATCCAACTTAGTAAACAACATCACGAAAAACTTATAACAAATGTCAGAAATTATAGCAATCAAGATGTAACAAATATTTCAAGTACAAGCGCGTGTTCAAATAATCAAGCTCAAAACATTGTATATAATAACTGTGCCATTTATAATAATTATAATTGAAAAATATTTCAGTATGTTATGATTATTGTTGGTAGTGTAGTATTTCTTTCGATGTCAATGTTTTCTGTTCATTAAAATTTATTGATTTCTCAGGTCAACTTTTTTGCCAATTTCCTCTAATCCTGCCGAATTTCAGATTTTTTATCTTTCACTCTGTTTGTGAAATAGTCTAATAAAATTCCACTCGTGATTGAATTTATCTCATAAGTCTGTCTTTCATTTGTGATCTCAACTGGATTGATTCGAGAAAACACCACGAGTCCGCAGGACGAGTTTCGTTCAGAAATGAATAGACAGACTTATCGCGAAAATTCAATCACTTGTGGTATTACTACTGAAAATTATTTCGGTAAGTCAATTATTTTAGCAAGATTGCTACTATTAAGCTCTGTACTTTCAGGTTCAATAAAAACAATGTTGAATGGATAGCTAGAGAGTTCTAAGGAAATCATATTGAGACGAGGGGAGCAACTTTATCAAATTTAGAAATGGTACCACAGAACAAACAACAACTATCGAACCAATTTGAGGTTAATCATGTACTAGTATTTACTAGTAGTTTATACTTCTAACCTAAGTCAACAAAGAATTTACTTTATGTAAAACATTATACTCCACAATATACTAGGAAGTAAAAGCCCTTATTTGAAGTACAAGCAAATACTCGTTTTAATCATACTACCCTTTATAACAGTTCCAGATTATCATGTCAAGCATGTGAATATGTGCTTGCCAAACCCTTATACCGAGACATACTAATTTTTTGTTTTTGAAACTTACAGAAGCACTTTGTATGAGAAAACGGTTGATTCTACGGTTACCAATATAAATAGGAAAACGTATTTGCGATGGTGGCCATTTTGTGTTTAGCCCGTGGAATCCAATTGCACCATTCTTAAGAGTGCCACCATTAAAATTATGTAAAGTCATGCAAATAAAAGGATTAAGACTACTTCCACACTTGCATCATAAAGGAGCAAACGTGAGCCTTTTCTGTACATCTGTAAGGGGACTACACTTTTCTTTATTAATAGACACATTACAACTTGATTTCAAACATCATTGGAAAAAGTGGTGAATCCAGTAGTTTTATCAGATTTGTTGTATAAATAATAAATTCCTAAGATTTTTGGCCATGGAAAATGAGACTTGTTGGCCCTGAAAAAGAAGCCTCGTCTATAAAATTTGGTGTTCTAATGGATTTTTTTCAATGAAGGTGCATTTTGCATATGCCATACTGTATATTGATCGATGTAGTTCCCGTATGGCACATTGTATATAAATAATATATTCCTTGTTTATCATTTTCTTAATAAAGTTGTTCTGGAAAAAAACAACTCCTCTAGGCGTCCGTTCAAGACATGCCACGCTTCTGGAAATTTTCCCTCGAAGTTGAGCTCATAACGGTTTATTAATAATTCCTGGGAAAACTTCCGATCGGCATTCAGCCACGTCAAAAACTTGGAATTAGCCATCAAGTACAACAGTTTCCATAGGAAGTTTGATCAATAACTCACATCGCGAGTGCTCCTTTTTGACGTCTGTCATTCAGTGGAATTCGGGAAATTGTATCGGAAGTTGGGCGGAAGTATACAGACAGAAAACGTTCTTGAACTCCTGCAGCTTCCGCGAGCTCCTGGAATCATTTCTGCGATGGATTGCCCCGGCCTGAACGACCGCCTGACTCCTGGCGTGAGGACTTCGGACTTTTACAAAACATGCCAACTCCCGAAGCGATTTGAATACCCTTCTTGGTTTTACGGATACGGCATGCAGAGGAAACCGCCCGAGCATCCCTTTTACAGGACTACTTCCAGCGATTACGGAAGGTAAATACGTAGAAGTAGATGTACGGTTCGGATGACGAAATCGATTCGTATTAGGTGGGATTATTCGCGGCTAGATTTCAGAGAACGGGTCGCGAAACTTGAGCAAATGTCGATAAGTGTAAGTTTATCGCACTTTTTCTCGAAAAATAAGCAAGCGAAAAAGTTGTGTTACTTAACCTTCCAGTGGTGGCGCCAAAGCTTGTTGCACCAGTGGTTGCGCTGGTGTCACAGACCGAATGGGGAGGGGTGGGATTTTCTTCAAAATGGTAAAATTCTGTTAACCGGGCGCTACAAGCTACAAAAGTTTTTGGGACTTACGTAGATTGACCTCCTGAGATATGGGCCTTTTTTTGAATGAAAATTGGCATTTTTTGGTACATGTTTCTTCTTCGAAAAACACACTCAAATGCCTCCTTATTTCCACCAGCACAATATACACACTTTTTTTTTTCATTGAAAATAGTTTTTTATCAACAAATTGTAGCTTTTGCTAGCAAATACAAAATCAACAAATTCATGCTGTTTTGTTTAGTGAATATCTGTCATTTCAGTTGTCAGGATGGTAATAATGGAATTGACGGAAGGGCGTAGCTAATTTTCCGACATTGCCAATGTAATTCTAGAAATATTCAATTCACGTATCACATGGAATATTTTAGTGAATGAGTATGAAAAATGAGTTGATATAACTACAACATTTTACCATCAACGCTCTGACTGCACATTTAACAAAATGACTAGCAAAATTCAAAAGTACAAAACAGATCATGGAAAAGTGCGTAAACAAATATGAATATACATGCGCACAAAAAAATAAAGAACACTTTTCACATAAAATAACCTACTTTAATGACTATAAATCAACCCGACAGATCCGACCTTATGCAATCCTAACCGAGCTTACCAGACTTTACGATACGGATAGATTGCGTCTTTTCTATCTGTTTGCGCATGCGCATATACCAAAAATTAATTTTGTGATCTGACACGTTTATTTAGGTAATTATTTGGCTTCTTTCATAACAAAGTAGCCAGTATCAATGTCTTCTACTGACTCAACAACAACAATGAGCCTTAAAAACTTTATAAGAGTACAATGCGACGTTGTCAGATTCCCTGAAATTCCTGCATACTGAATACTCTGGCAATTTTTTCATCAATAATAATAATATTAGTTTCTAATAAACACTCGAAGAGTGAACCATTCTTAGTGAAGATGTTCAGCAAGAAATACGCAAGCAAAGCGAGCACGCGCATTCCTATTACTACTTTTGTAACTTATGTAACTTATCTCTTACTTCTTGGTGAAGACATCTGCGAGAAAGACGCGAGCGAAGCAAACGCGCGCATTGCTATCACTACTTTATCGATTTCTGACAACTTTGAGTAGAAATCTCTTATTCGTTAGTGAACAAGACCAGAAAAACGCGAGCGAAGCGAGCGCGCGCAATCCCATCACTACTTTGAGTAGAAATTTTCATGCCTCATTTATCAGTGAACAAGACCAGAAATACGCGGGCGAAGCGAGCGCGCGCATTCTCTTCAGAGTTGACAGAAATCGACAAAGTAGTGATGGGAATGCGCGCGCCCGCCCGACATTTCGCAAATCCGCGCGCGCGTTTTTGCGAAATGTCGGGCGAGCGCTCGCTTCGCTCGCGTATTTCTGGTCTTGTTCTCTGACAAATGAGGGAAAAAAATTTCTACTGAAAGTTGACCGAAATCGACAATGTGGTGATGGGAATGCGCGCGCTCGCCAGACATTTCTTCGACCACGCCACTGAAGATTACTGCCGCAGTTGCAGTTGAAACGTTTGGAAATTTAAACCAAAGAATACCACGGCAAAACCCGAAAACCAACCAAAACAGTATGAGTACCTTTGTTTCAAATGTGCAGTCAGAGTGATGTTGGGAAAATGTGGTTATATCAACTCATTTTTCATACTCATTCACTAAAATATTCCATGTGATACGTGAATTGAATATTTCTGGAATCACATTGGCAATGTCGCAGAATTAGCTACGCCCTTCCGTCAATTCCATTGTTACCAACCTGACAACTGAAATGACAGATATTCACTAAACAAAACAGCATGAATTTGTTGATTTTGTATTTGCTAGCAAAAGCTACTATTTGTTGATAAAAAACCGTTTTCAATGAAAAAAAAAAAAAGTGTTAAACTGGTGAATTAGTGTGTGTATATTGTGCTGGTAAAAATAAGAAGGAATTTGAGTGTGTTTTTCAAAGAAGAAACGTGTACCAGAAAATGCCAATTTTCATTCAAAAAAAGGCCCGTATCTCCGAAATTACTTGAGACCGACAAAAATTTCAATGGGATTTTTTGTTCAGGAGGTCAAACTACGTGAGTTCCAAAAAAAAAATTTTTGTATCTTGTAGCGCCCGGTTAACGGAATTTTACCGTAGTTTCATTACCTGAACACGAATCCGAAAGAATTTTGTTGAGGTCTCAAGTTTTGGCATTTTCATTCTGGAAAATTGATCATTTTCAAACACGAATTATTCACTCAAAAATCGCAGAAAATGCATCCTTTCTTCAGATGCTAATCTACCCACATTTCACATTCACAAACACCTAAGGCGTGTTCCGTTTCATGCATTGAGGACATAATGCGCATATGACCGTTTCGTTTCCTACAATGGGAGCGCATTGACACGCCCACTTTTATATTCCCCTCTTATACCTTGAGACATCGAAAGTGAATGAACTACTGCCCGTTTATCTATCAGCGATGAATGCGATCCAAGTTAGATCTGTCAAACTCAAAAGTCAAAACAAAGAGTCTTGTCTGTGTTTCACGTTCAAACAGAAACCGAATTAAATGTTTAAATTTGAAATTTAATGAAGTGTCAAGTATCGTGCATTATCACATTTACCTGATTTACCGTACAATGGAAGAAAAAATCGTCAATTCATTTCACATCATTCGTCGCGGTCTCATGCCAAAACCACGAATGTGCACTTTGTTATTTCGAATGAGAAGAGTTTTAAGAATATTCGTGCTTCTTGCTTTGAAAACCTAGGTAAGTTTTCACATCCGCGAATTCACTCTCGTTAACATTAGACAACCTGATAGCACTTTTGTGAGTTTGGCATTGAAAATTTTGGTGGAAAATTGGTATTTTACATATTGAAGTCAGAAACCTGGAATTAGCATATTCGCGGATTTGGCGTGAGACAGACGATTTTATCCCCATAACTATCACTTGTATCAGAATCTGAGCTACTCTCATTATCACAAAGCTCGCTTCCTACTCTTGCCATTAACACTTTCGTTCTACCCATATTAATTTATTTACTAGATTAACAGATTTGTTTTTGTTACATAAGAATTTGGTTGACTGATAAAGTGATAAATGACAACATCTGCGGGAAACGGCATGCATCACCCAAGCAAAAATCGTTCCGATTCAACCCACCAACGTCAATGTTAGTTGGAACGGAACGCTTGATTATGTCTGCAAGAGTGATGCGATGAATGCATGAAACGGAACACGCTTCTAGTCTTTTTTTGGTTCATGGTTATTTAATGTCGTCCTTGTTGGTCATTTGTAGGGTCACTGAATCCTAGAAGGCTTTGGCCTTCTTACGGGTATGGCCAATAGGTGGAGCATAATAGTTCCGATCTCTTTAAATAGTTCCAATGTTCCAAAAAACCCACAAAAGCTCCAATTAGCAAGCAAGGGTTATAAGAGAGAGGGAACCAATAATTTTGAAAAAAAGTTGGGTTATGTTTCTTTTGTAAGTCAGAAATGTCAGAATGTCAAATAAGTAAATTGTGGATATCATGTTCAATTTCAATGGATACATATCAATTCTTATTTTTTTATGGATGGAAATTATCATGTGTACAATTGACTCGAATTACAAAAAAACGTCGACTTTCGGACACGGCCCCGATATTCTGTGGCCCAATTATGGAACATGGAGATTCAGCCGTCGACCATCTCTGCTGCAGACACAAGAGTTTATTTTATAGAAGGGCAGAACGTAGTGTGGTTTCCAGAATGATGTGTAAAAGTTGCCAATGATTGATTAAATAAATCCACAGAGTTACAAACCCTTTATAAAAACACTAACAGCCGTATGCATAGTCAATTCCAGCGACTCGCCGGAGTTTCGCCGCTCGCTACACAAGAACTATAATGCACAGTCGAGCTCCAAAAAAGTGGTTCATCGCCAGCGTTTCGCCAAAATATGACTTATCGCGTAGTTGTCACTTTTTTGGAGCTCGACTGTGCATTATAATCCTTGTGTAGCGAACGGCGAAACTCTGGCGAGTCGCTGGCGATTGACTATGCATACGGCTGTAACAGCCGTATGCATAGTCAATTCCAGCGACTCGCCGGAGTTTCGCCGCTCGCTACACAAGCACTATAATGCACAGTCGAGCTCCAAAAAAGTGGTACATCGCCAGCGTTTCGCCAAAATGTGACTTATCGCGTGGTTGTCACTTTTTTGGAGCTCGACTATGCATTATAATCCTTGTGTAGCGAACGGCGAAACTCTGGCGAGTCGCTGGCAATTGACTATGCATACGGCTGTAAAACTTCTCCATTAATGGGTTCATTATTCAAATTTAGAGATTACTGTTCTCCCAAATAATTCTTAGTCACAATATATACCTACCATTATTTGATCAATACAAATTTTCAAAATTGGGTATCAATCTGAGGTACTGCTACGCAACTCAAAAACCAAATAATATCGAATTTGAATCTTACAGAAGTGCCTAGCATTCGTGAACATAACACATGTCAAATATATTTGCTGAATTCCTCTCAGATGAAATCATGCTTAAGCAAAAAACTTAAGGCAAAAATGAATACCTATCAGACATATTTATATTGGTAATCTCTTTAGAACAGCTGTTTCATTGAAGTGAATGGCTATATTTTCTTTTTTCAACCATACCATATGGAGGTCATTATTCACTATCTCAAGAAACTTATTATTTATGATAGGAATACAAAAAAAAAAAGAATTTATTAGGCATATAAAGGAACTTTCATAATCATACAAACGAGAATGTACAAAAATGTAAGATTATGAATGGATTTTCAATCATGTCAATAGTTTTTGGATGTTTTGTAAATGCTATATACTAACACTATCTTTTATATTATGGTGTAACCAATTTTCTCAAGATAAACGTCAATATAGAATTTTTAAACTTGTTCGAAAGAAAAGGTTCCATTTTTGCAATTTACAACTTTTCCATTCTAGGTGCTTATTAGAATTGACCACTTTTTTTAATGATCATTTTTGGGACTTTCGTTCCAAAATGAATCTGAAAATTGATGAAATGGGTTGATAAACTGAACAATTCAAAAAAAATGTGTCAGTCCTAGTGAACACGAAAATTGTTATACTTACACTGCACACACATTATTTATTGATCCCAAGAAACATTTCTGTTTAGAGAGTGATTACATAAATTGTTTAACAGCAATACATATGAAATAAAAATTGATGAAGAAATCAAACAATTATTAGAAAAGGAATGATAAGAATAATTTGTGAAATGAGTAAATGAGTCATATCAAAGCAAAAACAGTCAAAGGTGAAACATTGTTAAATTATAAAGGAATTGAAGTCATCTGTGAAGTATACATTTCTTAAGTTCATTTTTTAATTTAGTTGTAGTCCTGATTTCTGTCACAATTTTACACTACGTTACTCAATATTGATACTATTGATAGCCATTTCTTTCTCAAGGTTTCCTGCTTCAATCCTGAAAAAAAAAGTTTGGATGAAAATATAACCTGTATTTGTCTTTAGTGAGGAATATGGGAAAGGCGTATTCTTCAATCTACTAATTAATAATTTATAAGCAAAATGATCTTGAACTCACCTCTGAAAATACAATATAATTTATGGCTTTTGTCGGTATTCTTGCAGGTTTTCACTGCACAATAGGTACTTCAGTTTCAGAAGAAAGGAATATTTGTATCAGTAAAAAAAGTAACCAACATATTCCTAAGTTGGATCAGTGACAGAAGGGCTCATCAGAAGATTTTGGGACTTGGGACAATCTGCTTTTTTTTTGTGAATCTGCTAAAACTATTTTTGAAAACATTACGAATGACGGTAATGACATAAAAATTGACTTTTGACATGTGTCACTAGTTCAAACATCGGACCTGATTTTCGTGGTGTTTTTGGAACATTGGAACTATTTAGACTCTACCCATTGGCCATAGCCGTAAGAAGGCCAAGGCCTTCTAGGATTCAGTGACCCTATATAGTCATTTGGGATTTGCGCCGCCATCTATTAATATAGCATTGAAATATCAGCAATCACTCATGATTGTTATTTTGAATTGTTTAGTTTGCGCCATTGCTGAAACTACTCAATTTTATTAAAAAATTTATTGATACCAATCTCTTGTTTACCAAATAGTTGAATTCGTTGAATTACAACATTTTTTATATTGTTCTCTTACAGCAAGAATACTTCAATTGATATCGCAGAATATACAGGGTGGGGCACCGAAAACGAAACAGACCGAATAACTTCAAAACGCATGTGTTGTGAATAAAATGCAAAAACACGTCGATTTTTAATCCAAGGGGGCCATCTTTCTATCATAACCTCAACTGTCATACTTTTCCCCCCACCCCTTGGACACTATCACCCAAACAATTTGAATAGGGAAAGTAGTAAGTGTGATACATCATTAAAAAGGGAATTTCATAAGAAATTCAGACATGTAAATTTTTGACACCTAACTTTTTATTTTGGCGCTCTCTTGCGGGATAAACAACTGTTCCGTATTCCAAATTATGATACTCCATTTGCAAGCTATTTTGACTTAAATTTGATGACAATGCATTTTGGAATTTTTTTAAGAGAAAAAACAAAATGGCGGCTCAAAAAATCGGACCATAATTGCAAATCATGTTTGCCACTTTGGAGCCGCCATTTTGTTTTTTCTCTTGGAAAAATTCCATAATGCATTGTTATCGAATTTATGTCAAAATAGCTTACAAATGCAGTATCATAATTTGAAATACGGAACAGTTATTTTTCCCGCAAGAGGGCGCCAGAATAAAAAGTTAGGAGGCAGAAATTTACATGGCTGAATTCGTTATGAAATCACCCTTTTAATGATATGTCACACTTACTACTTTCCCCTTTTCAAATTGTTTGGGTCATAGTGCCCAAGGGGTGGGGGGAGAGGTATGACAGTTGACGTTATGATAGGAAGATGTCCCCCTTGGATTAAAAATCGACGTGTTTTTGCATTTTATTCACAACACATGCGTTTTGAAGATATTCGATCTGTTTCGTTTTCGGTGCCCCACCCTGTATATAAAAAATGGTTAAATTAGCAAAATATAATTATCATTAGAAAAGGATATTGAATGCTCAAAATTCATCAATGCTATATCTCTTATTATGAAGTATTTTCTTCAACTGATTCAATTGAAGGGAAGTAGCAGCTGCTGTATTTTGTGATTTTTCTTAAGCTTTTGATTATGTGAATCATAAAATACTTTTGCGTAAAGTACGAAAATATGAATTCCGAGGCGTCACTCTCAATTTATTCAACTGATCAAAATCACATAAGAAATTCATCATGTTTGGAATTAGGGAGTATTCATTGTGTAGTTTCTCAAGGTTCAATACTTGGACCTATGTTATTTTTATTGTATTTTAATGTCAAATTATTGAATATTCAGAGTTCAGGTTCATTTAATATTCTTCTGATGACCGGACTATATTGTGGCTCCACGAAAACAAAAAAGATTCTGATGAAATTATACGATTTGATCTGAAAGCAATAAAAGATTGATGTGATTTGAATTTACTATTTAACATAAAGAAAACTAACATGATTTCCTTCAGATGTCACCAACATAGAAGGATATATTGAAAAATGCTTAGCCTACTATAGAACCAAACAAAATTTCAGTGTCAAAATATTTTATTACTCAACATATTCTCCTCTTAATTGGATACATTTATTACAGCGAACATGCAACGTCTCTAGACCTTTCAAAAAAAATTTTTCTTCTGGCTCTGCAAACCAGACCTCCACAGCTTTTATTACCTCCTCGTTGGGAGGAAATTTACGACCTTTCAAACTTTTCACAGTTGAGGAAAGAGATGATAGTCGGACGGAGCCAAATCTGGTGAATAAGGGGGGTGTTCTAGTAATTGAAACCCTAAATCACAAATTTTTTGCATGGCAACATGAGATTTGTGTGCAGGGACGTTGTCCTGCAAAACAAAACACCTTTGGATAGCTTTTCGCGTCTTTTCTCTTCAACGTTTTCCCGTAGAGTGGTCAGTAATGTCGAATAGTAATCTCCAGTTATTTATTGTTCTACCGTTATTCAAAAAATCAATCATGATTACTCCATGGCAATCCCAAAAAACTGAAGCAAGAACTTCTCCAGCAGATTTTTGGACACTAAACTTCTTAGGTCTTGGAGAACCGGAGTGTCGCCATTCCATCGACAGTTGCTTTGTTTCTGGATCGTAGAAATGTACTCATCCATAGTAACAATTCGGTTTAAGGAGTCTACATCGTTTTCAAGTCGAGCACAGATCGATAGCGATGCCACTACCCTTGCACGCTTTTGGTCAACATTCAAATATTTGGGGATCCATTTTGCAGCAATTTTGCTCATATCCAAATTGACGTGAACTATATGATGAACGCGTTCGTATGAAATATTCAGTGCTTCAGATATCCGTTTTAGCCCAATTCGACGGTCTCTTGAAATTATGTCATGAACTGCATCGATATTTTCGGTGACTGACATTGAAACTGGCCTTCCCGATCGGTCATCATCTTCAATGGAAAATTTACCTCTTTTGAAGCTTGCAGTCCAATTTTCCACGTTCGCATACGAAGGACATTGATCACCAAGGGTATTAAGCATATCTTCGTAAATCTGCTTACCTCTTAACCCTTTTAAATACAGGTACTTGATGATGGCTCGATACCTCACAATATCGGTGGACATATTTTTTCTTTCAATTTATTGCGTAACTCTGGTTTACTTTTTTGACGTCAAACGTCACACTGACACTTCTAATAAGTTATTGTTCGTTGCTATGGTAACGCAATATTTTGTTTCTGCAGGGAACTGGTCTAGGCTAACTAGATATCAATACATCCTCGTATATCGTTGGCAAAGACATTGTTGAAAATGAATTGAGTTTGAAGTACCTCTATATCTGGAGAGTTCATTAGAATTTGAGGAGCACAATGACATTATATGTGAAAAACTCACTTCTGTTTTTTTTGCAATGAGAATTTTATCGAATGATTTAGGATTTTTCAGATTTCAAACCTATGTACCATTCCCTTTTTGAAAAACAACTACGTTGTGGAATAGCTTTTTGGGAAGTTTGTTGTGGTTATTTATTTCAGAATGCTCTAATTTTGCAGAAGCGTGTTCTACGATTTTTATGGAAAGCACAGTTTCGGGATCAATGTCGAGTCCTGTGGAATTCCCAAATTTTATTTTTAGAACTTGCGTATTTCGGACTCTTCTACAAAAAAATGCAAATGAAATGTATGGCTCTTAAGACTATCTTCGAAGATAAAAAGTAAATGTTCCTATTTTCATCAGCAGAAGCCTGAATTTCGTCATCCTATAACGAATATGTAATTCAATGTAATGAAATGGAAGCTACTATTGTGAATATTCAATTACTTCAAGAACTTATGAATTCTTCATTTATTACAAGAATATTCATTGTTTTCATTCTATTTGGATAAATGTAATGGAAATACCACATGTCCTTAATTTCGCCAGTTTTATACCGTAATATCGTCATATTTCTCAGTTTGGTTGAAATATACAGAGAAACAAATATTCGTTTTTCAATTTCAGAAAAGACAGGATAAAAAACATCCTCGTACTTCACTTAAATAAACCTACTATTCCTTACTTGAAGAAAAGGAAATATAAATTTTCTGCATCATCCAGAATATTATCGTTTTCTTATAGTTTTAAGTTTCCGAAACATCTTTTTGCATTTATTTTCATCTTTTCTCTTCATGACGTAATATATTTTTTTTTTCTGGTTCATTTCAGTTTGCTTATTGGTATTAACAAAACTACGGGTATGTACAAAAAAGTTATCGAAACCACATTTAGCTTCACTGTCCTCAACACTGACCCAGTGGTCGTCATGTGTTGGTCCTGAATTTCGTCACAATTATTTTACTAGTGTTAACAGCGGAAATAATTCAGTAAGTAGGTGTGTGATGAAATTAGGGCTCACGAAAACGCAGTTAATTTTTGTTGAATACTTGAATTTTTACCACGAAAATTCATCTCGATTTTATTCAAACATTGTATAATGAAAACAGGCTCTTGGTCTTTATTCCGTCAGTAAAGACGAAAATAGGGTAATTTTTCATTTTTTGTGACCCAAATTTTGTCACACACTAATTTTTTATTAAAATACTCCAAATCTCTATCCTAGTCACTAGAAAAAGCTCAATTTTTATATACAATATTGAGTCAATATTGGTTCAATACTTTCTACCAATATCGAAAATTAGTATATTGTGTATCTAGTAGTAAAAGCAATACATTCCCGGACGACAATGAAAATTGTTGGCCGAGGCGTTAAGCCGAGGCCAACAAGCATTGAAGTCTGGGAATGTGCTTTTACCATGAGGTACACGTACTATTTTTTCTGAAATCGCAATCAGCATTATCATAACTTGAGGATTCGAAATTACGTGCTTTCCTGAAACTTCAAAGTGACAACAATGAACCAAAGACCGATTTTGACGGCCTAGGCCGGCAAAGTGCTTTCCCGTATCGTTTTCGATACGGGAAAGTATTAAACGGTCCGGGAAAGTTCGTTGCTTAGCAACGGACTAAAATACTGGATTAGCGTATTTTGAGGCTTGCAGTTGCTCCGAGAAAGTGGGCATTCTTGAACGATTTCAGAAAAATAATATTGTCTTCATATTACATGGTGGTTCTTCGGGTAGTAAGGCCGACGTGATTTCAGAGAAGAACTCGACGTTTCGCCAACACGAGTGGTTAGCATTTTCAAGAGTTATTTTGAAAAATTTTCGCTTTTTGTAGTTGCTGTCAAATGCTTGACATTTGTTATACGTTGTCTCAATAAATACCTGTGATTTGACGTTCTTACATCTGATTGGTCCATAGCGAAAATTTTTCAAAATAACTCTTGAAAATGCTAACCACTCGTGTTGGCGAAACGTCGAGTTCTTCTCTGAAATCACGTCGGCCTTACTACCCGAAGAACCACCATGTAAGTGACGATGGCCGCGAAAGCCTTTCACAATTTATTGTCTTCATATTGTCTTCAACTTCTAAAATAATTATTGCAATCTCAATATTCCTATCGTACCGATTCTGGGGATAGAAAACGTTATTGTATATCCAAATTTGTTAGCACATTGGGCGAATATTATTTCACCAATATCCAACAAAACTTATTAACCTATATTGGATCAATGTTGATTTAATAATTTTAACTAATATCGATAAAACAATATTTGCTGCAAATTGTTTTTTACCTCAATAATGAATATTTTCATAAGACATTAGTTGAATATTATTTCAACAATATTCAACAAATATACATTGATGAAGATTGGTAAGTAAACCTCTGCCTAATATAGAAATAACAACATCAATACGATAATACCACGGATCATTGTTGACATTTTTATTTTCAATATTGAAATAAATCTTGATCAACCGCTAGGTGACTATATTAATAACTAGCTAAAACCTAAAGATATGTATTGAATACTTCTCCTATTTATTTTGAAGACAGTTTGGTCAGTTGGCATGATAACCAAAGGACAGACTCTGGCGAATCACTCATTGAAGGAGAACTGAAATTGTTTCGAGTTTTTCGGCATTATTAAACTTTTTCAAATCCACATATTCATTCCAATATATTCAAATAAAATTGTACCAATATCGCTCAATCTCTCGAGGCCAATATTGCTTCAAGAATATTTCACAATACGATACAATTTTAATTCCTAAAATTACTATTGTTAATAATGTTCAAGAAATGCTTAAAAGTAAATGTTCTTATGTTTTGAATAGTTCAAATCACTTTGTCCGTTTTCTTGAGTGGAAGTTTTTTTTTATGAGACCTTACGAACAAATGGTTATTTATGTTTTGCTTATGTTGACAGCACCGCAATAAGATTCGAAATTTATTTTAAAGATTCTTGGTAGATTTTCTACAATAAGATACCTTTGATATTCTTCTCTGGTCTCCAAATTTCTACTACTGGGTTCTTCAGATGTGATTGCTCTAGGTGAATATATTTTCGTTTCAATTTGTCTGCAGTAGTTTTTTTTCTTATTTATGATAACTTTTCTTGATTTTCTTTACATTTTATTACTTTCATTGGAAGGAGATTTTTCAGTCTTTAAAAATCCTTGTCAAATTTTTTCTAGCTTTTCTGATCCCCTTGCCATAATGACATTCCTGTCCTGTTCAACACACACAGCAACCAATATTTTCAATGATTACGTAACTTTGGTCTTATTTCGTTATCACATAACCAAATCAAATCAAATCAAATCAAATCAAATTTTATTAGATTCGTTTTCCTATTATACAATGGATTGGACGTGTCTGGTGAGGTAAAACTCACATATACAGAAAATTACTTCTGGAGTACTAATTTACAGGTTAAAATATCATGTACACAGACAAAATAGAGTATATATATATATACAAATATGGATGGAACACTAATATCACTTAATGACATATAAAGACAAATATATAACACATCTTGATATAAATATAAAAATATAAGGCACATTAAATACTATGAACTCAGTTAACACTGCTAGAGAGGAAGTTATCAAACTCCCCCAAGATATAAAAACAATGATATATTAAGATTTTCTTCAACCTACCTTTGAACATTTCGTAGTTATTACTATTTTTTATATTATCAGGGAGCCTGTTAAAGTAAGACGCTCCAGTCATCAGAAGTGATTTCTTGTGGAATGTGTGGTTCGCTTCTTTTTGCAACAAGTCGTTTCTATGTCTTGTGTTATAATTGTGGATATCAGAATTTTTTGATAGTTTATTTCGGTTTTGGTAAATATGGCTCAATAATTTATATAAGTAAATAGAAGTAACAGTAAGAATTTTTTGGTATTTGTATACTTCTCGACATGAGGTCTGAAAAGGTAGGTCAAAAATAAATCGCAATATTCTTTTTTGTAATACAAATACCCTTTGAATATCACGCCCTTGCCCCCATGCTATGATACTATAGGATGGCAGAGTAAGCATATAAATAATAAACATTCAATAAAGTATCCCTATCTAGCATGGATTTCAAAACAGTCAATAGATAGAAACACTGGTTAATTTTCTTACAGACACTATTGATTTGTTCCTCCCAAGATAGATTACAGTCGAATATGGTTCCAAGAAATTTTGCAGACTTCGATGTACTGATTAAAGTGTTATTTAATAATAGTGAGACATTTGATGGTGATTTTTGAGCTACATGGTATTCAATGCAAACCGTTTTCGAGACATTCAACATCAATCTGTTACAATAGCACCAATCTTTGAATTGGTTTATTGTTTTGGTAAGTTTATCTGAAAGTGCAAGTTTTGAGTGATCTGATATTATTGTGCATGTGTCGTCTGCATACATAAGAACTTTTGCCTCAGTTAGATATTTAGGAAGATCGTTAACGAATTCAAGAAAAATTATTGGACCAAGGACACTGCCGTGAGGCGTTCCAAGATCAATATTGAATTCATTTGAAAAAACATCATCAATTTTCACTATAATCATACGGCTTTTGAGGAACGAGAGAAATCAGTCATTGAGGCAGCCACGAATACCCAACTTATCTAGTTTTTCTGAGACGAAAGTCCGTTCAACTGTATCAAATGTCCTTGTTAAGTCAAATAATACTGATACCACATATTAACCTTGATCCATTCTTTCAAAAATAGTTTGAGTGGACTCAGCCACACTAGATTCAGTGGAGAAGCCATTTCGGAAACCGTGTTGATTGTTTGTTATTAAATTGAAAGAACTCAGATACGCTTCTACTCTCCGAGCAACCACTTTTTCAATTATTTTAGAGAAAATACTAAGTAATGAAATTGGTCGGTAATTTTCTACATTACCAGGATCACCTGTTTTGTACAATAAAATAACAGAGGCAATTTTCAGACTTGAAGGGAACTTACCTTGCATAATCGACAAATTCATAATATCAGCGAGTATTGGAGATATGATATCTTTGCATTGTTTTACTACTGTTGCAGCTATTTCATCCAAACCTGTAGATTTTTTATTTGGTAATGATTCAATAATCTCAATAACGTCATTCACATTAACAGGTCTAAAATACATAGTTTGTATTGTAGGGTGCAGCGAGAACTAAAATCATTGTCGAAAAAATTAGATAATTTTTCGTGAATTGCCGTAGATAGATACTGCCCAAAAGCAGCAGCTTTTTCTGTGGTATCAGTTATTACTTTGTTCCCATAATCAATTTCAGTAATTTGGTGATTTTTTGTTTGCCGGTAGCATTGTTTACTATAGACCAAGCCGTTTTGTTTTTATTATTCGACTTTTCAATGATGTTTTTGTAATATATTTTTTTCTCGGATTCAATTTGTTTATTCACTTCTTTTTTTAAACGTTTGTAATTAATATTTAAATTTTCATCTGCTACTCTTTTCCGTAACCAGTCTAAGTTGCATAATTCTGTTCTTTTTACGTTGAGTTCTTGAAAATTTTACTATTTTTTTATTAAATTTTCCTTTCACGTCACCCTTTTTGTTTGTTTTCTTTGGGAATGCAACATCAAAACACCAGAGAAAATCATCCAAAAAGTTTTCAAAAACATCATTGACGTCATCACTTTTATTAATATTAAAAGTTGTTTGGGAAAGCTGATATCTAAATTCGTTCATGGAACTTTCATTGAAACTTCTGAAAGAATGTATCCTATGAATAAGATGAACACTTTCAGTATCCTTGGGTAAAGTACCGTGCACTATTTGGCAATAATGATCTGACAGCCCTGGATCGAAGTTGGATATTTGGAAAATAAGTGGTATGTTGGTGAATATATAATCTATTGAGGTATAACTGGTGTACGCTATGTTGGTAAAAACTCTTGTGAATTCTGTGATCAATGATGTCATTCCAAAAGAACTCAATATATCAGACAACATTTTTGCACTGAGTGTGTTACTGTATTGGTCAATATTCAAATCGCCACCAATAATTACGAATTTGAATTTTTTCAGTGTTAAGCTTAGAAGTTTGGAAAACTGTGTAAAAAACAGCTCTGTATCATTCGGATCATTAGAAGGGGGCCTATAGATGTTCACAAAGCAATATTATTTTTTATAGGACAGTGCGCGCAACATTCGATTATCATTTCGATGCTTAAAGATTTAATGGGTTCAATAGGTATTCATTCAGACAATATTTTATTTTTGACAAAAATTGAAGCACCACCATTTTTGTGTCCTGTACGAGAGAAGTGGGTTAGTGGTTTGAAATCTGCAATGAATATATTTTCAAAGTCTTGTCTTGTAAACATAGACCTTCCTAAAACTAACTGAAACTATTTTCTAAATTCTACAAATTATTCACAAATTTGCTCCATTTCTTTCCTTTTTAATAATATGACTAGTCTTTTCTACTCCACTGAAAATAATTATAGATAATTGTTGTTATTTTTCATAACAGTATATTGTACGATACGGTACCAACGTATATTGTATGATAGTGTACCAATATCACTGTATGGTTGGAGACCACTATTGAGAATATTTTGACAATATTATTTTCAATATGCCCAAGCAACATTATACCAATTTTGCGGAATGTTGAAGATTTTGAATGCGTAAATACATTGTAGAAAAACGAAACAGCAAACATATGATTTAATCCGATAACACATTTCAGTACCTTAATTTTTCAGATATGCTCCTACGATCCACAGTGTACCAACTTCGTTCTTCCCCAACAATCAGGAATTCAGCAAAGCCCAGGCGAAAACCGGAATGTACCGGAATTATTCTCTCAACACAGGGCTTGACCCGACACCATACTGAATTTATTCCACACCCCTTCGGAATACTTGGGATATATTGGCAGGGATATAACTGGAAATTCTATACAAGATGGTTTTCAATACAAATCTCGAAATGAAATTGCTTGTTATTTGCATGGAAATAGATACATAATTTTTTCTCGAGTGTGGAATCTGTTTGGGAGCTTCTGAAACTTTGTGATTACATTTTAGTTAAAATCCTCACTGAAATGATTTCTGTTTTTTATTAATAAAATAAGTTTTTTCTGCGGCTAGAAAAATTGTCGACATTTTATCTCTGTTAACAGGTAACAAAATATCACTTTTTATTAAATTAATATTTTCTCTGAATAAATACTGAGTACCTACTCATATCAGTTTGGAAAAAAAACTGGTCAGAATTTTGTAACTATTTTATTTGTATTACAAAAACTCTGAAATATTTGAATTACCGTGGCGGCTAGATTTTATATTAGTTGAAATTGTTCATTACCGAGCTATAGCAATCACATGCGGAACATTCTAAATTTTTGATTTTTCGAATTTTAGACGAGGTTTTAAAAAAAGCTTCATCAGTAAAGGACCCCTCACATTTCTTATGGGAAATGGCTTTCCGTGAATTTGGCAGAATTTTTGGTATGTTGTAGTTCTTGATGAGCTGATCAAAAGTGTTCGTAGCCACAAACCTCAAAAATTGACAGTTTTCGAGATATGGATCTTTCAAAATGGATTTTTTTAAATTTTTTGTAGTATTTGCCCATCAATAGGGAAGCTTTCATTTGTTGTTGGGATGGAATTTAAATGTTCGGCGCCCAGAACCCGACTGAGGAATGGTATTTCTTAGTTACATTCAGCACCGCCATCAATAATTTTTTATACACTGCTCCACACTGGACATGAAATGAGGAACTAATTCCAAGATCTTCTATCCAACTTTTCATGCTACAAGATAACGCCAGAATGATTCATATTTTCAAAAAACAACATGTGTTGGGTATTCTCTGGAATAACTGAGCTTTAATGAGGGAAATTGGAAAAATCATAATCATGTATCGTCAGAGATAATAATTCTGATCACTATTGATGTCATTTACATATAATATGTCATTTATTCCACACAAATTTCGATAATCATACAGTGGTGTGCCAAGACATTTTTCTTAGGGTGGCTCTAAATGGATGATAGCATCTCACATCCAAACGAATCCTCGAAAATGTCCGCATCTTTGATACCTTGTAGCACTTTCCTGGTAGATCAAGGAAGTTTAGATGATGGAAGCAAACTATGAATGGAACTTCCGATATTTGCCCCCGAACTCTGGAAACTACTATAATTTTTTATAAATGTTGCATCACAGTTTACACAAATAAATGAATTCTATTTGTTCATATGATTTTTGGTAAAATGAATGAGTAAATCATTCAAAAACATTATAATAGTAAAAGCAGCATTCATAATAATACTAATAATAATAATGATATTGTATAAAAAATAAATAAACTATCTTAGCAATCTCAAGAAATCATTTAAAATATTATGAGTCAGATCATGGGTAAAGTGATTTACTGGTAACATATAACTATAATTATAACCACGAACCTAACACAGTTATAAATCATTTCAAGAATATAAAAGAAAAATAAATCCGCTTCGCTCATAATATTTTGCCATAATAATTGCCAAAATAGATTATTATTGTTTTTTTTTAATATCATTATTATTATAAATTTTACTCCTACTAAGTATTACATTGTTTTTTATTGATCAACCCATTCATTTTGCAAACGATCATATGAGTAGATACTCAATTATAAGTGTAAACTCTAATGCAACATTTATAAAAAGAGTATTTTCAAGAATTCGGTGGTAAATATCGAAAGTAACATTCATACTTTGCTTCCAACACCTGAACTTCCCTGTTCTACCTGAAAAGTACTACAAAGTATCAAAGATGCAGACATTTTCCCGGATTTGTTTGGCTGTGAGATGCTATCATCCATTACGAGCCACCTTGAGGAAAATGTCTTGGCATACCATTGTCAGATTATCGAGATTTGCGAGAAACAAATCACGTAATCTCATGTAAATGACATCGATAGTGATCACATTTGTTGTCTTTGTGAACACAGTATTATGATTTGACCATTTTTTCCATCGAAGCTCGCTGAGCCTCTTTATGAACATTTTGGAAAACATGCTCGATATTATTGGACATTAGATATATTCAGTATTAGTTATTATGGTCTCTCTTCAAAAAATACCCAACATTTGTCGTTTTTTGACAATTAAAACTATACTGGCGCTATCTTATAGCATAAAAAGATGTATGGAAGATCTTGGAAATAGTACCTGATTTCATAACCAGTATGGAGCAGTGTATGAAAATTGTTTGATGGCGGTGCCTAACATAACTGAGAAAGACCATTTCTCAGTCGGATTGGGGGCGCCGAACATTCAAATGCCATCCCATCAAGAAATAAGAGCTATCGGATTGATGACCAAATACTACAAAAAATGGAAAAAATCCATTTTCAAATCTCCATATCTCGAAAACTGTCCATTTTTGAGCTTTGTGGCTATAGACACTTTTGATCAGCTCATCAAGAACTACAAAATACAAAAAATTCAGCCAAATTCACGGAAAGCCATTTCCCATAAGTAATGTGCGGGGTCCTTTGTGAAAGCTTTCATTCTAGAAAAACCAAATTGTTGAAATGGGTAAAACCAATTTAAAAAAACTATCGCTTTCAATAGTATCACAGTAAAATAATTGGATATAATTAATAGTTTCTAGTTATGCTGACAGAGTTGGAATTACCAATGCCAATGTATTTGAACTGAAGGCCAATGAGCAGAAAATATAGGAATATGGTAATCACAATTACAACATGATCTATTGAATTTTCTTCCTGAACTTCAAACAATTCCCAGTGTTCACTACAAAAAAGACCACTGGATAAAGAGCTGTGCCGAGCATTGACAAAAATTGCTTCGAGTACTAAGCACTAAGCACTCTTGAAAAGTGCTCGGCACTAAGCACTGAGCACTTTTTTTCATGAAGTGCTCGCGATTACTAAGCACTTTCAAAAAGTAATTCGATTTAGTGAGCACACAGCACTAAGCACTTCTCAAAAGAGCGAGACCGTTAAGGTGGGCGTTCAATTTCGTGTATTCCAAGTTCATATTGCATTTGGAAACAGTTTCACTTGGAAAACTCAAATTTGGTATGTGAACCCAGAAAGGATTGGAGTACTCATTGAATATATTGACATTGATTTGATATCGAAAATTGAGATTTTTATGGTCGGCAATTAAAGAAAATTTGTCAATACTTGCCTCTGTTTTATTTCAATTCCCATTAAAAACAGTGCATTTTTCAACTGATAGGGAATATCCAGACAATGTCGTTTGGGAGATTGATTTGATTTCCGAAATGTGCAGGGAATAGCCAAACTGAAATATAGAGCGGCGCAAAATAGTTCCACCATTGTATAGTATATTTCATTTATGTCAGACTGTCAGAGCGTGCTACTATAAGAATGAAATAGGAATGTGATTTCGAAAACCATCGGTAGACGCTAGCCGGGCAGTACTAGTCACAACGTGAAAATGAAATATTCATAAACGTGTTAGATTATTTAAATATTATTTTTTTCAGAAAAGAGAAAATGAGTCAGCAAAATCTGTCATTATCTGACAGACTGTAACTTGAGAGTCTTTTGTGGACCGCGGGCCTCCCAATCAGAAGGATCGTCACCCAGGTAGCACATCATATCGGCTGAATCTTGGTTCCATATTGAGATATTGTAAATGAAAAACAAAAATTATTCCAATATGTGTGAATATTCAAAAAACAATATTATATTAATAATATTGGTGGAATATTGTTTGAACTAGTTTTGATTGAAGATTATCACATGAAATATTGGGTCAATATTGGTTGAATAATTTCTACCAATATCGATAATACAATATTGGTTATATATTGTTTTCCACATAGAATAAATATTGCAATCCAAATATTACAGTCATATCGATTATAGGGGAAAAAACTATATTGTATTTCCAAGTTTGTTAGAATATTGGTTGGATATCATTTCCACTTTATTTGACAAATTGTAATAACTCATATTGAGTCAATATTGGTTGAATGATATTTACCAATATCGATACAACAATATTGTCTTCACATCGTTTTTAACATCTAGAATGAATATCGCAATACCAATATTCCCCTAATATCGATTCTAGGAATAAAAACTATATTGTATTTTCAAGTGTGATTACACATTGGTTGAATATCATTTCGCCAATATTCAACAAATCTTATTGATTAATATTGGGTCAATATTGGTTTAATAATATTAATCGATATCGTTAAAACAATATTGTCTTCATATTGTTTCCTACATCTAGATTGAGATGAAATTTGAATATTGGCCGAATATTCAATGGAACATATTGAAATTATATCATGATCAAACCTGGATAAAAATCCGCTAGGTGGCTCTACATATAGAACATCTTCTAAAACCTACGAAAGTATATTAAATACTTCCCATAACTTGTTTTCAAGACAGCTCACTCAGTGGTTATGGCGAACAAAAGGCAGACTCTGGTGTCACCTTCATAAACTAAAATACATTTAATAATTTACCAAGGTATATTGACATTCACCAATATATCCAAATGATATTGTACCAATATCGATAAATATTGTACCAATATCGTTAAATATTTTGAGTACATTATTGCTTCAAGAATATTTCACCAAAACTATTTCTAAAATATTCAAACTATATTCGACCAATATCGCAAAATGTTCACATTTTACAATATAACTTTTGAATATTGTGCCAATATTGTCAGAATATTGTATCAGCGATATTGTACAGATATCGCTGAACATTTTGAGGCCAATATTAGTTCAAGGATATTTCGCCAATATTATTCATGTTATATTGGACCAATATGTTCACATTTTTTTTTTCTCGTCAATATTGCATTTCAAATATTTCGCCAATATGTGCACAATATTGTACCAATATTTTACCAATATAGAAGTGCTACTTTGGGCACGTTCAGCGGAGTGAGGCAACTTATATATTTATTCGGTAGAATTTGGTAACAAATCAAAATATTGTAAAATAAAGTAACTTTTTCCTTGTAACTACTAAACGGCTGAACCGATTTTGATGAATTTTCGGTAGTTAGATAAATTAAGAGAAATCAAAATAGCGGAGTTTTTGCGCCAAATTGGCCGTCTTGATACAACATAATAATTGTATACTAAAATGATGGAAATAAAAAAAGTAAATAAATAAACTAAAAAACCCGACTGTGGTTTAAAATAAAAATCAAAAAAGAAGTAAAATCTTTTCAAATCACGATTTATATTTTCAACAATAATCATAGATCCATAGCTGAGAAAAGGCTTAGTGCTTAGTAATCCCAAAAAGTGCTCCATAGCGCCGCAGTGCTCGGGATTACTAAGCACTAAGATTTTTTGTAAAATGCTCGAAGCACTAAGCACTAAGCACTGAATCCAAGAAGTGTTCGGGAGCATAGTGCTCACGAGCACTAAAATGCTTTAAGCACTTTCACGAGCACTATGCACAGTGCTTTGGGACAGCTCTGGCTGGATAGTCATCATTCCACTGTCTGAAAAGCAGCCAGAGAAATGAAGCCAGAGGAATGACGATTTCCAATGTTTCCGTGAAATACTTCACAACGCCCTTATTCCATAACCTTACATTTTGCTTAAGGAAAACGACAATGATATGAAACTATCTATAATGTTTGAACCGAAACTGTACAATTAATGTTTCTGAAATAACTATCGGAGAAATGATATTCTTGAGTGTGACTCACTACGATTTCCTTCTTATTTCATCAGTAGCAAACAACCCCGACAATTATATAATAATAATAATGATATTTATTTGCCAAAAAAAATAATACAGTAACAAATGTCTATCCCAACTCCTGAGTATAACAAATAAATAAATAGGTAGCCACATAAAGCTATGCTTTGAATTGTGGTTGCAAAAAGAAAGAAATGAAACGGAAAAGAAAAAGAAATGAGCACAGTAGGAGAAAAAAAATAAGAAAATAAGGGAAAAAATAGGAAGAAAAATAACAATTTATCTATAATACATATATACCAATGTAACCCACATTCATATAATCTATAGACCATAATAATAATAATTCATAACAGTTATTTACCCTTTTGTTATCATAACTAACAATTTTTTTTATGTACTGGCGTTATAGAACAGGATTTAAAAAAAATCTCAGATTTGAACATAAAACCGGTTTCTATTTTTTTGCAGTACAGTAAAATGAATAGAAAAAGAGTGAATGAATAAGTGAGGTAAGTCTTCAAACTGGAATTTAGTTCTATAAAATCAAGGTAGTTTGCTTGAAAAAAAAAACATGTTAATTTGTCATGAATATATACACACACACACATACGTATATACATACATAAAAGTTTCAAATCGTGACTGTAGATGTTCGTAGAAGTTTCCTTTCGTAACATATTTTATTTTTTTTTCCATTTTTTCACAATGATCACCCATCACAACTGTGTAATGAAGTAATCATTTTTTGTATCTATGAATCGGTGTAAGTTTTCTCGAGGTATACTCAGTAACCATTTTTTTGTATATCTTTTAAACATTTCTAAAGAATTAATTTTTTTCATCTCAGTGTACAAGGTGTTATATAATAATTTGGGTCCTAGGTAAGTATGGCATCTTTGTGCAATGGTTTTTTCTGGTTTTGGTATCTTAAGTGTGTTTGTTTTGTTTTTTGTATCATATATATGTGATGTTTTAATTGAGAATTTTTAATTTTTGTGTTGGAACATAAGAAGACTGTGGCAAAATAACTGACGAATATCAAGCATTTTGGTCTCAGTGTATAACATGTCAGATGAAAATCGGCTTATGTTTTTGTAAATAATTTTCAACAGAAATTTTTGTATGGTCTCAAGATTTCGTATCAGAGTTTTATTTGCCCCTCCCCAGGCTATGACTCCTTATGATAAATGAGATTCCGCTAATGAATGGTAAATTATTTTCATTTGGTCCACTTTCAGGATATTCGTTAAATATTTGAACTTGTACAATAGGTATCTCAATTTTTTTATGACATTATTGATATGCGTTTCCCTCATCAAGTGACTGTCTAAAAACACTCCTAAATATTTAATATTTTTCACAGATGAAATTTAAACTTGGGAAGTATTATGCAAGAATGTGAGCTTATTATATACTGGCAAATGTCTTCTATACGATGTGAATGGAATGAAAAATGTTTTCTCAAAGTTGATTGTTAATAACTTTGTATCAAACCATTGCATAATTTTGGGAAAATCTCTTTCTACCTTTTCTTTCAGACATTCCCATAAAGAATCACTATAATGCACAGCAGTATCGTCAGCAAAAGTTACGATTTCTCCTTCGGTTTCTATCCCAAATAAATCATTCAAGTAGATGATGAATAATATTGGTCCTAGAACCGTCCCTTGGGGGTTTACATCGAAGGGGTCACTATAAATTTCCCCTATTTTCACGCATTGTTGTCTATCTTCATTATGTCGTATGGAATCCCTCGAAAACCAATATTTTCTAAAGAGTGGAGTAGTTGACTATGGCTAACAGTGTCGAACGCCTTTAATAGGTCTACAAATATGCTAAGAGATGGTTTTTTTTCATCTACTGACTTATTTATCTTTGCAACAAGTTCAGATATCGCATCATTTGTAGATCTGTTTTCCCGAAACCCGAATTGTTTGTCTGATAGTACCCTATATTTAGTTAAGTATTTCATTATTCTAATTTTCAGAAGTTTTTCAAAAATTTTAGTCAGGTTTGTAATCAATGATACTGGTCTATAATTAGTTACCTCCATCTTATCTCCTTTTTTGAAAAGTGGCTTAATCACGGCTGTTTTAAACACTGCTGGACATTTACCTTCTCTGAACTATCTGTCTATAACTCCAGACAAAGGAGATGAAATAAATTCTGAAATATCTTTCAATGTTTCTACTCTTATATTGTCGTATCCGGGAGCTTTGTTGTTTTTAAGACTATTTATCACTTCTTTCACTTCATTAGTACATGCGTCTTCTAGAAAAATTGAGTTTTTTAAAATAGTTTCTTTATGTTTTTGTTTTGCGTAATCCTTTCGATTTTTAATAATTTTCTCCGCTAATTTTTCTCCCACATTTGTGAAGAATTGGCAAAATGTGTTTGACATATCTTTTTTATCTTTTGTGATCTGTCCGTCTTTTTTTCTTACCTGTTCAATGTCATTTGTTTTCTTACCAGCCGTAATTTCATTCACACATTTCCAAAGATTTTGTGTTTGCATTCTATTTTTGTTTGTTTGATCTTGATAGTAGTTTTTTTTGGCATTCTTAAGAAGTTCGTTAAGTTTATTCCTGAAATTTTTAAATTTCGTGATATTTTCTGCTATAGGATTCTGTCTCATATTCTTATACAATTTATTTTTTTTTTAATTTACAGAGTTCACTAACCCTTTGGTGATCCAAATTTGTTATTTTTGTTCGTTTTTTTTTCATTTTGACTTTTTTGGTAGTTTTAGTTATCATTGATAACAGCGTGTTCACAAAATTTTCCGTCGCCTGCTCGGCATCAATATTAGGGGAGTATATATTTCCTCCGTATATGACAAGGTTATATTTCTTGAGTTTTCTTTCTGTGTATTGTAGTCGGTTTTTCAGTGATAAAACTTTCTCCTCCAATTGTTTATTTTCTTGTTTCAATATTTTGATTTCACTTTTGACGTCTTTTCGCAAATCCGATATCACAAGTTTTATTTCCTTTAATAATTCGACATTTTCAAGTGTGACTATACTCATTTCCTTTCTCTCTTACTTCTTTGGTGTGAATAGACGGATGAATTTCAAGTATTTATAGAATGGTGTATTTTTATAGTTTATGGAATTTATCAATAATAGTTTTACGTACCTACTTGATTTTTGTAAGATGGTAATCCTCTTTCTTTTCTGCATACACTGACATGGAGCAAGATTATTTTGAGTCACTTTAAACCACTTTAAACTGACTAATTTTAGGAGCACTATATATCCGTGTAACCTATCGTGCCTATATTAATTACTTTCATTAATAACCCTATTTTTCAACTCGTGAAGCTTCAACTTACCTTCTGTTACAGCCACAACTGAAAAGGCTGTCGGAATTTGGAATCTGTCAGGAATGTATGTTTGTAGTATAACTCAATTACTCTTGTCTATAAGTTGCCGATTTTTTTTTTTCGAAGAAGCCGTACATCAAATATCATAGTTTCTGAATTTTGTCCCAAATACTACTTTCACCTGTTTCGAAGAACTTTTTTTAGTGGTTGCAACAATTTTATTTGTTTACCATTTTTATATAAAAAGTGTCTGTTTTTAACTTTTCAGTAGTAATACCACAAGTAACTAAAGGCAGACTTATGAGATAAATTCAATCACTAGTGGAATTTCATTTGACAATTTCACGAAGCATTAAAGTATGTATTATGAATATGAACAATCAATTCATCATAGCCATAATCAATTAACTATAATCATAAAAAATGTATTATACTTATCAATAATTCATTATATAGATGCAACTCATTTTGACGATTTCACCTAAAGTTATGATCTGCCAAAATGTCAAACTTTGCTTTGTCATCTATGGTTACATCGTTGAAAACACCAACGCTGACAGACCAATCAGAATTGTGTTTTCAGTAGCAATATCTCGACAAAATGCTGAATTTTCAAAAAATACTTTCACCTTGCTGTCACGAGAACTGTGTTGCTTAGAAACACCACGAGAGCTTGCTCGAGTGGTGTTTTGTACAGCAACACAGTTTGATAATAAATGAATTATAAAAATTATTAGTATATACTCGAATTTTTACAAACTCATCAACATATAATAATATACTGAAGTTACACCCCATACCATTAATTTCGAGAGATGACCCTTTGCGATCGGCCTTCCTTTTTTTCATCTCCACAAAACGTACACCGAATTTCTTTTAGTTAATGAATCATACTTCAGGTAATTAGATATCGTGTCATAAATCTGGGAGGCAATATCACCCCAGGTTATATTGGCGACGTGGCCAGTTCATTTAGGTCACATCGATGTCCGAGAGACCCGCATCTCTTACCATCGGTCTCACTTGCCCCCGATAACCTACGAAGGTGTCGGGAACGGCCATTGGCGTACAGAGACGTTCTCGAAAGATGCTGTTTGATGTCAGAGGAAAATTCTCCGAGTATGAAGTGTGCGACTGGTAAATATTTGATTTTAAAAATCACCTACATATATAATTGTCTGAAGTTTCGGACAAAATACGAGATATTATACGTAAACAATGATCAATGCATGCTTGCCGCGTGTAGACCTCGTGATCATCAATTCTCGCAACGCTATTGATCGTCAGAACATCAACCTAACCAGGCAGTTTGCAGAGTTGTATTCAGGTTGGTTGCCCTAAAATTATTAAAGCTGCGTTTTGTAGTTGCCGCGGTGAATTCTTTTGTGTTTTTGATTGCATTATTGATAATTTACTGCAAATAATTGTTTAGTGTAAGTTATAAGCATTAATACGCCTCTGTTCTAGTTTGGAGTTCATTGACATGTTAAATATTTTTTTTAATACATGTTCCTGTGTATTTTTAATCATACGACAGTTGTGAGAAGTCATGATAAAGTTTGTTTAGTGTTTTCAGATATTATACTGTTATACTGCCAGTAATCTCACCAAATGCAAACTTGGTCAACTCAACAAAGGCACTTCTATAACTAGAATAGAACTTCAAGGAGCTGTTGTAGCTTTTAGACTTGGTAACGCAATCGAAAATAAGTCACCTTTTTGTATTTAGCAAGTGCATTGCTGGACTGACTCTGAATTAGTTCGGTAATGGCTCAGAAATGGGTCAAGACGTTTTAGATTCTACGAATCACACAGAATCCAGAAAATTCAAGAGCTTCAATACATTTCAACCTGGAAATGCGTTCCATCTGCTTTGATTCCAGCAGATTAGGCTACAAGCACGAGAAAAATGCTGATTGCATTCATACATTTAAAGAAGCAAGGATATCAAATTCCCACAGAACAGATGAACCGATTGCAAGAGGACGTTGCCATTCTAAAAATGGTTGAAATTTGTCCGTACAATAGCATCCATCTTGAGATTTTGCAATAATTTGAAATCGTCTGAACTTGCTAGTAATAATAAGAGACAAACAGTTCATCATGATATTAAGAGAAATACATGTAAGAGTAGAAGTAGAAGAATTACATAGTGAAGGAATTTTGTTGCTGAAAAATGTTCAAGCAAAACATAATGAAGAAGAAATAAATTTTATACGAGAACATGATAATCCCAGTGAATCTTCGAAACTATTTGAATTGTGTCCATTTTAGGACGAATTTGAAAGATTGGATAGCCGAATTGTGTACGCTGATATTGCCTTTGATCTCAAATATCTTATATCATTTTACCGGCAACAAAATAAGATGTATCCGTCTATTCGCTCATTCCGCATTTCCATGAAGAATTGAAACAACGTTTTTGAGGAGAGCAGGTTGGGGCTGTCTTGCTAGGCTGCGATAGCACCCTAGAGAACAGTTACAATAATTCATTTTATGATTGATATATTCCTCTTGACTCAAATATATGAGCAGAAGTTAGCAGAAGTTAGCAGAAGTTACCAGAAAGCATTATATAGTGACGAATCACCACGGAGAGCAATTTCCGTGGTGATTCGTCACTATTGAAATTGAACTCCGCCTTTTATTTTCTTCCGAAACTATATATGATATATATTGTATTGTTATTCAATAGACTGTACCGTTAAAAAGGAAGAAAAAATAAAGACGATATTATTATTAGAAAGGATCATATATTAGTGACGGTGCTACGTAACACACTTAACCAATGGGCAGTTGATCATGACACCGCGACCTGTGATTGAGAGTTACGACTTCCATTTCATCCTATTTCCTAGTTTTGTTCGTGGATAATAGGATATTATTTATTACTGAGGTTGCAATATTTTTGCCTCAACCGACTAACATCATCCAAGAAAGAGTGTATTCAGAATATTTCCCATTAGTGACTTTGGAGTATTCTTGCCTCTATCAACTCAAGAACAAAGTGTTAATTTCATTCTAAACATTTTCTTTTCTATAGTGGTTAAGACGATTTCAACAAAAAGTCAAAATAATATTTGCTTGGATCTATTGAAGAATACCATTTTCTTGAATCGATGCAATTATGCACTGATGCGGAATTTATTTTTCATCAGTGCATAGGTATACCTCTTTTTATCCCATTATTATTTTGTTCCATTTTCTTAGTCTCCTTTTATCCCTTTCTCTAAATACTCGCCACCTCTGGAATCATCATCGGACTGGACGAACGCCAGGAAGATAAAGAATTGGAGTCCTTGGCTGTAAAACCACGGCGATTCAGGTAACGGTAACTGGCACTAAAGTGTCTCATCTGCAATTCGGGCTGATAAATCACTCGGCTATAAATTCAGCATCCTTTCTATCTCCCCGTAATGAACCACTTCACACGAGACTTTCCTTGCAGCGTTCTATGTAAAACGGAAGGTTTAATAAAGTTGAAATTCCGGTACTCGGTTGAAAGTTGGAAGTGAAGTTCGAATCCTTGAAGGTTTTTGTGAATGGATTGCTTCGAAACGGGATTGG
Organism: Chrysolina oricalcia; assembly: GCA_944452925.2. Taxonomy (NCBI): domain Eukaryota; kingdom Metazoa; phylum Arthropoda; class Insecta; order Coleoptera; family Chrysomelidae; genus Chrysolina; species Chrysolina oricalcia. The sequence continues at coordinate 60,922,080 of OX101814.2, forward strand.
ATTCCATTTCATATGAATTCATTCAATACCGTAATCCATTAGATAATATGAGATGAATCTTTTTCATGTTGACCATCAATATTTCATCAAAATCGTATGAAAATAAACTTTATTGTTATAAGATTTTTGACAAAGTCTTGTAATAAAATATTAACATGATTGAAATCATGAATAAGGATACCTATACGAAGTTATATTGAAAAATTTCTAGCCTACTATAGAACCAAACAAAATTTCAATGTCAAAATATTTTAATACTCAACATATTCTCCTCTTAATTGGATACATTTATCACAGCGAACCAGCAACGTCTCTAGAACTTTCAAAATAATGTTTCTTCTTGCTATGCAAACCAGACCTCCACAGCTTTCATTACCTCCTCGTTGAAAGAAAATTCACGACCTTTTAAACTTTTTTTCAGTTGAGGAAAGAGATGATAGTCGGACGGAGCCAAATCTGGTGAATGAGGGGGTGTTCTAGTAATTCAAACCGTAAATCACGAATTTTTTGCATGGCAACATGAGATTTGTGTGCAGGGGCGTTGTCCTGCAAAAACAAAACACCTTTGGATAGCTTTCCGCGTCTTTTCTCTCTGATTTTTTCCCGTAGAGTGGTCAGTAATGTCGAATAGTGAAAAAATGAATCATGATTACTCCATGGTAATCCCAAAAAACGGAAGCAAGAACTTTTCCAGCAGATTTTTGGACACGAAACTTCCTAGGTCTTGGAGAACCGGAGTGTCGGCATTCCATCGATTGGTGCTTTGTTTCTGGATCGTAGAAATGTACCAAAGTCTCATCAATAGTTACAATTCAGTTTAAGATATCTACATCTTTCTCAAATCGAGCTACTACCATGCACGCTTTTGGTCAACATTCAAACATTTGGGGATCCATTTTGCAGCAATTTTTCTCATGTCCAAATTGACGTGAACTATATGACGAACGCGTTCGTATGAAATTTTCAGTGCTTCAGATATCCGTTTTAGCCCAATTCGACGGTCTGTTAAAATCATGTCATGAACTGCATCGATATTTTCGGGAACTGACACAGAAACTGGCCTTCCCGATCGGTCATCATCTTCAATGGAAAATTTACCTCTTTTGAAGCTTGCAGTCCAATTTTTCACGGTCGCATACGAAGGACATTAATCACCAAGGGTATTAAGCCTATCTTAATAAATCTGCTTACCTCTTAACCCTTTCAAATACAGGTACTTGATGATGGCTCGATACTCCAATTTTTCAATTTTCACAATTCCGGTGGACATATTTTTTATTTTAATTTATTGCGTAACTCTGGTTTACTTTTTTGACGTCAAACTTTACACTGACACGTCTAATAAGTTATTGTTCGTTGGTATGGTAACGCATTATTTTGTTTATGCAGGGAACTGGTCTAGGCTAACTAGATATCAATACATCCTCGTATGTATCCATTTACCATTTCACTAAACACTAAATGAATTAGAAGTGTACAATCTTCAGAACTCTAACGAAGTCATTATAGTAGGTACTCAGTCCAAAAATTTACAAAAACAGGTAACAGAACAATCTCCCATAATCACCCCCGAATTAATCAGAGGTTATCCAAAAGCCGCACCTAGGAAATCAAATAGAAAACCTAGAACAAAAGGACGGAGTACTATCATTACTGATACTCCTGAAAAAACAGCCATTGAACAAAAAGCAGCAGAAGCAGCAATAAAGAAATTGGGAAAAACAACACAAAAATTGCAAAAAGAATTAGGGGCAAGCAGCTTGAAGAAAGTAAGTTCCAGCAAAGATGCACGTAATAAAAGAAAGAGGAATAATTTGGATCAAAATGACTGCACTAGTGATTCCAGCATTGATGATGATGACTTGGAGATCGATGATGTATCTTCCGATGATGATGGCTGGATTCCAGAGGATGAAGAAGAATTGCAACCAGACTATAATAAGACTGGGGAAAAAAATGATTTCGCCTTGGTAAAGTTTCCTAACAACGTTTTTTATGTTGGAAAACTTTTGTCGGATGTGGACGATGAGTGTGACTATGAAATATCTTACATGAGAAAAAGTGAGAAACTTGAAGGTTGCTTTATATTCCCGAATGTTCCAGATGTGCATTCCGTGAATAGTAGGGACATAGAACTTGTTCTTCCTTCGCCTACAGATATTAAATCGAAAAGGCTTTCATCGAGTACTGTGAAATTTCCTATTTCATTTCGTACGTACAACGTCCGCTGAATAGTCTCATAGTGTACCACTCGGTGTCTCATACTGTACCATACCTGGTCCACACCGAGACACTATTCACCACTTTTTATTTTTTTTTTTTCAAAATCTGTCTTTAAGTTCCAATCATTTTAAAAAGCTTGAAATTTGTTGAATAAATGTTCGTACTTACGCTCTGTATCGTCTGAAGTGCATTAATAAAGTTAGGTTGAAATTTATTGCATTTATTTTCAATTGTGTATCATTGTGTACTACTCTCCCCTATGTAATTTTTACACTGAAACTGAAGTCCATAATAATGTCATTATGAGACTTCGGGAAATAAAATATATTACAAACAAGTCAATGAAAGTAATGAAATAAACATCCAGAAACCATTCAACACATACATTCAAAAGCTGAAAGATCACAAACATAAAAAATAAATCCAGGTTGTCATTAAAATATTCGTCGCAGGCATATATTATATCAATAAGTGTATAACAGCTTTCCTAAATGTTTCAAGAGGTGCAATATTTTTTATTCGGACTTGCCATTATTATGGATTCAATTTTTAGTGTCAAAATGACATATCTATTGGACTGATGATTCATAAATGTAGTACATTGTAATACTCCTTTTCATTGTAGAAAAGCGCACGGGTAAGGGCCATCACAGACACACTTGCATAGCGCATAGCATAGAGACATAATAAGGTTCAGCCTATCAAAATGTGAATATCTGACACTACTGGCATTTTGATTGGCTAAACTCCTTTATGTACGTCACGACAGCAGAGGCGTAGAGTAGGTAAAACAAAAGACGCGTAACCAGGTAACATTGCCGTAACCATACAGACAATATAATCACAAACATAAGTGACAATTCAATATTTCTTTGACAGAACGATATTATAAACGTGTATCGAAATAGGGAATATGCATATTTTATTTTTGTTTGTTTAATCATTTTTTTACTTCTTTACAACATAGTAAAAAATATAAATACGGTTGAAAGTCTTGGAATTAATTTTTAAAATAATATATAAAATACCGATTGAATTTGACCTATTTGAACGCCTCCATTTTCGCGCGCTGTGGATGACGTCACATAGCGCTATCAGCGTTGTTCTTTTTCAGTGTCGTTCATTTTGACGTACTCTGATTGCTCTACTTGCTTGAAGTTGATCTTTTATAAAAGAGTAAGACAAATGCAGTACAAGTGTTAGAGATGAACATATGTGAAAGTGATCTCGATCAACCAGAGCAGTCTTCAATGAACAAACCTTTCTATAGTTATGGCCATTGACACTATTGACAGTTATTAATTAGGTTAGGAATATGCAGTTTTAATCGCTATAACGATAATGGAAGATGCTAAAAAACCATCTTATAGGTATTGTTTAGTACCGGAATGCCAATATAAGTACACCAAGTTAAGTGTTTTTTTCTGTTCCAAGAGATGCGAAAATACGTAAACAATGGTGTAAGGTTATGAGAAGAGGCGAAGTATCTCCAATATCACATTTACATTGTTGTGAAGATCATTTCAATGTGAGTACATTGTATTTCGATAGTTAACATGAAGTGAATTGATCAGAAGTAAGTTTTGTATGCACAAATGTTTTGTATATACCTGCCTGCCTCACCTAAATTACAAATGGAAAACTATCATTTGATGAACTATTACTACTTATCAGTTACGGTATTGTCGGATTGTGCTTTGACAAAACCGCTTTCAGTCATTTCTCTTGATAATTTACAATTGTCACAAGACCAAAATCGAACTATGTAATGGAAAACAATACAAATATATAAATAAAAACAAATTTTCTATGAAAGACGACTAGCACAGTATGAATATCAACACAGATAAATTTCATAACGTGCAATATGACGTCATTCTTCGTTTCGACCAATGGTGATGCGTTTCGCTAATTTGAATTCCGCGCGCTTATTATGCACTTTTTGATTGAAGTTTTATGGAGTTAAATACAAACTAAATGACAAACTAATGGTTTAGGTGTAATTTCGAGTCAATAAAGTATATGTGGTAAAAAAATCAAGTAAATTCAAATCACTTGCATATTCCCTATTAGTTCAGCATGGAAAGTAGTGACGTGAAAATAGTTCAACAACGCCATGTGTTATGGAGGCAGCAAATTACGTTTCTTATACTCTATTCATGCACTGATGCAAAGAATAGAAAACTAGTTCTCATTCAGAGAATGTTCTGATGGCGTACATCGGAAATATATTGAATAAATTTGAATCTTCCTCTTTATGGGCACACTATAGTATGTTAAAAACGATGCTTGGTATCAATAATGGCGTGGATATCAGTAAATATTCCAAATGGAGAGCTTCTTTAAAACGGAAATCAAATGGATACAAAGCAAAAAAATCTAAAGTTTTCACAACGAAGGAGATTGATACGTTCATCAAAGGATCCCGTCAAAGAATACCTTGTATACCAAAATTGAGTTCCACAATAATTAGTTGATTAATTGTGAGTGCTTGCAGGAGAGATGAGATGTACAAAATGAAAATTCACGATTGTGAAGATTTAGGTGCCACAGTTTTGTTCCACATTCCGAACACTAAACCAAAAACTTCTCGAAAATAGAAAATATGGGAAAACAAATTGCTTCATACTTCCAACCTTTGACAGCTGTTTCGTGTTAGCAAAGGTTGGAACTCTCGGAATTAAAACGAAATATACTCTATTTTCACTTAGATTCTGCTTGCGTTCCTCATAACGTACTAGAAACTTGATTGAACCTTGGGTTGGTCAGAACAACGAAGTGTTGGCTGCCTGTCAATTTGTAGACAAACCTCTACTTTTGATTCCTTGGTTCGTGTCAAATTAAGTTTCAACTAGTAACTGTAGATGTCATAAGTAACTTTCTGTTATATCTGTCTTGCCTTCACGGTACTAATTCTAATTAAAACGAAATATACTCTATTTTCACTTATCTATATATATATATAAATATATAAGTAGATGTAAAAATAATAATTTATTTAAAGATTATGAATAATATCCATATGCATATGGATAATGAGTTGAAGTGGGCACATTAATGTTGATAAGTTGGTATGCAAATAGTATACTAATACATTTTTTCTTACATATCACTCGCCTGGAGTAAGGAAAAAAAAGGAAAGGAAATCATGACGAGAAGATAATAATATCATGCAAGTAATTCATTGATAGTGCCTAGTTTCATTCCAAGAATAAATCCCTTAAATTTTTTCCTTAGTAAACTTTTAGAATTAATTGTAAGAATATAATTTTTCTGTTCTTTAGGGAGAAAATTGAACGATTTCAATGCTAAATATCTGTAACATCTTTGTCCAATTTTTTTTGTTAGAAGAGGTATTTTTACAAAATTTTCAGTTTTTGTCCTTGTTGAGTATGGATGATCGATACTATTCAATAAATATTTATGTTCGTGTATGTAAGCTAGGAGATTCAAGAACTGCATTTGTCTCACAGATAATACTTCCGAATCGGTATAAAGAGCTTCGGTTGGGTATGTAGATTTTTTCCTAAAGATAATTTTGAAGAAGCGTTTTTGTGTATTTTCCAATTTTCGTATATGGATGTTTACCGCTCCACCCCATGCTAGGATTCCATATTGAATCCTAGATTCCACGAGTGCCGCGTATATTATTTTACTGTGGTGTGTGTCCAATATTTTGTTGAGATACTTGAATTTGTATAATATAGTTCTTAGGGTTTTTGTTACATTATTGATATGAATATCCCATCTCAAGTGGCTATCTATTTTTATACCTAAATATTTAATTTCATTTGTTACTTATATGGAAGAATTGTAGATATCGATTTTTAAGGTTTTGTACTGTGGTAAATTATTTTTATATGAGGTGAACGGGACAAAGTACGTCTTTTCTGTATTAATCGTAAGTAGTTTGTGATTGAACCATGCCATAATTTGCGTCAGATCGTCTTCAGCTTTTATTTTTAAATCTTCTCAGTTTCCATTATATCGAAAAGATGTAAAATGACAAAAACGATCAAAACCATAATTCCAGAGTTGTGCATTTTCATCATCGCTGGGATATCTGTTGAAGCTGTGGACGTGACGAAGTGGCGGCTATTCGAAAAATACAAAACGACCCTGAATACCGGTAAGCAAATCAAACCTTATTTTTTCGGAGATTCTCTTACATAATTTTTATAACCAAAAAGCAAAAAATGAAATCACTGTCTATTGTATTTTCCTCGCCTAATGGTTGATTGAACAATTTCCATATGACTCCAGTTCAATTCTTGAAAGATGTGAATGCAGCAACGACAGCTTTCATATAATTACCTTATCAATCACCTCGAGGCTTCTCTAACTGTTCGAAAGAATAATCGCCAAATAGTTAATTATCTCATAGTTGGAAACGAATTCAATTACTGAAAATTCTTCGTCTCATGTTATTTTCTTCAGTGACAAAAGCAAATATGAATTGTAAAAGAGGATATTGAGAATTGGACAGAAAGCAGTGAAAAACATGCAATAAGTATTTTTAATCAATTTTGTCATTCTCCATTATTCAATTAGATTTTGGATGTTTCGCTGAATGCTTTTTCTCAGAAATATGGTGATGTTTTCGAGCACTAACAGGAGCTTTCGTAGTGCTATTCGTCTGCCCACCATCGTTGATATTATTGTTGACTGCAACATCATAAGAGCCTGGCTTATTAACAGAAGTCGTAGAAATCCTCTTAGAGTCCGTACCACTCGACGAAATCAAGTTGTTGTTGACGAAAACGTTGATCACTGATGATGAACAGCACTGACTGCAACTTCCCGTACCATCTGGATTAGCGGGACTTTCGCATATGTAGAGATTTTTCGAATCGCAAGGGTCATCATTCCATTTGGTTTCAGTGCCGCGCTTGAAAATTTCCAGGCAATTTTCGGGAGCTCTCAAGTTATTGGGTTCCCCTTGATCCCAATTGAAGTACACAATTTTTTCGCTAGGTGGCCAAATCCAGGTCTTTCCGTCGGATATTCGGTTTCCAGATGTCCAGTAGTATTCATTAGTTCCTGCAAAATCAATAGTACCTTAAGAAATCGATGAATTTATAATAACCAATCAGAATGATCGTGTATGCAAATTTAATCAACTAGAGTTCATTTGAAAGTGGTAACAGACAGATCAAGCTGCTTTGAAAAACTTTCTTCATTATCATTGATTATCAGTTAATTATCTACATTTTTCAGCAACATCTTCCCTTCTCCTCACTGTTCTGTTTCTAGTTATACAGTACGGTGCAAATGTATGAAAGAAATTCATTATTTGTGAATTTAAACATATTTTGGAAAATTCCTCGAACATGTCGATTTTCTTTTCTGATTGACCGATTTTTGAACCCCACCCTAAATATATAGTCGAGTAAATATTACTTTTGTGATATTTTTAAATGGGACACCCAGTGTATTTTTCCATATTTGGTTAGGGTTTCTGTCGCACTCATTGGGCATATGAAGAAGTATTTTACTCATATCTCCGCAGCTGTTTGACATAATCCCATCAATCCTAGTATCACTGGATTTGTAATGATGAGCCCTAACCAAATATGGAAAAATACACTGGGTGTCCCGTTTAAAAATATCACGAAAGTCATTTATACTCGAATGCGGATATCCCTATATATTTTGGGTGTGGTTCAAAAATTCGTCAATCGGAAAAGAAAATCGACGTGTTCGAGAAATTTTCCAAAATATATTTTTATTCAGAAATAATGAATTTATTCCATTCATTTGCACCTTACTGTATACAGAGTTGGCCATTGAAAACGGATCAGCGTCTCTGTAGGTCGGCAGAACCGAGTTATATAAAAACGCTCGGACACGTCAACAACATTTTCGAGGGGGACATCGTTCGCGATGAAATTCACCCGAAATACATTCCATCCCTCGGAGCTGTGACCGCCACCCCTAAATTTATAAATGGCAACATATGGCAAGTTATACCTCATTTGAAAGGTATTTTCCTTCTTAATATCAAACAACAAAAATAAATTAGTTCTGTCGATTCGTTTTCGAGATTTAGGAACTTGAAGGTGGAAAATCACTTTTTATCCACTCAATCAACAAACTTTAAGCTTCATGAGCAGCCTGACACCAAAAATTATTTTTCCTTCTATGCACATACTCCAGGCACTTACCTGAAGCATTCACTTTTGCATAGAAGAAGGAGAAGGTTTTACATATAACTCCTGTAAACCAGGTTCATTTAAAACCTTTTTCAAAGGTCCATATATGGTGTACCCAATTGAGTAGGCATTATTATTCATCAGCTGTTTTATAAAGAGTTATTTTTGATTAAATGTTCTGCATGAGACGAACTCGAAATGAAATATTCAGGCATAAATTTCAGGCATTCACTTAGAAGATCGTTCAAAAAATATAAATTTTGTTCAAGAGGAAAGTACCTTTATTTCTTACAATATCGACCATATTCATTGGGGAAAGTTGATCATAATTGAAAAATACTGTCAATTATCCAATATTATCTATCACGAGAAAGTATATTTTGTTATTTTTACTTTTCTGTGTTTCAGTATTGATAATTCATGTCTACAGATCGACATTTATTATTGGATTCATGACAAATTTTGTGTAAAATCAATTTGTATAAACGTCGACATTTAATCTAGGGTGCACTGGAAACACAAATGAAATTGTGATACCAGAGCTCAGAACGATGGTTGGAATTTATGACATACAAGGAATGGCAGCTCTATTAACTTCTGATGAGAAAATTGAAATAGTTTTAATTGTGGGAGATAATTATAAAACTCATCGAGAAGCGGCAGTGATTTTAACAGACATCCGAATAGAAATGTTCAACATTCAAGAGTTACGAGAATAATTGTGAATGAATTTGAAACTTTTGGAAGTGTTGATAATGAATTTAATAAAAAACGCCGGGAGCAGGTTGGAGATGATTATCATGGAAATACAATTGATGTTATCGGTCGCAAAGCATCCAGAAATTTTTTGCAAAATAGAATGTTTTTGATAAAAAATAATGTGGGTAGTGGTACGACGGCAAATAAAAAAAATATTATCAACCACACAAACTTCAGTTTTTTCATATATTGAAAGTCAGAAAAAGGACCGATTTTATAGGGACATAATTTTTTCTGAAGGGACGACATTCTCTTCCAATGAAGGTGCCAGTTCCCAAAATTGTGTTCGGAAACATGACAGAAGTCTCCATTTTACAATCAAGACTTGTGTTTTAAGACAAACGTGTGGTGTGGTATCTACAAAAATATGATGATGGAATCATATTTTTGTCGACAGTCCATGAACACTCTCTACAATTTCCACAAAATAAATTTTAACAAAGTATGTCAACGTTATGGCTTGAACAAGACGGTGCTTTATTCCATGGTGCAGTAGCTATTAGTACATACCTTGAAACTATTTTCAATGTCAAAATGATACATAAATATTCCGTTATTTTTTTGATCTGCTACATCTTCAGAATTAAAATAGAATATGGGGTAAACATCTGACAGAAAAGAATTACTTCCCTGGCTAATACCACGACGGATATTGAATTACATCTGCAACGTTATTTTCGGTTGTTAGCTTCTATTTAGCTTTTCATTTGTGAAATGAATTATTATGGGATATATGCATTAATTATTCTAATACAATAGCAAATTGTTGAATAATTCATCAATGAATCGAAGAGTTGTCAAGTTTTTCAATACAATGGATAATTTATGACTCGCGAAATCAAATTATAATAATTTATTTATAAACAAAAATTATAGAATATCGTATCTCATGGTAGCTGGAAAGAATTGGATTCCTTATCGTAGTTTTCATTTAAAATCAACAATTTTTGAGACAGATTGTCAATATTGTGAAAAACGAAGTACCTTTACTTTTGAAAAAAACTACATTTTTCGAAAAACCTCGTATACCACTACAAAAAATTTATATACGAATAATTCATTTATGGTATTAGTCCATGGGCAGCTTTCAATCAATATTCACTTTATTATAGAACAAATAATAAAATAGTTTTCCATATGGTTCCGACTCAATTGAACACACTGTATATGAAAGAAGTGATTCAATGATTATTTTATAAACTTTGAGGATTTACAAACGATGAACAAAGTATTCTGGTACAGAGTTTCAAACATTCAAGATTGTACCTACTTGAATTCATGTGTTTTTCACGAAACTATGTGAGTTACAACTGTCAGTTTCAAACACAATGTTCCACATGCAGAAATGAAAACATTACGGTGGGTGAGAGGCAATCAAAAATCAAAGTATTTTCATAATATTTCGATAGATCAACGTTTTCTTAGCTACACTCGTACACTCAACGGTGTAGGGATGGCAGTGCAAGAGCGTGGAGTCTGGTGGGTTTAGACTGCCCGGCTAGGTGGCCTAGATGTTATGTTGGTACCTGTTCTCGTCCCACTGAAGCAACCACTGGTTTTGGCGGTTGACCCTTGGTGTATTGAGTTCATCTGAACGGTTGGCATAATACCCTCTTCTTTCGCTTGGTTCATAGGAAATGTTTGGAACTTTATGGAGAACATGCAAGATCTAATTGAATCGTCCAAACTAGTTTGTGTTATGGACTGAATCTCAGAAAACTTCCAGTCCTTGATGTATGAGTCCTCGATACTTATGGAGCTCCTTATGGAAATTTCTGATGCGGATTATGTATATTGTAGGGGCACTTGACCAGATAAAGTACATGAAGTACTCATGAGCCAGACCGTTGAATAAGAGGCAAATGCTCTAATACCACTACCACTTTGCTTACTCTGCTCACCAATTTGCAGTAACTACTTCTAGTTCTGGATTCCAGTTAGAGTTTTGAACAATGATGAATTTCATGTACCTATTTCATTCCACTGGTGAGTAAAGGTGTTTGTGAGTATAAAATTTGGTTGAAACTTTCGTCAAAAAAATAATTTCTGGTGTGAGAGTGGTTTGATCACCAAAATGGAAGATGGACATAACTTACCGCTTTTCTGGAGCACTCTATTCACTGCATCATTCTTCTCCTTATTTTGTATACTGAGCAATTTCATGGATTTATTTTGACATGCCTGGGTAGCTTGGGCGTATGTGAGCTGGAAGACGACAAAAATTAAAAAAAAAAAAAAAAACGCATGAGACTTCGAACCTTGTCGGTGCTGAGATGGAATATATCTTGAGGTTTTGGAGGGACTGTTGGTGGTAGGGTTGGTGATTGAGTTGGTGTCGCTGTGGTAGGACATGTGCCTGAATAATAAAAAAAATCTGAAATTTTCTTCCTGATACTAATCTCATAACTGGTGTGTACGGTACCACCTATGCCTTGTACCAAATCAATTCTGATGGTCACCATGTTTCGATATTATATCGAATAAGTTATGGGTTCGATATCGAGAGCTCTATCCTTCAAAATTTCAGAGATCAACACGATAACTGTACAGTTTAGGTATATATAGGCCATATTTTGGATTCGATTAAATTGTCGCTAATTCATTAGAGATGTTTTATTACTTGTCAAAATCAGGTGTCAACAGGAAGCACATTTTAGAATGATCTGCGAAATCTTTCCAATCCATCTGCTCTGTTGCTATATTGCACTGGACATCTGAGTGAATGTCAACCAAAGTTAGCGTATTTGTTTTTTAATGTATTGTAATCTAAAATACAACTAATAATTTACTTCAGACGAATATAATACTTTATCGCTGAGCCACTCTGTATAAAAGTCTACTTGCTAACTATACATCTGACTGTAGCTATCTTTCTGCCCTCTCCACTCGCGGCGTGATATTAATATCCACGAAGGGTTCGTCTCTAGATAGTTCAGGAATTACTTCCATTCGCTTGAAGATGGAGCACTTCTAGAAACGTTGACGGCTGTTATGTCAGGATGACCTGATACTCTTGAAATGCAGGCTTGTTTACGAGTAAAATCGTTGAGTACGTCTCCAGAATCGTTACATCACCCCTCCTCAGATGAATTTTGTACCGAAATGTCATCCTTGGAGTTTTATCGATATTTGCAAGATTCCCCATATCTGCACCGTGAAGTTCGATGGGAGTCTTCATGTTCGGACGTTGCAGATGGTTCTATCAAACCAAGAGCATTCCCAAACTGAACCGACGAATGAAAATGTCCGGAAGAGTCTTACCAAACTGAGAGATACGATGGTGGCTCATAATCTTGTATACTTGGCAATCCCAAAATTGTCCTGTGTTATCGATGGACTGGATTGAAAAATTATGAGGAGTATGTCATCCGTTGAGTGTACCGATATTTGTACCGTGAAGTTCGATAATAGTAACACTCCAGCGTCGTCATATTCAGTCGTGGAAGATGGTTACAGCAAACCAAAATCTGGACGCTGCTGGATCTGAATATCGTCTCCAACAAACTCCCCAGAACTCTCCAATCCAGCTCATTAATACAACAGGACAACTTTGGGATTGCCAGATATGCAGATATGGAGCTTGTGTCGAAACTATTCCTCAGACTGTATCATTGAAAATATAAACCATGATACTTTCAGTTATGTTGCACAAAAACGGGAAATCCAAATTTGTGGAGGTAATATTGATTGTAATTTCTGAATGAAGTTAATTCAAAAACTTGTAGTAGTTCTTCTCTGAAAACTTTCATGTAAGTCTTTTCCTTCTACCTTTGGATAGGTGTATTTCGATTAAAGCTATGTGGATGGATAGTATGGAAATCAGAAGCTGTATTCCATATACTCGCACTCATGAAGTTTATAGTAAATACCTAATGTAGTTATGTGATATATTTTGGTTGAGTGGAAGAATAGCGAAAGCTAAACTCCGCCAAAAAAAATAAAAACCATTTATTATTATTATTATAATGCTCTATAAAAATATCACCTGGTGTTGGACAGTTAGAACCATGTGAATACTTGTCAGTTGGAGATTGACAAATGAAGTACAACCTGACGGTGCAGGTCAAGTCATTCCACATCAGACCTTTGTCCCTTTGTTGAATCAGCTCTATACACTTTTCATCTTTATTGTCTGGGTCACCGGGAAGCCAGTTTGTGTATTCGACACGGTTGCCAGAGGGCAGCCAAATCCAAGTTTTATCATCTGCGAGTTTCGTTCCAGAAGTCCAGAAAGTGTCACCAACAACTGCAAATTCGTAAGAGCGTGCAAAAATACCATTGTTTCATTAATTTTTCTGAAATAATATTGGTGCAGTAATTTTGAAACAATATTGGTCCTTGAACAATCAGCAATACTGGTCTGATATTTTAGGAAACTGTTAGTAAAATATTATGAAATTATTCAAATACAATATTGGCGAAAAAAATAATATCTACATCTTACGATATTATTTTTAAATTAAAAATTCATCAATAATATTTTTAAAAACTAAAAGTATGACCTTCTACTGGAAAACGAGATATTCGTTATTTCAAAAATTTTGAGACAATTGTTATTCAATGTCATTTTAGTTATTTTAAAGTTATTTCAAATGGTTCTTCATGAACTTCTTTCTGCACAAGACTCATTGTAAACGAAGGATCGACTTCACAATGGGTTACTACATAGTAATTACTGCTTTGGAATTACTACAAGACTGTTCGATTTTTTCATGTCATATTTGAAGAACAGAAAACTGCATGTTCAGCACTTTGGGTTCAAATCTACTGGAATATCAGCTTCATCTGGCATTCCAGAGGGATCAATTCTGGAACCTCTTTCATTCACCATCTTCATAAATGACTTATTCATTATATGTTGACGATTGTAAACTATAGACAACAATCAACTTCCTTCAGGATTGCAAATTACTTCAAGGGGATCAAGTTGATAATATAAAAATTGCAAATATATGTCCAAGAGGAGTATGCATCGGTTACCTGGAGTCCTACGAAAACTGGCGAAAAGAAACCTGGATGATTCGTTATAGCAAAAAATAATTCAGTGATCTTGCGTCAAGAAGTCTCGTTCGATCCTTATAAAAATAAGATTGGAACATTCAAAAAAAATTATTAAAACATTAAAATATGTCTGAACACTACCACCAATTTTTTTTTCTACTCACGGTTGTCTCTTATATATTTGTACAATCTAGTATTGACGTCTTCGGATTCTATCGATACCAACTCCATGTCCAACATTTGACAAAACTGATATGCTTCCAAGTAAGTTGCCTGTATTGGAAAAAACCGATAAGACACATATACCACTGAAAAGTAAATATATCTCAACCAAAATAGCTTTGCATTTGGATAGGCACCAGACCAAATCTTTCGTTGCTTGCCAGTTTAGAGAAGCTAGGTAAAATTCTGAGTCGTCTCCATAATACAGGGTGATTCCAAATGACACTTACAAGGCCTATCTGCAGATACTTGTAAAATTTGTCAAAATGACATAAGAATTGAGGGGTCCAACCTGATTACTTTTCGAAATATAGGGGGATAAAGTTAAGAAGAAATTAATATTCTCATTTGATGACTTCAAAACGGAAAAATATATTAATTTGACATGGAAATCTTGGTCGATTTGGATATCTTTCTCTATGCAAACAATCGGATCGTCTACCGTTCTTCTTGGGGTATATTGGGTGCATATAAGTTTTTCCTTCGATCGTATAATCCATTATACCAAAAAGTGTCTCAAAGTTGCATGAACAGATTTAATTGCATTTAATTTATTTTTGGTTTGACTTTAAACAGAATGACATTAACCATTTCATATTTGACTTCCACATCTTACTATGTAGCTACTATTATCAAAAGTTCCAGAACACTAATCTTTGGTTAACAGAAAATTATATTTACACTGGATATCATTAAATTTTTCAACAGGTCAAAAATGACCTTTTAAATTTCAACTTAATATATTTATCAGTTTTGAATTTATCGAATAATTTTTTTAAACCCCCTGTATTTCAGAAAGTAATTAGGTAAGACCCCTCATTTCGTATGTCATTTTGTGAAAACACCTGTTTATATTTGATTATCATTGTTGAAAGAATTTTTTCAATGCAGCTTTGGCTATAACTAGTCAAAAAGTTGTACCACAAGTAAATCAATGAATCAAAAACATGTTATGGAGCATATTAACGGTCATCTTTAGTTGAAATCAACAGGGGGTTGAAATGAAATCAGTAAAAACACTAATTACAATTTTGAGAATACGTAAACTTGAAATTCAAGATGGATATTCACATGGCGAAGAATGGGCCAACATCCCTTTGTTAGCAGAGAATGGTAAGTTGTGACCATTCACTTTTATGAGGTGCTGTTAGAAATATCAAAATAGTTTTCGAAATAATATAGTAATCGCCACCCGAACATTATTCGAACATAATACTTACAGTGAAGTGGTTGTTGAAGTAGTAGCTTATGCCCTTGTAGTTGAGTAAGTTGACATTTGGTGAAACATTTGGATTCTCGAACAGAGCAGGCCAATCTATAGATATCACAAGAATTCAAATTAATAGTGGAAATATATTCACATTACGATAGATGCGAACAGATATTGAAGTAAAGAATGGATAAATGAGATCTTCTTACAAGGCAGAATAATCAGCCTGTGTGTACATAAAATCAACATGAAACTAGTACTAAGCGGGAGAGTAGAAAGAAATATTTTGAAATGAGTGAATACCTGATTGGGTACGTTAAAATGGGCACAATATAATAATGTACAGTGACAGCCAAAAAGTATGTACTATACGGGAAAAAAGTCTATTGTTAGAATATTGAAAAAATATTTCTGGGGAGAAGTTTATGGATCTCCGATAAGCTCAAAATCGATTTTGACATATCACTTGACCGCTAGTATGGCGGCAGATAGAAGTTTTCAGTAACAAATCGAAAAAAATCGAAATTATATATTTTTAAATATTTTCCGATCTCTTTACGAAAATCAAAGTTTTATTTCTGAATGGTTTGACTATAGTTGAACATTTGTATGTTGATGATAACAAAAATTTCTTATTTTCTCTGCCCCAGATAGCACTAAATTGAAAACTATGGTTTTTGCCAGAACCCTCGCTTTGGTTTGTATCTAACGGTTATATCAGAATACCAAGACTATTGTGACGATATGGCAATCTGAAAACATGTTTCCTGATTGAAATCAAGTTTCAATGATAATACTATATGAGCGTTTCAATTTTCACATAAACTTCAAGCCTCTTCAATTTGACGCACTATTTTAAAGTTTATGTGCAAAGTGAAACGCTCATGCACGATAATCATCAAAACTTGATTAAAATTAGGGAACCAGAAAGTTTATAGAGTAACTATATTACCACAATAGTATTGAAATTTTGATATAACTGTAAGATACAAACCAATGTAACAGTGAGGTACATAGTCGAACCATTCCCAAAAAAAAAACTTCAATTTTTGTAGAGAGATCGGAAAATAATTGAAAAAATGCAAAGTCGAATTTTTCCAACTCATTGCTCAAAACTCTATATATGAGTATAAAATCAAATTCCAATAAACTTTTTCATATTACTTTTTTCGATATCTTGCCATCTTACACCACTTTTGGCTTCTTCATGGTATTTTTTTCTAATCTGCCTCAATGCTAGTGGTCACTTGACATGTGTAAAAATCGATTCTCGGGTTATTGGATATTCACAAACTTTTCCTCGGAAATGTTTTTCCAATACCCAAACAATAAACTTTTTTCTCATATTGTACACACTTTTTGGTGGTACCTACCTAACTGTATACAGGCTAATTCACGGTGGATGGCACATTAGACGTTTCTGGTGAACCAGACAACGGATCACTTTGAAAATTTAATGGAGGGCATATTCGGACATTCTCTAGCCAACTAAAATATTTTAGACAATGCGGTGTTGCCGCTTCTATTAGAAAGCAGTAGCAACTTTGATTTTTCAAATGGAACACTCTGTATATAATATTATTTTTGGAATCTCCAACAATTGCCCGACAACTTTTCTTGATATTTCCCTATACCTATCTGTTACCGTTTTCGAAATAAAAATTAATTTCAATTTTTTTCTTCGAAAATCATGACTTCTAAAAATGCCGATATCTTTTAGTTAAGAAGTACTATGATATCGAAATTTAGTTTGGAGTTAGGTGATACTTGGACACTTCCCACACGTCAGCCTAATCTCCGTTACTTCAATACAGGGTGGTAAAAAATACAGTTTTTTCGTTTGCTTGAAAAAGTTGCTGAAATTTGATTATTTTAAATGGAACACCCTGTATATCATTGAAAATTCGGAAAGCTGCTGAAATTTGCTTTCTTTCTATGTATATCATACCTATACCTAAATAGTCAAGTTTCGGACTTATGAGCATTTATTTGTGAAAATGTCCCTTCAGAATGGTATTTCCATTCGGTATTTGGTAAGCAGGCCATGATTACTATTTGACAGTAGCGTTGTGACATTCTCCTAATAATATCGACATTTTCGTCACTTCAGAAGTTGCAAATACCTTCAAAACGATGGAACAAAACTATTCAAACGAAGTTCTTATGAATTTGTTTATTATTTTTGGACAGTGTGACAAAATTATCAGCAGAACATGTAGAAAGTCCAATGAAATATATCCGAATCTACCGCCAATGAACCTCAAGAAATTTATACGAATTCAGAACAATTTCAGTATGTATATTGAAATTGGAAATATTGATATGAATAATTATAAAAAAGTAAAACAATCATGTGGAATATTTCAAAACATGTTCGAATCGCTGGCCGTTCACTTCCAAGCACTTTAAAATGCGGGTGTTGACTGCTTTCGTGGTGGCAGATCTGATTTCATTGGGATCCAAATCTTCAAATGTTTGGGCCATCCTTTCTAACAATTCATCTCTCGAACGCACGGGTATTTTGTAAACTTTTTCTTTAAACATTCCCCAAAAATAAAAATCTAATGGATTAAGATCGGGTGATCTCGCTGGCCAATTCCATGGTCCCAAGCGTCTTATCCACCGATCGTCAAAAAGTCTTTCCAGTTCTGCGCTCACTTCTCTTGTGCAATGTGCAGGAGCTCCGTCTAGTTGTTACCAACAGTTTCGATATTATTCGAGTGGCAGATTATTTACGAAACTCTCTACAGTATTCTCCAAAATATTCAGGTAGCTTCTGGATGTTAATGACTCCTCGTGTATCACGTACCTCAATTTGTTGTCCATCAACATGCAGAAGACATTAAAACTAAATTTTTCTTGAAATCCGGCTTCTTTTGCGATTTTTTCTATTGAAAATCCCTTCTCTCGAAAATTTCGATTCATCAGTACAAATAATTTTATTTAAAAAAAGTGGATCTTCTTGAATGCGTGTCAACAACAATTCACAAAATTCTACTCTCTGTTGAGGGTCTTGAGGCTTCATTGCTTGAATTTTGGTGAATTTATAATCATGCATTTTATGTCTCCGCAAGATTCTTTGAACCGATGAATATTTTATACCCAAATCTTCTTCAGCACTTCTTATCGATGACTCGGGAAATGCGTCAAAATATGCTAAGACATTAATCTGGTTGGCTTCAGAAGTTACGGGTCGAGGCAAGTTTCTTGGTGCTTTTAAAGTTGATCCAAATGCATTGAAATTGTTCTGAATTCGTATAAATTTCTTGAGGTTCATTGGCGGTAGATTCGGATACATTTCATTGAACTTTATACATGTTCTGCTGATAATTTTATCACACTGTCCAAAAATAATAAACAAATTCATAAGAACTTCGTTTGAATAGTTTTGTTCCATCGTTTTGAAGGTATTTGCAACTTCTGAAGTGACGAAAATGTCGATATAATTAGGAGAATGTCACAACGCTACTGTCAAATAGTAATCATGGCCTGCTTACCAAATACCGAATGGAAATACCATTCTGAAGGGACATTTTCACAAATAAATGCTCATAAGTCCGAAACTTGATTAGTTAGGTATAGGTATGATATACATAGAAAGAAAGCAAATTTCAGCAGCTTTCCGAATTTTCAATAATA
Organism: Chrysolina oricalcia; assembly: GCA_944452925.2. Classification (NCBI taxonomy): domain Eukaryota; kingdom Metazoa; phylum Arthropoda; class Insecta; order Coleoptera; family Chrysomelidae; genus Chrysolina; species Chrysolina oricalcia. The sequence goes on from OX101814.2 coordinate 60,941,286, forward strand.
TACAGGGTGTTCCATTTAAAATAATCAAATTTCAGCAACTTTTTCAAGCAAACGAAAAAACTGTATTTTTTTACCACCCTGTATTGAAGTAACGGAGATTAGGCTGACGTGTGGGAAGTGTCCAAGTATCACCTAACTCCAAACTAAATTTCGATGTCATAGTACAACTAAAAGATATCAGCATTTTTAGAAGTCATGATTTTCGAAGAAAAAAATTGAAATTAATTTTTATTTCGAAAACGGTAACAGATAGGTATAGGGAAATATCAATAAAAGTTGTCGGGCAATTGTTGGAGATTCCAAAAATAATATTATATACAGAGTGTTCCATTTGAAAAATCAAAGTTGCTACTGCTTTCTAATAGAAGCGGCAACACCGCATTTTCGAAAATATTTTAGTTGGCTAGAGAATGTCCGAATATGCCCTCCATTAAATTTTCAAAGTGATCCGTTGTCTGGTTCACCAGAAACGTCTAATGTGCCATCCACCGTGAATCAGCCTGTATAGCGGGTGAGTCTGATAGATGGCATGCCCTTATTTTTGAGAGAAATAATCCGATTCAAAGCACAAAAATATAAAGGTATTTCGAAGAGCCAAAATAGGATTATTGGAGATAACGAATTTTGTTGCATCTCCTGTTTCACCAGAAACGGTCCCTATTTCAGTTTTTCAAATAGAACACCTTGCATATTTCCACATTTTCTAAATATAGAGCATATTTTGAAAATAATGAGCCAGGTTTTTTATGTAATCATAGAGATATTTTTCATTCCATATCTGAAACATTTCTTTCAATGCATGAAAATGAAATCAGCATTTTCATCACAATACAATTTTGATATTCCTCAACATTGCCTATTTAGATTTTCCATAATAAGTTTAACGAATCAGATTTAAAAACTTCCATCATTCCAACTATCTGTCATATAGGGTAAGCCATGAAGATACCATTTGAAAAAAATGAGATAACTGAAAAAAAAAATGATTTTGCAACATCCAAATGTCGACAAGGTATTGTAATCGAAATGCCAATTCCATTTTCGAGGACAACATGCATGGTATCAGAAAGAAACCTAATTTCTTCGTTGTTATCAGAGATATCTGAATTTTCAGTAGGCTTATTTGAAAAAATCGACAAGAAACAATGCATAGGTGTCAGCATTTGTTTCTTGTCAATTCTTCCAAAAAACCCCACTGATAATTGAAATATCTCGTATAATCACACGGAAGCTTTAGTTTTTCCAAGTTTCTACCAAAACCGTTTGATTCAGATGTAGGATTGTAGGCATAAACGCCCCTATTTTTCAGCTCCAGGTCTCATGCAGGCAAATTATGGCAAATTTTGACCTGACTTTCTTTGTTCCCAAAATATGTATTTGTTTGTGAATCACCTGATAAAATTTTCAAAAAAATTTAAATAACTGTAAACTGAAACCCTTCAGACATATAATGTTTGAAATAATGTTATACTGAAATTCATCGTAGATTCTAAAAATTCAATTTATACATGTATTTTTTCGTAAAACATATAAAAATAAATACATTTCTCCAGTAAATCTCTCTGTTCTTGTATTCTTCCAAATGTTTGTTAGTACCAAAGAGTACACCAACTAACAAGAGGCGAATTAAAGCGGTTTTCGTGATCACAAATTTGAAAGCGCATGCGCTATTTAATTAGTTTAACTGTCAGGTCAATCAGCCACTTCCGGTCTCATAATTGTGTCGCAGTATTGCCGGTTTTTGAGTAATTGCTGTTATTTACCGTTATACTAAGAGGAAATATCTGAGCTGAGATCCTGAAAATAAAAAACAAAAATATTATAGGTACATACCAATATAGTGAACTCATCAAAAATCCAGACATTGCAGGAAATGCTATCCTAAAATTATGCATACAATCAACTTCAAGTTTCTCCAGTAATTTCATATTGACCTGTAGGCAACACTGTGTATTCATACAAAAATAAACATTGTCAAATATTAGATTATCAATGACATTGTTTTTATGGTGAATTTGTAGTTTATTGAAGTTCATAGTTTATGGCAAAGGTGGATTTTTTGTAAATGCCGCGGCTGTAACTCCAGAACAGGCGGAGATTTTAAGGTTTTTCACAATACTCAATGATCGTGTTGGGTACTGAAGTTGGGTTGAAAAACTGCAATAGGTTAGATCTTATTGAGAAAAACATCGAGGCTTTACACAAAAATTACAAATTGTTCGAGCTTCATTGTGAAGAAAAGTGTATTTGTTATAGTGGAATTAGAAGAACTCTAGTCCAGGAACCATATACTGTCTGTCTCACAAGGATACACTTTAGATCCTATATTATTCCATTTTTATGTTAACGATCTGGATAAATCAATCAAAACATCCATAATCCTATATGCATCAGATGATACCACAACTATTGTCTCCGACAAGAATGATTCGGACCTTGAGGACAAATGCAATAAAGTTTTTATGGATTTAAATAGGTGGTTTGATTCGAATTATCTTTACTTGAATGTAAGCAAAACGGTTTATCAACAGTATTGTTTTTCTTAAGTGTAGTTCGGTTTTGTAAGGATTTTAAACACTACTTGTGTATGAGGTAGTTTATCTTTCAGAGTTGTGACGTATTTCCGCTTAAAATCGTGTGTACTCAACATCAGAGGTTCCGACAAAGCTTTCGCCTCTTGTTAGTTGGTGTACTTTGTGGTAGTACCTAGTTTTTTCATTTGCAAATATTCAGTACCACCTATTCTGACAAAATCATGAATAGAGATTTGCACGTACGTCCGTGACAGTATACTGGAATATAACTAAATAAATTAGCACATTCACAACAATCAATATTCAAATAGCATTTGAAAAGTTCATCCAGTATCTTTTGAAAATCCAACTGGAGATAGTCGATAAGTGACATTTTTGAAAAAAAATTGATACCACGAATCACAAAACTATATTTCTGGTATATATGACACGACTGAAGTCCTGAGAATACCGTCTGGTACAGATTACAAACGCACCCCAAGATTTTATTCGTTCTGCCTCCACAAAAATCCAAACAAAATCGATTTACCAGGCTTTTTGGACATTCTAATTACATCTTTCATTTCATTCTTTTTTTTTCCGAAGAGATGATATTTACTAGGAAGTATACTCACTTTTGTCGCTTTTTTCTGGATCTTTCTGATTATTATCTCTCTCACAAACGAAGAAAAATTCGGTGTTACAATCTCTGTCGTTCCAGTACAAATCTTTGTTCCGTGTCAACCAGAACTGCAGACATTTCTCGTTGATATTGTCAGGTTGGCCTGGAAGCCAGTTGACATAATCAACTGGTTTTCCATCAGACATCCAAACGAAGTTCTTACCATCGAACAACCTGGTGCCTGATGTCCAGTACTCATCCGCAGCTAAAACGAGTTTTCAATTTTACTTCAATTGAAAGTCAAAAGAAATTCAGAGTAGGAAAAGAAGAAAGGTAAAAATAATTTGAGGTCTATTTGAGGTCGGAAAGTGGAAGGGGTGAGATTTTAAGGGTGGAAAACAGTTATCACGATTTCCGGCAGAACTACAAGTCCTATCGAAAAAAGTTGTAGGATTAGAGAAGATTCACAACTTTTGTACCTACATTTCCTTTACATATACTTTCAAAATTTATGCGTATAATCCAAAAAACAGATATTTTGATTTTTTATTTTTATCTCCGACAAAAAAAATCAAGAAATCTGTTGAAAATCCACATTTTCATGTCCCAAACACACTTTAATTCTTTGCATTCAAAATATTTATTGTTTCCCCTTATTTTGATTTGATATCGAAGAAGCACCCTAATTTTCAATCGAAAATATTCACGTCAAATACATTTAGAAAAATTCGGTGAGCTTTTTGTTCGTTAAAATCTCCTCTTTCTGATGTTATGAAAAACAGCCCAACAGGTAAAACTGTATTCACAATACTACCACATCGTCCAAATCTGCTAAAAAACAGAAACTTTCTACAGCAGAAGTAGCAAAAAAGGAAGGTTATCGGTACAATTTCTGCGATGAGAATTAATAAACACAACTTTACTACCATCTAAGTACCATCTAAGAATATTTTCTGATGTAAATTGTTTGGAGCTAATGGCTAATGTTTCGCCTAATAAAGGGTTGGAACGATACCACCTAATAATCTAACCAGATCTGGTCAAACCATGCATCTCAGTTTAGGCGTTCTGATAATTACTTCTGTCAGTTTCGAACGCTATTTTTCGGAAAATGCTCATCAAAAAATTATAAGTCAGGGTACCATTAGAGGTAATGCTAAACATTCCGCCATTGCACCTATGTGTAATAAAAGAAGCAGCAAACAGTGCCTTCAGACTGAGCCAGACAAAAAACTTAAAAGCGGAAAATCTGATTGGACACTTGAAGATATCGGAACACATTTCGCTAGAAGCCATGTCTAACCCGAGAGATTTCATGCCAGTTAGGTACGACTTCGAAATGCAGTTTGAAGTGGTCATAAACAGCCACCAAATATGCACAGAGAACGGACCTCAACTGGGAAGGGTTGCATCAGTGTGGTACACAGATGGATCTAAGATGGATGAAAGGGTTGGAGTGGGCGTTACAGGACCAAATTTTAGGCTCTCAAAACCCCTTGGTAACACCCCAACCATCTTCCAAGCAGAAGTTCATGCTATAGAATTATGTGCCCAGGAATGCCTTGAAAGAGGCACTCGAAGGGCAGAAATCTATATAGATACTGTCTGATAGCCAAGCAGCACTAAAAGCTCTGAGGTCATACACCTGTGAGTCTAAGCTGACTTGGGACTGTAAAAAATCCCTGAGACAACTGGCAACAAACAATCAGGTCACCCAGATGTGGGTGCCAGGTCACAAAGGAATTAAAGGTAACTAAGAAGCACATTGCCTTGCCAAAGAAGGGGCAAACACACAATTTCCCGGCCCAGAACCCTTCTGTGGACTCTCCAAAGCCCACTTGAGAGAGGACTTCCGACGCTGGGAAACCGATGAAATGAAATCTCACTGGAATAAAGTGCCAGGACAAAGACAAGCGAAAAGACTAATGTGCCTATCGCCAAAGAAAGCTAAACAGCTTTTCGGGTTAGACAAGAAAGACTTGAAGATGGTAACGGGACTCCTTACTGGACACTACCGTCTGGGGTACCACCTCAAAAAGATGGGTAAATCAGAGAATGATAGTTGCCGCTACTGCGAGAACTTCGCGGAAACTGCAGAACATTTGCTTTGCGAATGCCCAGCGCTTTTCTGCAAGAGGCTTAAGTTCCTGGAAGGGGCCTTCTTAACGCCCTCCGACATCAGGAACTCAGCTCCCAGGAAACTGATAGACTTCACAAGAAGTCTCGGAATCCCGGGCCTCGAATAGACCAAGGGTCACGCACGAAAGAACTTATAGGTCGAAGTGCTTGTGAGGCTGCACAGCCTG